>BTPG01000002.1:8765218-8834646 GCA_036245525.1 Semisulcospira habei | reverse complement strand
CCCTGAAATTAACATCATATTGATAATGAACTCATTTTATTTTCAGGCAATTCATTTACTGATCTCATGTTCATGTTCCGGATCTCTGACTGTACCATTCACAAGATTGTCATGGATACATGCGACGCATTGTGTACTGTTCTCCAGGATGATTTCATGAAGGTATGAATTTTTGGTTTAAGAAAGGATGCTCGACAGTTGTGCGTTGATGAATTGCAGTACCTTTCATCAAATGAAAATTGCACGAGGAAGCTGTCATGCGGGATAATTTACATCAGCGCACAATTAACTAGCATCCTTAAAGTTCAATGTATAATAGCTGTCAATCATACATAATAGTGCCAATTCTATGCTCCAAATTTTGGGGCCCCTAGCCCTTCTGTTTCATGGATTTGTTTTCCAGTCAACACAGGTATCCCCTTCTTTTAGCATCCTGTTTTAAGTGTACTTGGGCACTATTGCAATTGGTATTCATGTGTTTTATCTCGGTTGTGTTGAATACATGTCATATGTGGTTGACTATGGAGCATCTGTGACCAGGGTTGATGGAATACATGTTATATGTGGCTGACTATGGAGCATCTGTGACCAGGGTTGATGGTTGATGGAATACATGTAATATGTGGCTGACTATGGAGCATCTGTGACCATGGTTGATGGAATACATGTAATATGTGGCTGACTATGGAGCATCTGTGACCAGGGCTGATGGTTGATGGAATACATGTAATATATGGCTGACTATGGAGCACGTGACCAGGGTTGATGGTTGATGGAAAGTGTCGCCTGTCAGCTCGAGCAATGTAAAACTCCATTAAACTTGCAGTCCAGCTATTGACCGCAAGAGTTGGAGCTCATAACAGCTTTCTTTTTCAAACCACAATGTGTGTCAAACCACAGTGTGTCAGTATAGAAATAATAGACAAGCCCCACCCTGGTATGCAATATCCTGACGTCATGGTTCCCATGCCTTAGTGTCAAAACATGAAGCAAATTTGTGTATTTCACACATTTTGTACTTCATGCTCGGACATTAAACGAATAAGTGACAGAACCATGACAGTTTGATGTTGCATAGATGGTGGGACTTGTCTCTTATTTTTATGCACAATCACCTATTTTCCCCTTGTGCACGCAGTCACTGGTGCTGCACTTATGTTACAGTGACCGCTTGCAGTGGCTGTATGCACAATCAGAAGTGGTCGTGCTGGTGATGCAGTAGTCTTCCGTGCATCTTCTTTGAAGTCAGCAATTGAGGAAAATAGCCTCAATATTCCACCACCGAAGCCTTTGCCAGGAAGAGAAAAAGCTGTCCCTCACTTCATTGTTGGAGACGATGCCTTCCCTTTGAAGACATACTTAATGAAGCCCTACCCATTCAGGACAGTGAGTGATGTTCATAGTGAGAGCGTAGAGGATGAAAGGAGAAAACAGAGAATGTTTGACTACCGCCTATTTAGAGCCCGCCGGATTTCAGAGAACGCTTTTGGAATTTTGGCTGCAAGATTTGGTGTGTTTCGTACGTGTATGCACCTGCAGCCTGAGAAGGCAACACGTGTGACACTGGCTGCACTTGCCTTACACAACTTTATGATGACGAAAAATGACCAGAACTTCAACACACCAAACCTGGTTGATCGTGAAAATCCTGTGACGAGGGAGGTAACGTTAGGGGATTGGCGGCAGAACAGACAGCAGCTGGATGCTATTCATAGACATTCTGCCAATCGGTCAGGAGAAGATGCCCGTGGCGTGCGGGACGAGATCAAGGAGTATGTTAATAATGAGGGGCAGGTGTCATGGCAGGAGCGGCATGTTTTTGGCCGATTTGCCAGCATGTAATGTTAAGAATACGACTGACTAGTAGGCTGAACTTTCTATTTCATCCCTTCTTAAAGAATTTCACGATTTACCATGTTGTGTTGAATTTCGAATCATTCTCGACTTGTCGGTTGGGAGTTTATGTGCATCTGCATGCATGCATGTGTAACAGAGTGAACCAGATGTTCCTCTGTGTACATAGGCTGATAGCACTTATGACTATTGCTTCTCGGATTTCACTCGTGTCCACTGCTAGCTATGACGTGCACCACTCGCGGTGCCTTGCCAAACGCAGCGTTAAGTTTTGTGTACGCGATAGCTCAGTGTACGTGTCGTATTTTTAAAATATTTTTGACTGTGTATTGTAGCAAAACTACAACACCCTTGCTTAGTATTTAGCATGGTTAGATTTGGCCCGGGTAATATTTTTTTAAAATTTATTTGATGTATATGTCGTTTGATTAATTGTAACCTATCAGGGTGATAATTGCGATTTAGTAGTTGGTTATTGGTTTGTTTGTTGTTGTTGTTTTTTTGTTTGTTTTTTTCTGTGGCCCTTCTGAGACCGCTCTAGGAATAAATATAAATTTTCGCTAATAGCCCGTATTCTCAAATTAAATCCAGAGTAAAGCTGGTAAAAAAATTTAATATTTATATTCAAAGATTATATTTTTGCATTATGTAGTTCAGAAGATATTTTAGTTCTTATGGCTGGCACGAAATGCAGATTTGCCACTTATACAAATACCAGACCCACGTGGACTTTGCACCGACGCGGAGACGGTGGGAGTCGCCAGCCTGCGTCTATACTGAAGTAGGGCTGCCCGCGTGGCGGACGTTCTTTCTTTACCAAACGCGCAAGACGCACAATACCAGCACTAGTGACCACTTATTAATTTTTGGCACCAGTGCCGTGGAGGGAAAAGTTTTCTAATTCGCCTAAACTGCACGGGTTTTGGAGACCCTAAAATAAAGTTTAGTTCAACATGACCACGTCTCAGAATAACCTAGTCCAACAACCACCATCAGTCCTAAATCCTACTACTACTGTTGTCTCACCCCATCACACGTGTGGTAAGAATTAGTATTATTTTATCATACATTATTTGCGATCAGCATAGTATATCATAGTTCGGTGTGTACACCTGTGAAGTAATGTATGCACGTGTGATTGTTTGTATTGTAAGCTACACACGAAGGCTCACGTATGACCCCTACAATATAAATAGTGTCATTTGGCGTGTGAGCAAATCTGTGTTTTATCTGATCCATTTCTTCAGTTATTTAACACATTCTCCCCCAGGACCAAAATCCCCAAATGTTTTAGTTGCGCTCTGAAGGGCAGTATTACAATTCTAGAGACAAATCAAGCATGATAGTTCAAGGGTGGTGCCAGAATATGGGCATCAAGCTATTCTGGCATCACCCTAGAACTTACATGCTCGATCCATGTCTTTCTGTGGTGTGTTGTGGCTGAATGAGTTACGGCAGCAAATAAGAACCATAAAGAAATCCTGTCTGATCAGTATGTGTCTTATAAAGTTGCAGTTAAATATTTCAAAATAAAATTGAAAAAATAACACTAATGATGTACAAGGAAGGTTAAAAACATGCTCAGACACTTATATATATGTACTGTATGTTTATGCACCTGGCCTTGAAATAAATATGACATTGTGGATTATCGAAGAGTGTAGTGTGTACATCCCACATGAGAGAATGTGTGCAAGTATGTGTGCGACCAAGTGTACCTGTAGCTGTTAATACAGCTTTTTGTCAGGGTGAATAATTCCTTTGAAAAAAAGAACTGTACAGACAGTCATGATCAGATTTACACCTTTTCTCATCTATCACTTATAATTGAATTCAGCAAATGCACAAAGCTCAAACCATCTTCTTTGTAGCTGATCAATTGAACACAATTGTTCTGTTAAAATTTCATCACATTCCAGTTTCCACATTTTATGTGTTGACTTACAGTTGAAGTTGAAAGATTTCTACAAGAAATAGCAGTCATTTCAGTCAGAACCTGACACAATTTGCTCAGTCCTTTGTTAGATCAATTTAATTATACAAATGTACCTCACAGACAGCTTCTTTCGTCTAAGTGAAACACAGTACAGTGCACAGTCATCATAACTATCAAAATTAATGTACCCACTATGCACCAGCTTGTGTATAAATGTATGACTAGCACAGCTATATCAGTAATCTGTTTATCATCTCAATTTAGCACTGGCAGTCTCCCCTTTTCTTTTTAAGATTTAAGTTTTTACATCTGTGCTTGAGCCTATGGTTCTATCTCTGCATGGCACACAGAATTACTTTGCACCGCACATAACAAAAATCCATATTCTCCAAATTTACAGGAAATGATGTGTACAATGTATGAAAAAAACAATCTACACTTATATGGTCAAATGCTATATGTGATAACCTTCTCACATCATACAGCAATGTAACAAACATCATATTTATCTCTAACTCATTTTAAGAGTGGACAGATTTTGATATTTGGAAGCTGAAGCTCACCATATATCATTGTTCCCTAGAGCCGCACACAAGGCCGCGGGAAATCCAGCAACTGGAAGAATTTCCAGTTTGGGGTCTTTACATCAGCACTTGACGCTCCACTCTTGAGAGATGCCTCATAGGAGTTCAAATTCTGGGTGTACTGATTTCTGAGGTTTCTTAATCTTTTTCTAACGTCCTCCTCTGTTAAAAAAAACAAAAAATTGTAACAGTAAAATTTGATGCTGCACAATCACAATATAAAAGCAAAAACAACTGAACCATACTGAAAATGCAGAAATTATATTTATAGTATTATACATGATTGCAAGGTACTACATCAGGTTGAAGTTTCTAATTTTAGCCGTTTACATTAACAATAACAGTGTTACATCAGGTAGACTGTAATTGTAAATAGATACTTTAAAACAATTCAAAAATGCAAATATCTAGTCTGTTTGTTGTACATTGCAATCATCTATAAATATCATTTCTCCACATCCAGGAGGTGGTTGAAAAACGCTGACAAAGTCAGTGTTTTTAAGCTTCAAAATTATCAAAAATCCTTTCTATACCATTATCCGATGGTGTACATGCGATTTTCTTAAACTGCTATTATTTTTTTACGACGTACAATGTCTGTTCTATTCAATGCAACCTAATATGAATCATCGAAACTGAAAGTGACCGAGTGAAGAAACCGGAATGCGACATCTATGTCTAGTTTGGAATAATTGATTTACTCACCGGTCATGCTCATGTCCCGAGCTATTGCTAGGACTGCCTCCCGGGCCGCATTTCGGTCATGGTAGGCTGGATCTCGTGTATCCCAGATACACGGATTTTCTCTGACAAGCTCAATAAAATGGGCAGTCTGGCAGTCACTCATCGTCTTTGCCGCCATATTTGCACAGTAGAAAACCACAATCACACGTGACGCGTATTGCTCTGCTGATTGGTTGTTGGCGGATAGGCGAGCCGGCTAGGATAGGAAAAATAGAAGCAGTCTCTATTCAGTCTTGCGACAAAGTCCGAGCCCTCAACTCACGGCAAGTTGAAGGCACAGCACGGGAGTGAGGCCTAGAACTGAAACCCAACCATGCCGTATACCCTGACACTGTCGGATTAGACAGACTGAGAACAGCCCCCCTCCCATTTGCCAAAGGGCATACAGGAAACGTCATGCAATCATGGCGTTATCTATGCATGTTATTGTAACAGAGAAGTAGAGTTCGCCATTGATGTGTGATGTGAGTGACACTGACAGTTCGTAATCACAGCCTATAGAAGAGCGTCCCCCTTCCTGGTTATCGACGTAAATAACGAAAAGTATAAGCAGGATTCAAGGGCTTAAGGAAATATGTAGAAGTAAATGTACTGTCATTTATGTCTGTATTCCTGAAGCTGAAATATGCCGACGGCAGTTTCAAATACACTTGTTTGTTAAATCTAAAGTCTGATGTACCCTTATGTTTCACAACTGCACAACGTTTTAGTCTGAAACATCGTACTTGTGGGATAAGTCTTTGCATTTTCTTTCCGAAAAAGGATTAAGTTGAGATTTATTTATTTATTTATTTATTTATTTATTTATTTATTTTGCCCTTTTCTCTGACCACCTTCTCTTTGTTTTACACTTTTTAATCAGCTTGCGTAGCTCAGTCTAAAATTTTACAATAAATTCCAATGTCTGCCAGTAAAGTAAAGACTGTATCATAAATAGTTAGCGGAGAGAAAAGTGTGAGCAGTACAGGGAGGTTTTTGGTTCTAGAGGACCCATCGCCCGGTTGCAGTGGTTGGTTGTTATCTCTCTTGCTGTCTTCATAAGTACTGAACTGAAAATCAACTCAGTCTGAGGAACACAGCTGCATATTTCTAGATGCAATAACTGTGAATTGAAATAAACCCTCATGAGAATTACTCAGGTGCCTCATTCATTTCAGAAAGTTCTGCTGCTTCTACAAGGCAGAGCGGAGATTCACTACAGCAATGATTGTCTCACTATAGCGAGCACAGCTGTGAATTCTGGCACAAATTTATCAAACGTCGCCTGTATACCTGCTTATGAGAATCTATGCTGTTTAAATGCGGAAGGTAGTTTCGACCGGCTTGTTTCATCGAGAGGGCTGGTGCTTATGTTAGCTGTCAAGTGTGGCGGGGACACGTGTTGGGGAGGAGGGGGGGGGGGTGCGTTTCCCCACTCATCCAGCTTCAGTACTTTGTCGCTAGACTGTATTCGGACTATCGGGCGGATAGAAAAGTATCGGCGCTAGCGAGACCTATCGACAAACTATCGGGTGGATAGGCGCGGATAGGACAGGATAGTCCCATTTCTATCCTCGTGTAAGGATGCCTTTACGTAGCATTGTCTGCTATAATCATCATCCAGTTGTTGTTAATGACCTCTTTCAACGCATATAGCGGTGTCAGACAAGGCCTGTTATTGTTTGGGGGGAGGAGGGGGGGGGGGGGACTTCCTCGACTGGGCGACTAGGTGCGCGACAGGTAAGCTAACCACCGCACTGAGCAGACGGCTAGTGTTGCAGATGAGTCATCATCATTGCGTCACCCCTCAACTGAAAATTGACTAAGCGGGCTGAGCTAAATTTACTCGCGGATATGGGGCAAAAATGACACACACACACCCCAACTTTCGACGGCTGTACACAAAAACGCTCCAGTTTTTGCAAGTGGCATACATCGGATACGTATGGTTCGACAACAATAATCCGCTAAAACTAGGGGGTGTTCGACAACAATAATCCGCTAAAACATGTTATACTTCCAACAAAACACATCGGTATATTTTACATAGACTCACGCCTGGACTACTGCTTTAAACTTTTAACTGATGGTAAATGTTGGAACGTGACCCACGTGCTCTCTCGGCTGTTTTACACTTTAAACTAATGGTAAATGTTACAACGTGAATGGCACTTTGCCTAATAGCTGTTCTTAATTGGACGAACTCTTGATCGGGAAACCTAAATCGGAGAGGATCGGCAATCTTTTGGTTTGTTTCTTAATTGAGTTTGAATAAACCTAGGCGAACTTCAGCAAACCGGGTTTGCCATGGTTCTCTTTCTTAACTGAAGTGCTTGATTCGGCGTACTTACTGTCTGCGAAGGTGTTCAAAATGGCTGCCGCTATAGCGCTTCGCGATTTTAACGATTCTTGTTTTTGTACTCCTTGCAGTAACGATCCCACAAACAGCGTTGCGCCTCCCACAAATCAATAAAAATTAAATAGGTCTTGTTCTTCGCACGAGTGAAATATCGCTGTCCGCCATAGTTGTTTGTATCGGTGAATATCTTGTTATCTCCAACGCAGAAGAGGGTAAAAGTTTTGACCAATCATATAAAAGGCTCGCCTTGGATCGCTCGACATGTCGAGCGAACGTTTTCCGACAGCGAACTATGGTTTGCCGAGGTTCGTGAACTACTTTGAACTAGGTTCGCCGTATCTTTAGATCGTCCAATTGAGAACCAACCTGGTTCGCCCGAGATCGTGAACTCTAGATCGTCAGAGTTCGCGAACTAAGGTTCGTTTAATTAAGAACAGCCTTAACGGAGCATGATGCAGCATCTCACTGACATTTCCGGTCTTTCGTATCAAGGTCAACAGATGAGCGTCCTAATCTGTTCTGTGCCTCGTCAAAGGTAAAAGTAGGAGGTTCATTCCTTTTCAAAATAACCTGTCCGCGTTAGTGTAAAAAAGAACGAAGAGAGTTACAATGACAAGAAGGAATCTTTTTGAAGTTTGGTCTGTTTACACTATTTACACCACAGCTATGTAGTTGGCATCCTTAAATGCCTGCCGCCCGTGAGATGGCCTTAGTGTTCGGCGTTAACACACAACTAACTAACTAACTAACTAACTAACCTAAATGCCTGTCCTCCACTATCATTTTCTGTCACGTCCATCACTCACCCACCCCTGACAACATACCTGTCCTCTCCTGACATTTTCTGTCACGTCCACCACTCTCCCACCCGTGACAACATACCTTTCTACACATGTCCTCCCCTGATATCGTCCGTCACGTCCATCACTCTCCCACTCCCTGGCAACACACCTGTCTACACCTGGCCTACCTTGTTATCTTCTGTCACGTCCACCGCCCTCCCACCCCTGACAACACACCTGCCTACACATATCTTTTCTCTCAGGTCATCTCTGCGATTACTTTGTGTGTGCGTGAGGTCTTTGCCTATATAGACTCTCGTGTCGCTATCCCCTAGACCACTGTTCACCTTTTGCGTTATATTATGAGCGGTTTTCAGTTTGGTCTCAGGGTTGAAATTATATAGATTCTTACATCGGTGTTTAGGTGACACTGAGAATCTCCCTCGAGTGATTTTAAACCTTAATCTACGAGCAAAAGCTGAATGTAAGAATCTATTTCTTATTCACCTTTCTCTTTGCATAAATCCCATATGAGTTGGTTTTGGACACAGACCTAGCCACAACATAGCCGCCATTGTGTCTGGGCAAAGATCTTGACGTAATTTACTTTATAATTTCACGTCGATATTTTGGATACCAGACAAACGTTCCTACATGTTGATATAATAGCGCAATTCATGTCGCTAGAGTGCCAGTCGTCACTATGAAATGATGTCATTGCGCGTTAGCTGAAAGTAGGTCAATTTCAATATCGCGTGTGGCCGTACCTTTTTGATGACCAGACAATTTTGTGCACACTTGGCCGTTTACGCAACACGGCTGTATTACACACGTGTGATACAGCTTTTCCGCTCAAAGGCAGCAAATAAGGAGGTGTGTAAGAAAGTGAATTTCACACGCACAAACACACACACACACACACACACACACACACACACACACACACACACACACAAACACACATAAAAACAAACAAACACACACACATACAAATACACACACAAACACATACACACAATACAAACACACACACACACACACACACACACACACACACACACACACACGCAAACGCGCAGAGACAAACAGATGGACGGTCATTCCATACAGATCCGACTTCAATATAAGCAAATTCGTTCTATCACATAATTAAACCTTGCAAAGACACTCCCGCCCCCCCCCCCTCCCACCCACCCCCACTCCCCATATCAGGACCCTTAAAGAGGAATGAAAACACAAGAGCCTTTGATTCTTGGTCTTCACATTCATAAGGTCGTCCAGAGGGTTCCATCAGGAGATCATGCTTTAAGTAAACAAGAGAGGCAAAGCCCTTGTGGCTCACGTGTATGACCAATCCACACATGTGTGACAATAAGTAAAGGGATGGCTTCTCCACAACAAAATCCATGTTTTCTCAAAATGTAATCAGTTTACGCACATTTGTGAAACTCCCATGACCGTGACCTTTGCGATGAGTCGACTAAATTAGTATGCATAGGAAGGTCTTATCATCAGCTACCTTTGCGCAAAATTTGATTGAAAAATTTGCAAAAATGTTGATAATAATTAGAATTATATCAAATATTGGCATTTTACACACATGTGCTGACCTCTTGTGACCATTGACCTTTTCGAGGGGTCATCCAAATTAGTATGCATAGATAGGTCTTACCATCAGGTATCTCTGTACCAAGTTTGGGTTTGATGTTTTGAATAGTATTTGATTTAAAAAAATCTTTTGTCAAAATATGGCCATTTGTTTTACCTATTTTTTTAGCTCTTGTGACCCTTGACCTTTCCGGGGATCAACCAAATGCATAGAAAGGTCTTACCATCAGGTATTTTTGTACCGAGTTTGGGTTTGAAGTTGTAAATAGTATTTGAGAACAAATACATTATGTCAAAATATAGCAATTTTTTATATATTTCCTGATCCACTGTGACCTTGACCTTTGTGAGCGGTCACTGAAATTGGTATGTGTAGAAAGGTCTTGCCAAAAAGTATCATTGGACCATGTTTGAAGACTGTGGCTTGAATAGTCTCCGAGGAAATGCCAACGTTAAAGTTTCCCATATATGACAGAAGACAGACTGGCCCAGAACATAGACTCATTTTTGCTTCGCACGTGAGCCAAAAAGTGATTGACAAGATGATATACTTTGTTTTAGTCAAGCAAAGACTTCTGTAAGCGACATGTCAGCGCCATTCTATTACAAAACACAAATAATGCATCGTGGTGTATCAGCGTCAGGTGTAGGTCTATTGACACATGGTGTCACCGTCACGTAGTGCTATTGCGGGTCATCGGTACACACGGGTAGTAGTTCTACCAACACGTAGCGCCCTGCGACGTAGGTTAAAGTCTATCGCTACGTAGTTCCAGCCCCAGTAGTGCTATCGAGCCGCAGTTCTATTGACACGTAGTGCTCGTGATACATAGTGTTAAAGGGATTCACCATGCACGGCCGTGTATTTTACTCGCCTCTGGCCCGTCTAGTCACAGTGCACAGCAAAGTCGTTACTCGCCCAACTATTGATTTATTGGCAGTCCGCACCTAATGTCGGGTTCTCGCGGGTTAGTTTGAGTCATGCGTGTGTCGCCTCGCCTCGCCTCGTACTTTTGATACCGAAACAACCCTGACAGTTGCACATGGTGCACCAACCTACTACTTGCAAACAACGAAGGCCTGCACTCAGTTACCCAACAGACACAGCGCTTTTCTTTTCCTATTGCTCACGCATGCAACCTTGTCCTTGACGTCTACGCACGTTGTTTTTTCAATCGCTGGATAAGTGTTACCTGTGCGGAGACAATTGTCACTGTACAGCGTGTCGTGTCATGCCCGCCCGGGTCTAGATCATTGAGTTGCAAGGCGCAGTGTCTGCTGGTGTGTCATTGGCTCAGTACACGCGGCCTAGCGACACAGCAGTGCATGGATGTCTGTGAACATGTCAGTACAAGCCATGTTCCGTGATACGTAGCAGTGGCTGGAGATGGAATAGCCAGATGTGTCTATGATCCAATAACGAGTGTAGGGGATGAAGGATGTGATCAGGTAAAGCGACAATGAACTGATTGCCACCGTTTCTGTTCAACTGTGTGACACTGACGCGCTACGTAATAACACAGTGGGCCAGGTTGTGTTTTGTTTGTTGCTGTCCTGACTGAAGCAAGAGGCAAAGATGCTCATGAGCTCATGTGGTGCAGGGACTCATGAGAATCAATGCTTCTTGTAAGTGTCATCCAGGCGAACGGAAAGTTTGCAAGTTTTATGTGCTATTTTATGCATACCTACATTAATATAATGTCACTGGATTGTATCCTTGCGCGCCGTGCTGTGCTGTATTCACTTCATCTTACCATGGGACGTTGGACGTACATTGGACAACACGTCTGTGTTCAGCCCCACTGTTTACCTGTTAACGTTTTTGTGAAGCAGTGAACTAATATCGGTTCGTGAGCATTCCGCCAGCAGCGAGCCTAACCTGTTTGGAAGGTAAGTGTGACCTTTGCCTTGAGATTTTAGTTCACTCTTGTACGATGTGAATGAGAGAAATGCAGCTAAACGTGTATACTAGTTTCAGTAACCACGGAACCTACCCCTCCCCCCCCCCCCCGGCCCCCCCCCCCACCCTCCTTTCTGCCCCTCTGCCCATTCAGGATGGCTTTGCAATGTGCTGAGTTGTGACGAGGTGGCGAAAATATACAATCACTAGAGAGATTTAGATCGCACTACGAAACGTGTTTCGTTTCGTTTCGTAATGATCGTTTCCGGCTTGTACGAAGTCGCAACGAACCACCCGTGTGTTGTCGCTGAAAGCGGTTTAGACCGGCTACGAAGTTCGGAGCGTTTTGCGCAAGGAAGACAACCTTTCGTTTTGAACTTAGGTTCGAGTTACTTCCCGTTTCATAAATCTTGCCGGTCGGAAACAACATTTCTGTTTCCCAGCTGTTTCCTCGGAGCGCGCGCAATTTAAGGTACGCATACATATATATTCTTTTTACACTTTGTTCGAATACTAGTAGCGTCACATAGCTTATAAATACTTGTTCTCCATATGTTTTGACATCCTAACTATCTTTTTATGCGTGTAAAGCGTGTTGCATTGTGCAAATAATGATGTGCCCGTCATCTGTCAGACATGCTTTGTGGTTTTCTTTTGTGGTTTACTGTTCAGCGTTTGTTAATATTAGTATGAGTTTACTACTAAGCATTTTACATTAAAACGCACATATTCTAAATGAGACCTTTTGTGTTACACTTTCAGCAAACCAGACCAAGAATAACAAAATGGCTGAAAATAAACGTGTGCTGTACACCACGGCAATGGATGCCGCTTTACTGGATGAAGTGGCCCTCACCAACCCCTTCCAGGACGGGGTCACCTGGGAGGACGTGTTCACCCGACTGCAGATGTCCCCAGATGGAAGCTTTGAAAATGTTAAGACTTCCAAGAGTCTTCGTGACCGGACCCTACTGAAATTGTCTGAAAGGAAGAGGCAGCTAACCTTGGTGAGGGGGTATGCACTAAAATGTTGTTCTACTTTTAACTAGTTTATCGCCGTTGTGAGTAATGTGACTCACAGGTCACTTTTAACTCTTAACTGATCTGTACATAAATTTCAGTTCATGTAAAATTTATGTATTTTGGGGCATAGCTCAGCTAGTGCTGCTACACTGTTACACTAGTAGTGTGAGCATGCTGAGTTTGATTTGCTGGTGGGCCAAAATGGGTGAGGTTTTTCACATTCCCATCCAGTTAAAACCTGGTATTAGTGGTAACGAGGCGAAATGAAAGATTTTTTGTTGTGCGCTCCGAATGCTGCGCCTGTCTACTTTAATGAATAATCATCATGTGCATAATTCAGAAATGAGAGCTTATTGGTGCGAAGGGTCAGAAAGCAGACAAAACACCATGCACATGGTATTTGAGCAATAGAATTTTTTTTTACTGCATGTATATTATATTTAAAATTGATCTTTTGGATTCAGGGAAAAAAGATTATGAGTTTATGAAGGAGCATACTTGATTATCGGAACAGGGACAAAACACAGATGTGTTGGATTTATTCTCACATACATAAATTACAATTGTGTGCATTTTCTTTGAATACATACTGTTTAATTGCAGGTATGGGATAGAGGTTCCTGACCTCACTGACGAACAGAGAGTTCTGGATGAAATCTTGCTACTAAAGGAAGAAGCTGAGCGGTGTAAAAAAGTAAAGGTGGAGCAGAGGAAAGCCGGAGTAAAGGCAGATTGTGCAGCTCAGATCCGAGAGGCTGCTATGCGTCAATCGTGCGCAGGTACCTTTTTCCTGTCTGTGATACAAAAATCAGTCACGATTTAGTTTTTGTTTAGTGAATGTACTGCAGGACAAGTATGTAACAGCCACCTAAGGGACAGAACAGATACAGCTGGTTTAGGTGAATGACCATCATATCACAGGTCTGCGTGTTTGGCTGCAATAGATCAAGTGCCTACAAATGCAATGTTTGTTTTGGCAATAACTGCTTAGCAAATAAAAAACAAACAAACATAGCACTAATATCAGTAACGTATTACTAATCAAACTGTGCCTTTTTGGTGTAGTTTTGTATCCTCTGAATCCGTTCCAGATGTTTTAATCCAAGGACAACTGTGTGTAATTCATCATTTGCGTAAATTCCTTACCTTTATTTCCGCTCTGGGGCTAACTATTTCTTTGTCTTCGCACCACTGTACAGTATTAGGACTTTGTGCAAATTGTGAAAGTGTTGTAGAGTGTACCTTTTAATTCTGCGTCGCTGTTCCATTGTAGATAGGACAGATACAGCCGCTTTAGGTGAATGACCATCATATCAAAGATCTGTGTGTTTGAATGAAATAGACCAAGTGGCTACTAAGAACAAAGGGTGGCAGTTACAGCAATGTGTCAGTTGCTATTTTAATTGTCCATGTGCAAAGTGATTCGACACGGCATCTATATGTCTTCTCGTCATGTGAGACAACGTGTAGTCCTCAAGGTTTAGCTGAATATCTTATTCCATTTTCTTGTTTTGATGTAAAACAGTTCCACCAGCTGCCACTAGGCCCCCTGCTGCCACTACACCCCTCAGCGCTGATGAGATTGCCTCCACCTCACCAGCATCATCTGACTCAACTCCACTGACAACAAAAGAGGCGGGCCTCAGATGTCTCAACGCTATGGCGGGAACGTGAGGAGAGGGAGGAGCGATGGAGAAAAGAAGATGCCCTGCTGCAGGAGACTGGACTTGCCCTGCGAACAAAGGAGCTCGAGGAAAGGCGGGAGGAGAGGAAGCTGAATAAGCGGCGTCTAGAGCTGGAGGAGAAGCGATTTGAAGAGGAGAAGAACCAGAGAGAGGATGAGAGAAAGCTGCGCAGGCTTGAAATGGACAATCAAACTAAACTGATGCAGCAGATGTTGCAGGCACTGATTGCTGTGAAAAAATGAGGCAAATTATTTTTTCGCAGTAATCATGCTAGTTGCATTTTGACTACTTCTCAGTATTCTTCCTTTGAACACTTTTTATTTTGATGCTCGATTTCAGTCGACTGCTTTCTTAAGTCGTTCCTTGTTGTCAGTTATATATTACAAGCTAAGCACTATGTGCCATTTCCTACAGAAACTATGTACCTTTGAATCCACTGTGCCTCACAAGATTTTCTGATCCTGGGATAACTCTTTCATATTGCCATTTCCTGTAAAAAGCTTGTACCTTTCGATTCCACTCCGATTTTCTAATCAGGAAAAACTGAGTTTTGTTTTATATAGCACTAACATCAGTGTTACTAATCAAACCGTGCCTTTTGGGCTGTTTTGCATCATCTAAATCCGTTTGAGATGTTTTAATCCAAAGATAACTATGTAATTCATCATTTGTGTAAATCCCTTACCTTCCTTTTCACGCTGGGGATAACTATTTTTGATTTTCACACCACTTTACAGTATTAGGAATTTGTGCAATTTGTGAAAGTGCCATAGGGTGTACCTTTTAATTCTGTGTCACTGTTCCAAGGTTTCATTGTAGTGTACAGTTCATGAATGTTTATTTTGGCAATAGCTGCTTAGCCAATTAAAAAAAAACACAAAAAAACATAGCACTAATATCAGTATCACTAATAAAACTGTGCCTTTTGTGCAGTTTTGTATCCTCTGAATCCGTTCCAGAAGTTCTAATCCAAGGATAACTGTATGTAATTCATCATATGTATAAATCCCTTACCTTTATTTCCGCTCTGGGGATAACTACTTTTGGTTGTCACACCACTGTACAGTATCAAGCATGTTCTTAATTAAACGAACTTTAGTTCGCGAACTCTGACGATCTAGAGTTCACGATCTCGGGCGAACCAGGTTGGTTCTTAATTGGACAATCTAAAGATATGGAGAACCTAGTTTGAAGTAGTTCACGAACCTGGGCAAACCATAGTTCGCTGTCGGAAAACGTTCGCTCAACGTGTTGAGCAAACAAAGGCGAACCTTTTCTCTGATTGGTCAAAACTTTTACCCTCTTCTGCGTTGGAGATAAGAAGACAGTCACCGATACAAACAAATATGGCGGACGGCGATATTTCACTCGTGCGAGGAACAAGACCTATTTTTATTGATTTGTGGGAGGCGCAACGCTGTTTGTGCGGTCGCTACTGCAAGGAGTACAAAAACAAACATCGTTCAAATCGCGAAGCGGCATAGCGGCAGCCATTTTGAACACCTTCGCAGACAGTAAGTACGCCGAATCAAGCACTTCAGTTAAGAAAGAGAACCATGGCAAACCTGGTTTGCTGAAGTTCGCCTAGGTTCGTTCAACCTCAATTAAGAAACAAACCAAAAGATCGCCGATCTTCTCCGATCTAGGTTTGCCGATCAAAAGTTCGCCCAATTAAGAACAGCTCTTAGGAATAATTATGTGCAATTTGTGAAAGGGTCGTAGAGTGTACCTTTTAATTCTGCGTCACTGTTTAAAGGTTGTATTGTAGTGTACAGTTCATGAATGTTTATTTTGTCAGCAACTGCTTAGCCAATAAACTCATTACTGATTATAAAATTTATTTGATGGTAAAGTAATAGTGATTTTCAGTTGTCTTCATACCAGTTCAACTAGACCAGTCCACCTGAAGACACATTTAGCTTTACCCTCGCTTGTGTGCTCTGCACTTAAAGACACGACGGAACAAATGCAAAGAAAACAAATTACATATTCAGGTGCTGAGTTGTTCCAAATCCTTTGTGCAAGTTTGCAATGCTTTTATTCCTAAATTATGTCTGTTAGTGTTACTGTCACCAGTTTTAACTGATATAGTTTTGACATGCTGTTACAAGTGCATTTAACTGTTCATGCAGAGCAGTATAAACAGTTGTGTACAGCACAGGCATGTCCTGTACATCTGTCTTCCTAATAAAATATTCCTGAAGTACACTGCCACAAGCTAAGCACTATGTTCCATTTCCTACTTAAACTTTTTACCCTTACGAAACCACTGTGCCTCACAAGATTTTCTAATCCAGGGATAACTTTCATATTGCCATCCCCTGTGAAAAGCTTGTACCTCTCGATTCCGCTCAGATTTTTTAATCAGGAAAAACTGAGTTTTGTTTTACATAGCACCAATATCAGTGTTGCTAATCAAACCGTCTTTTGTGCAGTTTTGTATCCCCTGAATCCGATCCAAGGATTTATAACTGTATTTAATGCATCATTTGTGTAAATCCCTTAACTTTATGTTAGCTCTGGGGATAACTATATTTGGTTTTCACACCACTGTGCAGTATTAGGAATTTGTGCAATTTGAAAGAAAGTCATGTGTATCATTTAAACTCCGCGTCATTGTTCCATTGTAGTGTACAGTACATGTTTATTTTGGCAATAACTGCTCAGCAAATAAACTCGTACCGATTATAAAAAAAAATCTTGTTTGATGGTAAAGAGAATCTGATGTAGAATTGCTCCAAACCCTTGGTGCAAATTTGCAATGCATTTATGCTGAAATTGTCATTGTTGCATTGTACTTCCAGACATGTCCTAGTTTTGACATGAACCTGTTGCAAGTACATAACTGTTCAAACAGAGCAGTATATACACTTTTGTACAGCACAGGCATGTCATGCTTGTCTTCCTCATACTAATAGGACATTCCTGGCAGTACAATGCAATAAGTTGAGAAGTAAAGCCACGGACACCACACAGTTTGTAGCCCTGCTGCCGCAAGCTGGAATCTTGAAAAAAAAAGATCAACTAACCCCACATTTGAGCTAGTAGGCATCACTCAATGACGATGTACCATTGATCAACCATCATAATCAAGTGTGTGTGCCAAGCTGATCCGGCACTACTCCTTGAATTATGGTTGATCCATCTCCTACTATAGTGCATTGGGACTGAATATATTATGTGGGGAAAATCACACAAATGGCATAAGGTTGTAGACCACACCGGAGAAACAGTTCCAATAATATTTTATTGCAGCGATGCAATCTCCACACAATGCATCCACAAAATCAAATGCACCAGCACTGTGTGATACACTGTCTCCTCTACAATGCATCAACCCTTTTGACACTCCATCACTCATACAATGTATGCACATACTTCCTAACACGGTCTTTTATACTATTACATTTCCAGAATAATCCAGGAAAGTTGCACAACTCGACCAATCAGAAAAGAAAACGTACCCAAATCTCAATATTCATGAAAAAGAATACACTAGAATGACCTCCGAAATTCCACTACTATTTAGGCGTCTTTGATACAATGTTACGAAATGTCAAAATTTGACGTCATATCTGAAGTCACTAGAAAGATCGCGACACTGCTCGAACCTTCCAGTCTAATTTAGGCGAAACTACCCGTGACAACAAAAACTGATTGCAATTCTCTATGCAAAAGAAAATGAGTCCTATTACAAAGGTATGTAATTCTTATCCAAAATAACTCAAATAAATTTTGGATCTTTCCTATGATTTACACATACGTGCTCTCAAAGAATAACACGACCACGAACGTAACAATGTCAAACACTAGTATACTCCTCCACAGTGGGTGGATCCATGCCAAAGAATTGGCTAACTGAGCTTCCATACATACATGTGTGGCAGTTGGCCAAGAAAGCTCCTGTTAGGTACAGCTTTCCCACAGGAGACAAGAAGAGTTTTAAGTTCTTCTTGTGGTCCAGGAACGTCCACTCAGAAATTATTTTGCCAAAACCCCACTCCACAGCCTGTCTCACAGATGCCATATCCGTGTTGAATGCCTGCTGCTCTGGAGTTAGGTGTCCACCTCTGTAGGGCCGCATTAAGTGGGGGCGCAGGGGGTACGCTGGATCGCCATACAAACACAGCGGGTTGCCATTCACATTAAAGTTCTGCTCAATAAAGTTCAAAAAAACCACTTTCATTAAGCAGTGCAACATCGTGGCGCCGCCCTTCCGTTCGGCACCATGATGCTCTGAAATTTGATGCCATGTTGACGCTTGTGCCCATTGTACACCTCTCTCTGGTGCATGGTAGGCCTGCAAATGGGTCGAACCGTTCCGTCGATAAACCTCCAACAGTTCTGCAGAGGGGCACATATATGGTCCACGCCAATGTTAAAAAGGAGGCACAACTCCGTCTTCGTGTATGGAAAGGTTGCGCAGAGGTCGACGTAACGGCAAGGATATGCCAACCTGTGAAGCACTATACAAAGTACATCCAAACCTGTAAAAAAAAAAAGGTATTATGAGTGACGTTCCACACAAAAATGTACACAGGTCACAAAAACATGTTTTTATGGCACAGTAGTGCAGTGTTTGTATACGATCATTTCTATACAGACGAAGCAACTCCCAATTTTCAGACCAATTTTAAGTCGCCTAGAGTGCAACTGAAAGTGACTAAAAACAGTTTAATGGAAGTTGTAAGGTCTGTCTAGAAATGATAGCACACAAACACTTCATTTTTATGTTTAATAAACCTTTCTGAACTAGAATACAAAGTACAATCATCAAGTATCAAGCATACAGCTTTGCCTTAGCCTGCTGTTTGCTGACTACCGCTGAGCTGACTGCTCATTCTGGGATTTTTTAATGCTTTGTGAAATAGACAGCAGTAATGATCATTGTAAAGGTTTGTCAGTTTACATGATTAAAGCTATGCCACATTGCCAGTGATTCCAATGCAGTTTGCACACTCAAGCTTACTAGCTGTCTAGAAAAGGTGTACTGTGCGATCACAGAAAGCACCACGCAGTAAGACAGAAGATATATTGTGGTTAGGTGCAATTTCTTTGTAAAATTGATCATGAACTGTTTTATAGTTCCAAGGAAAAAGTATGGGTGTTTTCACACCCAAAACATTGATTATGATTTTTTAGAAATATGAAAACGTGTGAGTGTGCTTACATTTACAAAGTACTCCATGCCAAGAGTTTTTAATTTCATTTTCAGCAGGATATCCTGAATAACAACTTGTGTAAATAAACCAAGTACTTCAGTCTTTTTGTTCTGTCCCACAAGTGTTTTTAAAATACCAAGCTAGGGACATGAGCTCACCGAGTTTGAATTCCGTCAGGGACCTTTATGTCAGCCAGGTGCATGGACAGTTGTCAGGTGTCCAGTCCAGTGGCGACACACCATGAACGGAGCATGAGATACACTGAAGTCGCAAGGGAAATCATGTCAGCTTTACTTAGGCTTGCTCTGAGGAACTAATCCTGTAGCAAACGATACTGAAAAATAACCAGCCAAAATGTTTGAGAGCCACACTCCATGCATCTGTATACCCTAACAGCATTATTCCACATGTGCACATGGAGTCAGTGTGGCTGTCAAATGTATCATCCAATTATTTGTGAACATCACCTGCAACAGTGTAAGTTTATGTATATAGGCCTGTGTAAAGCCGATAGAGGTTCACTTGTGACTGCAGTGTATCTCATGTTCTGTGTGCGTATGTGCAGGCCGGAACAAAAATATTCAACCTCAACAAACAGTACACAAACAGAAACTACTCAGCTACACGCCCATGACATGAACAAAAATAAATCGCCATGTCAGAGTCTAAGTATGCCAACATCCACAAAATAATCCCTATCATGGTAATTGTTTAATGCATTTATTCCGTAAATTATGGTGAAGGTTAACCTGTGAAACGTTTTGAGAATGGAAAATAACCCAAGTACTTAATACAGTGCACAATTTAAATCGTGGGTTACATACCCGAAGCTTTTGTTCCATTCGTTGCTCGCATCGTTGCTGGCATGCCGAACAGTTTAGCCATGTGGACAACATCTTCAGCCGTGTGGAACCTGAAGTACTTCTTCACAAAGCTTGCTTCATAGTTGAAGATGTTGAAGGGTCGACAAGTACTCCTTGTCTCCTTGGTACCATGCTGTCAAGAAGCAACAAATCTTCAAGCTTGTTTGATGGTGCCCACATTGAGAGACCATCATCAAAAAATGTTTAAGAAATGTCGCTTCCATCGAGCGATGCAGCAAAGTTGTCAAAAGGTCCATGATATTCTGCAAATAAGATAAGACATGCATTGTCAGTACTAAAGTAGATTAATTCTTTTTCTTACTAGGTAAACACTGAGCCAGTACGATAGAGAAAGAGACTACGTATCGGCCATTTTCACATCAATAACTAGCTGAAACCACTCAAAATCACGACCCTTCAAATAAATGTGTTATAAATATGTACGTATTTGCAATTTTTGTCTCACAAAATAACGTAATAATACAGTTTGAAAAATCGAAGCGGTCAGTGCAGTTACGGTCGCCATCTTGAAATTGTTGATTGGAAACATCGTTTTCAGGTGCTCAAGAAAACTGTCTTCAAAAGCCAAAATTCGATGCCATGTGCTTTAATTTTTGTCTAAATGAGTACAAAAATGATGAAGGCATCGAGAATATATCATTTGGCTACAACAGTATAGACATGTATGCTCAAAAATACTCACCGAAACACACTTCGTAGGAAACGTGAATTTCACGAAACTTCGCAGAGCGAAATGCAGTTCGTAAGCGGTGACCTTTGACCTATAAACTTGACCCTGCAAATTTGGTGACGTGGTACACACTTTTCCTTACGATACGAACTTCGTTGGCAGCATCTAAATCTCTCTACTTACGCTGGTCCAGGACGTTAAAATGACCTTCGGAAATAATTTCATGTAAATTAACAGAATCCATCCCAGAAGCGCCAATGAGGCAACATTGTGTTATGGTGAAATCACTGTGATTTCAAATCCATGAAAACGCGATTTCTTTAAGTTCCCTAGGGTCCCAGCCCTTCACTAGACACCATGCCGAAGCTCTACTAACACTCGGTATTACCGTTTAAAGAACACAAATGCAAGAATTAGAATACATAAAAACAAGATGGGATAAACCATAACCCACAAACAGAGCTATATGAGAGCAGTCTTCGCTGTCAAAGGTGTCTACCTTTTGTCTTTGATTTGATTCTGATGTTAAATATCTCCTTTTGAAAAAGCCTCGCAGATGTGCCAATGCGTCATAATGAACTCTAGTATAAGGGGCGCGCGTAGTGGCATACGCGTCAATGGTTTGTCAAACGACATTTTTCATGACCTATATTTTTTGTTTTTACGTAATTTTATATTTAACGTGATATGAGATTCGCTTTCGCTTCAAGATTTGGGAAAATGGTGAAAAAACTAGAATTTCACGGTACAATTTCAGCCTTGCTATAATTTATTGGAAATCAGGTTGACTTTACCTAGCTACATGCTATACTAAGTACACCTGCAAGCTCTTCTGAAAGCGCGTCGATGTGTGTGTATGCGTGTGCGTGCATGCGTGCGCGCGCTGCAAACATCCTCAAGTGGCACAGATGTTCATGCGCCCTCCGGGCACATGAGGATCTGTGCCTCTTGGAGATGCGCGCATGTGTCCTTTGGTTTGTCAAACGTCATTTGTCATGACTTTTTTTTGCGTTTTTTGTTTTTGTTTTTACGTAATTTTATATTTAACGTGATATGAGTTTCGCTTTAGCTTCAAGACTTGCGCAAATGGTGACAAAACTAGAATTTCACGGTACAATTTCAGTCTTGCTATAATTTGTGTGAAATCAGGTTGACTTTACCTAGCTACTTGCTATACTAAGTACATCTGCATGCTCTTCTAAAAGCGCGTCGATGTGTGTGTGTGCGTGAGTGCATACGCGCTCTGCAAACATCTTCAAGGGACATATATGTTCATGCGCCCTCCGGGCACTTGAGGATCTATGCCTCTTTGATATGCGCGCATATGTGTGTGTGTGTGTGTGAGAGAGAGAGAGAGAGAGAGAGAGAGAGAGAGAGAGAGAGAGAGAGAGAGAGAGAGAGAGAGAGAGAGAGAGAGAATTACGTCGTATATAGTGTATGCGTGGTGACGGAGTTGCTTCTTTTACATCACCGGGACTCTCTGACTTTCTAGAGAAGTGAAGGATTTTTACTGTTTTTATTATTTTCTGAAAAGAATTAATTTTTACTAAAGAAGTTGAAAGGATTTAAAACGAACTTATCCAATGTCTTTCTCCAAACTAACTATATGGAAAGGTTCAAGTAAATATGACAAAAATTACGGACTCTAATCTGGGTCAACCGACTTCCTATAAACGGTTGTTTGTCTTCAATTAGACATTCAATTACATATTACAATATGCTCGGAGAGCATTACAATATGTTCGGAGGCTCTCTTAGCCACCCACTAAAAAAAGTATTTCGCCAAGTTTCAAGATTGTGTGTACAGAAATGTCGGAGATTCTCTTGTTTACATACATACGCACATACATACATACCTACATGTATACATACGCACATACGGCGCTTCCCGCCAAATGTACGTTCAGCAGCGAGGGTAGCGTAATTTGACGTAATTTGTATCTTGTTACTTCAATTGTTAGTGGTTTAGCCTTCCCGTCTTTGACATCATGGATATGCTATTAAATTCGCTCCACCGCGACCCGCCCTAAAAAGTCTCCTCTATAAAGGATAGCTGCTAGCATTGTCAATGATCCTCTCACCCACTATCTGATCAGTTTTTAATGTTTTAAAGAAGTCTTTTATTCCAACTGCCGTCTCGATTTTGAACTCTAGTTTATAACGCCGCGGTAAGTGTGATCTACTTAACATTACCTCCCATCTTGTGACAGATTACTTGTAATAGATTGCTGCAATGATAAGTTTTCATGGAATGTTCTTGTAGCGTTTATGATTGTCTTATATTGTTGTTTTATGACGAGCCAAAAGGCAAATTTCTGTCGTGCTTTGAACAGACAATAAAGTGGTATTGTATTGTATTGTATTGTATTGTATTGTAAATAGAAGGGACTTAATTATAGTAGTATGTTGCATTATGTCAAAAAAAATCTGTCGCTTGTGCTTGACAAAAGACGGCATTTTGTTTGGAGTACCACAATTGCATCCTGACGTGTCCAGTCTGTGAGTACCGCTGTAGATTTTAAGTGTTCCTGTACCCATATTATGAGGTAAACGTAAAACTAACTTCCTTCCCATCCTCTTCAATATGTTCATTTCGGGTTTTCGCTTTCTATCGGTAACATTTGAAAGAAACGGAGACATGTTTCAGTTAACTTAGCTGGCAGAAAGTTAGAACTTTATGGTTAGGGCTGATAGACAATATCAAGCTAGTGCATGTTTTTGCTTATATTTTTCAACATCAGGGGTGAAAGAAAACATGCGAGGGGCGACAGCGGAAGTGACGTTATGGGAGGTGATAGAGAGTCTTCCTCAGTCTAGATACTGGCCTTAAGAAACACCTTCCGTATCCTATAAAAAACGAACAAACAAACAAACAAAGTATTTTAAAATACTGCATCGCTGGCTGACAGTGACGGTAGTTGAGCTCCTAGTACAAGGTCACTTTAGTCAGGTTGCCAAACACCGATTTGGATCTGAACCCCCATGAAACCACCCCCAGAGCTAGTCCCGACGGTGTTTGATTCTCCGATGCCTATAGATTACATATCCGACTGATGCCACTCTGGTACTATTGAGGAATTTTATTAAAAAAATAAAATAAAAAAAATTAAAAAAATCAGTATACTCAGTTTTGACACAAAAGGTGTACCACAGGAAAGATTGCCTGATGCTACAGTGTCGGGTCAGAGATGAAGGATAACGATGTTGCAGGGAGGGAGGGCAGGGAGGGAATAATGTTGGATCGCCTAAAAGCATAGATTCACATTAGCCTCTGTAGTCACATGGACTCGTGAGAATCTATGCTTCATGCCACTGGAAATCTTACTCAGCTGTTCCTTTCAATGCGGGCGTGGCCTATTATTAAGTTAGACTGACTGGACTAGTGGCAAGGAGATTCGGAGAGCAGTAGAAAGCCGCGCTGCCTATGTTTCTCTTCTAATCTAGTCGCTATGTACAGACTTCTTCCATGTTGTGGGTCAGTGCCTCTTCTGACATCTATCAGATCGCCTCTCTACTGTCAAACATAGCCAAGTCCAGCTCAGAGCGCCACGAAAACGCTTATGAAGAAACTGGGCCCATAAATTATGAGTCTGTTGTCGACGGTATGCTGACGGAAAGTATGGTGCTCTATGTGGTCATAATGACGTTTAATTTAACGACGAGTCATAAGCGATGGGTATAAGCTCGATGTTGCATCACAAAAATGAGTTTAAAAAGACTGCAGTCCCTCACACAGATGAAATAATACTGTGTAATGTCGGAGTGTATGAGAGAGAGAGAGAGAGAGAGAGAGAGAGAGAGAGAGAGAGAGAGAGAGAGAGAGAGAGAGAGAGAGAGAGAGAGAGAGAGAGAGAGAGAGAGAGGTTATTTAGGGCTGTACTGTTTAATAGAAAACAGCGAAAATAGGAGAAAAATTGCCTTGGCTTTTCTCCTCTGCTTTCAGCACAATCAGATCTCATTATGGAGCGGTGCCTGTTCAAAACGCAGTCACCGTCTCTTCAGTGTCATTTGGAAAATGCAAAGCTGACAGTGTGCGGAGAAAAACGCATTCATAAAATAATTCATTCAAGCAAAGATCGGTGTGACGGTCTCTATGAAGATATAAAAGCATTATTAGACTCAGAGAGTCGTTTGATCCACTGTCACAGAAGCTGTTTTTCTTCATGTACATAATCTGAATCACTAAATTCATTGCCATCTGCCACGAAAAAGGAGACCTGCACCTGGAACGTCTGGGCAACCATCACCTACGAAACAAGTGAGGAGATCTAGTGTTCATCGTTTCGACTTCCGTGAACATTGCCTCTTCTGTGATGAAATCTGTAAGGTGGAAGCAGACTCACGAAATCTAAGTCGATGGCGTGCTGCTTATTGTGTGAGAACTGCAGACAGAGTTTCAAGCAAGGATTTCAAACGTGTGATCATGGACGTCTACAGCAAAAGAAAAGATTCCTGGTCTCGTGAAGCGCGATTGAGGTTGAATGGCGCCTTTGCTGATTTACATGCTGCGGATGGCACGATATCACGTCAGCTTCAGAATACAGTTCATGTGGCACAAGGGCATAAATGCAGCAGCAGCGAAACACAACGGGTCACAACACGACATTGATGATCCTGATTTTTAGTCTCTTGTAGATTTCATGAAAGTCAACAGGTCTCTGTTGAGGTCCCCGAATTACACCTGGCCTATGGAGGGAGTGGATTATCCCGTGCACAGCTTCAGACAAAGCTGTTGAGTTATTTTGACGACCTCCTTCTTTTGTCTTCCAGTGGTCTTGCAAATATCCGTTTATTTCGCCAGAGGGAGTCTTGTCTGGTGAGACTTGATAAAGATGAAGAGGATGATATATCAGTTGAAAAGGTGGCAAAAGCTATAGCCATCGAGACAAAAAAAAAACTTCCCCCAGACAAATCGTCATACAAAGCTAGACTTGATTGTTATTCGATCGCGCAGCAAATCAGTCCGACTTTCCTATCTTTGCTGGCAAATATTCCCGACAAGCTCCATTCAAAGATAATAATAATAATAATGCAGCGCTTTTATATAGCGTCCTTCCTGTAACGCACGCAGACTTGCCCCCAGTCGTACGCACAGACTCTCGCACAACAGACGCATACACCGCCACTGACTCAGACGGGCGCATTCATGCGGTAAAACACAACTCACGGGCTTCTTTTCTAACGAAACTTTTATACACAATAAATAGAGCAAACGCTTAGAAAGATTATCAACTATTCACACTACACCTTCCCCACTACATCCAAACATCACATTCTCTCTTGGCTTGACTTCGCGAACGAAGATTTTATAGGAGTTGCCCACGACGTCTGCAGGCTTGTTCGTGGCTGCGGAGGCCAATCCAAGACAGGCAGGTTTGACCGCAGTGGCTGCAGGGGAAGGTCTGGCCAGGGTTCTGAGCTGCGGCATCTCTGTTTTTTCTCCTGAGCCGCTTGTCCTTAAGGCTAGCTCTGCGAGAGTCCTCAAAGGAGACAGCTGCCTTGTAAATGGTGGAGCGCCAGGTGTCACGGTCCGCAGCAAGCGAAGACCACTGGTGGTGGTCGATTTGGCAGGCACTAAGCGACTTCTTGAGACAGTCTTTGTATCTCTTCTTTGGTGCCCCTCTGTCACGGTGTCCAGTAGCAAGCTCACCGAACAGGGTGATCTTTGGTAGGCGATGATCCTCCATCCTGGAGACATGCCCCGCCCAGCGGAGCTGTGTCCGCAGCAGCAAAGCCTCGATGCTCACAGTTTCAGCCTGTTCAAGGACCTCGACGTTGGTGACATAGTCACTCCAGTGAATGCCCAGGATGGTACGCAGGCAGCGCTGGTGGAAGCGTTCGAGGAGTCGTAGTTGGCTGCGGTAGAGGGCCCAGGACTCGGAACCATACAGCAGGGTGGTGAGGACCACAGCTCTGTACACGCTGAACTTGGTGCCTGTTTTCAGCTGTTGATTGTGCCACACCCGCTTGAAAAGTCGCCCGAAAGCACTGTTCGCTTTTGCCAGCCTGCTGTCAAGCTCCTTGTCCAGCTTGGCGTCCGATGTGATAATGCAGCCAAGGTAAGTAAACTGGTGCACTGACTTTAGTTCAGACTCGCCAATGGTGATGTGAGGAGGGCGATACACTGTCTTGGGTGCCGGCTGATGGAGGACCTCTGTCTTTTTCAGACTGACCTCGAGTCCAAAGAGCTGGGCAGCATCTGCGAAGCAAGACGTGATGCGCTGCAGGGCTCTCTCTGTGTGTGTGCAACGAGGGCAGCATCATCAGCAAAAAGCAGCTCACGAATCAGTTGGTTAAGGGTTTTCGTGTGGGCCTGCAGTCGTCTGAGGTTGAACAGGCTGCCATCGAGACGATACCTGATGTACACTGCATCGTCATCATCGAGGTCCGCTGTGGCCTGCTTCAACATCATGCTAAAAAAGATGGTGAAGAGGGTCGGTGCCAGCACGCAGCCCTGCTTTACGCCGTTGAGAATAGGGAATGGTTCTGAGAGGTCATTGTTGAGTCTGATCTGGCCTTGCTGGTCCTCGTGTAGCTGGATAATCATGTTGAGGAACTTTGGGGGACAGCCAAGTCGCTCCAGGATCTGCCACATGCCTTGCCTGCTCACAGTGTCGAACGCTTTTGTTAGGTCGACAAATGTTACGTACAGCCCTTTGTTCTGCTCGCGGCACTTCTCCTGTAGCTGTCTCAGCACAAAGACCATATCGGTGGTGCTCCTGTTTGCTCTGAAGCCACACTGGCCCTCTGGGAGTTGGTCTTCAGCGATGGCAGGTACCAGCCGATTCAGGAGCAGTCTTGCAAGGATTTTCCCAGCAATGGACAGCAGGGTAATTCCCCGATAGTTGGAACAGTCAGACTTCTCGCCTTTGTTCTTGTACAGGGTGATAACGACTGCGTCACGGAGATCTTTTGGTAGTGTTCCTTCCTCCCAGCAGCAGAGAAAGAGGTCATGGAGCTTGTTGTGCAGTGCTGTGCCTCCATGTTTCCAGATCTATGGCGGTATTCCATCAATGCCTGCTGCTTTGCCACTCTTGAGTTGGTGGATGGCTGTGAGGGTCTCTTCAGCGGTGGGCGGTTCGTCCAATTCAACCTTTACTGGGAGGTGTGGGATTTGTAGGACGACTGCTTCTTGAACAGTGCGCTCAGCGCTGAAGAGGCTCTGAAAGTATTCCGACCAGCGGTTCAAGATGGAGGTATTATCTGTGAGGAGTGCCTGGCCATTCGCGCTTCGCAGGGGACTTTGTACCAGGTGCCTGGGGCCATACACTGCTTTCAGTGCTTCGTAGAAGCCCCTGTAGTCACCATTGTCAGCACAAAGCTGGGTCCTCTGTGCAAGTCTGGTCCACCACTCATTCTGGAGATCTCTGAGCTTGCGCTGGAGACTGCTGCAGACGAGGCGGAAGGCAGACTTCTTCACAGGGCAGGAAGGCTGGGCTAGGTGGGCCTGATGGGCGGCTCTTTTTTTTGCTAGGTGTTCCTGGATCTCTACATCGTTTTCGTCAAACCAGTCTTTGTTCTTCTTTCTGGCGAAACCCAAGACTTCTGCAGAGGATTTTGCAATAGCAGTTTTCAGTTGTTCCCAAAGTGTTTCAGGGGAGGAGTCTACTGGGTCCGCTGTGTCTTTGAGCCTGCGCTGTAAATCTGTCTGAAAGGCAGCTTTCACATCGTCACGCTGAAGGCTGGCAACATCAAGCTTTTTCTTGGGGGGCCCCCATTTCTTGGGTTTTGGCTTGAAGTGGAGCCTGAGTTTGCAGCGGACAAGGCGGTGGTCAGTGTGGCACTCTGCGCTGGGCATCACTCTGGTGAGGAGGACGTCACTGCGGTCCCTCTGACGCACTAGGACATAGTCGATAAGGTGCCAGTGCTTGGAGCGAGGATGCATCCAGGTGGTCTTTCGACTGTCCTTTTGCTGAAAAGTAGTGTTGGTGATGACCAGTTGCTGCTCCGCACAGAACTCCAATAGTAGGCGGCCATTGTCGTTGCAGTTCCCCACGCCATGCTTGCCGAGGACTCCTTTCCAGGCTTCAGAGTCCTGGCCCACTCTGGCGTTGAAGTCGCCAAGGATGATGACTTTGTCGTCTGCAGGGGTACTCTGTAGGAGGCTGCGCAGGTCAGTGTAAAACTTGTCCTTTTCAGCAGGCTCTGCCAGGAGGGTTGGGGAGTACACACTGAGAAGGGTGACGTGCTGCTGGTGTCTCAGTGGGAGGCGCATGGACATGATGCGGTCTGAGTGGCCCGTTGGTAGGTTTTCCAGCTTAGTCGCAATGGATGTCTTGACCATGAAACCCACGCCTGAAAGCCGTCTTTCTGATGCAGGCCTGCCTGACCAGTAGAGGGTGTACCCAGCACCAAGTTCTTGGAGGCTGCCTTCGTCCGGAAGGCGTACTTCGCTGAGCGCGGCGATTTCGATGTTTAACCTCCGCAATTCATGGGCAATGAGGGCGGAGCGACGTTCAGGGCATCATCACATACACATACACAATATCACTGCCAGGCTAGGTATTAGTTTCTCACAGTCTCCAAACTGTTTGGTGTTCATGCCTGGTTACTGTCAGTCCTTTCACGTCTAAGCGTGCAAGTTCTTTCTCGTACGCTCCTCGAGTCGTCCTGTCTCTTGAGTCGTGGACGTCCTCGTTTCTCGTACTGTATCTTCGCTGTGACCCTCGTGTCTTGGCACCGGCCGCTCACTCCCCGAGTGAAGAATTGGAGATATGACCTCGCGTTAGGTGACTGACGTCTCGGCGTCTCTCTCTCTCTCTCTCTCTCTCTCTCTCTCTCTCTCTCTCTCTCTCTCTCTCTCTCTCTCTCTCTCTCTCTCTCTCTCTCTCTCTGTCTCTCTCTCTCTCCAACAAGCACTCTAAACAACAAGGATCCAAATCGTAACACTTGCTAAACACACATATTGGATAACATGAGAAACATTACGTAAACTGGCTGATGCAAATAACAAATAACTCACACGTTCATTCACACACACACGTGCTTCATAACCCGACTACTTTTGTAACACCCCCATAACTGTCACTATCTTGGAACAGACTATAACCTAACACTCTCGCCATACACTATTCTCTACACTGGAAAAGACTATGCTTAACCAACCACGTACTACCTTCATAGCGACTTAGACATACACACCTCACATCCCTTTAGTTATCCATCTCGGTAAATAAGTGTATACGAAAACACCGGTTACCTCACTGAATTCCAAACCAACATAACTGAACCAAACCAAACGCTATACAACCGAATTACTCTTACCAAAGCATAACGTCTTTAACTAAGCAACTATCAATAATACATAAAGAAACATACCTGAATTCTAGGTTTCAGAGTCTTGGAATACGGGCTAGGTATCTCACACACATCAGTCCAAGCTGACAATAAGCCCTGTACTAATGTATTTAGCCCTCTGACAGACTGAACTTCCGCCTAGAACTCACTAAAAACTCCCCGTGTTAAATGTTCCTTTACGATTCCACGTGGGCAGTGGGCAGATGTTCACATCTGCACGGGACTTAGACGACCCCGCCCTCCACGAGTCCCCTGCTGCCTTGCAGGCCTGGCCGCTTGGCTTCGGAAAGTGTAAGGGAGGAAACCCCTGACATCAAAGCCCCCGTGTCTCCGGGGAAGTCTTTTGAGCCAGAAACTAGGACAAGGACAGTCTGATATAAAACCTACGACCCGAGAACCTCGATGCCATCGTCCCAGCTTGCTAGGCCAAGGCAGACGAACCAAGGGTTTAAAGGGTGGGGCCAGTACTGCGCACACTGCACTCCACCAAAAAGCTCCACCGCGCAGGCTTTAGGAAACGTCCACGGACCATGACACTGACCATTCCAAGTCCTGTAGCGACGGGCGAGGGGCGAAACGGCAGGTGAAAGATGTCACTGGAAGCCGCAGTCTCAAACCTGCATGCAGGCGGTTCAGGATATTAGTCGCCTGATGTTGACATGGGGATGACAACATCACTCGGCACACCCTGAACGACCAAGCAGCCTTCTCTAGGGACAGCACTGCTTGCTCCACACGGAGAGGTGCCTAGAAAAGGTGGCCTAACCAAAGCTCGTCCCCTCACAACCCCAGTTGGCTAGCCGCGGTCAACGGGCATCTTCTCCTGCGGTCAAAAAACAAAAAAGAATAACTCTCATGACGACCACGACCGGACTGAACGTAGCATGCTGGAACATCCGAACCATGCTCGACAAAGCTGACAGCGGACGCCCTGAACGTCGCTCCGCCCTCATTGCCCATGAATTGCGGAGGTTAAACATCGACATCGCCGCGCTCAGTGAAGTACGTTTTCCGGACGAAGGCAGCCTCCAAGAACGTGGCGCTGGGTACACCCTCTACTGGTCAGGCAGGCCTGAATCAGAAAGACGGCTCTAAGGCGTGGGTTTCATGGTCAAGACCTCCATTGCGAGTAAGCTGGAAAACCTACCAACGGGTCACTCAGACCGCATCATGTCCATGCGCCTCCCACTGAGACACCAGCAACACGTCACCCTTCTCAGTGTTTACTCCCCAACCCTCCTGGCAGAGCCTGCTGAAAAGGACAAGTTTTACACTGACCTGCGCAGTCTCATACAGAGCAACCCTGCAGACGACAAAGTCATCATCCTTGGCGACTTCAACGCCAGAGTGGGCCAGGACTCTGAAGCCTGGAAAGGAGTCCTCGGCAAGCATGGCGTCGGGAACTGCAATGACAATGGCCGCCTACTGTTGGAGTTCTGTGCAGAGCAGCAACTGGTCATCACCAACACTACTTTTCAGCAAAAGGACAGTCGAAAGACCACCTGGATGCATCCTCGCTCCAAACACTGGAACCTTATCGACTATGTCCTAGTGCGTCAGAGGGACCGCAGTGACGTCCTCCTCACCAGAGTGATGCCCAGCGCAGAGTGCCACACTGACCACCGTCTTGTCCGCTGCAAACTCAGGCTCCACGTCAAGCCAAAACCCAAGAAATGGGGGCCCCCCAAGAAAAAGCCTGATATTGCCAGCCTTCAGCGTGACGACGTGAAAGCTGCCTTTCAGACAGATTTACAGCGCAGGCTCAAAGACACAGCGGACCCAGCAGACTCCTCCCCTGAAACACTTTGGGAACAACTGAAAACTGCTATTGCAAAATCCTCTGCAGAAGTCCTGGGTATCGCTAGAAAGAAGAACAAAGACTGGTTTGACGAGAACGATGAAGAGATCCAGGAACACCTAGCAAAAGAAAGAGCCGCCCATCAGGCCCACCTAGCCCAGCCTTCCTGCCCTGTGAAGAAGTCTGCCTTCCGCCTCGTCTGCAGCAGTCTCCAGCGCAAGCTCAGAGATCTCCAGAATGAGTGGTGGACCAGACTTGCACAGAGGACCCAGCTTTGCGCTGACAATGGTGACTACAGGGGCTTCTACAAAGCACTGAAAGCAGTGTAATGGCCCCAGACACCTGGTACAAAGTCCCCTGCGAAGCGCGAATGGCCAGGCACTCCTTACAGATAATACGTCCATCTTGAACCGCTGGTCGGAGTACTTTCTGAGCCTCTTCAGCGCTGAGCGCACTGTTCAAGAAGCTGTCGTCCTACAAATCCCACAACTCCCAGTAAAGGTTGAATTGGACGAACCGCCCACCGCTGAAGAGACCCTCACAGCCATCCACCAGCTCAAGAGTGGCAAAGCAGCAGGCATTGATGGAATACCACCAGAGATCTGAAAACATGGAGGCACAGCACTGCACAACCAGCTCCATGACCTCTTTCTCTGCTGCTGGGAGGAAGGAACACTACCAAAGGATCTCCGTGATGCTGTCGTTATCACCCTGTACAAGAACAAAGGCGAGAAGTCTGACTGTTCCAACTATCGGGGAATTACCCTGCTGTCCATTGCTGGGAAAATTCTTGCAAGGCTGCTCCTGAATCGGCTGGTACCTGCCATCTCTGAAGACCACCTCCCAGAGGGCCAGTGTGGCTTCAGAGCAAACAGGAGCACCACCGATATGGTCTTTGTGCTGAGACAGCTTCAGGAGAAGTGCCGCGAGCAGAACAAAGGGCTGTACGTAACGTTTGTCGACCTAACAAAAGCGTTCGACACTGTGAGCAGGCAAGGCATGTGGCAGATCCTGGAGCGACTTGGCTGTCCCCCAAAGTTCCTCAGCATGATTGTCCAGCTACACGAGAACCAGCAAGGCCAGGTCAGACTCAACAATGTTCTCTCAGAACCATTCCCTATTCTCAACGGCGTAAAGCAGGGCTGCGTGCTGGCACCGACCCTCTTCACCATCTTTTTTAGCATGATGTTGAAGCAGGCCACAGTAGACCTCGATGATGACGATGCAGTGTACATCAGGTATCGTTTCGATGGCAGCCTGTTCAACCTCAGACGACTGCAGGCCCACACGAAAACCCTAGTCCAACTGATTCGTGAGCTGTGTTTTGCTGATGACGCTGCCCTCGTTGCACACACAGAGAGAGCCCTGCAGCGCATCACGTCCTGCGTCGCAGACGCTGCCCAGCTCTTTGGACTCGAGGTCAGTCTGAAAAAGACAGAGGTCCTCCATCAGCCGGCACCCAAGACAGTGTATCGCCCTCCTCACATCACCATTGGCGAGTCTGAACTAAAGTCAGTGCACCAGTTTACTTACCTTGGCTGCATTATCACGTCGGACGCCAAGCTGGACAGGGAGCTTGATAGCAGGCTGACAAAAGCGAACAGCGCTTTCGGGCGACTTTTCAAGCGGCTGTGGCACAATCAACAGCTGAAAACAGGCACCAAGATCAGCGTGTACAGAGCTGTCGTCTTCACCACCCTGCTGTATGGTTCCGAGTCCTGGGCCCTCTACCGCAGCCAACTACGACTCCTCGAACGCTTCCACCAGCGCTGCCTGCGTACCATCCTGGGCATTCACTGGAGTGACTATGTCACCAACGTCGAGGTCCTTGAACAGGCTGAAACTGTGAGCATCGAGGCCTTGCTGCTGCGGACACAGCTCCGCTGGGCGGGGCATGTCTCCAGGATGGAGGATCATCGCCTACCAAAGATCACCCTGTTCGGCGAGCTTGCTACTGGACACCGTGACAGAGGGGCACCAAAGAAGAGATACAAAGACTGTCTCAAGAAGTCACTTAGTGCCTGCCAAATCGACCACCACCAGTGGTCCTCGCCTGCTGTGGACCGTGATACCTGGCGCTCCACCATTTACAAGGCAGCTGTCTCCTTTGAGGACTCTCGCAGAGCTAGCCTTAAGGACAAGCGGCTCAGGAGAAAAAACAGAGATGCCGCAGCTCAGAACCCTGGCCATACCTTCCCCTGCAGCCACTGCGGTCGAACCTGCCTGTCCCGGATTGGCCTCCGCAGCCACGAACAAGCCTGCAGACGTCGTGGGCAACTCCTATAAAATCTTCGTTCGCGAAGTCAAGCCAAGAAGAAGACGATTCTACCTGGGTCTCGGCCTCACGGACTATCGGCACAAAACAACCCGTTAACAAAATCCGTACCGTATTAACCCTACTGTGTGAACACTATGCATGACCATAGAGTTTCATCACAATTCTCCCTTCCTCGGGGAAAAAAAAAAGAAACGACCGAGTTTCTTTTTAAGACTACTCGACGCCATACTATCACAAAACACGAAGGGACTAACTTTGACTATCCAGAATACAAGAAAGCAAAAATAGAACAGCCTTAAGCCTCCGCGCATACCCTCGGATCGCACAGCGAACGCGAAAACAGAACCAACGCGCTAAAACCTCCAGAAATGAAAACGATCCAACGACTGCCCACACACAATCCACACAATCGCGAGACTCCAATCTCCGATCTACCTACATATTGGGTGCTGAGCGGCATTTCTGTCCGCAACAGAAGTATGCCGTCTCTGGCCAACCCGACTGGTTGGGCAAGCCCGCTGGCCGATCCCCTGACTGGACGGAAATAACACGGTCCCTCTGCTCACGAGCACGCTTGCTCTGAGCTTCCGTCGCGACTGATGCGACTGCACCACGAGGAACGTGAGCTCGCCGTTTCATCGCCCCGACCCTACTGATGACTGGCTGCACACCCTTCATGTTACCCAGGACTAATTCCACTACTGGCTCGTCGATGACACACGACATCAGATTACCCGAGAAAAACTCCGTGTCAACCTCTATCTTAGCCAAAGGAAAAAAATCTATCTTTCCTCCGAACGAAATCACTTTATGTGTCTCCCCTGTGAACTGATCTTCTCTAACTAGGCTACGTCTGACCCCAGCGGTTGTTGTACCTGAGTCACGGAGAACAGAAGCGAGACATCCGTTAACAACCCCGTCCACCAGCGGTAGGCAACCACCTCCGTCAGCTGAACACACTCCGCCCAGCTGTGGTTCCTCCCCGACTGGGACTGCAAAACTGGCCATGTGAGTGGGCTGCTCCGTCCCCTCCACCATACCAGGACTGTTAGGACATTGATGAGTCAGATGGCTGTGTTCCTGATAACCAACATACTGCGCGCCTGAACTACTGTAAGGACAGTTCCGACTGAAATGCCCGTACCCACGACACGCAAAACACTGAGTGTCCGAACTCGCAATACGACCACGACCATACCCACGCCCAGATGTCTCTCCTCGTGCGTACGGATCGCGACCGTCATTGCCGTTACCTCTATCCCCGCGTCGAAAACGTAAAGTACCTCTACCGTTAAACAGTTGGGCTCCACGCAAGGTATTGACGCCCCGCTATCCCCCAGTCGTGCTAGCGGCGATCAATCCGACTGGCGGTGACTCGGTCCTACGCGCTAGGTTTTTCGTCGGATGCGCCAGCCGAAAAGCCTCCGCGTTCTGAACTAACTCGTCTGTAGTCTTGAGGTTACGCTCCCTCAAGAATACCGCTAGATCCTTGGAAACGCTACCAAAGAACAGTTCCGCCAACATGAGATCGAACAATGCCTCGTACGTGTGGTCGATCTTTGACAGTTCGACCCAACGTACGAGCAAATGGGACAACCGTTTGCCAAACGACACAAACGATTCCCCTGTCTCTGGCCGACAAGCTCTCAAGCTTTCTCTGAAACCCTCCGCATTACACTGGAACTTCTGTAAAAGACACTCCTTCAAAGTCTCGTAATCTATGTTCCCTGAAACGTTCAAGCTATGGAAAAGACTCAAGGCCTGACCTTCTAGCACAGACTAAAGCAAAACGGGCCAGTTTGCAGAAGGCCAACTCAACGCCTGCGCGTGAGCCTGGAAACGACACACAAACGCGTCAATGGAGTCCACAGACTCCTTAAACATTGGCAGTCTAGGAAAATTACGTATGCCCCGGACTACCGAATCAGTATCTGGAGCTGCGCTAGACCCCGCATCTCGAGCTAACTGCAGCTGCACCTCTCTATCTCTCTCTTTCCTCCCTCTGATACTCTAGTTCCTTCTCTCTTAACGCATGTTCCCTCTCGTCCTTCTCTCTCTGAAATGCCCTCTGAGCTTCTAACTCCTCTTTCTTAAGCACTCTTTCTCTCTCCTCTCTCTCTCTCTCTCTCTCTGAGCTTCTAACTCCTTCTCTATTAAGACTCCTCCTTTCTCTTCTCTCTCCCTCTGAGCTTCTAACGCCTTCTCCTTTAAGACTCTTTCTTTCTCTTCTCTCTCTGAGCTTCTCTTTCTGTCGCCCTATCCTACCTATCCTTACACTTCTCAACATACTCAAAAAGTTTCTCATCTTTAAGCCCTAACCTCTCACCTTGTTTAATATACATCTCTACCGGGTCCGACTCCATTATTTTATTTACAACAACTTCTAACAATGATTAAACGTTAAAAAAATACAATCAACGGCAAAACTTAAAAAAATAAAAACTCACAACAATATCAACAACCTACGCAGAAGAACAGTGACCTACCTGACGTCCAGATGGATGGCGAAAAAAACGATAGATAGAAGAGCAAGGAAAAAGAATACTACCTATACAAAAGGAAGAAACAAGAACTAGCTCCTTGTAAGATCCAGAAACTACAGGAATAACGGATCTCACCCCCTAGAATCGGAGAGGGGAATCTAACACCAACACGCAACCACGCACATAGCAATAAAACGTTACCCTAAATCCACTACTCCACTATCGCCCGCAGCTACTCTAACCTACCGCTAATTCAGGGTCACCACTGTAACGCACGCAGACTTGCCCCCAGTCGTACGCACAGACTCTCGCACAACAGACGCATACACCGCCACTGACTCAGACGGGCGCATTCATGCGGTAAAACACAACTGACGGGCTTCTTTTCTAACGAAACATTTATACACAATAAATAGAGCAAACGCTTAAAAAGATTATCAACTATTCACACTACACCTTCCCCACTACATCCAAACATCACATACACATACACAATATCACTGCCAGGCTAGGTATTAGTTTCTCACAGTGTAACGAAGGGTTTTCGTGTTGTATTGAATTAAATTGTTATATGTATAAATACGTTTAGTCTAATGGAATGAGTGTGTGCGTGGGCTTTCTGACAATCAGTATAAAGGTGGGTGTTCTAACTCTGTTTACTATACTCTTTCATCCACCACCACACACGTGCTTACAAACAAAGACAAAGGCTACACAGTTATCTCTCTTTGCCCTCTGTTTCACTATTTCTCATACACTCATGCACATATACATTAAATCACACAATTCACATCATCATATAAACAAGTTCACACAAATAATTAATAAGTGGCGTATAGGCTATGTATGAATTCGACGCTTACACAGTCAATCGCTACCGCAGAAGTCGTTGTCTCTTTCTCGAGACGTCACTCGGCTCTTCTCTTCACACTAGTGTCGACACAGTCAATGATATCACATTGACGACTTGACTTGACGGAGATTCCCGAACTGAACGGTAATAGTCAATGACAGTACTTACAGATTAGAATATTCCTAGGCGTGGAATTATCAACGACGCTAGGCGACATAGGCTAAACTGGAGGAACACTGCATGTGGTCCTGTAGCTCAAATCTGTAGGCTTACTTCGTTACCGTTGCTGCACGTCTGCACCAGTGATGGTAGACGAAGGAAAGATATAGGCGTGATGATGTCCGCATCCGGTCAGGTAGACGATGCTATAAGGACAGCTTCATCAGCCACATACTAGAGGGTTTCCGCTCCGTACCGGCCCGCTGTATACAACATTTATACAATCGTAAATTTTTGCTCTTATACTTAAAGAGTCTGTATGTGTCTTTGACACATTATTATAATTTAGAGTGCTCGAGATCATTTCCTTTGTAAAGTGTCTTCTCTATGCCACCATACTACTACAGTCACTATTGTCACAATTCTTATGACAATTCCTATAGCCACTTTAACACTGTGCACACGTTTTGCGTACCTACACACAATGGATTATGAGCCAAATATTACAATCACAGCTCACCTTCAATTTATAATATATTACTGCACATTCATTCATCATTAAGTATACCTAATTATACACTGAATTACCTTCCTATTTCAGTCCCACATTTTCACATATGAATAAATACAACATGACATCCTAGTTATAAACTATATCACATATAATAATTACATGACCAAACAAGTATTGACACGAGCCATCGCACTTCCTTCAAACATGGGCCCTTCTGCACTCTAATCATAATAATTCATAAAAAACAATACTTTCCTTTTTCGTATGAATAGCTTTACAGGTCATTAAAAATACCGATAATAACAATAATAAATACCTGTATTCTATATACAGCTATAGAATTCCCTAGAAGAATTCTTTCTCAGAGCACCAACGAACACGTCCGCTCAACTCGGCTGATATGACATCTCTGACTAACAACAGTTCACGATACAACACCGTCACTCCTAAACGTGAACATTGCTCACCTCTACATCACCTGTTGTGAACCTCCGGTCCAACTGCTAATGACGTCATAACGTCTTCCTACCCAAACATGTGCGAAATGCGTTCGTTACACTACCCCCCTCCCAACGAAAAAATGAACCGACCGAGGGTCTTTTTTACAAGTTCTGAGGATAATGTCAAAACACAGCAACGACCACGAAACCTTGATCTATGGAACCGATTGATCATGATCAGCGCGTGACAACAGATCCGCGAACACATTCTGTGTACCTGGAAGTGGTTCAAGATTGAATCTAAACTCTTGTAAGGACAAGGACCAACGCATGATGCGAGAATTCTTAAAGCGACTTGTATGCAAGTACGTCAGCGGTCTGTGGTCAGTCTGGAGAATGAAATCACCCCCCCAGAGAAATTTGGAAATTTTTGAAATGGCCCAAACAACAGCCAAACATTCCCTTTCGATCGTACTGTATCGGGTTTCTCTGTCGAGCAACTTTCTGCTCGCAAATGACACGGGGTGAAGAGTTCCCTCTAACTCCTGAAGCAGCACAGCACCCAAGCCAGTAGAACTAGCATCCGTGCGCAAAATGAAAGGTTGGTCAAGCCTAGGCAACTGAAGAACAGAGAAAATGTGTCTGATCTTAACCAACGCTTCCTCACAAGCAGGTGTCCAAGCAATCGTGCGTGCTTTTGTCTCCTTTGTGAGATCAGTAATGGGAGCCGTGATGGTTGCGAATGCCGGGACATAGCGTCTATAGAAGCTCAATAGCCCTAACAAAGAACGGACTTGCTTTCTGGTGGTTGGGGTCGGGATAGCCAAAATTTTCTCGATCTTTTTCTTTTCTGGACGCAGCATCCCCTGTCCCACCACATGTCCAAGAAACTCAAGACTCTTGTAGCCAGACGAGATCTTAACTGGACTTGCAGTCAAGTTGTAGTGGAGCAGCTTGGTTAGAACATCTCTAACGTGCACAAGATGATCTTGAAAAGTAGTACTGTGGATCAAAATATCATCGAAGAAATTCATCGAGTAGGCCTCATGAAGTTCAAGCATTCTCATCATACGAGCAAACACTGCTGGGGCAGAAACCAAACCAAAAGGCATCCTGATCCATTGATATAAACCCATGTGCGTTGCGAACGCCGTCTTGTGACGATCCACCGGGTTGACAACAATCTGCCAGTAACCTTTTGAAAGATCAATACGCGTGAAAAACGTACTGTTCGCCAGCCTTGTGAACAACTCGTCCACATTTGGAATGGGTTCAGCATCGAAAACAGTAATCTTGTTGAGAGCTCTATAGTCAATGCAAAACCTACAAGCACCATCTTTTTTCTGAACCAGGACATCGGGTGATGAATATGCAGATTTTGATTTCTCAATCACACCTAGGTCAAGCATTGTTTGAATCTCTCTTACAACTATCCGCTTAGAAGAAAAAGGTAGATCATAAGCCCGTCGACGAACTGGAACATCAGTCGTAAGATTGACGTCAAGGAAGAGATTTCCGTTGAACGCACCGGGTCTCGATGTCAACACCCTAGGAAAATCTGCAAACACTGCATACAGTGACTGACCATCAGAATCAGAGAGATCTGTGTTAAAATCGATATTGGAAATGTCTTTGTCATTGACAGACGACAACATGATAGGAATAGTGGGAAGACCACCAACATCATCATCATCTTGGACAACACCAATAGCCACTGATGGGACAGTATGCCAATCTGAAACGTCCACATGAGGAACATCACACTGAGGCTCCACAACCTCGACATCTGGAAGCAAAAAAGGAAAAATGGAAGACCAGTCGACTAAAACACCTGTCGACAACCGTGTAGTAGACTCCTCAACAACACCAACAGCAGCATCAATACGACAAAGATATCGTTTGAGCATGTTTGCATGGAAAATCTTCGGCTTGCCTTTCACAAGAATCCTATAGTCTGGATGAAGACATTCCTGCACAAAATAAGGACCTGACCATGTCATAAGAAGTTTGTTAGAGTCAGTGGGGAGAAGAACGAGTACCTCATCATGAACAGAAAAAGTTCGTGCCTTTGCACGACGGTCAAAGTACCTCTTGTTCTTGACAGACGAATCTGCAGAGTTTTGTGAAGCAATTTCACCAATTTCAGAAATAATATTCTTCAGGTCAAAGAGATAAGTGTACAATGGTTTTGCTGATGTATCACTAGAGTTGTGATCTTCGGTCCAGAAATCAGCAATGAGAGAAATGGGACCTCTCGGTTTGCGACCGAACATCAGTTCGAAAGGACTGAAACCTGTACTCTCTGACGGCAATTCTCTACATGCAAAGAGCAATGCAGGAAGATATCGATGCCAAGCGTTTGGTTGAGAATGCACAACCTTCCGAAGCATAGATTTCAAAGTGCCATGAAACCGTTCAACAGTACCGTTTGCTTGAGGATGGTAGGGAGAAGTACGTATGGCTTGAGTACCACACAAAGCATGAAACTGTTCCATCAAATCTGAGTTAAACTGAGAACCTTGATCTGACAGAATTTCCTTGGGAAAACCTAATCTTGAAAAAAATACTCATCAAAGCTTCAGCAACAGCAACAGAAGAAATATCCTTCATCGGAACAGCCTCCGGAAACCTAGTAGCTAAGTCAATCAAAGTCAGAATATATCTGTGACTTCAACAGATGGAGGAGACAAAGGCCCAACGAGATCAATAGCGACCCTCTCGAACGGAGTCGAGATAAGAGGCATAGTCGCCAAAGGAACAGGGGGAAATTTCCCTTTTGAAATTGTTTTCTGGCAAATGTCACAAGTGTGAACATAAGTACTCACATCAGCAGAAACACCAGGCCAAAAGAATTGGGATAGAATCCTAGTCAGAGTTCTACGAACTCCGCAATGACCAGCCAAAAGTTGATCATGCGCAGCAATCGTGACTGAAGTACGAAGTATTTCTGGAACAACAACCTGATGCAAAATATCCTTGGATTTCTGATACCTCCTGTACAAAATATCATCTTTAAAATAGAAAGTATAAGTAGCAGAACCAACAACCTTTTCTTCACCTGAGGCAGCTAACTTAAAACAACCTTGCAAAGTAGCATCACCTTTCTGCAACTGAATGAGTTCAGCACGAGTGACCTTCAAATCATCGCACACAGTGACAAGAGGTCTGTGTGGGAGACCTTGCTTCCTAGCCTGAGCACGAGTAGTGACAGCAGCAACAGGGACCTCATCAGCAGCAGCAGCAACTTGGGTATCTTGGGTCTGCTGGACAATCAAACCTGGAATATTTCCTACAATCAAGTCAGCAACTGGATCCCCAAGAACACAACAAACCAACTCTCCAGCAAAATATGGACAAGAAACAACAACTTTAGCCTGCTGGTAAATGTTGATCTTTCCACCAAAAGTTTTACAACGGACAGTACCTGGTACATACTGTTCATCAGAAACCAAACGTTTTCGAACACCACAAATGGTAGCACCTGTGTCTCGCAGAACTGAGCAAGCAGTAGAATTTACAGAACCAACTTCTAAATGCAAGGAACCAGCTGTCTGATCAAAAATAGAGCAAACAACTTCAGAGTCTACAGGGACAACTGCACAACCTGAGCTTGAGTTATTATTTTTATCATCTGAAGCTGTGTTTTTTTTCACAACAAAGGGAGAAGTTTTTCTAGTATGACCACCAATGTTGCAAACAGGGCAAGGGTTTTGACTGTTTCGAAGAGGACATTGCCTGGGACCATGACCTTTACCATCACAAAGAGGGCAAGTATCAAAATTGGTGTAAAATGAACCACCTCCACGTCCACGTCTCAAAGATCCCCGAGTTTGATCAAAACGACCTTCGACCTTTTGGTTCGAAACTGAGGGTGTTTGGTCTGTCTTTTGAAAACCACCACGATTTCTCCAATAACCGCGACCTCGATAGTTTGAGTAACTACCGCGAGAATCTGCAGAGCCAGCAACAGCTTGTGACTCTTCAGCTACATCAACTGATCCTACTGAACCGAAAACTGATTTGCGTGCCAAGTTCTTTCCAGGACGAGCAAGACGATAACTTTCAGCGGTTTTAACCATATCATCCAATGTGACAAGTCCACGCTCGCGAATGAAAGTAGCAAGATCCTGTGACACACATTCTAGAAACTGCTCACCTAACACAAGATCCATAATTCCTTGCATGTTTCTAGTAACACCGGACAAAGCTATCCATCGATCAAACAATCTGTTCAGCTCAATACCAAACGTTTGGAAAGGTTCGTTCGAGTCTGGTTGGACTTCACAGAACTTCTTGCAAAAACCTTCTGCAGTACACTGGAACTTCTTAAGCAAATTGTCCTTCAATGTTGGATAATCTACAGGACCATGAGCAGCAAGACTGTGGTATAAGTTCAATGCGTTACCTTCTAACAAAGCTGAAAGAAATGTAACCCATTTGTCACTATCCCAGCCAAGGGCTGTAGCATGAGTCTCAAAACGAAAAAGGTATGAATCTATATCATCTTGTCTTTCTTTGAAAAGAGGCAACTTGGGGTAAACAGGTCTAGCACCAAAAGAATTACTATTTCTACCTCTGTTTCCATGACCAGCATCTTGTTCCTCAAGTCTATGTTCAAAACGTAACTCAAGTTCCTTTTGTTTTGTTTTCTCCAGTTCTAATGCTAACTGAACATCTGCTTGTTTATTTGCTAATTCAACTTCCAATTTTTACTGTTTTGTTTCTTCTTCCAATTTTTTTTTCATCCCTCAATCTTTGTCTCTCAAGACGATCAAAACAATCCTCTACATATTTCCCACGTTCCTTATCAGCGATACCCAAAGTTGTAGCTTGAGCAATAAAAGATTGGAACAACTTATCATAATCATCAGACATGGCTAAGTGCAATGTAGATCAACAAACAAACAAACAAACAAACAAAAATTTACTATAAAAGTATCAAAATGTTTAAACAGAAAATCAGTAAAGTACTAAAGTGTCAACACTGAAATGGCAAAATACAATCAATCACAACACTATAAATTGTTCTATAAACCTTATGAAACAATTAAGTTTCTTCAAGAGGAAATTACCAGGATAATGTACAAATGTACATGTAATTATTAAAATCGTATCAAACAAGAATGAACCAAGGGAAACAATCTGTCAACAACTAAACCAAAATCAAAGGAAACAATGTAACAAGAATAACCAATTATAACCACATACATAAATACAAAAAATTAAAACATCAAAATCAGTGCAAATCAAGCAATAAATAAACAAAATAAATTAAATTAAATGGGTTGAAATCATAACACTATAACCTACTTAAAATAAGAGCAAAGAGAACATACACACAAACACACGCATGAAAGGACAGGACCCTACAACAGCAAAGAACTAGCAAAACAAATACAATCCCACTAACAGAAGAATAGAGCTGAAAAAGAGAATAGCAACCCACAGACAGAAAAAGAGCTAAATCCTTAGTGCCCAGAAACTGTACACAGGCACAGCCGTTACACTGGAGATGGCATATGTCACACAAAACAACACATCCCAGTCATACACAATATAACAAGATTTTCAAAAGAATAAGCCCACTAGTCTATCTATATATATATATATATATATATATATATATATATATATATATATATATATATATATATATATATATATATATATATATATATATATATAGATATACTAGTGGTGCCCTCACTAAATATAAATATGTATGATTTAACGCTAACTAACACAGAGAAAGTCTAGGGTCACCAAATGTAACGAAGGGTTTTCGTGTTGTATTGAATTAAATTGTTATATGTATAAATACGTTTAATCTAATGGAATGAGTGTGTGTGTGGGCTTTCTGACAATCAGTATAAAGGTGGGTGTTCTAACTCTGTTTACTATACTCTTTCATCCACCACCACACACGTGATTACAAACAAAGACAAAGGCTACACAGTTATCTCTCTTTGCCCTCTGTTTCACTATTTCTCATACACTCATGAACATATACATTAAATCACACAATTCACATCATCATATAAACAAGTTCACACAAATAATTAATAAGTGGCGTATAGGCTATGTATGAATTCGACGCTTACACAGTCAATCGCTACCGCAGAAGTCGTTGTCTCTTTCTCGAGACGTCACTCGACTCTTCTGTTCACACTAGTGTCGACACAGTCAATGATATCACATTGACGACTTGACTTGACGGAGATTCCCGAACTGAACGGTAATAGTCAATGACAGTACTTACAGATTAGAATATTCCTAGGCGTGGAATTATCAACGACGCTAGGCGACATAGGCTACACTGGAGGAACACTGCATGTGATCCTGTAGCTCAAATCTGTAGGCTTACTTCGTTACCGTTGCTGCACGTCTGCACCAGTGATGGTAGACGAAGGAAAGATGAAGGCGTGATGATGTCCGCATCCGGTCAGGTAGACGATGCTATAAGGACAGCTTCATCAGCCACATACCAGAGGGTTTCCGCTCCGTACCGGCCCGCTGTATACAACATTTATACAATCGTAAATTTTTGCTCTTCTTCTTCTTCTTCTCGAACGCCGTCACACTTGGAGTTTGGCTCTCAAAATGAAATCTGTGGTCTTCTGCAGTGCCTCCACAGGCCCGTACAGTTTCTCTTGTAGAGTGGCGGGCTTCGGCCATATCTCCTCCCTCAGCGGCTGGTGGTTCCCACAGTCCTGGAGGATGTGCTCTGTGGTCTGCTCTGCTTCTCCACAAGGGCACAGGGGAGATGGCACGAGGTGGAAGCGTCTGTGCAGGTGGAAATTGAGTCGGTTGTGCCCGGTCCTCAGACGAAAGATGGTCACCTGCTCTTGTCTGGACAGCTGATGGTAACTGTCTATGGGCCGTTGTGGTGGTCTGTACACAGACTTAATGATGGTCTTCATCTCTGTGAAGCTGACTCCATTTTCATCTTGTTCTTTCTCTGCGCCCGCTTTTGCCATTCTGTCAGCTTCTTCATTGCCGTAGATGCCACAGTGTGAAGGGATCCACTGCAGCACCAGTCTGGTGCACTTAATGTTTTGCAGTGCCTCTTGTAGACGTGGCAGTTTGCTTGCTGTTGCTGCCTCAAGGACAGACATGGCATCAGTAAGGAAGACAATCTGGGCATCAGGGTCTGCAGTGCCACTAAGGGTGTTAGCTGCGTGGACCAGGGCTTCCACCTCAGCTCTGTAATTTGTGCAGTGAAGGCCTGTTGGTACTGCCTCTGCCTGCCATTTTCCGTTTGGGTACTGAATGTACACCCCAGCCCCTCCATCCTGAACTGCATCTGTGGCTGATCCATCAGTGTATGCCCGTATCCATGCTTCCTGGGGATACTTTTCTTCGAGCATGGCCAGTGTCAGGGCTTTCTTGCTCACAGTGCTGTGCTCATCTCTGGTGGTGATGTAAGGTACCGTGGAAGAGATGGTGATGTTTTCTGGCTTACTTTCCCAAGGTGGAAGGTCGCTAGCAGGATTCAGAGCCTCTACCTGCGCAGGCAGCTTTGCCTGGTGTTTTCTCTGCAGTGCTCTCGTCTCCTTCACAAAGTTGATCTTTTTAGTCTCCCTGAGGTTGGTTGTTTCATCCTAGCGTTCATAGGGTGGTCTTTGGAAGACTTGATCTTTGTGGACTGTATCAAGGCTTTGCAATCTCTTCTCATGCGCAGGGGTGGGATGCCTGTTGGGATGCATGTAAATTTTTGCTCTTATACTTAAAGAGTCTGTATGTGTCTTCGACACATTATTATAATTAAGAGTGCTCGAGATCATTTCATTTCCTTTGTAAAATGTCTTCTCTATGCCACCATACTACTACAGTCACTATTGTCACAATTCTTATGACAATTCCTATAGCCACTTTAACACTGTGCACACATTTTGCGTACCTACACACAATGGATTATGAGCCAAATATTACAATCACAGCTCACCTTCAATTTATAACATATTACTGCACATTCATTCATCATTAGGTATACCTAATTATACACTGAATTACCTTCCTATTTCAGTCCCACATTTTCGCATATGAATAAATACAACATGACATCCTAGTTATAAACTATATCACATATTTACATGACCAAACAAGTATTGACTCGAGCCATCGCACTTCCTTCAAACATGGGCCCTTCTGCACTCTAATCATAATAATTCATAAAAAAACAATACTTTCCCTTTTCGTATGAATAGCTTTACAGGTCATTATAAATACCGATAATAACAATAATAAATACCTGTATTCTATATACAGCTATAGAATTCCCTGGAAAAATTCTTTCTCAGAGCACCAACGAACACGTCCGCTCAACTCGGCTGATATGACATCTCTGACTAACAACAGTTCACGATACAACACTGTCACTCCCACACGTGAACATTGCTCACCTCTACATCACCTGTTGTGAACCTCCGGTCCAACTGCTAATGACGTCATAACGTCTTCCTACCCAAACATGTACGAAATGCGTTCGTTACACACAGTCTCCAACCTGTTTGGTGTTCACGCCTGGTTACTGTCAGTCCTTTCACGTCTAGGCGTGCAAGTCCTTTCTCGTACGCTCCTCGAGTCGTCCTGTCTCTCGAGTCGTGGACGTCCTCGTTTCTCGTACTGTATCTTCGCTGTGACCCTCGTGTCTTGGCATCGGCCGCTCACTCCCCGAGTGAAGAATTGGAGATATGACCTCGCGTTAGGTCCTGGTGACTGACGTTTCGGCGTCCGTCTACCTCACTCTCCAACAAGCACTCTAAACAACAAGGATCCAAATCGTAACACTTGCTAACCACACACACATATTGGATAACATGAGAAACATTACGTATCTTGGCTGATACAAATAACTCACACGTTCATTCACACACACACGTGCTTCATTACCCGACTACTTTCGTAACACCCCCATAACTGTCACTACCTTGGAACAGACTATAACCTAACACTCTCGCTATACTGGAAAAGACTATGCTTAACCAACCACGTACAACCTTCATAGCGACTTAGACATACACACCTCACATCCCTTTAGTTATCCATCTCGGTAAATAACTGTATACGAAAACACCGGTTACCTCACTGACTTCCAAACCAACATAACTGAACCAAACCAAACGCTATACAACCGAATTACTCTTACCAACGTATACCGTCTTTAACTAAGCAACTATCAATAATACATAAAGAAACATACCTGAATTCTAGGTTTCAGAGTCTTGGAATACGGGCTAGGTATCTCACACACATCAGTCCAAGCTGACAATAAGCCCCGTACTAATGTATTTAGCCCTCTGACAGACTGAACTTCCGCCTAGAACTCACTAAAAACTCCCCGTGTTAAACGTTCCTTTACGATTCCACGTGGATCTCGGCCTCACGGACTATCGGCACAAAACAAACCGTTAACAAAAACCGTACCGTATTAACCCTACTGTGTGAACACTATGCATGAGCATAGAGTTTCATCACATTCCCCACTTACGCACGCTCGGAATGCTTTACAAATAATTATAAACACACACAATAAAATACAAATCAGGACAACAAAAACAGTTCAGGGATACTAACCACAGTCTTTTTCACAACAAACACATTCTGTTTACAGTAACACCATCCAAAAATCGCATGATGGGAAGCAAAGGAAAATTAATACTCACATGCCAAATTAAAAAGATACGTTTTCAGGTTGGTTTTGAAGACTGAGAGTGTCGGGGATTGACGTGCATGGGGAGGTAGAGAGTTCCACACATGAGGGACCGTGTACTGAAAAGACCGAGCACCTGCAGTCTTCAAGTTAATTATCGGTTGCACCAGTAATTTATGGGAACAGTAACGTAGGCTACGGGAAAGGCTATGATAGCAGAGACTGGAGAGAGGTACAGGGTGAGCGTGTTGTCAGAGTGTTTGTATGCCAGTGTAGCCAGTTTATATTCAATTCTCTGTTTGACAGGAAGCCAGTGGCGTTGTTTTAAGAGAGGGGTAACTTGGTCAGAGCGTTTCTTGCGAAGAATTAATCTGGCTGCGTTGTTTTGAATGCGCTGAATGCGACATAGTTGATCTGAGGTGATGGCTGCAAGAAGCGAATTGCAATTGTCAAGATGAGAAATGATGCGAGAACAGGCAAGCTCTGCAATGGTCTTTTCTGTCCCAAAGGGTCTTATGATGCTGAGTCTATGTAGTTCTAAGTAGGCAGTGCGACTAATGTGGTTAACCTGCCTCTCCATAGACAAGGTAGAGTCGAGGTAAACACCAAGATTCTTAAGCTGTGCTTTAAATGGAATTTCGTGGTAACCTATGGTTATGTGATCAATACAAGAGAACGAGCACGAGTACCCATAACCATGCTTTCGGTTTTGTCATCATTAAATTTGAGCTTTTAGAAGTCATCCAATCTTTAACTTCACTAATGCAGTTTTCCATGCTAGAGACAACAGTTTGGAAGTTCTGAGGGTGATCCGCCTTAAGAAGCTGAGTGTCGTCAGCGTATTTGTTGAACTCAGAATTATATTTTCTAATGATGTGAGACACGGGTTCAGTATATAGTAAGAAAAGCAGTGGACCCAGAACCGATCCCTGCGGTACGTCGAACTACAGCTGTACCGGCTGAGAAAGAGCACCATTGACGCTCACAGACTGGTACCTGGCCTCAAGGTAGGACTTAAGCCATGCAGGTGCAACACCTGAAATGCCAAAGGAAATATGCAAACGATCAAGAAGAATTGTGTGATCTGAGGTGTCAAAAACAGGTCTAAAAGTGACAGCACAGACACATGTCCGACATCAGCATGAGTAAGCAGGCTGTTTGTGATGTGAAGCAAAGCATTGACTCATACCGTCATGGACTTTCTGAAGACAGTAGCAGAGAACCACTCTGCCCACGAGTTTGCAAGAAACAACACAATGCAATCACGACAGCAAGAACAGACAGTGACACCAGCGAATAAGACCATGTACAGGCCTTTGATCGACATTTCTCCTTCTGATCCCTCCACCATGGCGACAGCAATGGTCGAGGCTCAAACATTTACACGACAGTCTGGTCAGAGTTTTACAGTATTCACAGCAGACCAGCAGCTGTACCGAGTGATGATAAACGTTATCTGGATGTACCCAGAGATGTTTAATAACTTCATACCACGTCTATGCGGAATGCACATCAGTTCTCATGAGTTTTGTTGGTTGTGTTGGTGCGCTCATGTGCAGCATGGGTTGGAGGAAGTCATGAAAGCTGCTTTCGGAGACGTCTCACAAATGCTCACCGGGAAAAATTCCCTCAAAACTGTAGAGCTCTTAGAATGGTCACAGAAGAGCTTCTTTGTAAAAACATCCTAGCATCTGCAGACCATGAGGATCTTATGGCCAACCTAGAGAGTGTTGTCACCAGAAGCAGAACAAAGTGTGTCATCTCTGGTGACAGTCAGAACTTATGGACGAAACGTGCGGCTTCCATACCAGACGAAGAGGGAGACGCCAGTCATGATGATTGTGAAGACTGACTTCGCAGTGACTTTGCAACGATGTGGACGGTTTTGTGAATCAGGTATGAGGACGTGTATTATATGTGTTTAATATCTCTTTTTGCTGTTTTATTTCATTGCTATTTGATCGGGGTTTAAATTTTCTTTGGTTCTTTCCATTTTACATGCAGATTTTGTACCGCAAATTGCATTTTGCAGATGACATTCGATACCACTTCAAGGTGTTTACACTTACGGCAGCCATTTTGTCCGCCATATTGATAATATACACAAAGTAAATAACTAAAGTACCCCTTTAAACTTTCATTCTAGTGTAATAAATTGCTTTTACCCACAAACATTATAGCTGTGTATTTTTATAACACAAAATGCAGTTCCTTTCATGTCCCGGCGGCCATTTTGGGCGCCATCTTGAATATTTAAAATTCCTCAATGATGCCATCAGTCGGATTCGTGATCTGTAGGTATCAGAGAGGCAAAATCAAGTGAGACCCACTCTGGGGGTGTTTTCATGGGGGTACACCAAAATAAATAAATAATAAATAAATAAATAAATAAATTAATTAATTAATTAATTAAAAAATAAATAAATAAATTTTAATAAAGTGTCAGATTTTTTTGGACATTTTATCTCGCACGCGCAGTCCGTTTTAGGCTTACATCATTAGAACACCATGGGGCTGTCAGCAGTACAGTCGACGACGCTTAAGAAAAAACTATCCGTCGTTCGACTGTAGGAGTGACTGTTCGTATCTTCCGTTGCTGTTTTGACTACTTGTGCAAGACGAACATTTTCTTTCAGTACCGGCTGTACAGTGGCATTCACTTGGATGTCATCTGATATTCCGTTGACACCTTTGCGGGGGTGAATAATATGGTCGTTTTATTTTGCTTAATCTCACTTCTTTTTTTTTTTAAATTTTCGGTGTTAATAAAATGATGTTGATATGTACCTTACTCATACTCGTGTTCCTGGTCGGTGACGTGGATAATGGACATTTCTAGTCAAACCGACTTGTCACAGTTTGGTGGGCGACCAAATTGCGAAGGCTAATTGAACCTTAATTAATCTTAAACGAACTGTCTATGGTTTTAATAGTAGACTTCAGACTTTTCATTGCCACAGGTTAAGGCTCTTTTTTTTTTTCACTAATTTTCCGCCTTCATGAAAACGAGATAGACATTTCGTTTGGAAAGCACAGTGTATTTTAGGGTATACAATCTAATCCATTTATTAGATATAGATGACACGTAGTTTTAACGCTCATCTCGTTTAGCTCTGCTACAGGGCATTTTTAATTTGAATTTGCTCGGAGGCTCTCTTAGACACGGTTTGCGTGATTCATGTCCAATATTTTCAAGCATGCAAACACCGGAGATATTCGTGTTTAGATATATGCGCGCGCGCGCGCGCACGCTCACACACACACACACACACACACACACACACACACACACACACACACACACACACACATACACACACACACACACACACACACACACACACACACAGCTTTGCGTCAACAGTACGTTCTGCATCTATGTTAGCGTAACTTGACATGACGTAATTTTTGTCTTGTTGCCTTTTTTTTGTCGAAGTGTGATTCCTACCTGCCTATGACGTAATGGACATGTTATTAAGTTCGCCCCTTCAGGTCCCATTCAAATGGAAATATGATGAACCATGCCCACGAAGTCCCTTCTGTCTTTGCCTCAAGGGTCACTACTTCTTGTCTTTGACCTGATTCTGACGTTGAAATAACATCTCCTGGCCTTATTATTTACTGCTTGCTCAGTCTTTATTCCAGCCAACAAATTCTTCCTTTTACATTAGGGTAAAGACTTCTCATCTGCTGACAGTAACGCTTTTGTAATGTTTGCATGAAATATATCTTAATTTCCATGTCCTATATTTTCAACGTTTTGCATACATCAGATATGTCTCGTATGGTTGTAGCGCCCAGATGGTTGGCCGATTGTATTTATTGCATCCTATGTCGCTAAATTTAGAAAGTGTTGAGTGCTGGGCTTTATAATGCGTGCAAACTAGAATGAACACACTGACAGACACACATTGCCTTTGGTCTTCACACCCACACACTCCATCTCTCTCACAGCCACGCACATTCCTAGACATACCGGCTTACACACGCATAGCATGTACAACTCCACACGCACTCACACACTCTCATGCAATAAGGACAAAAGGAACGTAAAATAAAGAATTCACTGATTCCAGGAAATGTATACAGAATCATGAAATCACCAATAATCATGATAATCAAAGTATGCACAAGTTCGGCACGCAGTCTACGTGTGGACAGAACAGAATCTGTCTGGCCAAAAGATTTATAACTCTAGTCGTGAACGAACGGGAGTCTCCAAATTGGGCTATACGAGTATTATGAAAGAAACATAACTTTAGTTCACCTGTTCGTCTATGAATGAAACGCTGTCCCGAAGAGCAGCTTTAGACAGAGAAAAACATTGTACACATACCAAGGGGAATTACTCAGGGCAGGACAGACAAACAGTTAGATCCCCTGCCCCCGCCTCTCAGGCACCCAATCGCCATCCCACAGAAAAATACGCAGGTATAGAACAAGACGATCATCAACATCCCTAAAAAGGATGTGTTGTTGTTGTTGATCCGGTTTTCTGTCTCCACCGACACTACTGTGTATGGAGGACTAGCCTGTTTGACTTGATGTTGTGTGAAAAAAAGGGGTGGGGAGGAGGGGAAGGGGAGGGGGGGAGGGGTGGCGGGGAGGAGGGTCAGGTAGATTATAGAAGGTCAGCATCATAAGGGCCGCGCGACGGTCTGACAATGCTAATAGGTAGTTCAAGGGGCACCAGGTCTCACCATTCACAGGTTACGATGATCCTTTACATGATAAAAAGTGGTTAAAATAGTTTATTTACAATATTTTAATTTAAAATGTCTCGGTTTCAGATCAGGTCAAGAGGACCAGAATATGCAGATATTTCAGTTATAGGAAAAGTGGTTGTTTTTTTTTTTAAAGGTTAAAATAAAATAGAATACAGGTTAAAATATATAATAAAACTAGATCTTTCCTTTTTTTAAAAAAAAACTGTAGACCACGTTTTGGAATGACCAGTTAATCCCTTCCCTGTCAACGCATGTACGTTTTGCCTCCGAGATCTGAGGGATGATTGCATCAGATTAGTCATGTCTAGACCTGAACCACACTCCGCCTGGATCCTAAAAAGGATGCAACAGGTCTAACCTTTAACCCATGTCTTTTTCTGGAGCTAAGGAAGTAGGCAGGAGAAACACACATACACAAACACGAAGGTGCACTACTAAAATAATATGTTTTGTGCATCTACTGTGGAAAATCAGGATATTTACCCGACAATATTTAGTAGTGTGCCTTCTTGTTTGTGTATGTGTGTTTCTCCTGCCTACTTCCTACGTTCCAGAAAAAGACATGGGTTAAAGGCTAGACCTGATGCATCCTTTTTAGGGATGTAGATGATGGTCTGGTTCTATACCTGCGTATTTTTCTCTGGGCTGGCGATTGGGTGCCTGATAGGCGGGGGCAGGGGATCTAACTGTTTGTCTGTCCGGCGCTGAGTAATTCCCCTTGGTATGTGTACAATTCTACCAGCGCTAGCCTCACCTATCTGGTTTGTGAGAGGAACTCGACTTATCCAACTTTTGAGAGGAGAAACACATTCGAATCATCCGAAGTTGGAGTTATCTGTTGTAAAATTAGTCAGAAAGAACAGCTTTGGCCGGGACTTTTTTTTGTGTGTTCGACTCAAGCGTTTCTCGAATTAGCCGTTTTCGACTTAAGCGTATGGGATTGTAGTGGGTTTTCCCATCACAATCAGTGACGTAAATCGTGTACCCAGCGTCTACTCTTCATAATGGTAATATACTGCAGTACCATGAAAGAGGCCATTGCATCAGTACTGTGTTTGACTTCCCCTATACTGTGCTTGCGTGACGTGATAGGCGAGCTGACTCCAGAAGGCGACAGCGCGCGTGTGACCCAGTGAGACAAGGGGAAAGCGGTCAGCACACGTGCAGTGCACGTTTACTACAACTGTAATAAAATCAAGTGAAATTTTCGACCGTGTCTACATAGGGCCCAGTTAGCGTGTTCCACTGAACCGTCCGTATTATGTCCTCAGTGTCCGCGCAAATGATCGCGTCCTACACAATCTTCATCTTCAACCACGTGCAGTTTATTACTAAGTCTTGACGTCAATAGTCTAGCAGCTGCCCTTCATAGACGATCAGCTGTTTACGAGATAGTGATTTTCTAGAGAGTAACAAAGGTTTGGGTATATCAAAATTAAGTCTAGTATGAATAAAAGCAGTGCGCACTCGTTTTAAACCGCCGGAGGATGGAGACATTTTTCTGTAGCACATTTTGTTTCCAGTATGGCTGCAGACGAAACCAGGACCGTAACGGCCATGTTTACAGGGGATCAGTAGTTTACACGGGTCTCATTGTTCCTGTATTCAGTGGTAGTATGCACTATATGTCACTTAAAAGGATTTCATTTTTTAAAGTAAAAATTTCACACTTAGATATATTAAGAGAAGAAACAATTACGAAAACGCTTGCCTTGAACTCAAAATTAATCTCGTTACTCAACAATAAGTTATCCCAAATCACGTGATCAAAACATCACGTGATGCCATGACCTACGCGGACGTGAATTTTGATGTGCCGACGGGTTCTTTTTGATTTGTTCTACATAAGTTTGTTTGTTTAAAAAAAAAAAAAAAAAAAGCAAACGTGTAAAGTTGCTGTGTGGATTTTTACGGCTTGATAAAGGTTTGTCACGTTTATTTCCATTCACTTTACCATCGCTTTGCCCGTTTCATTTCGACAACATAGCACCAAAACAAAACGCAACCCACAACACAAACGCTATCTTCAAAACCTATGCTGCATTCTGTAAAAGAAAAAGAGTGCCACACCACTTGGTTTTAACTGTCATGGCTGAGCAAAGATTCGCAACTTGATTAATTATTTTATGCAGCAGTAACATTTATTTTAATCAGTTGCACTGACAAGCTATGTTGTGATGTGCGATCACTGCCAGTGCCAATTATGCAGTCTCAGTGATCACTGATGGTACAGTACACTTCACACTGAAAAAAAATACACAGCACAATGTGAACACGCTTGGAAGTTCATGCAATGCTTTGCTTAAAATTGAACCCTATCTTGCTAGCAGTAGCCTACTGCACAAAAGAGGAGCTTATTTTGCTGCTGTGTTATTTGCAGTTTGTCTGCATATAGACATTTGCAGTTCGCTGCAAGGATTCTTAGCAGTTGACATTAGCACTGACATATTGGGATTAAAACGAGAAAGAAAACGGAGAAAGGTGACACAGAGATGATTTAATAAATCAGTCAAGTGATCAAATGAATGAGATATCTATGTTTTATGATAAACAGCTAGTTATGGGAGGGGGGGGGGGGGGTGGAGGCACATACTTTATAATGTACACGTACTATTTATTTCAGTGTTTCCATCACCCACTCATAACACCATTAGACTCGATGAGTTGTCATGTTTTGAGTGGTTTACAAAATACATGTACTTGTTGCTGTTACATTATCTTCTTACTGGTTTTGACATTTCGCTGTAAGATTTACAGTCCCATACTTTAAGCGTATTCCTCCTAACGCACACAGAGGTTGCATGTATCATTGATATGTGTGTGCAGGTAGTGTTTGGTTTTGTTTGAGTTGGCAGTTTTGGCCTCACCTTTAAGTTTGGTGCCGCTGTGCATGTGGCCACCAGTACTATTTACAGAACTGATGACTGCATGTGCAGGCTAGTTCACGGTATCAAAATGTGAACTGGGCAGCCTATTGTTTGAAGTGATCAGTGGTAGCAACATCCATGATGTATGTGTGCATTTGCCCACTGGTACTGTTTACAAAGGTGCTGTTTACAGAACTAGTGGCTGAGTATGCATATTATTATTAGTACTGTTATTGTTATCAGGTGTGGCCTTATCTCTAAGTTTTGGTGCCCCTGTGCATGAGGCCAACAGTACTTTTCACAGAACTGATGGCTGCATGTGCAGTGTGGTTAACTGTACACATGAAATTTGTATGAAATGCGGCCAACTCTATGTTGGAGAGACGGAAAGAACCATCAACGACCGTTTCAAAGAACATCTTCAGTCTGTCAAGTACCAATACAACAGACCGGTCGGACGACATTTCAGTCAGGCCGACCACTCCGTCTCGGACATTCGGGTTAAAGGCCTCTGGCTTATGCAAGCCAGTAATGTCTGGGCCAGGAAAGACCGTGAAAAATTTCTGATTAATAAACTGGGCACTGTGGCGCCACTCAGGATGAATATGAAAGATTAACATTTTTTACCTTGCTTGTGTCTGCTACTTTACCTCACTGTTTTACTACTCACTAACCAGTTAGGTGAGGTTGGCGCTGATTGATATGTACATTTCCCTTAGGGACTTTCTCAGCGCTGGCCGAACGTTTAGTTGGATCCCTTGCCCTTCCCTGTCGGGCGCCGGGTCTCCGGCTCACGGTTTGATACGCGGTTTTGGGGCGAGGCGATCGTGTGCATCCCTTGGGGATGTATGTGGTCGTCTTGTTGCGTGCCTGTGTGTTTTTCTGTGGGCTGGTGGGTGCCTGTTGGGTGGGGTTGGTGGCTCTGGCTGGTTGTCTTCCGCCCCCAGCCCACCCCCCCCCCCTTTTTTTTTTCCCCTCTCTTTCCTTCTACCTCTCTCCCTCTTTCTCCCCCCCCCCCCCCCCTACCCCCTTTACCACTTCTCTCTAGCCCTCTTTCTCTCTTTACGCTGTTTCCTTTTCCCTTCTTCCCCTTCCTCCTTCCTCTTCCCCCCATCTCCCCCCCCCCCACCGCCCCCGTCTCTCTCTCTCTCTCTCCCCCCCCCCCTTATTTTTTGAGTTACCCTTGAAGACGGTTTCACAACTACCTACTCTCCACTTTTACCTATATTCTCTTACTGAATTTGATTATTTGCTTTGTTTTCATGACTTATTACTTGTTGTGTACCGTGCTAAATGCTGGGTTTTTTTTCCCGGGGTCCTCCCGTTTTTCCCCGAGGTAGTCCTCAACTTGAAGGTGATATAAAGTTTGCCTTCGGGTTGGTGTTTAGCAGGCTTTGTGTATTAGACACTCAGCCTACTTCGTGCCCAAGGGTACTCCCCGTTCGTTCTCTCTCTCTTTCTCTCTCTCTTTCTCTCTTTCTCTCTCTCCGTCTCGCTCTCTTTCTCTCTCTCTCTCTCTCTCTCTCTCCTCTCTCTCTCTCTCTCTCTCTCTCTCTCTCTCTCTCTCTCTCTCTCTCTCTCTCTCTCTCTCTCCCTCTCTCTCCTTCTCTGGCCTCATCTACACGCCTTTTCTTTCGCTCGCTCCTGAACGTACTTGCACACACTCTTGTCTCTCGTGTTCAGGTTCTTTCCGAGTCTCTCTTTTACGATTTTTCGTTGACGTCAGTTTTACTTTTTGCGCTCTTTTGTTCTTCCTTTTCTTTTATTTTACGTCACCTCCTTCAGTTGCCACATTCCTACTGCCAATGAAGATAAGTAGCGGCTAATCTCTCTGTTTGTTTGTTTGTCTATTTTGACAAAGGGTATTTACCCGAAATATTAATAAATTGTGTTGTACCCGTCTTTTCTAAGCGTGTTTCTTCTCCGTTGGGTACTAATTTGCATATTACACGCTTGGCAGTCACCTTTTTGGTCTGGATTGTGTAATGATATCGAGGAGGATAATAATATCCTGGAAATTTGGGGAGCTTTTTAATCTATACGTTTAGTGACTGTAAAGACTGACTATCTATATATCTATCTATCTATCTATCTAATCTATCTAATCTATCTATCTCCCGTAGTCTTGCCGACCGTTGGGGCATCACTGATGACTTGGCAACCAGTTCCCTCCATTCCTCTCTGTTTTCTGCCATTCTTAGCGTATCGCCCAGCCTCAGTCCTGTTCACTCTAAGATATTGTCCTCCTATCTTTTCCTCTGTCTTCCTCTCCTTCCTTCTCCTTTCACGGTGCTTTGCAGGATTGTTTTGGCAAGCCCTGCTGAACGCGTGACATGCCCATACCACTTCAGTTTACGTTTTTTCATAATGGCTAATAGGTCTTCATAGGGCCCGATGGCTTGCCTGATTCTGCTTCCCACTTCCTTGTTCGTGATGAGTTCTCTGTATGAAACGCCATGCAGCCTTCGAAAACATCTTATTTCAGTGGCTTGTATCCTCCTTTCAAGGTCTGCTGTGAGGGTCCATGACTCACAGGCATACAAGAACACTGAGATGACAAAGGAGCGCATCAGTCTGATCTTGGAGCAGTGCGTGATGTTTCTGTCCTTCCATATGGTCTTCAATCTTGTCAGTGCTGTTGTTGTCTGCGCAATCCTGGACAGTATTACTGTAAAGACAATAGTGCACAATTATTTGATTGTGATATATGATTTTCAAATAACGGAAAATTTGTTGAAATTGTCCTGAGTTCCTCTGAAGTACTGGTACATTTTGAGTCCCTCTTCATGTTCAGTGACTCGAATTTATTTATAGTGTACCAGTTTTGCTACTGCTAGGTCACGACCTCGAAACTAACAGAGTTCTCTTTAGTCGCGGCGCTAATAATGTAACAGGTACGAAATCGTTATAGGTAGCGCTATCTCAATAGATCAGTGGTAGTGCACGTTTTCCTTTCCTAGTGCATGTCGAACATTGGAAATTGTGATAGTCTAGTGATAATTTATTCTCGATAACACTAATAGCAACATTCAACGAAAGGCCAACGGTTAACGATACAATTTATTTCCTAAAGCTTTACACGTTTTTTTGTTTCCGTCTAGTTTCTGATGTCTAAACGTAACACAAAATACAACTCGCGTACCACACACCCCCGTTTTTATTACTTTCATACGACAAAAAAATAAAAAATAAAACAAATAAAACAACATTAAAACAACATGTTAAGAACACAAACAAGCGGCTACACTCACAGGTCACTTGTGTTATATTCTGATAAAAGTTCACAAGTCGCTGAACGGTTACATTTGCGCACGCACGTACGCACGCACGCACGCAACCCCCCCCCCCCCCCCCCCACCCATCCACCCCGCGAACCCCCCCCCCCCCTTCCTTCCTCATGTTTCTCCCTGAGGGAGAAATGAAATGAAATTTCTAAAGGATAAATGATTGGGTACGCAGACCTTTTTTCAATCTTGTCCTTGCACACGCACTCACACAACAATCTCACGCGCTTGACTGAAACCTAATAAAAATGGAAAGGCAAAACGTGATCATCAACAACAACAACAAAAACAAAAAACAACAAACAAACAAAAGAAATATATATATATATATATATATATATATATATATATATATATATATATATATATATATATATATATATATATATATATATATATATATATGTATGTATATATATATATGTATGTATGTATGTATGTATGTATGTATGTATGTATGTGTATGTGTATATATATATATATATATATATATATATATATATATATATATATATATATATATATATATATATATATAGCAGTCACACACACACACACACACACACACACACACACACACACACACACACACAAAGAACCTGAATAAACATGAACTTTAAAAACTTAATTTGAACAGTAACAGCAACAGCAAATTCGACAGTACAACTCAATCCGCTCGAGTAACGCCGACACAACTACACAACTATGGGCTTGAGTTTCTTTCAGCTGCCGAAATAAGCGGGCCCTGAATGTGGACAAAGAGGGAGCCCCAGTAATGTCGATAGGCAACAAATTCCATAGTTTGGCTCCTGCGTAAGACAAACTAGTTTTGAATATATCGAGGCGCGGCCTTGGTATGGATAGATTGTTCCTCGTCGTTTTATATGGCGTATGAGCAGGGCTAAATAGATCTGTTAGATCAAGATTCAAGATTCAAGATGACTTTATTGTTGCTGTAATAGAAGAAAATCATATACAGCAAAAATTGTCTTGCCACCACAGGTACTGCTCACATTCACTCACTCGCTTATTTCACAAATTACAATAACAGAGCAGATAACTAGGCGTTTTAGAGTGGTAGATTTTAAACATAAGTACGCCTTTAATGTACATGAGTAACTTACGCAGAAACAGCATGCAAGGGCTTTGAGTCGGTCGTCGGTGCTTTCTTTACTATCCGGGTGGATTAATTTGGCTGCCCTACGGTGAAGAGCAATAAATGACGTCAAACCACCTAGGGCGAGTTCACTACGTAAGCAGGAATGCGAATTACGTAATATTCGCTAACACGTATTACTCTAGAACTATATCCAGCAAGTACACGTGCACAGAGCTGAACGCAACCAAATAAAAGAAGGCATAAAAATGCAAGCACTGCAGAAAAAAAAGACAGGGTTAAGATTATTACCAACGTAGAAGTAATTAGCATCTTCTGACGACCAAAATTCAGTGGCTCCTGCCACAATAGTCAAATAGATGAGGCGAAGAAAAAAGTAAAATGAAATGAAATGAACGTGAATAACAACAAAAACGTAGGATATAAGTACCGACTACTGTCGAAACGCGCAGAAACGAAAAGCAAGATAAGTAAAAACTGAGGGGATTAGGCGACCAAAAAGTTATATGCACATGTTATGTACTACTTAGGGTACACAGTTCATAAAGAAATACCTTCAAACGAAATACCGTCGTGAAGAGAAATCAACGTTCAGCTTTTAAACGGGTGTAATTCACTTACGTTACTTGGGAGTCGCGTCGCTTGAGTACTGGAAGTACTTAGCAGGGCTTCTTTCGAAGAGATCATTTGAGGATTTATTTTTTTACAGTTGAATAAACAAGTCGTTGTATTACGAGTCAGGCATTGGCAGTGATTCTTGTCGCCTCTTGGGTGCGATCAGGGAGTTTATTATGAAATACAAGTCGAGGGCTTTAGAAAATTAAAGTTTCGGGCTAACACCTTCGAAATGAACTCCCTTTTCGGACCCATGAGGCGACAGGATCCGATGATAGTCTGGTACAGATGCTCGAACATTGGTGAAGTTCGTTCACATACTCTTGTTTAGACTGACAATACTGTCACAAACCAATCTGCAAAAGCGTGAGAAATTCCAAAATGAAGCAATGAGAGTGATCCTGGGAACAACTAAGTACACGCCGTTCGAAGCAACGCGATACATGCTGAACCTCCCGCCGATTCAGACACGACAGAAGATTGAACAGTTTCACGTTTGAGAATTCGAAAAACCCGAACAACCTGCTACATGAAGCAGTCAAAGAAGAAGAAGAAAAAAAAACCGCGGATGACTCAATAAAAGAGGTGTGGAAATTGACAGAACTGAAGGAATCAAAAGAATGGGAAAGTTAAACATTTGTACCAAACTATCATACCTGAAAGTTTGGGGAGACACTATCGACAATGGCCCGTGGGCAAGACATTCAGAAGGCAGAATGCTATTAGAGGAGAATAGCAAGCCCCAAGATCTGATCTTATACACAGAAGGTTCAGTCACCGACAGCCAGTCAAACAAAACGGCAGCAGCATACACGAAGACAGTGCAGGCTACATGTTGGAGTCCAGGGCAATGATGGAGCGAACACCCTCGCGGGCAAGGCAGAGGTCACACAGGGGCTACGGATGGGCAGATCAGACATGGTGAGAAACCTGAGAAAGCATCTCCAGAAACAAAGCCAAGGGCACCACCCAGTCGATCGCGTCGAAAGCAGAAGTGTGGAGAAAGGCAGCGGGAGCTGTGCAGATTTGAAAGGACGTGAGTAATACTTTATCAGACCAATATTGGAGCCCTGGGAAGATTTCTGATGGGTAAATGAACTGAACTGTATAAATATATATATACTTTTTTGTCCCACCCAACCACCCCCACCCGGGTCTGCCCTGGGGGACTTGGGTTTAACTACTTTTTAGTTCCCAGGGTCACCCTGGTCAGCCCCACAGGGTGGGGTTTCCCCTCTATTCTGCGGCATGTGTTTCTGTCTACCCTTGGTCCATTCACCTGTGTTTTCCTTTTTTTAAACTCTCCCTACTGTCTGCGCTGACTGTAGCTCTTGATATTGGATGTGTATTGCTAATAGCGTTTTAGACCGGCTGGCGACATACATTCAATATTCTGTTTTGTTTTTGTTTTTTCACAAGCATCGCAGGCACGTCCTGAGAAACTCTTGTTGCTGTCGGGACGTTAAGCAATGTACAACCAACCAACCTTTTTTTGTCCCCCCCCCCTCCCCCCACCCCTTCTGTACCTGGTGATGTCCCTTTATTCTGACGCACTGTCACAGTTCTGATACAGGACCCACGTGGATGTAGATTCTCAGGAGACACTAGACTATGTGTCACGTGAACATTTTCAGCCAACTGTCAAGTTTCTCGTGTCTCTTAATTTGGAAGTAACTGTGTTGACTGTAGTTGCTCACTTATGTCTGAACTAAACGATATGGAAAATGTTGTGCCCCAAGAACTGTCCGATGTGTCCTGTGTATTTTTCGATGTGACATGTGCCGTGACGACCTTTTCTGACGGTGAATGTGAGGGATGGAGATACCCGTGAGTGTCCCCATGGGGTTCACGGCAATGGCGGGTGGGATGTGTCGTGTGAAGGCGTTCTGGTAGTGAGGGTGACGGGTGGAGATACCCTGTGGGTTCCTTACGATGTGTACGGAAATGGCGTTTGGAGTGTAGTGTAACCGCCTTGTCCTGCTTGCCATGCACCGTGTTTAGCCGTTCTGGTAGTGAGGGTGACGGGTGGAGATAACCTTCGGGATCCTCACGGGGTGCTCGGCAAAGGCGGGTGGGGCGCAATACAGCTGCACAAGTGAAGTGGAGTTAATGGATAGAACAGGAAGAAATGCTCGACACGAATATTAAGCCAGGTTAGTGGGGAAAAGGACTTGTTAAAAGTCCGCAATTATAACAAAAAGCATCCAAAGAGACCCCAAAAAATTGCAGTCTCAATGTGCACTGTTCAAGCTACACAGTTGGTAGAAACGCAGCAAAACCATGCCTAATGCATGCCCCACTTCCTGTCGCCGTCCGTGCGCGCTACTGTCAACTTCTCCGTGCAGCTCAGATCTTTGCCAAAGACGCTGAGCTACAGTATATATGCCATTACCGTTAGTCTCGGTCACTGGACTGACCTGTGCAATGGAGAATATACAGGATACCACGCGCGATTATTTCACCTGCAGTTTCTCCAATATGCATCTGCCAGCTTTTACAATTGATAAAGTTACATTTTTTTGTGCAAAACAAATGCAGCGGCAGAGGAATCGTGTAGCTGAAAGTACAGAAGCGTATTCCAGACTTGAAAAACATGCTCTGCGTTCGTGGCTGTCGTCTGCTACAGACTAATCCACAGTCGCGAACGCAAGGCACGTTTTTCTGGAATAGGCTTCTGTACTTTCAGCCGAACGTTTCCTCTACTGCATTGGTTTTACACAAACATATAACTTCATCAATTGTAAAAGCTGGCAGTGGCATTTTTTAGTAGAAATTACCGGTGAAAATATCGCGCGTGGTATCCGGTCTATTCTACAAGTTAGTGAACCGGTCCGGAGGTAAAGGTCTGAGCTGATCGGAGAAGTTGACAGTAGCGCGCACTGACGGACTGCGACAGGAAGTGGGGCACGCATTAGGCACGGTTTGGCTGTGTTTCTACCAACTCTGCAACTGTGTAACTTGAACAGTGTCTACTGTGCTACTGCATTTTTTTATATGCTTTTTGTTGTAATTGTGGACCTTTAATTGTCACTGTGGAAGCTGCTCCGTGTAATTGTCAAGCTGCACTGAGTTGCCATGGCCTGGACCCCTTACTACAGTCGCTGCATAGATGCTTACTCTCTCTCTCTCTCTCTCTCTCTCTCTCTGTCTGTCTGTCTGTCTGTCTGTCTGTCTGTCTGTCTGTCTGTCTGTCTGTCTGTCTGTCTGTCTGTCTGTCTGTCTGTCTCTCTCTCTCTCTCTCTCTCTCTCTCTCTCTCTCTCTCTCTCTCTGCGCACGCACACACACACACTTGAATAAAGTAAGATCTCTCTACCTAATCCTGTACCCTTGAGAAATAAAGTTTAATTTAGTTTCATTTTTCTCTTATTTTGGGAGACATTATATTTTTCAACGGAACATCCATCGGACATTTTCCATGGCATGCAGTCGGAAAGCCTACCCATTGGGACGCCTTCTGATACATCAAGGATCTCATGGTAGATATGAATGCTTTCGGTCGATCCCGTGCTGGAGTGGCCATCTCCATCTGGCAAGGCTGGGTGCACAGTGTCCGGCTCCTCGTGTAGTCTGGCCGTCTGTGGCCTTTCCGATCTGGAACCTGCAATCATGCAACAACATACATTTGGCCTTTATGTGTTTTGCCCGCTGACTTTCTTATCAATTTACATATACCTAGTTTGCATTCGTGTGTACATGAAGTTGGTCTGTGTTGAGAACTTTTGCGCTGGATGTCTTTCAATCCCTCTTTGGTAGCAGACATCTCTGGTGACAAAAACAACTATCTGAACACAGTGCCTGGCAAGTGTGAATATAGACCACCTTTTCTAGGCCAGCCGCATCAATCAAACTGACCACGTGAACATACTACAGTCCAAGCTCGCGACTGACTGAACAACTACGTACTTTTTGGCGCCGCAAATAATCCACTCGTAACGTGAGTACAGTAGCAATTCCCGGGAAAGTGGTTTGAGCACCCGTGCAGGGGACCAAAGGCCATTTTCTTTAGAATTGTCATCATCCTGGAAATGGTTTCCGCACCCATAATTGAACAGCCAAGCCCTGCGTTTTCAGGTAGCCTGTTGTAAATTACTATAGTAGGCATTCTTAATTTTGTGGGCAGGCTCACAATATTTACCGTATGTATCTTGAAGCTGTTCTGGGATGACATATTTCATTATGTACCCACTCCATAAAGTTTTCCCTTCTTTGACACCTGTATTGATATATTGCATTACAAGCAAATTAATATTTATGAACTTGCTTGATGTACTTTCCTTCCCAAAATACCTTGCAGGCCAAGGAGATTACATCTTGATGATACTTGTATTTTTCAAAATGGAAACGGGAAATATGCTCATGCTGCAACATTAACAAGCTCCTTATGTGCAGTAGTAAAGAAACACTTCTATGTGTATACGAACGCTCGAAATTTCTGTCTTATACACATATACGAACGGAGAGCGGACGCCCAAAAACGTGCAAATCGCTGCACTAGTAAAACTGACGAGATGTCATGGCAATTTCGACAACCTGAAAAAAAGACTAAATAAACAAACCTGCTGGTGTATACAATCAATGTACCAATCTAAACCCCAAAAAAACTTTTACTACCTGAAAAGCGAATTAAAGTACCGCAAAAAGCTTTAACAAGATGAGGATTTCATCTCAAAGTCTACCATATTGTTTGGAGCTGATGTGCGGGGTTTTTTTTTTTTTCGGAATATTCAGAGTTGTTCATATCTTAAAGCTTATCCTTCTGATCCATTTCCCTCTTCTCTAAGCCAAACTCTGATCAACACACACGCCGACGCACACAAATAAAGACTGACATACAGCGCTTCCCGACATTAGTACGCTTTGTGGGCTGGAGTAGCGACAGGAATTCTGAAGAAGAATAATAGGACGAGCAGCAAAAGACGTCACTATAAGCTTCACGTCATGGCAACGCTGGTCTCACGACGCCGTGTACGCTGGGACGAATTTGATATTTCACGTCATTCGTCCGAAAGGCACGATCTCCCAGAGCTGACTGTTTTGTTCCACACAGCCTCTTCCAGCGCTGACTGTTTGATGGGAATAAATAGTGGCTCCAATACTTGCAAAAATGAATTAATTATTATTATTATTGAAAATGTTGAAGAGGTACAACGCTGGATTACAAACTCATCAGTATCTCCCTTTTATCCCCACATCGAACACTACAAAAGTAAATGAAGGAGACCATCGCGCCAGCTCATACACATGTAAAACACTGAGTGCTGGTGATTTGCGTGAATTAGAAACATTGTATAAAACACTGACGCGTTTGGTGCTTTTACGTCAACATCAATGTCTGATTCTTCTGATGAAATCAAGGAGTCTTATACTACTTTTGACATTTTTTTCGGCATTGAACTTTTTTTTTTTTCGAAAACGTTGAAGATTTACAAAGCTAGCTAACGAACTCATCCAATGTCTTTCTACAAATTAGCCATATCCAAATTTTAAACTGCATACAATTAAAATTGCGGAATCTTATCTGTGTCAACCGACTTTCTATTAACGGCCTTTTATGTCTTCTATGAGACATCCACATTACAATATGCTCGGAGGCTCTCTTAGGCACCCGCTTAATAAGTATTTTGCCAAGTTTCAAGATAGTGCGTAAAGTAATATCGGAGATTGTCGTGTTTACATATATACGAACACACATACATACTCACATATATACGCACACAGGGCGCTTCGCGCCAAATCGACGTTCAACAGCAAGGTTAGAGTGGCTAGACGTGACGTCATTTTTATCTTGTTACTTCTTTGCCAGATAATGAGCCCCGCCCGCCTCTTATGTCCTTTGCATTCTACGGAACGTTCTTCGACCAGCCCCGTCCTAAAGTCTACCGTATTTTCAATACGGTAGACAAACATGAACAAAAAAATAACGATAAGGGGGAAGTAGATGCTTCATTTCTAATCTCGACGGCGACACAACTTTCTCCAAAAATATTAAGAAAACAAGCACTATCACCTTTTAACCTAAATAGTTTACCCCCCCCCCCCCTCCTTCCACCCAAATCACCACCATAAAAGTGGGTTAAGTTATCCAAACAAGCGGTACAAAACTAAAAATAAATAACGATAAGGGGGGAGTACATGATTTTCATATCAACGGCCATAACAGTTGGTTTTCTGTTTTAATCAAGAAAAACAAACACCATCACTTTTTTACAAATTATTTTAAAATACAGTTTTCGAACTTGCAAAAACATCGAAACTGTATTTTGGTTGTTGTTGGTCATACAACTGGTTTAATAACACCAAAAATGTTTACACACAAGCATATTGCAATGTATAAACTGTATACCACAAATGTTTATTTTATACTGTTTTTTTAAACGTTTCAGTAGGTTTATACAAGTTTAAGATTGTACCCTGAATGTTTCGAACATACCAACAGAGACCTAGCATAGCCAAAAATCATAAGTACAGGCACTCCAAGTCGAATTATAGCTATATTTCTACAACCGGTACACATTCTTACTTACAGTAATATTTATGGGGAAAACATTATTCTTTTTGTGATTTGTAAACTATGTGTATAATGCAGTTACCGATTTGCACATTCAACTCTTTAAGTGACCCTGCAGCTTTTCCGAAGTTTATTGTATCCCCAGTTTCTTGCCTTCCTCTAAAAAAGTAGCTTTGAGTTCTTCTACATTAACTGTCTGGTTATTTGTCAACTTGCTTTATATCTCATTCTGTTTTTCATCAGTTAAGTCATCTTGAATTCGTTTAAATTCTTCATCACTAATTGTATTATCCTCTAAGGCTTTGCTGATGATTAAATTCATGCTGGCGAGCTTTCCTGCTGCTAAAGCACTCAGTACCTCGTGTTTCTGTAGCTTTTTGCGCAGCCGTTTGTTTACTACTTCTAGAGTTAATGTTCCAAGCAGCATAAACAATCCAACACCTTCTATGGCAGTTTCTATGACACTACCTATTCTTGTCGTGAACAGGCCATTTCCGCCTGCTGAAAGGCCTGTTCAAAGAATAGCCATTACTAAATTTGAATTATGAACAATACTGAAAGCTGTACTGTATCGTCGTTTGCATCTTGTGTATTTTGAAATTTCGACATCCAGGTCCGCTATATAACTTAATCTGAATGAATCAGCTGTATATGTTTTTCACTTGCGGGTTTAGCTTCAGCGTATATTTTTTAATTTATTTATTTTTTAACTTTCAAATACACTTTGCAGCTCCTCTGGAGTCTACAGTTTGTTCACAAAGTAAAATGAAAGTAGGTCTGTACTTTTAAGGTTGATATTTTTTTCAAACTGCCGAGAGTGGTAGGATCCAATATAATACTACTCTTCTGTAATATTTTATGGACTGCTTGTTTGAACTTGTGTGCCACTAACATTTCGAATAGCAATAAATATTATGGATGTTTCTCTTGAAAGATTTTTCCAACTAACTTTAGTGCCATGTGCAATTTCAATTTCTTTTGACCCACGCACAGGGCTCATTAAAATTCAACAAGATGGGATGAACCATAACTCACAAAGTCCCTTCTATACGAGAGCTGTCCTCGCTGTCAATGGTCTCTACCCCCCACCCGGGTCTGCCCTGGGGGACTTGGGTGGGGTTAACTACTTTTTAGTTCCCAGGGTCACCCTGGTCAGCCCAAAAGGGTGGATTTTCCCCTCTATTCTGGGGCATGTTTTTCCGTCTACCCTTGGTCCATTCACCTGTATTTTTCTTTATTAAACTCTCCCTACTGTCTGCGCAGCCTGTAGCTCTTGACATTTGATGTGTGTTGCTAAATGGTCTTAGCTTTATTTAGGCCCCATGTCGTAGGTTTATTTAACGTATTGTATTCTGTATAGTTGTTTTTTTTTTCACATGCAGTGCAGGCACGTCCTGAGAAAGTCTTGTTGCTGTCGGGACATTCAGCCATGTACACTCAATTAATCAATCAATGGTCTCTACCTTTTGTCTTTGCCCTGATTCTAATGTTGAAAAATCTCCTATTGAAGAAGCCTCACAGATCTGCCAGTGCGTCAGTGAGCTCTATAAGGGGCGCATTCCAAACGCGTCATTGGTTTGTCAGACGTCATTTGTCATGACGTATTTTTTGTTTTTACGGAATTTTATATTTTACGTGGTATGAGTGTCACTTTCGCTTCAAGAC
>BTPG01000002.1:8752718-8760218 GCA_036245525.1 Semisulcospira habei | reverse complement strand
CAATTAAGAAACAAACCAAAAGATCGCCGACCTTCTCCGATCTAGGTTTGCTGATCAGAAGTTCGCCCAATTAAGAACAGCTTTAAGACTGACTAATACCGGGCCTGAAAGGTAATGCCGATATCTTCTGTCATTACATGAGGTCTTATATTATAAACTTAAACTTTATATCCCATTCAATTTGCAGTTTACCTGGGGTAAATAGCCACCTGTTACGTTCATGCCAGATGGTGTAGTGAGTATTATCTCTTATATCAGGCTTGTCCACATCGCTAAGATGTCCAAGTTTAGAAACTTTTCTTTGACTGTCATCTTCCAAGATTTTTTTTTATACTGTCCTGTGTTGTTAGCTCGAAAGCATACACCTATCCTTCTTCTCTGTCATCATCAATTCCAGTTAAATCAGCTAGATTTTTTAATTGAATACTTGGACACACATTCGATGTAATTTTTGGTTTGGGTCCAGCACTCGTTTTTCGTTTTAAAAAAAATTTTTAGTACCTTCTTCTCTTGATTTGTAACAAATATATTAAATGACTCAAAATACCAGACACTTAATCGTTTAAACTGTAAATTAGGAAGCTTAACAACTACAGTTTCACAATAGTTAGGAAACCTAACAACTACAGTTTACCTAACTGCTGTCCAGACTTTTAATGATGCCAACAAACGCCAAACCTGACCCACCCGTCCCACTGTTTACTGTAATGTACATATCTCTCTCTCTCTCTCTCTCTCTCTCTCTCTCTCTCTCTCTCTATATATATATATATATATATATATATATATATATATATATATATATATATATATATATATATATATATATATATATATATATATATATATTATACAGTATTGTTTAGCTATCAGCATAATACTTCATCTACACGAAATAAGCAATCCAGACCAAAAAGGTGACTGCCAAGCGTGTGAAATGCAAAGAAGTACCCAACGGAGAAAGAAACACGCTTAGAAAAAACGGTACAACACAATTTATTAATATTTCGGGTAAATACCCTTTGTCAAAATAGACAAACAAACAGAGACATTATTTGCTACTTATCTTCAGATGCAGAAGGAATGTGGCAACTGAAGGTGACGTCACCTTCAGTTGCCACATTCCTTCTGCATCTGAAGATAAGTAGCAAATAATGTCTCTGTTTGTTTGTCTATTTTGACAAAGGGTATTTACCCGAAATATTAATAAATTGTGTTGTACCGTTTTTTCTAAGCGTCTTTCTTTCTCCGTTGGGTACTTCTTTTCATCTACACGGCTGTACAGAACACTTTTATTTACGGAGCGGTCAGGTGAAACTAAATGCAATATAAGCAATTAATCATTAGCGCGCGCCTAGTCATACTGACTGGAAGAACTGTTCATGATGCTAGAAGGGAATGCTCTTCCATTATCCTTCTGCTAAGTGTGTCTGCTGTCAAACATCCCGCAGGGTATGTAGAAAAGTGAGAAAGCAGAGATAGAGAACATTACACACAGGCATAACACACACATCAGTAGTCCCGCAAAAGAGATTATAGAAGGAATAGTTGATGCCAGACAGTGACCTAGATAGCCTGCTCGCAGCGGGGAGTGATTGCATACCACAGCAGCAGGTGGCTGTCCAAACTAATGTATACGAAATAGGGCTAACTGCACTGCTGTGTCTATGATGCATGTGACGTGTTCAGTTTTATATTACGATATGTCCTATGTGATTTGTGTTACTGTGAAATCGTGTATATTGCCTTTATGCTTAGACCACAATAGTTACTAAGGCATACGGTGTGTGTGTGTGTGTGTGTGTGTGTGTGTGTGTGTGTGTGTGTGTGTGTGTGTGTGTGTGTGTGTGTGTACGTGAGTAACTTAATTATATTTTGATGTGTTTAATGTTCTTCTTTTTATGTTGCGCAGCACCGCAACGATCTCCTAATGTATTATTACATATGGCAATAAAGTTCTATCATCATGATCATATGCAGCAGTTTCTACACGTAATGGTCTGAACAGAGTTGACAGAGAACCATTGTACACATTTTGTGGTGTGCTAAGTTCATTGAATTGTATATTTCAGGCTTTACTTACATTTAAATTTACAGGATGTTTGGCAGTATGCTCTATCGGGGTATTTATTTTAGCTGAGGTATTTGTACTTTCCAATGAAGCGGGAGTATAAGGTGATGTGACACGATTTTTAAAATCTCGCCCATTACGTTTCCACCCCTACCCGGATCTGCCCTGGGGGACTTGGATGGGGTTAACTACTTTTTAGTTCCCATGATCACCCTGGTCAGCCCCACAAGGCGGGTTTTCTCCTCTATTCTGGGGCATGTGTTTCTGTCTACCCTTGGTCCATTCACCTGTATTTTCCTTTTTTAAAACTCTCCCTACTGTCTGCGCTGTCTGTAGCTCTTGATATTGGATGTGTGTTGCTAAATGGTCTTAGCTTTATTTAGGCCCCATGACGTAGGTTTATTAACGTATTGGACCGGCTGACGACATACTTCAATATTCTGTTTTTTGTTTTGTTTTGTTTTGTTTTGTTTTGTGTGTGTGTGTGTGTGTGTGTTCTTTTACAAGCAGTGCAGGCACGTCCTGAGAAATCCTTGTTGCTGTCGGGGCGTTAAGCAATGTACAATCAAACCATTACGTTTCTATGATCCTAGCGTTTCTAGAATATTAGAAGACAGGATATCAGCTCCCACTCTAGCAACTTTAAATGTGAGCAATAAATTAGCTGGATATTGTATGACCATAACTCCTATTTCTTTAATGATACCTGTTAATGCGCAAAGTCGTAATAGCCGGGTGATATGATCTTTCTTTTCCATTCTTTTTCAAATGCCAAAAAAAAACCCTCTTCAGTCACATTTCGCCATGTCACAGTATAATACATTTCATGAATAGCAATAACTTTATCTCCATTCTGATTATAAATGCCCTGTGTTAAATGAACTGATTTTACATCATTATTCGCTAAAGTAACAAACATATTTTTTTAACACAATTCTTTTAATTTTCTTTAACTAAATTGCATTTAAGTCTCAAAGGAATACAGACCCAAATCCATTTCAGTTTCACAAAGATGCAGAATATCATGTTGCACCTGCGTATCATGAAAAAACATCAGCCTAACAAAGCTTTCGGGTTAGAAACTAAGTCTTTTCAGGTTAAAGTACCAAACTTGTTTGATAAATATTTGAATCCACCCATGAAAATCGACGTCACCACTAACTTGTGGATATCTAATCCTATGCACATTTATCAGAATCATCTCACTTTTTCTGGTCTGTGTGCCACTGCTGAGTGTGGTGTTTCGTACACGGAACACTTGACGCACACAAATAAATTTATCAAGGCAGTTTGAAGTGTACTATCGGACAAGAAGAATATTGTCGAAACTTCAAGTTCCTTTACCGACAGAATGGAGGATTTCCACAAGCGAGACTTCAACGTATCAATGATTTCACTAGAACTTGCATGTAGTGTGTTCTCAGCGCACAGGCACCAAAAAGAAAAAGATGGAATGAACCATAACCCACAAAGTCCCTTCTATATGCGAGCTACCTTTCGTCTTTGACCTAATTCCAATGTTGAAATATCTCATTTTGAAAAAGCCCAGCAGATCTGCCAACGCGCCACAGTGAATTCTAAAAGGGGCGTAGAGTATACGCGTCATTGGTTTGTCAAACGTCATTTATCATGACGCATTTTTGGTTTTTATGTAATTTTATATTTAACGTGATATGAGTTTCACTTTCGCTTCTAGACTTTTGAAATGGGGCAAAGATATTCATGCGATATCCGGGCGCATGAGAATCGATGTGTGTGTGTGTGTGTGTGTGTGTGTGTGTGTGTGTGTGTGTGTGTGTGTGTGTGTGTGTCTGTGTGCTTGCGTGAGCGCGCGCTCCAAACATCTCCAAAAGGCATAGATCCTCACGCGCCCTCCGATCGCATGAGGATCTATGCCTCTTGGAGATGCGCGCATATGTATGTGAGAGAGAGAGAGAGAGAGAGAGAGAGAGAGAGAGAGAGAGAGAGAGAGAGAGAGAGAGAATTACGTCATATTTAGAGTATTGCGTCAATGTCTGCGTTGTGACGGAGTTGCTTCTTTTACCTCACCGCCACTGTCTGACTTTCTTCAGGAGTCAAGGTTTTATACTGTTTTATTTTTTTTATGAAAGAATTAATTTTTACTGAAGAAGTTGAAAAGATACAAAGCTGGCTAACGAACTCCTACAATGTCTTTCTCCAATCTAGCGTTATACAAAATTGCATGTACATCTGACAACAATTACGGACTCTAATCTGGGTCAACCGACTTTCTCTAAACTGTCTTTTATGTCTTCAAGGAGACATCCCGTTACAAAATGCTAGGAGCCTGTCTTAGCCACCCCTTAGAGAAAATATTTCGCCAAGTTTCAAGCTAGTGCGTATAGCAATATCGGAGATTCTCGTGTTAACATACATACGCACACACGGCGCTTCGTGCCAAAAGTACGTTCAGCAGCGAGGTTGGCGTAACTAGACATGACGTAATTTTTATCTTGTTACTTCAGCTGTCAGAGGATTAGGCGTTGCCGTCTTTGACATCATGGACATGCTATTCAATTTGCCCCACCGCGATCCGTCCTAAAATGTCCCTTCTATAAATAGAAGAGACTTAAGAAGATGGGATGAACCATAACCCACAAAATTTCTTCTATATGAGAGCTGTCCTCGCTGTCCAGGGTCTCTACCTCTTGTCTTTGACCTGATTCTGATGTTGACATATCTCCTTTTGAAAAAGCCCAGCAGATATGCCAATGCGCTACAGTGAATTCTAAAAGGGGCGCAGTGCATTCGCGTCATTGGTTTGCCAAACATCATTTATCATGACAGCATTTTTGGTTTTTATGTAATTTTATATTTAGCGTGATACGAGTTTCACTTTCGCTTCAAGACTTGAGAAAATTGTGACAAAACTATAATAATAATAATAATAATAATAATAATAATAATAATAATAATAATAATAATAATAATAATAATAATAATGTACATTTATATAGGGCTTAACCTCCAAATCAATGATGCTCTAAGCGCTTTACAAGACCAAAAAATCACAGAACAAAAAGTAAAAGAAAATAAAAGCTACCATAAATGTTACAACTAAAGTGACATATACTACGCAGCAAAAACAATTTACGAAGTTTTGGAGATGATACCTTTCTAATGCCTGAAGAGTTTAAATTTCTGTCTGCAACACAAACAAGCTTACACCCTTGTAGATACAATGCAACAAACTGCATCTTTTTTTCCGTTGCGTTACCTTTAAGTTACAACACTTTGAGCACGCCACCCACAAAATAGTTTATATCCAAATGTATTTACAAATGCTGCTAATCATTTTTATTTTGGGTTATAGCCGGTTATCAAGGGTTCACATAATATTGGAGCGGATTACTGAGTAGATCAGTTTAAAGGATCCAGGGCAGTTTAAAGGAACTGTGAGACAATTTTTCCAGAGCAGTTTATTTTATTTATTTTTTTATGTGAGATTGTTAGCGTTTATCATTGTGTGTTGTTTAATACAGCCACAACAGTGCTTTAAGGTTTAAAACGAAATTTTGAGAAATTTCGTTCTGAAAAGTGGGGCAATGTTACGTTTGTGGTTGTGTTATTCTTTTTAGGGCATGTGTGTGTTGATCATAGGCAAGAGCCGATGTTCAGTTGAGTTATGTTAGGTAAGAATTACGTACCTTTTTAGTAGGATTCGGGCTTTTTGTTGTTGTTGTTGTTGTTGTTTTTGGCACGGGAAATTGCGATCGATTTTTGTTGTGTAGTTAGAATCTCGCTACATTGTTGCAAAGTAATGACCTGGATTTGGCCAGGAGGTTCTGGGAAGGGCACGATTATTCTAGTGACCTCAAATATGACGTCAAAGTATTGTAGTAAACAAGTTGTTGGCTCCTTTTTGCAACATTTACGTGACGCACGGAGTTTTCGGAATGCACCTAGATGTTAGTGGAAAATTATAGACAGATCTAGGGTGTTCTTTTCCATGAATATTAATGAAATTTGGTTACGTTTTCTTTTCTGTTTGGTTGAGTTGTTTAGTTTGCGGGATTGTTCTGGAAATCTGTAATAGTATAAAAGGGGTGTTAGTGAATTATGTTCGTGCATTGTATGAGAGACACAATGTATCAAAAGTGCGGATACATTGCAGAGGAGACAGTGTATCAGTGCTGGTTCATTGTATGAGAGACGCAATGTATCAGAATTGTGGATGCATTGTAGAGAGACAGTGTACCAAAGTGCGGATGCTTTTATGGATGCATTGTGCTGAGACTGCATCGTGAGAATAAAATATTGTTGGAACTGTAACTCCAGTGTGGTCTACAACCTTGTGCCACGTGTGACGAGTTGCAGCTGAGTGAAGTTTGTTTACAATAACCCTACGTGAGTGCGTCTGGTGTGATTGTGTCATACTACGACTACCACTACCACGTAATAGACTGATACATTGATTTTACACAGATGGCATTTTGTGCCATTGTGCGTGATCTAGTTACAAGTAGAATTTACTCACCCCGGTAACACGCACGGTTATAAAAGCTCTGATGTTTTCATAGTCAGAAGAAATCTACGCGCTGAGTCAACCGTGATATTCAGTCGTCTGTCAATCAGGTGGGTTTTTTTTTCTGAACACCGCAATCAACCGCAAAATGAATGACGAGAGGCACAGTTTTGTTTTGGACTGGGCACATAAATTATTTTGAGCCAAATTCTGCTTGATATAGCGCCGATAACCGACAGGTGTGATTACTTGACCCTAATCAAAATGTCCGAGTCATAGTCACATCTGCCTGTTATAGGCACTAGATCAGGCAATATGTGACTCGATATAATATAATAATTCATTTATTTACCTCTCCGTTTTATTAAATAATTGTAAAATCAGTATGTGGATACACGCCCATCCTAACATTATCATAAAGAATTAGCCAGCCTAAGCCACCAGAGACGCGCAAATACTGGGATAGAAATCCGCAGTTCCTTCGCAAGAATATAATAATGACGTTTAACGGTGACGCAATAATAAACAAGATAAGGATTTCATCCCAACGTTTAGCGTATTGTTTGGAGCTCACACGCGTTGATCTTTTAGGAACATTCAGAGTTGTTAATATTTGTAGGCTTATTATGCTGATCTATTTCCCTCCTCTCTAAGCCAACCTTTGATCAACACACACGTCGGCGCGCACAAATAATGACGGACACACGGCGCTTCCCGCCATTAGTACGCTCTGTGGGCTTGTATAGCGACAGGAATCCATCTCCTTCTACTTTAACCCACCCTCTGATGACGTCACTTCAAGCTTCACGTCATGGCATCATTAGTCCCACGACGCCGTGTTCATAGTGACGACTCGATGTTATACGTCACTCGTCGCAGTACTAACATTTGACGTATCAGAGGATCAAATTTGCAATTTTTTGGCTGATTTTCACACCTAGGT
>BTPG01000002.1:8707718-8747718 GCA_036245525.1 Semisulcospira habei | reverse complement strand
TAAGGACACTATCATACAATTTCAAGCTTGTCCGTACTCAAACGCGGGTTCTAGTCGCTGTCTCTCACACACACACACACAGACACACACACACACACACACACACACACACACACACACACAGACACACACACACACACACACACACACACACACACACACACACACACGCACACACACACACACTTTGGCGCCAAAAAGACGTTTTCGAGCAAGGTTGCGCAGCTAGACGTGACTTCATTTTTATCTTGTTTTTTCTTTGCCAGAATTCGGGGCCCGCACGCCCAGCACATCGTGGGCATTCTTCAGAATGCGCTCCGACCAGCCCCATTAATTTTGAAAGTTTACCGTATTTTAAATACGGTAGACAGAAAAGTTTTTGCAAGTTGCATACATCGGATACGTACGTAACTAGGGGGTATTAAACAACAATAATCCGCTAAAACATTGTGTACTTCCAACAAACACACTTGGGTATATTTTACATAGACCCACGCCTGGACTAATCCATTAAGTACTGTTAACTTTGACCAGGCAGAATGGCAAAGGAAACGTCACATGAAAAGAAGATTTAAAAAAACATTCGACTTGATTTGCATGTGATCTTTTGGTAGATAATTATTTTGTGTGTGTGAAGACGAACAAATCTGATGAGCGTTTTGTAAGTCCCTGTAAATCCGAACCACAGGAAGAAGTCACATGTACAAAAATAATCTTTCAGTTCATAAGGCAAAGTTTCCTCTTTTTTTGTGTGGCAACTTGTACATTTGCTGTGTGAATGAATCTAAAACCCGAACACAAGATGCAATCCGGATACATAAACATAACAACATAGAGGTAAACGAGCCAGCAGGAGATATAGAAATCATTCTGCGGGGGTTTATGAGAATCTATGTTTCATCTTGCAGATGTTGGGCAAATTTGCCTGTGCTATTTATTTGCGCGGACGTTATAATTACCTCCGCACGTAACACAGAGGTAAAATAGCCAGCAAGAGATATTTATTATTGAACAGCCAGCACTCAGCGAGGCTCACTAGGATCTATCTATACGTTTTGTAGACGTGTGGAGTTTTGTCTGTGCTCTCGATTCAGGTGGGTTCTGTGCCGTGGTGTATCATGACTAACAATTGTTGACACAAAGCTGAGGGCATAGGTTAGCGGGGAGGCACATGGGCTAAAAATAGTTTCTCGCGGATGAGGCATTGAGTTATATTATAAATATGAAAAATGCGCCATATAAATACTATGTATTATTATTATTATTATGAGGAAAATTCTCGGGATGAGTCCATGGCTGAAGACTGTCTTCACAAAATGGGTTCGTGAGTCAGCTGAATAGCGGTGTACACAGGGAAGTATTTTGTGACTCATACAACTTATACTTTACAAACTCGATCGGGCGAGGAGAATCTGAAACTAGTGGCTTTTTTGTCACAGGCTTTAAACCAGTCAATCAAACAAACTAGCAAGGTCTATTAATTGCTCATCCCCCCTTCCCCCGCCTCTCACCACCCATCTTAGAATATCCTTTTGGGACAATAAATATCTTGAATCTGAATCTTGAATCTAACTCCTACACTTACAGTGAATGCCTTCCGATCATCTCTTCCCAAGTACTGCCTTGGTCTTACATCGTAGGCACAGATTCGTATTGATTGTCATCCTGATGTACTGTTGCCGAGATAGAAATGGGCGCACACTGTGCTGCTACATGTAGTTGTGTGCACATCCTTCATCTGCTACTTCAACAGGAAAAATCAGAAACGACTTTAACTTGACGCACTGCACGGTGTGCGTTTAAACATATCTGTTTTACTTGAAACTACTTTTGCTTAAAGCTCATAAATTATTCAAAAACTGGATAAGCATTCAGTTAAAGTGACACGGTAACTTCCTCCATAGATCGCTGACTGGCGGTTTCATACAGCTGACGCTTGCCAACCTAGCCAACTAACCTCACAGTGAGGGAGAGCTAAAACAATTCTCGGCTTTGGGCTCATAAGGTTAATGATGATGATGATGATGATGATGATGCTTTCTGAATGATGGTGATTATTTTATTGCATGCAAGGCTGACGTGGCAAACTGTAATTCTTACATCAACGCACTGTACACGAGCACCTGTAATAACGTCACTTCAATGACTGTAAAAACAAGTATCACATCTAAACAGATGGGAAACTGATATCTACCTATCTCAGGGATGTCAGGTGATTCAGGTGCTGTGGATACATCTATACCAGTAGACACAGTACTTGTCGCTTCTGGCGTAGAGACTAGAACAAAAAGCAACATCTTTAGCACAACCATCGTGTGTCGGAGACTGGGGCACCACTGATGAGTGGGTTACGAATAACGAAAAGCAACAAGCATGTTCAGCACAACCATCGTGTAGAGTCCGAAATAGCTCAGGCGGTTAAGCGTCGAAGCAAAAGAGAGCAAAGGGAATCGCTGGGTGCTGGGTTTGAGTCCCCGTCCCGGCCCCGGTAGCTGGACTCGTAATCCAGGGGAAAAAGACGGACTTGTTCAATGGTATGTCCGTTAAAAGGACCTGGTAAATCAAAGTTGCAGAGTTGCAGTGCGCCTGAATTGATCAATGTTCAGGTCGTAATCCATAGGCAATATATTTCCCTGTTCCCCATAATCCGCCCGTCAGGCCGTCCATTATCACTTCGGTGCCGTACACGTTAAACCCCGAACTCACAAACACCCATCGTGTGTCGGAGACTAGAACATCACTGAAGAGTGGAGTTGCAACTATCATTGTCCAATTACGACATTACTACGAGGGATTCTTGTCGTGTTCACGGCGTGTTTGCAACAACGTAAACTATGGTAATAACAAAGACAAATGGAGACGTGATTCATGTATAGCATCTTCCACGTTGATTATGGTGATAACAGACAAATCGACACGCGTCTCATGTAGAGCATTCTCCACGCTAACTATGGTGATAACAAAAACAAATCGAGACGTGACTCATGTATAGCATCTTCCTGAATAGACGCAACCACAAACACACGTGACATTCCCACGTCACGGACATTTCATCTAGACTTTTGGTACATTTCATTCTGATTTCTGGTGTGCAGCTCTCTCAGGATGCGTGTTTCAATAGTGCATGGTTAAGAGAACGAAAGATGTGCTGACAGTGCATTTTTTCACCGGTTGAATGGTGATGTAAGCAGTCAGTCTGTTTTAAAAAGTTCAAACTTTTAAAAAAGAAAACTGCAGGCTTAGGTGGTAGATGTACAGATTTCATCAGTGCATGGAACGTTTGTTACCACTATTTGTGATGGCAGCCATTTTTCTGTTTCATTATTTTTCTTCCGGGACTATCCGTCGGCTGTTATCAGTCACATATCTTGTATTTGATATTCTGTTAAGTAAAGAACGTGTGTAACCTACTGGACCGCCTTTGTTGTTCAACGTGTGGCATGAATGAACACATCATGAATGAACTGTACACCGAAGCTCATGATAAAATATACGTCCGTGGTGTCGCAGTTTTCACGTGTTTGTACTTGGAAGATAGTGTAAATAAAATCCTACCTGTTGTTATGTTTACCTTGATTCGGACTGTCAAAGTGATTGACATAATGAAAGACTACTAATGTCCCCCACTGTACAAGCTGTTGGTTATTCTCGGATATCCACGACCACATCACACCGGACTCCTCCGTCCGATCTTCAGTGACACCGATTTCTGATTGCGACGACGAAGCTAATTATAGCCCGGCTCTTTGTACGCTTACCTTTCTTTTCCACATTGAAGACCAGTTCTTTTCTAGTTCGTTTGCCGCCGGCATGCATATCCCATTGCCACGTGCCGTTGTCTGATTGGCTGATATAGCGTCTGAAGAGAATCTCGTGTCTTCCATTGCAGTAGCAGTGAGTGTTATTAGTATTGAGAGTGATATTACAACCGCCGACTCTGTAGACTCGAATGTGGCAGTCCGGTACTATGTAATCCTTCTTTTTCACAGTGAGAAAAAAGTATGTTTCTTTGCAGCTGTCGTCTATTTCGATCGATATGTTTACAGTGGTGTTTTCCCATATTGTTATGAAGCTGCCCTCCAGCTCCGGTAGAAAGTGGAAAGGCGCACCTGAAATTATAATATTGTTATAGTCAAGTTCGCTTATAACAAGGTCGGATATAACAAAAATCGGATATAACAAAGCAATTGGGGAGGTCCCGACCAACTCTGGTCTTTGTCTTTGTAAAATTGATCCGCTTATAACAAGATCGGATGTAACAAAATTTGGGATGCCTACTTAAAACTGGCTGTGTATTCAGACACTTCGTGCGTTTTGCTTTGTCACATTACTGTCTCGTAATATCGCGCTTCCACGTGCATTCCTGCATCTACAAGTACTGAGCATTTTGATCGTGGTCTTGTATAGTCCGTTCGAGCAAAGCTTTCCTTGTGTTTTTTTTTTTTTTTCAATTAACATTTTGGCCATCTGGCAATGCATCAGAGAGCTCTAGAAGGTGCACAGTTCAGACGCGTCACTCGTTTGAAAAACTCATTTGTCATGACGTTATTTTAGTTTCGTACGTAATTTTATACTTTACGTGATATGAGTTCAACTTTAGAAGAATCTACCAAGTAAGTAGGAAAAAACACCTTCAGGGGAGAGATTTGTACATTATTGACCAATGATCATACATCTAATTTGGTCAAAGCACCCCCCCCTCCTCCCCAGCCCCACCACCTTGGTTCATGAAAATATAGATCTAGGTCTCCAGATATTTCGGATTTTCCATTGTTTTCTTCAGAAGTAAACAATCATAACAACAAAAGTTACAAGATAATAACAGTAATACAAATATAAAAATCTCAGTATACAGTGTCTCCTTGTCAAACATTTTGTGCCATGTGCTCAACAGAAGTAGAAGTTGACAATTTCTTTGTCGGCCAATGACCCTGTATGTCATAAGACAGAATATATGTACACATACCCAAAAATGCAAAGACCAACGTATCAAGATAATGCCGTCACGTAAAAAATCATGTACATGTATAAGTGACACACAGGTACTCATAATGACACAAGCACGCACGCGCGCACCAACGCACACACCCACTCACGCGCCCCCCCCCCCCTCCCCTTCTTTCACCGCCCCCCCCCCCTCCTCCACATACACACACGCGCGCACACACATAAACTCCTTACGGGGGAGGGGGGGGGGGCAAGGTTACCTTACATGTTCTTTTGCATTCTTGAGATTTAGAAGCAGGGGGTGAGCATATCGTTCTGTGACTGACAGAACAAATATGCAGGTGGCACCACCTGTCTTGAAAGTCAGTGGGCGCTAAGAGGAATGCTGTGATGTCAGCCGACCCCAGCTGTGTGTGCTCAAAACTGTTCTTGTTCCTGCTCAGTCAGACCGCGTACCTGACTCAGCAAGCAGGATCAGCACTCTGCGCCGGGAGGCGTTTGACACGGTTATCGGGATGGGCGCGCCGAACCGTACAAAGTCCGCTGTGATCTGACCGTCGGCCACTTCTCTAATCCATCTCGCTAAGTACCCGCGCGCCACTTTGACGACCGAACAATAGAATAACCAATGTTCTGCTGTCTAGGCCCGTGTAGCGCAGAAGGAGCACCTTTTGCCCACGTTAAGCCGATTGCGGGTGAATAGGGAGGATATCGTATGCTAGTTTGAAAGTAAGCGTTTTTGTGATGGGATCAAGATTAGTGCTCTTAAAGACCTCCTTAAAATTGTTGAAGGAAAGGTCAACTGTACCTTAGAGTTGTATTAGAAAATGCTGATAAACTCTAGCCCCCCAAAATATTCATATTGTCAAAACTTAAGGCTATTATTAACCTCAAAAGACGCAAATTGTTTTTTATTTCTTATATAAAGCCGCACATTCACTACACCTCGACTTTTGGGACAGCTGCAGCGAGGCTAACCTTAAGAGAATTACCTCGCTGTATAAACGCGCAGTTAAACTTATTAATCCTATCCCTTGTTTAACCTCTGATGAGAGGCTTGAGACAACCAGGCTCCTTCTACTAAAGAAACACCTTTTGACCAAGTGCGTGCTGATGCACAAGGCCCTGAACGGAAAAAATACCCTTCTACTTGTCTAAGCTATTTAGTCAAGAAACAAAGGTTTACAGCACCTCCAGGAACAGTCTCGCCATTGAGAGACCCCCCCGTATTGATCTATTTAAATATAGCTTTTCGTACTCGGGTGCATATCTATGGAACTCACTTCCGTCACATTTGCAGCTAACTAAAAGCCTGCCTTTGTTTAGGAAGTGAGTTTTCGAGTACATGTCAAAGGCCAAAAATATCTGATACATAGTCTTTTTTATAGTTTATTTACCTTAGTTTGTTTATTTGACTCTTCGCACATCTGATTGCACTGTGACGCCCTCGGCAATATCAGCATTGTGTGTATGTGTGTGTGCGCGCGCGCGCGTGCGCATGAGTGCGTACGTGCTTGCGTGTGTGTGGGTGTGGGTGGGCGTGTGTGCATGTGCGTGTGTGTACTGACGTTAAACTGATTTTGCATTGTTTACAAACGAAGCTTATTTTATCAATGTATGTATGTCATTTTCCTGTATTGAATTGTTGTTTTGTGTTCAATCCTTAGTTTAGCAAGGACAGATTTGAACAGAGGCATGTGCGCCTATTGTCTCCATCCTTGAAAAATAAAGTTTCATTCATTCATTCATTCATTCATTCATTTATTCATCTATCCATCCATCCATCCATCCCTCCCTCCCCCTCCCTCCCTCACTCCCCCCCTCCCCTCCCCCCTCCTCCCTACCCCCCATCCCCTCCCTCCCCTCCCTCCCTTCATCCTCCCCCTCCCCCTCCCCACCTCCTCTCCCTCCCTCTCCATCACATCCTCTCCCCCTCCCCCTCCCCTCCCCTCCCTCCCCTCCTCTCTCTCTCTCTCTCTCTCTCTCTCTCTCTCTATCTCTAAGACTATCTCTTTTTTTTTTTTTTTCCCCGTTCACATTGTTAGTAATCATAATTGGTGCCCTCCATTTTGCCTTATCCATCTCTTTTTGCACGACTTGTTATATTATGTGCACTTTCATGTTATCTTAGTAGCTTTGTACCTTTAGCAGATTTGTACCTTTGTAGTTTAGCAACGGCAAGCGTGAAAAATGGCACATGTGCTAACTGCTTCTTCCGTTCAGAAATAAAGTTTCATTTCATTTCATTTCATTTCATTTCTCTCTCTCTCTCATGGATTCGGACACGTGAAGCCGCGTGTCCGAATGCAGCTCGTCTCGAATGAGTTAAACGAATGCGTCCGTCTACAACTAACAAGGACTTTCAAGAGCATCCAGATGACCTCGGCTGTGTAGCCGCCCCTGACACCGAGAGGGCTTGATTGAGCTCTTTCTCTCTCCTCTCCTTTGAACTTCATCACGCATTCACATCGTGCTCCGGTTCGCAGTGGTTTTATGTGTCTTAAGTGAATGTACCAAATATGATTTTTTTGCACACGGGTTTGTGATTGTGTCTCCCGCATTCTGGCGAGTTTTCACACGAGAGGATGGATATTTTCGTGAGTTATGACTTATGGGTGTTTTTCCCATATATGATTTCCACTGAACTCTCTTCTTCCATTTTTACAATTTTGTGCACATGTGACTCGCCGCGTGACTTCAGTGGCACAGGTTCGATTAACTCATTCTACCCCAGACGCACCACAGCAAGATAAGGATCGACCATGATAGTTCAAGGGTGATGCCAGAATAGCTTGGCGCCTATGGGCGCCAAGCTACTCTGGCATCACCCTTGAACTATCATGGTCGATCTGTGTCCTGCACTGCAATGCAGTCTTCAGAGGACAACGGCAAAATTTAAGGATTTCGGTGATGGGGTAGAAGGAGTTAACTAGGCTGGCAGCCGAGTTCCTTGGACCATTGTTTCTTGTGTGTTCATCGCTTACGTGCCAACTCGATGGGTATCAGACACTGTCCTCTTTGTCACGCCTCAGCTCCGTAAGCGGGATTAATCATTATCAGCAAACACCATGGCGTCAAATGAGTGAGTCCAGCCACGAGATGACATCAGCCTCCAACCATGCCCGGCGGCCGCACCACTGGTTCAACTAAGACGGCCGCAAAAGCTACTCTCGAACAAATCAATGATACCCTTGATCCTATTCAGAAGAATTGGGAAACTGACCCATCCAGAATCTACCTGTGGAGAATAGCCCGTCATGAAAGATACCTTGAGCAGCTGCTTCCCCTCGGAGCTACAGCAGAATGGACAGACGAAGATGCCAATCACGACCAAGTAAAATCCCCCATCTACCCTCCCTACACCGAATCGCTACAGAGGACGCTACTGTGGCTCAGACAGCGATCATCAAAAACAGGTTGTCGAGTCACAATAACTGTATTCTACACAACATGCCTTATCAGAGCCCAAGGCAAGGGGTGCGAGAGGTGGATTATCAAGGTACTTGACTTCCTTAACTCATTCTACCCCAACACCAAAATCCTTTAATTTTGCCGTTGTCCTCTGAAGACTGCATTGCAGTGCAGGACACAGATCGACCATGATAGTTCAAGGGTGATGCCAGAATAGCTTGGCGCCCATGAACTATCATGGTCGATCGTTATCTTGCTGTGGTGTGTCCGGGGTAAAATGAGTTAAGGATATAGTAGAGCAGCTTTGGGCCAAACAAAATCCCACGTCCTCTCTCTTCCCTCTACCTTCCTCCTGCTCTCCTTACCTCCCATCTCATCCGCCATGTGTGACGAGTCCCCGCCCACCGAGGTCTCTGAGGGACAGACCCACCCGTTAATCTCCCTCAATACAATGGAGGCGAAAATTAAGCGCCGGAGGGGATAACGGAGGTGAGGCCGCGACTGAAGAGGTGCCGGCTAATCCCATCATCCGCCAGCCACCCGTTCCCATTCACCGTGCGGCTACCAGCTAAAGCTAAACTTCTTCTTCTTCTTCTTCCTCGATCGCTTCCTCTAGACATCCACTCCTGTGGCCCTCGTGAATGCTGCTGTCCTCTTCAGGTCCGCAAGGTCGCCGTAGAGTTTCTGCCGCAAGGGTGTCTCGTCCGGCCATACGGTACATCTCAGAACATCCTGAAGTGGGCAGTCCTGGAGCAAGTGGGCAGCAGTCATTGGGGCAGTGTCACAGGGGCACATCTCCGTCTGACCAGTTTTCATCTTGTTATAGAGAAGTGCTCTCAGCCTGTTGTGTCCTGTCCGTAGTCTGAACAGGGTGACTTGGTCTGCTCTGGGAAGATGGTAGTAGCTGTCCATCTTGTTGTGATTGGGATGCTGCTGGAGCCATTTCCTTTCAGTAAGGGTCTTGATGATGGTCTTTTCATCTTGGTATGAGACCTGCTTGTCTTCCTGATCCAGCTGTCCGCCTTCTTTGGCAAGTAGGTCAGCTGTTTCTTTGCCGTAGACTCGACAGTGGGCAGGAATCCACTGGAGTGTGAGGTCTACTTGAGCTTTCAGCTGAGACAGAGCGGAGATGAGCTCATTTAGTTCCTTCTTGGAGTTCCACAGGGCATGGAGCACAGAGATGGCATCTGTGAAGATGATAATATTTTGGTGTGCTTTTGGGTGGTTATTACCGATTTCTGTTACTGTTTTTGTAAGGGCTTCAGCCTCTGCTTTGTAGTTGGTGGAGTATTTTCCAGTGGCTATGGCGTGTGTGACGATCTCTTCTCTGTACTTCACATACACTCCTCCCCCTCCGTCTCTGGTTGCTTTGGTGGCTGACCCATCTGTATATGCGTGGGTCCACTGCTCCTGTGGGTAGTTTGGACTGGATGAACTCAAGAGTGCGTGATTTCCGTTCTTGGTCGGGCTGTGAGCCTTTCTTTCCCCACTCCTGGGATACTGTTTCGGATAGTTGGAAACTTGGCCCTGTCCAGGGGGGAGTGGACAGAGTTGGTTCGATGGGTTGCGGCATGTGATCCAATAGTTCTGGGTCTCTTCTTTCAAGGATCCTGCTCTGCTGCAAGAAACTGGTTCGTTTAAGTCTTCCCCTTGTTGGCTTGCTCATTCTTGAGTGCATGGGATGATCTTTCAGCCTCTTGAACTTTGCTGCCTGTGTCAACACCTTGATGTTCTGGCGGTCTTCTAACGTTTGAAGTTCAGTAGTAGTTTCGAGCTCCTTGATGGGGGTCGTTCTCATGGCTCCTGTCATCATGCGCATGGCTTGGTTTTGGACTCTGACAAGTTTTTCAGTGCTTGATTTGGCTGGTGTGGAGGTTGATGCCATGCCATATTCCAAGATTGGTCGTACTCTTCCAATGTATATTCTTCAGTACCTCTTGTTCTGCGCCCCAATGGGTGCCGGAGAGTTTCTTCATCAAGCCAAGTCGTTGTTCTGCTCTGGCCTGGGTCTTCTTCATGTGGCTTTTCCAAGTCATCCTGCAGTCTAGGGTCACTCCGAGGTACGTTGGTGAGTCTTCAGCCTGAAGGGTGTGGCCGTTGATCTGGAGCTTGACACTGTAGACTTGGTTTGAGAGGGAAAAGACAGTGTAGGTTGTCTTCTTTTCATTTATTTTGACCAGCCATGATTTGGTCCATGCTTTCATCGTCAGGAGGGCCTGTTGTAGCCTGTAGTGTGCCGTTGTGATGTGTTCTTCACTGCACCAAAGGACAAGGTCGTCCGCATAGATGGCCCCATGAACATTCTTCGGCAACTTCTCCGTCATGTCTTTGATGAAAATGAGGAAGAGAGTTGGTGACAATACTCCTCCTTGAGGTACGCCTTGCTTTAAGACTCGCTTCTTGCTGTAATGATGACCAATCTGTGTTGTGGCCTTGCGGTTATGGAGGTACTGGCTGATCCACTGGTACATTTTTCCTGCAATTCCACAATGGCGCATTCTCAGTTTTAGTCCATCTCTCCAGACTTTGTCGAACGCTTTTGCAAGGTCTATCCAGACAGCCAGGGTGTGTTGCTTGTCTTGAAAAGCGTCTTCAGTGGCTTGTGAGATGTATGTCACCTGGTCTTCAGTGGATCTGTCCTGTCTGATGGCAGCTTGTTCTGGGCCGATGTGCTTTTTGCTTTCAAGATGCCAAGTGAGTTTGGTGTTAATTAGTCGCTCCATCAGTTTGCCGACGCAGCTTGTGAGGCTGATGGGTCGATAGCTCTCAGCTTTGCTTTTGTCCTTTCCTTTCTTGTGGACTGGCACCATGATGGCTTCTTTCCAGACCTGTGGGACAAAACCTTTTTTTTTCCAGCTGTCGTTGAACAGCTGGAGAAGTTTCTTCTTTGCTTTTGGTCCAAGCTAAACTAGCGGGATAACTAATCGGCGACTCCAACCTACGGGGAGTGGATCGCCGGCGGCTGGACCCCAGCGGGACCACGTGCGTCCGCACCCTGCGCGGACTCAAGGTTGTACAAATGGCTGAGGCCCTGCACCAGTGTGAACCGCGTACTGACATCGAACAAGAGGTGGTGCATGTTGGCACCAATGACTACGCTTCAGGCCATGACATTGATGTCATCTTGCAGGACTACTAGAGTCTCACAGTAGCAGTCCGACGTGCCTTCCCGTCAGCAGCTATTGCCATTACCTCTGTCCGCCCGCAAACCCGGGGCCCCCCCCCCCCCCCCCCCCTTGCAAACAGTGTGCGCAGTCAATGAACGTTTGGCGAAACTCTGTCGCGAGGAAAAAGTGCACTTTCTTCAGGAGGCCGCCTTCTGTACATCCAGTGGAGCAGTGGCCACATCACTGTACGGACATGACAGACTGCACCGCAACGACCGTGGTGTCAGTGTCCTACTCCGTCAGGTCAAGAGGTTTCTAATCCAGACTCAACAGTATCACGACCATCCATCGATGAGTGGCGACAACCAGCGACAGGCAGCCAGAACTGTAGATAACCAGCAGCAGAAACGGGATCTTATCCAACAAAACTCTGCCAACAACACACATGCAGTTGTGCAGTCTGTCCCTAACCGTCGCTGGGAAACCGTCAACAATACTGTACCCTCCAATGACGGCATAAGTGAAAGTGGTCGCCCAGTTCCACCCTATGGTGACCACCACGGGGCTTCTGCTAACATCCAGTCCTATGGGGAGAAGGGAGTCCCGCTTACCAGTGAGTTCCACGGAAATAGCACTGGGCTGAGCAACGCTGTTTCCAGGTTCCTGTCCCCCCCCCCCCCCCTCCGCCAGTGCCTTACCTCCGTATGGATTCGATGCCGGACCCCTTCGCACCCCTGGTAACTACGCCCGCCCGCCCGCCGGCCATGCTCTGGCCACACGCCGCTTCGCACGGATTACCTCTGCCACCGTTCTCCCCCTTCCACCCCGCCTTCCCGCAGTACCCGTTTCTCTATTCCCAGTGGCAGCTCCCGTTACCCCCCAGCGGACTGCGGCCCCAGGCCGTGATGTGATCGGATTACGTGTCAACGCGATCTTTTGTAGTGACTTTAATAGGACTTAGGCGTAATTGGACCCAGTGTCTTGAAATAGCTGATAATCTGTTCTTGACGTAACGGTAACCCATCCCCCTCTCCTATCCCCTTTTATTTCCAGAGATGCAGCATGTGTGAAGCTAGGTGTTATCTACGTGACTTTCGGTTAATTTGCATAGTTTCAGTGCAAAGTGATTAGTGTAGTGCCCGTTCAACAGGACAGACTTATTCACCTCTTTTTAATTAGAAATGATGGGTGCGGCCATCTTGAACATGACCTTCGACCTACTGGGGACGACTTCCGGTTTTGCTTGCAAACATGGAAGCTGTGAGTACAAAACCCTACACAAGTTCCCGATCTAGCGGCCGACATTGCGCAGTAAAAGGTTGCCACAACAACGAAAAAAAGCTGTATGACTTGTTGCAAATGCCATGTTTTGACCACAAACCTTTCATTTGCTGTTATTGTTCGTGTTTGAAACCTTTTTCATTCTACGCACCGAGGGATCCTGACGATCGAAGAGAATGGTTGGCAAAACTGCAATTGAAAAAACCGCCTGCAACTTTGTTCGTATGTTCGTTTCACTTTATTGAAAAGGAGCCAACCACTGCAAATCGTGTTCCTGAACTCTATCTTGGTTACGATATTTTTTATATTTCTATATCCACCCTTTATTCAACTTTTCATGGCAGGAACATAACAAACCCACTGGTTTAATCACTTTTTCTATACTGTGTTTCTTAATATAAGTTTAGGAGCAATATAAATTGCAAAAAAGAGGAAGCAAAGCACAACTTTTTCTTCCCTACAATTAAACTTGGACAAGGACAAACTTTTAAAGCTTTTGCTCTTGGGCGAATGAACTTTTCTGCCTGAATTAGTGTATGTAGCTTTAGTGCATTTCACATCAGTTTTAATTTTATATTTTATGTTATGAGCAACATCATTTTGTCATACAAACTGTTCATTTTAACTGTTTGTCAAAGAATTTTTTTTAAATCTAGTATCTTGTATTAATTACAGCTGTGTGCACTGTATTCATAAATAATTTGTAAAATTAGTTCTAGAGATTGTAAAATAGTAAATAATTTTTTTAAAATCTATTATTTTATTAATAAAACACATCTGTTTAGATGTTACTGAGTGTAATAAAAATAAAGGAAATAAATTTGATTTTGAATAATGGTTTTATCTGCAACTTCTTCATCCCTTTATTACATTCATGATTTACTGTTTTATTTCTCAACACTTTTTTTTTCAACACTTTCTGAAAATGCCTCCATCTTCCAGCAACACTTCTGTCGGATATGGCTACACAAAATATAATAAAAATAAAGGAAATAAATTTGATTTTGAATAATGGTTTTATCTGCAACTTCTTCATCCCTTTATTACATTCATGATTTACTGTTTTATTTCTCAACACTTCTTTTTTTCAACACTTTCTGAAAATGCCTCCATCTTCCAGCAACACTTCTGTCGGACATGGCTACACAAAATATCTATGCATATACACGAAAACTTCGCAAAAAACTTTCCAACGAGGACACGTAAACACTTCTCTGAAAGGCCAAACCGGAAATGCTACACAGCCGAGCAATCTGTTAACCGACCCATTTGAGAATATTACCGTTTGGTAAAAAAGAGGTGAATAGACTGCGAGAAATTCTTTGTGCCCTATATTGCAGCGATACTGACCTCTTTTGAAATTGACAGTTCCGTATTAGGTCAGTATAGACATTATGTGGGCGCAATACTTTTTAAGTCGTGATATCTTGATATGTATTTGTGTTTTTAGGACGTGCATATAAAAAGCTGCCAGAAGCGGAGTAAATGTGACATTATTTTAGTGTGGTTTGGACATACCAGTGGCAACTATAGAGCCTGCCGTTTAGTATGCAATCTGGTGTCTTGATCGTTGTGCTTATCTGTGCTTGTGCGTGTGGCCACAGATGTATTGATTTAACTGCGTTTATTTAGTGAGCGAACTGTGTATCTTTCAATTTCTGATTTCGGTCAGTTGTTGAATGATACGCCGTATCGTGATCGTAATGTGTTCATAAGTGACTGAAAAGGTGACTGTGCAAGGTGGTGATAACGGCCTTTAGCTTCTATGAAACGCTCGATCTACATTGTTTTAACGTCTGGATCAGTTTAATCTCGTTTGTTTAGTCAACTGACTGCGCAAGGATAATTATCATTATTGTACCAGTCGCTGAGACTTAGGACTGAAAGTCGGCCATTTTAACATTTTTCACCTGTATTCAAAAATTTCTAATGTATCACTATTTGTAAACCAACCCTCCCATTTTCACCTCTTTGGTCTCACCGAATCTCGTCTAGACTCCAGAATCACTGATTGCGAAAACTGTAATTAATTTTAGAGCAATCCGTCTTCTGTTTGGAGAGCTCTGAATGTACTAACAACTAATTGTGGTAGAAATTCAACTCATACGCCAAGCAGCCTCAAAGCAAACGATTTTAACAACCACTTTATTTCAGCGCCAAAGAACATTTTGCGCTCTGCAGGTTTGGTTCAATCAGCATATGTCCCGTCAGATAAACTTACTGACTTCTGTAAGCAAAGGCTGTCCCCGGGCGATGCTTTTCACATTCCCTACTTAGCTGTACATGAAGTGGGCTGATTTATTTCTTGCCTTAAGAACAAAACATCAGCTGGTGTCGATGGAATTAACGGGAACATACTCGATCCCTCGCTTCCTTATATTGTGGAAAGTCTAACGTATATTTATAAGCTTTGTATCCACAATAGTACTTTTCCCGCAGCTTTCAAAAAGTCAAAAGTTGTAAAGTTGTAAGACACATCTGATCTCAACAATTTCCGACTCATTTCCTTACTATCTGTTCTTTCAAAACCCATTGAAAAGCATGTCCACAATCATCTGCTGAAAAGTCTTGAAGAAAAGTCTATACTAAATCAGTATCAGTCAGGTTTTCGACTTAAACATTCTTGTCATACCGCTTTAGTCCGTCTGAGCGACACATGGCTCTGCAATATAAACAGGAGCAAGACGTCTGGAGCTGTTTTCCTAGAGCTCAAAAAGGCTTTCGACCTTATTAACCATAAGATTTTACTTAAGAATCTAGACTGCTATTTCAACTATAACAGACAAAGGGTACTACATTTATTTCGTTCATATTTTCTAGGGAGAATTCAAACTGTATACGTCAATAGTAGTTACTCTTCTAAAATGTACGTTTAGATCGGAGTGCCCCAAGGATCCATCCTATGACCTCTACTATTCTGCTTGTTTATAAATGCTTTACCATTACATATATCCAGTCCTAATACCGAGGGTGACATGTTCGCTGATGACTCAACTCTTCATGCGGGCTGGAAAACTGTACGTGAAATATCAAACACTCATTAACATAGTCTTCAAGGGGTCTCCCTGTGGTGTAGAAACAATGAAATGCGTGTTAATCCATCCAAAACAAAAAACATACTTCTCATAACCAAACAACAACATCAGCTGCGCCATCCTCTACTTAATCTATCATTTGATTCTGTTCTAATCGAGCAAGTCAAGGAGCTTTGACTGATCGGGGTGACTGTTGATGAACGCTCAGCCTGGAAATCCAAGACCACACCATTACTCAAGTAACTGGAGATCGACTACTTGGAGTTATTCAACTGTTGATAATCAGGTGAAGTGGCAATCCCACACCAATGTTGTCTGTAAAGCTGTGCCCAGAAATGTGTTTATCTTACTGATGTTGACGCTTGCAAGCTATTGTACAGTGCCCACGTCAAATCCCACATCCATTATGCCTCCACGATATGGAATCAGGAATCAGGAATTATTTAACGTCTTTCCACACATTTCCCACCAGACTATGAATTATTATATTAACTATTGGGATGATAATTTTATGTTGTATTTGCATGTCGTGATACGCGCTTTTCCTAAAATGGGTCACAGAGTAAGAGCTAAACCACGAAGATACATTTCTATTCCATAGACATATGAAACTCTATGTCTGTGGTGAAAAGGACAGTTTCCATTAATTTAGCTTTGAAATAAAGGCAGACCAGCACTCGTTCTGCAGATAAGCGACTTAGACACCTCAACATATCGCAATACGCTCTTTTCAAACACAGGACTACACTGTAAGAGCTAAATCACACAGAGTACATCGCGTTCTACAGACGGACGGAACTCTGCGTGTTCGGGGAAAAAAATGACAGACCAAAGGTTGCTCTTCACATAAGCTACATAGACACGCCAAACTAGCAGAATACGCGCTTTACTCTACCGTGCCATATCCTAAGAGTTAAACCACGAGGATACATCAGTCACTATTCCAAAAGCGTTAGAAGCAGCATGTTTCTGAGAGAGAAAGACCAATATGTAATTAAATCAAAGAAAGACCGACGACAGGTCGCTCGGCTTGTGTGGAACTAATTAACGGGTCCTTGCACAGTGACTATGGAGATGTACCCAACAAACGAGTGCCATAATGACGTTTTCCAACTGGACGCGTGCCATGATGCTGTTACTGCAAGATGCGTGCATGGCGAACGAGGAAAAGCAGTGCCTGCTAATTTTGACTGTATAGATGTGTGCTTGTCGAGGGGTGGGGCACAAGCGTGTTTGTGTGTGTGTGTGTGCGCGTGTGTGTGTGTGTGTGTGTGTGTGTGTGTGTGTGTGTGTGTGTGTGTGTGTGTGTGTGTGTATGTGTGTGCATACTTACACATTTCGGCGGATCCTCTACAGGACACCAGAGCAAGGACAATTGGGATGCTGAAAAGCGCGCCTGAAACAGTGGTTGTTGCCATGATGGTCCCGATTTCGCGAGGCAAAATTGTCACAAAGTTAGCGTTGTTGATAGTAATGCGCTCTTGGGTGCTGCACGCACTGTGAGCGTAGTATTATGGCCCTCTTTATTTAGTTTGTAATATTTCCGCGTGTGTCTTCCTGATTTTGTTCCGCTTTTAGTTTCATAAGGTTAATTTACAGAGAGAGATATACTGAGAGATGTATGTGATGTCTTGTGTTTTAGTGAAATGTTAGTTGCCGCAGTCAGACTGAAACTCGAGGGGTAGGAAATGGGTTTAGTTAAGTTTTAAGAACTCGGCGTTTGATGCTTTGTAAAAGTATACAGTATCCACCATGAAAACAAAGAGTAACATTCAGCGTTGGATAATTATTTTTGTAATATGGATGATTTTTTTTCTTCTATTTCACATTGCAGTCTTTAAAATTGTATTTAATCTACTTCCCAGCTTAGAGAAATGCGCTTTTCGAGTTGCTTACTGTTTGACATTGGGTTATTGATTGACGAGAAAAGGGCTGTTTGCAGAAAAGCGGTTAACTAACATATGAGTCTGTAACATTTGTTATAGCTGGTCGATGTTTTGCATATGTAGCCAACTTCGCTTAAAACAAAGTCGAATATAACAAAAGTCGGATGTAACAAAGCTTTTGGGGGAGGTCCCGGCAAAATGTGCTATCTGTCTTTGTAAAATTAACCTACTTATAAGAATGTCGGATATAAAAAAACTTCTGTTATAACAATTTTTTGTGCTCCCGCGGCACTGTCACATTCGCTTATAACAAACTCTTAACTTTCAGCAGCAAACTAAACAGGAGAATGCTCCTGATTTCACAGAATTTGCGTGTTTTCATTTGCCTGTATTTGTATTCAGATACTGAGATTTCGTGCGTTTCGCATTTTTCTTGTGTAGAACGTTACGATGTCGTAATATTTCACTTTCAAGGGCAGTTTCTGCGTCTACAAGAACTGGTCGTTTTAGTCGTTGCCTGTTAGTACATGTACTGTGATCAGCAGCATCAACTTTGGAGGTTGGTATGACATAGGAACGGTACTCTTTCTTCGGTGTTTGTTTCCTCGCCTCCCTTTTCTCCTGAATCTCTTCTTGTATACATCATACATGTATTGCTGTGGCCCGGTATTGCTGTATCAACATCCGCCTGTTAGGTATACTATTCATCAAAAATTAAGGACCACTTCGATTGTAAGGTGTCAAATTTAAAAGGTCACGAAAAAGAAAGAAAGAAACAAACAAACAAACAAACAAACACTGACGCGTCAATAAAATTTGGAACCCGTTGAATGACATATCGACCTTTCCTTTAATGAAGGCACTCAATGGCATTCCAGATAAGTAGTTCAGTAGACGTTCCCCAAAACCATTCAAGTAGAAAGTTTATGGAAAGGTGCCAATCACCAAACGCGATAGCGTTTGAGCCAACACCACTAAGCCACCGCGAACACACAGAGCAGTAAGTTTACAGAAACCAGGGTTAATACATTAACCTAGAAATTCACCGGCGTCAAACTCATTATTGACTGCTGCTGCAGTTATTTGGCATGTTATTCACAGTGGACAGCACCCAAATGCGTGAGGAAATGTTATTGTTTATGGCAGGATATCAATGAAAAGTAAAAGAAAATAGTGTAAATTTGACCCGTTTGCACTTAGAAGTGTAAAATTCAATTACAAGTCCTTTTTGTATTTTTTAAATCTAAACCTGGTCATAACAATCAACATATAAAACAGGTCACTTAACTACTAATTATATACTTTTAATTAAAGAAAAAACAGTAAATCATTTTCCACAACAAGGCTTCATTAAAATGCATGTATGTATTTCTCATATAACATTTGTACGCTTTAAAATGTTAAATTAATACGCTAAAACCAAAGCTTTACAAAAACAATTTACATTTTTTCCCATGGAAAGTAACTCGGTGAAACTGACTTACGTTGTAATGTCACTTCCGATCAAAAATTTCGCAACGCAGGATTGTTCTATGACACTTGTCAAGGTAATCATAAACCTCTCTTTACTCTTGTACTTGTTTTTAAGTCTCTTCTATTTATAGAAGAGACTTCTTTAGGATTGGTCGCGGTGGGGCGAATTTAATAGCATGCACATGACGGTATAGGCATGCAGATTAAAAAAAAATCTGATTTCTAAAGTAACCAGATAAAAATTAAGTCATGTCTAGTTACGCTAGCCTCGCTGCTGAGCGTCCTTTTGGAGCGAAGCGCGTATGTTTGTGTGTGTGTTTGTGTGTGTGTGTGTGTGTGTGTGTGTGTGTGTGTGTGTGTGTGTGTGTGTGTGTCTGTACGTGAACACAAGAATCTCCGATGTTTGTGTATGTACAAGCTTGAAACTTAGGGAAGTGCTTTATTCAAGGGATGCCTAGGAGAGCCTCCGAGCATATTAAAATTGGATGTCTCATTCAACAGTTAAACGACCGTTTATAGAAAGTCGGTTGTGCCACAGTAGAGTCCGCAATTTTTGTCATATTCACTTGAAATTTTGGATATAGCTAGATTGAAAAAGGCATTGGACGAGTTCGTTAGGTATGTCGTCATTGGCATGCTGTTGAATTCACTTCACCGCGACCCATCCTAAAAGACTTTTCTATAAATCGAAGAGACTTATAAATGGCACATGTGCTAACTGCTTTTTCTGCTTTGCAATGAACTTCACTTTAATTTATTTTATTTCATTGTCTCTCCTTAAAAGCGCACCACAGCTGCAAACTTTTGATCAAACGTGATTACTGTGATGACGATGAAGCACCGTCTCTAATATTTAGTCTGGTATTTTGTCGGTTTTCAGGTGCAAAGTCTCATCCGGCCATGTATCTGATACTGCTACTGCTAATCAACGGCGTCTCTGACGGTCAGTACATGTGTATTAAATGATTTATATGAAAACAATCATAACCATATGAACCATAACCCAAAATGTCCCTTTTATCTGCGAGCTATACTCGCTGTCAAGTGTCTCTGTTTTCTTTGATCTGATTCTGACGTTGAAATATCTCGTATTGAAAACTGGGTTTGTCAATGTCTCAGTATAAGCTTTAGAAGGGGCGCAGTGCATACGCAATGCTCCCTCTCTCTCTGACCCCCACCCGGGTCTGCCCTGGGGAACTTGGGTGGGGTTAACTATTTTTTAGTTCCCATGGTCACCCTGGTCAGCCCCACAGGGTGGGTTTCCCCCTCTATTCTGCGGCATGTGATTCTGTCTACTCTTGGTCCATTTACCTGTATTTTCCTTTTTTAAGCTCTCCCTACTGTCTGCGCTGCCTGTAGCTCTTGATTTTGGATGTGTGTTGCTAAATGGTCTGCGGTTTATTTAGCGTATTAGACCGGCTGGCGACATGCATTCAATATTCTGTTTATTTTTATTTATTTTTTTTTCACAAGCAGTGCAGGCACGTCCTGAGAAAGTCTTGTTGCTGTCGGGACGTTAAGCAATGTACAACAAAGCAACCTCTCTCTGACAATTTGATTTAGTTAGGAATAATCTCTATCTTTGTTGTGATGTCTGCAAGTGTATTGTGCCAAAAGATCTATTGTGGGTCTTCCTGCCCGGAAAGCGCCCTGGCACTCTGGGTACACTCCGTCGGCGAGTTTCTGCAGCCTATTTAGGACAACCCGACCGATGATTTTCCCTGCATTGCTAAGAAGAAATATTCCAGGGTAGTTGTTGCAGTCACTTCTGTCGTCCTTGTTGTTGTACAGAATGACGATGTTAGCATCTGTCATGTCCTGGGGCACGGCTCCTTCCTCCCAACACTGGCACAAGAGGTCGTGAAGATGCAGGACGCTCTTCCCACACTTGATGATCTCATCCTTTCCTGAAGCCTTCCTTGATGACATTCTGTCCACAGCTTTGCTCATCCCCTCGCGGTGGGAACCGCATCCAGTTCTTCCATCATGGGGAGGCTTTCGAAAGCATCAAGGGCAGAGTCAGATTAGGTGTTTTCCCTGGATTGCAGCTCAGAATAGTATTCTACCCGTCTCTCCATCAGCGTGCCTCTGACTTGATGACCTCACCTGTTGCACATTGATCCTGGCTGTTCTCAGTAGCTGCAGATTGCTTTATTTGGTGAAACGTGAGAAGGATGGACTTCAGCGCTGATCACCCTGTGATGATCAGGTTCAGCTGGTGCCAGTGCTTGGAGCGAGGTTGTCTCCACGACACCCTGTGTTGGGCTTCGTCTGGAAGAAGGAGTTGGTGATGCAGAGGTCGTAGTGCGTGCAACTCTCCAGGAGTCGCTGCTCGCTGTCGTTCATATTTCCACCTCCGTACTTCCCCAGAAAAGAACGCCAGAAGCCTTGGTCGACATCTAGGGGAGGAACCCTGATTATGAAACAGTGTTTATTATGAAACACCCTGTTCCCGTTGAAATGAATTAACGTTTGCAAATTCTTATCTGTGCAGTAATATAAACTAATTTACTGAGACTTATTTCCGGTACAAGAATGTCATGCGTGATGAAAACAAAAACACGTCGAGAAAATGTTATTTTTTGACCTTTTTTCTTCTTATTTTTTTTTTCATTTTGAGACAGCTACATGAGCATTCAGTTTTGTGATTTTTTTTAATAACCACTCTTGTCATGAAGAGCAGTCTTTGGAGATCAGATAACCAGTGACCTTCGTTTGGTTCTCTTTTTATTTTTTTGGTGACAAGCATTGTCCTGAAGAGGTATCTTGTTCCTATTATGAAACACAAAGAGCACCTAATACGAACCGCCGTGAGATGGCCTTAGTCGCCTGCTCGGCGTTAAGCCGCAAGAATGAATGAATGAACCTAATATGAAACGTGTTTCATATTCTTTACTTACTTATTACTTTACTTATTCACCTTACTTTGTAACCAGTGACCTTCGTTTGGTTCTCTTTTTATTTTTTTGGTGACAAGCATTGTCCTGAAGAGGTATCTTGTTCCTATTATGAAACACAAAGAGCACCTAATACGAACCGCCGTGAGATGGCCTTAGTCGCCTGCTCGGCGTTAAGCCGCAAGAATGAATGAATGAACCTAATATGAAACGTGTTTCATATTTAGAACTGTGTTTCATATAAAGAGCAGTGTTTGTCTAGCGCATATATCGGAAACCGTACAGCCAGTTTGTTCGAAATTTTAGATGTTGATACTTTTATTCAATACAGAGTATCCCACACCAGGATCATGTCACTTTCATCAAGGTCAAAGTCACAATGGCTACATTTACTATGTATGCCATTTTCAGGCATTGTTGTTGTAAACGCCGAAACGATTTGATCCAAATGGCAAATTGTGATATTTTGTGATGATACAGTGTTGTACACCAGAATCTTTTCACTGCCTTAAAGGCAAAGGTCACAGCGGCCATATTTGCTTTGTACAGATTTGAATGCTAGGCAAAATCTCAAAAGCCATTGGGCCTGTTCAGTCCACATTTTAGATAATAATATTTTACCATATCACACATTGCGATCAATCTGAACTGCGCCTCTACCTCAAGGTCAAATTCATAGTTGCCATATTTGTTTTGCAGATTATTGCGTAGAGAATACCTCTGAAACCGTTGTACCGTTTTACGCTGATTTTTTTAAAGAAATGATGCATTACGCTGAAGGTCGCAGAGGTCATATTTGTGTGAGCCTTTGTGCAGGCAATATCTCTGAAACCACAGGCCCGTTTTTTTCCCAAAGTTTGCTTGATGATATTTTGACTTAACCCTTCCATGGCCGATAACTCTCACTAGGGTTCATTTGCAAGACACATAGATTCTCATGAGCCCCGCGGGTGCGGGGGCTCATGGCGATTTTTGCTCTCTCTGACACAGCTGACATATTTATTTGACGGTTGGGTTTCTTTGTGACTGAATTACGAAAGATTTCAGAGCAATATTTGCGTCCAGTTGTAGCGAAGAGAATAAGACAGATAAGTCAAAAACCAAGTTTGTGTCGCTACATCCTTTCAAGATGGCGCGCACAGTTGTTGGGAATGCTTCCAGACAGAAAAGATGGCGCGTTACTATCTGCGGGTGGAGGGGCGAGGGGAGGAGGGGAGGGGGCGGGGTGGGGAGGGGGAGGGGGGCTAAAAAGTTGTTCCAATAGAAAAAAACCTTCTTGGCATAGGTGTGACAGCAAATGTGAAACATGATAAAAGTGGTCACCAATCGTCCATGCATCCACTCTTCAGCCGTCGTGTGTGCATGCCTGCGTTTGTCTGAGGCAGTTTCTTAGGTACTACAACATCCACAGACTTCAAACTCGACACAACTGTAATTTACAAGAACACCTCTACCTACATATTTCACCTGTAGAAAAGGCCAAGGTCATCATAGGTCGATGTATTTGTAAATACTAGCCATTTTTCGAACACACATTTTGTTTTTTTTTAAAGTTAACTTTAGGCGCAAAAGTTTGATAATACCTAAGTATGCTTTTTATGCCATGAATACTATTCTGAATGACCTCTCTTTAAGGTTGAGGGCAGTTAAAGAAAAGAACGTGCGAAAGATTCCGTGGTGCGTGGTGCTGATGTTAGTGCAGGTGGGAGCGAGAGGGAAGGGGAGAGAGGTCTGGAGACCTGTTCACCGCTGGCCGAAAAATCAAACGACGGAGGGGTCCACATCCTCAAGGACCGTTACCAATTTCCATGCAGAGGCACGGGAGAGGTTGTGAGTGTGTGTGTGTGTGTGTGTGTGTGTGTGTGTGTGTGTGTGTGTGTGTGTGTTTGTTTGTGTGTGTGTGTGTGTGTGTGTGTGTGTGTGTGTGTGTTTTAGACGGGGGGGGGGGGTGTTCCAAACCTACCAAAATATAAAATTACACGTTTAAAAGATTCTGGGAGACGTGGACGCTGAACCCCCCCCCCCCCCCCCCCCCCGCCCTCTCCCCGCCCCCTCCCCTCGAATCTGCTTCTTAACCTGTACATAAACCTGTGTTGATAATGCTAAATTTTATCAAGTTTTACTTCTGAGGTGGAAAAACTAGGTGCAGTAGCTTTTATTCCCCCATACATAGAACATTTTCCACACACTTGCTGACCATGCCTGACCATTAGAAGAAGCCAATAATATGAATATGCATAGACAGTGTAACCCCTAGCAACATTTCTACTGGGGTCTCACTGCAAAGTTTACATACGAACTACCTGTAACAGAAACAACCTAACATAAATAGCCTTCTAACATCCCGTGAACTTTTAACTTAACGAGAGATTAACTTAATAGAGTTGCAAACAAAAGTTTTATCATCAGTTTTCTCTTTGGCAAGTTTTAAAATAACATTATAACTTTCCTTTTAAAAAATAACACGTTTATTGACCTTTGTAACCTTGACCTCTCATGGAGGGCAGCATACGTGACATTTAAAGCTATCATCAAATAGGATCACAGTGCCAAATTAGAAGTCTGTGGCTTTGATGGTCTTTCAGAAATTTAAAATGATAAAATCTCTTAAAATTAGATATACAAAGGATGATGGATGGATGGACCAATGGTGGGCAAGTGGCAGATGACTCGTTATATTTAACTCACTTTCAATGTGAAATGAGCCTAGCCATCTCTCATACCTTAATTGTCCAACGAAATGTAAGTGAAACTTCTAAAAAGGACACATTCACACTGTTTCATAATAGGAGACCTGGTGTTTTATATTAGGCAAATGGTGTCTAACGATAAACAATGTGTCATTTTTTTCAAATTGGAACTGCTTCTGCGTCGAGTTGAGTTTTGAATTTCGGCTTCATCCTAAGATGCATCTATCAAACCCTAGTGTCGGATTGATTCTACCTTTCTTTGGACTGCCGCGCGAGACTTTTTTGCTTAATTGTTTCATACATGGTTTTCGTCCCCTACTTTTGCAGTAAGTCACGGAGCAGGAGAAGATATTCTGTTTGGGGTCCCGGTGATGAGAGAATCGAGATTGTCGTAAAACTTCTCCTTTCTCCTTCACATCTGCGGTCGACGTTATATGGTTGACAGGCCCATGGGAGGTACTCGCTCCTATCACTCCCTGGAGCAGGTGGTCATCCGTGCTGCTATCAGTACGGGTTGCTGCATGCGCCAGGGAGACCAGCTCCACTGATTGAATATAAGATACAAACAATGATTATGTAAAACATATAGACCTGCACTGGTCACTCCTCCCCCCCTCACCACCCCCTTGACATCCCTCCCCCACCCCCACCCCCCCAAAACAAACAAACAAACAAACAAAAAACAGCTAAGGTAATCTAATTATGTCAAACAATAACCTATTAAATCCCTTATCACTCTCTGTGTCGTGGGACATTAAACATGAACGAAGAAGAAGAAGAAGGGAGGTGTGATGATGGAGTGACAGGCCCATGGGAGGTGTGACGGCGGTGTGACAGGAGTCTCCTTGTTGCGTTTGAACGGATTAACCGTATTCAGTTGGGAAGTGCTGACCGCAAAACCGACGCCATGCTCTCTGACATCTTCAGGATGCATATTCTTTCAAAAAACACTAAGAAATCTTATACTTTAGAACGTTTTGGTGATCTTTTATAGAACAAAACTAGCATACAAGACGAGTCATACGAAGGACTACAAGACGTCTGCCATTTATCGTTGCACTCCTTCTTTATTTCTATGTTCTCAACTTGTGTCGATGTTTGCCGCCACTTTCTTGTCGCTGTCGTGTCGCGATATGGAGACACAGCTTGTCTGCCGTTGAATAGCCCGGCCTAAGCCTGCTTGCAGGCATAAAGGCACAGTCATCTGCTGCATTGTATAGGATGTGACTATCAAAAAACTTGACGCTGTGGCCTGCCTAAAATGATGGGCCCAGCAAGAGCCTGGTGGATGGACATCAAAATAACAGGACAATCAGATCACTTCCTGCGCCTTCTTGTGGGTTGTCCGTCCCGGAGTAACGTACACGCTGAACTCTCGTCCCTCATTTTTGGCAGCACCTTCAACAATGTGGCTATTGTTCCTGCAAAAGATAATTAGGAAATGCTTTGAAGTGCACATCATCATTGTATGCATATGTGTTTACAAGCATTTTAAAAACATTCATGCATAATGACAGTAGCCATAGCAAGTAATATAAGAAGACAGTGAAGACAAAATTATCAAAATGGGTGTATACATTTTCTAGAATCGGCCTCACAGTGTAACTTGCAGAAAATATTTCAAACAGGACACTTAATGCATTAACATATTGCTATTTAGCAACATCACACACTGGGCAAGAATTCAGTGTTATCTAGTCCTTCTGTGTGCACGAAGTGCGTACTAAAGAAAACGACAGTATGTATTTTCAGACGTGCCCAAGTCTCTAGTTTTCAAATCAAATGCAATAAAGCTCCACTTGTTGACGGCAAGAGATTTGGCTTTCAGTGCTGTAGAGAGTGCTGGCAAAATCACAACATTTTTTTTTAAGGAAAGAAAGCATGTATGATGTTTGTATTCACACCATAGTATTGTAGTGATGTCAACTACGTAATCGTGATTTGTGGTGCTTGTCGGATATCCCGTTTCAAATGTCTGAGTGAGATGTATGTGTCTCTTTGGAAATTTTGTCAGAATGGCCAACAGATTCACAAACGCTCTTAACCAACAGACTCACAAACAGCCACAGCCACGCCATGAACAAGCGCACCCTCTTGCAGTCTCAAACAACACACGTTCATGTCCTTACAGTCTCAAACACAGAGCTACCCCACCCGGGTCTGCCCTGGGGGACTTGGTTGGGGTTAACTACGTTTTAGTTCCCAGGCTCACCCTGGTCAGCCCCACAGGGTAGGTTTTCTCCTCTATTCTGGGGCATCTGTTTTTGTCTACCCTTGGTCCATTCACCTGTATTTTCCTTTTTTAAACTCTCCCTACTGTCTGCGCTGCCTGACCGCCGTGAGATGGCCTTAGTCGTCTGCTCGGCGTTAAACCCCAATAACTAACTAACTCTGCGCTGCCTGTAGCTCTTAATATTGGATATGTGTTGCTAAATGGTCTTAGGTTTATTGAGGCCCCATGTCGTAGGTTTATTTAACGTATTGGACCGGCTGGCGACATTCATTCAATATTCTGTTTATTTTATTTTTCACAAGCAGTGCAGGCACGTCCTGAGAAAGCCTTGTTGCTGTCGGGACGTTAAGCAATGTACAGTCAGTCAGTCAGTCAGTCAGGCAGGCAGGCAGGCAGGCAGGCAGGCAGGCAGGCAGGCAGGCAGGCAGGCAGGTCAGCAAGCAAAATGTGCAAGACGATGAGTGGTGCAATATTGCCCAGTTTATTAATCAGAAACTTGTTCTCGGTCTTTCCTGGCCCAGGTATTGCTGGCTTGCATAAGCCAGAGGCCGTTAACCAGAATGTCCGAGACTGAGTGGTCTGCCTGGTTGAAATGTGGTCCGACCGGTCTGTTGTATTGATATTTGACCGACTAGAGATGTTCTTTGAAACTGGCGTTGGTGGTTAATGAAATGAAGATCCAGGATACTGTTGTTAGTTTGTACAAGTATGCAGATGACATGGCCTTGGCAGCTTTCCTAATGCGAGGACAAACCTTGTGTGAACAAATATATTTTGATCATGTTGTTGCCTTGGAAGACTGGTGCACGTCCAGCGCATTACATGTGAATGGTGGTAAAACAAGAGAGTTGGTCATGGATGATTCCAAACCACCAGATGCATTCCAATCAGTCGTTGTCAATGGTCAGCCTACTGAAGTTGTGGAGTGCTTTGAATATCTTGGCACGCAGATAGACACTAAACTCAATTTTAATCAGAACACTAATTTTATTTTCAAAAAGGTAATGCAGCGGCTGTTTCTTCTGAGGAAACTCTGTAGTTTTGGGGTCAGTGAGGCCGTGCTTGAAACTGCGGATAAAAGTCTCATCCAAAGTTTGTTATCATTCAACATCACATTGTGGTTTGGTAATCTGAGTGCGAAGAACAAGGGTACATTGACTAGAGTTGTGAACACAGCCAGTAAGATTATAGGCAGACCACAAAGTCAGTTCAGTGAAATTTTTGCCGTTAAAGCCATTTCCATCACATCATACAGTTCTCACCCGCTGTACTGCCACTTTGAGAAACTGCCTTCTGGTAGGCGTTATAGAATGCCCCTGGTAGGCTTTATAGAATGCCCCTGGTAGGCATCATAGAATGCCCCTGGCTCGTAGGAATCTTTTCAAAACATCATGTGTCTAATGCAATAACCTTGCTGAACTCCATTATGTAACTGTTGGGCCACATGACCAGTAATATTTTGGGCATAGTAACTCTGCACAGTAACTTTTTATCGCAGTGATGTATGCGACATAATTGTCCATGGATGATAGTGTTTGCGTGCGTGTGTCCGTATGTGCGTTCGAGCGTGTGCGCGTGTGAGCATGTACAAGGTTATCATATTTGCACGTATGTTTATTATTTTCATATGTTCTTCTGTGTGTTTTAAACTCGAAGGCGAAGGAAAATTTTATATGATAAGATAAGATAAGAGAAGAGAAGAGAAGATAAACTTTATTGCCATATGCATAAACGTTATGATTTTTTGCGGCATAACTGACGTGCGTCCATGTTAAGATCAACACTTACAACATACATACATCACAATCAAGCAGACTCTAAAATACCAAACCAAATAAAACTCTAAAATACCAAACCACACATGCACACAAACACCTGAATGTGCCTAAAACCAAAGAAATGGTCATGGATTTCAGGAAAATCAAAAATGCCATTGTTCCCCTCACTATTCATGGTAGCGATGTTGAAATTGTTGATCGTTTTAAGTTTCTCGGCACCCACACCTCAAACGATCCTAAATGGGAGAAAAAAGTTGATCCTTTAGTGAAAAAATTACAACAACAACTGTATTTTCTCATATGTCTTAAAACGTTTGGCGTCAGAAGAGATAGATAATATGAGCGAATTTGGACAATTTATATCGATCCCAAATTTCCATTGTTTTTCGACCACAAACTTCCATGCCTTCACGCCGCCCAATTTTCTTGGTTTTCTCCTTTTTTTAATAAAATAAAGATTTCCAAAATCAATGACATTAAAATTAATATTTTTTATTATAAAATGAATCAAGACGAATTACTTCTTCTAAACGATATCAATGCTGTAGAAAACAAAGACTTAGACTCAAAAAAACAGCGTCTTTTGTCTGTAATTGTCTCAGGCAAGTCAAAAGGTCACAGGTCAAGGGTTAAGACCAAGGTCAAGGTCGTGGTCACCAAGGTCAATGTCACCAAGGTCAAGGTCACCAGTCACAAGGTCACCAGCCACAAGGTCAAGGTCATCAGGTCACAAGGTTAAGGTCATGGGTCAAGGTCGTCAAGGTCAAGGTCACAAGGGCAAGGCCAAGGGTCAAGGTCGTCAAGGTCACAAGGTCAAGGTCATGGGCCAAGTCACATGGATCAAGGTCACCGAGATCACCAAGGTCAAGGTCATGGATCAAGGTCACCAAGGTCATGGGTCAAGGTCATCGAGATCAAGGTCATGGGTCAAGGTCATGGGTCAAGGCCAAAGGTCACGAGGTCAATGACACTGGAACCAAAAAATGGTAAAAGTCCGCTCCTGGTCTTTTTCCAGTTGCTCTCACAGAGTCAGCTATAACCCAGGTTTAAGTGCACAATTCGCCTTCCCTGTGAGAGCTTTTGGTGTGGCCTAGCTTTTGGTTTGTTCCGCCCACCCCAGACTACTACCGCCCACTACCGACTCCTCGGCTGCCCGAAACGAAAGTGTGGAGATGTCCCAGAGGTGCTTGGAACAGACAAAGAGAGTTACAACCTTAGGTTAATGTGCACAACTCACTCTCTTTGTTTGTTTGCCAGGCCACTGGACCAGGACAATGGACCCACAATGAATAGAAACATTCTCATTTATATAACCCTACATTCTCCTAAAAAAAAAAATAAGCTGGTGAAGCAAAAGTAAAAAAGTAATACCCAAAAAATTATATTTGTATTAAAAGACAACAATAATCACACATTTTTAAACAAAAATCAAATAATAACATCTTTATACTATTATCTATCATAATTATTGACACATCTTGCCTTTTATTTTTTATGAAAAAATATATATTTTAGTCAAAAATTAAAACATAATTTAATAAAGCAAGGGAAGTAACTTTTTGTCTTACCAAAATTTTCTCAAAATTACTTCCCTTGTATAAACTTATATTCAACAAAGGAAAGTAATCTAAAATTTTGTTACTGAACAGGTGGTGATTCCCTTTTACTGAACAAAGGGAAATAATCTGTTATTATTTCTTATGCTGATACTGAACAGAGCAAATTCTCTCCCATGTTGTTACCGAGTCTATGTTACTGTCTAGATGTTTCTAAGTAAATTACAAGTACTTAATAAGGTAATTTATAGACCAGCAAGTAACTTTGTAAGTACCTTTGAAGTTAGTTGGCGTAAGTAATTATAAGCGACTTAAAACAAGTTCTTATAAGTGTCTTAACATAAGATCTTGTAAGTTCTTGATGCAAGTCAGCAAGATACTCGGACAGATTTCCCAAGTTACAAGGACAATAAAAAAAACTTTTTTTTAGTAATAGTCTGGTGGTGGTGGAGCTGATGGGGTTAAATAGTTAAGTGCAAGCGACATGTCATCTTTCTGCGAAGTGTATGACATTAATAAACGATTACCAAATCTGATTTTTATTTGTTTAAAAGATTGTGTAGTTTTTCTGTGGTTTCCTGAACACCGATCTTTTTTCCCATCTCTAAAAAACTGGCCTTAAGTTCTTCAACATTCACTGGAGATTGACTACGCATTTTATTCTGTATTTCAGACTTCTGTTTCTTGTAATTATTTAAATCATCCTGGACCCGCTTAAATTCTTCATCATCAATACAATTATCATTTAATGCCTTACTGATAATAAGTTTCATACTGCTCAGCTTTGCACCAGCAAGCGTACTCAATGCTTCATGTTTCTGTAACTTTGTGTGAAACCTTTTGTTTAAGGCTTCCAAACCAAAACAAGTCAGGCATGTAGCAACGCTAACACCCTCAATTGCAATTCCAATTATACTTCCAATTCCCGTGGCAAACAGAACAATACTTCCTACAGAACATCCAGCTGAAACTGCACCAATAGCCATAGAAGTGTTTTGTACAGAATTGAAAACGGTCTTATACCGTCTCTTACACCGTGAGTATTTTGCCTCCTCACTTTCCAAATATTTCAAAGCTTCTGTAATATTATTTAATCTGAATGCGTCTGCTGGTAATGATTTATCTGATGCAATTGGCACCTGTGGATCAGACGCAAGCGTTGTTTTTGTCGTCACATTTGTTTCAGTCAGCTCAAGCGTCGGTAGTATTGGATAGAATTTTACCATTTTTTTATTGACAAATATTTTTTTATTTAATCAGCAATTACATTTTGCAACTCTTCAAAAGTATACAATTTGCTGGCATAATAACACGAAACAAGATCAATGTGTTCAAGGTTTATGTAAGTTAGACGAACAAAAGTTGCTTTGTCGACCACCACCTTGACAGTGGGTTCACTGCTCGAAACATTAATATCATCAACATTTTTTGTAATAGCAATAAAGACCTTTGATGATTCTTGCACAGAGTCATTCCATGTAAGTTTAATTCCTTGTGCAATTTGAGCCTCTTTAGCAGTAGTTACTGATCTCATGATAATTTCAAATACTATTGTCGCTTCTTTTGCGATGGGAAAGTTTATTGGTGCAAACACGACCTTCGCATCAGACCTACCCTTCCTATGTGTAAGAAGATACCGCCGTTTCTCATAATTTTCAACTTTCAGTTTATCTCTGCTATTGTCATCTGAAGCAAAACTTGGAACAAGACTTACAATAAGCGGCCCCGAGTTAACAACCTTCCTAAACACTAAGGCGCCTTCATCATCAGTGTATACATAAGGACTAATAAATTCAATCTTTATGTCCCAGTCAATTGTTGGCAGTGGTGCAGGCGCAGGCGGCACAGGTGAAACAACCCATTTATTACCAACATTAATTAAGTTGTAGGGCACATTATTTACAAGATTAGGCGCAACTGGTACAGTAACATCACGAAGCTGACCAAGTTTAGGAATCTGTCTTTCACCGTCTTTCATGTCAACAATTACTCTCTGCTTGTACATGCCAGTTGAATCAAGTTCAAAACCATATATTTCTCCAATTTCTCCTTCCTTCTCAAAATCCTGTACGTCTGCCAAATCTTTCAGCTCTGTTACTGGACATGCAACTGGTATGATTCTCGGCTTTGGACCAATACCACTCATTTTTATAAACAAAAATAAAATTATTTAACTTCTAACACTACACTAAAATCATGCACAACAACTGGTTTATCATCCTGATTAGTTACAGATATACACAGTGACTCAAAGAAACTAGAACCTAATTTCTTAAACTGTAAATTAGGAAATCTAACAACCACACTTTCACAATAGGGTGCAGTGCCAGTTGGTAAGCACCTCAACAAAGTTGAAGGCTTTCCATTGTGTACATTCTCAGATGTGTTTAGTTCTTTCAAATAAACATTTAGCACTGTGTGTACTGCCAAATGAACAGGATATCTTCCAATTATTTTTTCTTTTTTGGGCTTAAATTTTAATCCTGCTTCATAAGTCCAATCATCATCACCACTAACAGCTACAATACTAATATCCCATTCGGATAAAAGACCAAGTAGTATTAAAAGTTTGTCTGTTAATATAAGCTGACTATTTTTTGGAAATTCCAATGTAACAAGTAAGTTAGCTGGATTTAAAGTTGCTTTAATTTTATACATATTTTGTAAAAATTCAGCTATAGTACAAAATTCATAATACCCAGGCTGTAAGTGATTAGCGCCCCAACTTGTACTACCTATCATTCCATGCACAGAATATTCACCGTCATCTGTTACATTAAACCACTTTACTGTGTAGAACAGTTGATGGATAGCTACAGCCTTGCTACCATCACGATTATCAATCCCATTAGTTAACCACACTGGTTTGCTTGTGTCAAGATTTGTTAAGGTAATAAACATTTTTATTATCTCATATAAAAAAGGATGGAATTTAAATCACCAACCATTACCACTACAAATGCATTTCAATTTAATATAGATGCCAAATATAATGTTGCACCTACTTATGAACAGAAAATAATTCAGCTAAATCAACTCGACATAGCTGTAAGCGAACAAGATTTATTTCAAGTCAAAGTACCCAACCCTTTTGATCATTACCTAAACCCTCCAATAACAGACGACTCTACTGCAAGAAAGTGGTCCTCTAGCCCACTACAGATGTTTCAAAACCAACTCAACTTTGCTATACTATGTTCTACTACAGGCTGTGGTGTTTCATTTACCGACCATTTGAATCACTGAAACAAACTTATTAGGTCTGTGTATCGTTTTCACACGTACTACCAGCTTAGACGTATTTTGTCAGAACTACATACACCACTACCCACTGAATCCAGTTTCAACAGGTTTAACAACCCCATGGATATGAAAGCATTTGAACGGATTTGTAATGAATTTAATATCAGCCCCAAGTATGACTTTACACAAAAACTTGATGATCACAATGGAATGGGTACATTGTATTATGCTATGAGTCACAGACAATACCCTCAAGATTACTACCCTGGTTACACTTCATTCTCATCAAAATCAGAAGTCTGGTTAGGATCAATAGAACAGAAACAGTCTAATGCATGGACCACATTTATCTTAGACAAGAGTGATGGATTTACTCAAGCAGGAGTGGAGCGCGTAAATGAGTCTATCAGAACATATGTCTGGTGTATACTAGGTGCACAGTCACTAACAAAATCAAATATTTTGAATGGGAGTGGAAAGTTTGAAGCACAAAAACAGTTTCTTGCAAATCTTGAAGATTCAGTAAATTCAACAGTTGATCTCCCATCTAGCATACAGCGCTACCAAGACGTACTCAGATATGCCAGATCAAAAGTTGACTTTGTAGTAGGCATCGGGTTATACATGTTACCATCTGACCTTCAACTCCAAATGGGGACAATAACAAATTATAATAATGAAATCATTGTTGCAGGTCGTGATCAAAAATTAGGACTCAATCAATCTGTAAACTTGGGGGCCACAACCACACATGTACAGTCATTAAAACCATTACAGACAGTAACACCCCTGGCCCCAACACCGGCACCAATACCCATACAACCAGTAACACCAACCCCTGACACACATGAGTCAGAGAGAACTGCATTGGTAATAGGCCTCACTGGATTAGGGGTATTACTTCTTTATCTGCTTCATTAAATAACCCACCATCAACCCTCCTACTGTCACCAAAAAGACCCACACATGCTCTGCTATAAACCCAACTACCTTTGCTGTAGTACTAATAAGCCAACTGACAACAGTGCCAATTATGCCAGGCAACGCATCCATTGCTTTCACAGCCAATTTTTTAAGCAGGTCTGAAATGTGAGACAGTTGTTTCTTTACCCATGACTGTAAGTCTTTTGGGTCAGTTGGTGGTGCCGGAGGTGCCGGGGCTGGCGGTGTTGGACTACCACCGGGTCCACCAGCACCGGAGACAGCCAACACAACAGTACTGATAATAAATCCAAGAGCAGTAATTAAACTGGCAATTGTGATACCCTGTTCTCTGAAAAGTGTTTTAAATCTCTCAGCCAGAGTAGTGTCTTCGTGAAGTATTTTCTGAATAGTTTCTCTAATCCTGTTAACTTGTGTTTTCAGTTTTTGTCTTCCAATACTAATCACTTCTAACCACCCTGATCTTTCTAACTGCAAATCATTTAATCTGTGTTGTATTCTCTCTTTCATTTCTGTGTCAAGATTTCCACTGTCTGCTGTAGCCAGTTTCTCTTTTTCTCGTTCTATGTGTTTATCAAGCTCACCCAGTTTGGCAACATTATTAACCATCTCACCTCTTATCGTCTGCAGTGATTTATCCAACCCTATAATCTCCCGCATTGACAAAGGTGGGTCGTCTATTGTTTTTATAGCATCATTTAATTGCCCTTAAGTAAATGAAGTTTCTTGTATCACTGTGTTTGCTATTTCTGGCAGACTTGTTACTGGTGCCATTTCAATTTGTTGCTGTAACGCACGCAGACTTGCCCACAGTCGTACGCACAGACTCTCACGCAACAGACGCATACACCGCCACTGACTCAGACGGGCGCATTCATGCGGTAAAACACAACACACGGGCTCCCTTTCTAAAGTAACCTTTATACACTATAAAGGAAAAAAAGAATAACTTAAATGACTATCACTATATACAATGTTCTACTATCACACCACACGTAACACAGTATCTTTGCCAGGCTAGGTCTTAGTCTCACATTGCCTCCAACCTGTTTGATGTTGTTGCCTGGTTACGTTGGTCCTTCTCACGTCTAGGCGTGAAAGTCCTTCCTCGTACGCGTATTGCCGTCCTGTCTCTTTGGGCACGGACGTCCTGGTTCTCGTACGGTACCACTCAGTTCTCGCTTGGACTTGGGTGTCTTGGTCCCAGTCAGAATCACTCTCAGAAGAGCTGGAGGGATGACCTCTCGTAGGTCCCACCTGCGACTCGACGTCTCGGCGTCTGTCTTCCACTCTCGGTACAAGAACTCTGAAGACAATAAAAGTCCCAACGTAACACTTGCTAAACACACAACATATTGGATCAATGAGAAACGTCACGTAACCTGGCTGATACAAATAACTCACACGTTCGTTCACACACACACACGTGCTTCATAATCTATTTTCGTATCACCCCCATATCTGTCACTATCTTAAAACAGACTATAGCCTAACTGACACTCTTGCTATACATTACTCTATACCTTGGAAAAGACTATGCTTAACCAACCCCGTACTATCTTCATAGCGGCTTAGACATGCACACTTCATATTCCTTTAGTCATCTATCTCGGTAAACAACTGTCTACAAAACACCGGTTACTTCACCGAATTCTAAACATACATAACTAAACCAAACCGGAACACCGCTATACAACCACATTAATCTTACCACACATACTGTCTTTAACTGAACAACTATCGATACTACATTTATAGAAACATACCTGAAATCTAGGCTTCAGAGTCTTGGACTGCGGCTACGTATCTCAAACACATCTGTCCAAGCAGACAGTTTAGCCCCGCACTAATATATCACTGCTCTGACAGTCACAGCTTCCGCCTAGAACTCACTAAACAGAACTCACTAAAAAGACCCGTGCTAACCATGTCTTACAGATTCCACGTGCCACACGGACTTTCGGCAACAAACCGTCAACAAAAACCGTACCGTACTAATCCTACTTATTAACAAAAACCGTACCGTACTAATCCTACTGTGTGAGCACTATGCACAAGCATAGAGCTTCATCACAATTCCCCCTTCCTCGGGAAAAAAAGAAACGACCGAGTTTCTTTTTAAGACTACTCGACGTAATATTATCCGAAAACAGGAAAGGATTAACTTTGACTATCTAGAATACAAGAAAGAAAATTACAGCCTTACGCCTTAACGCACACCTTCAGATCGCACAGCGAACTTGAAAACCGAATTAACGCGTCAAAACCTCCAGAAATGAAAAAGATCCAACGACTGCCCACACACAAAAAAAAAACACACTATCGCGAGACTTCGATCTCCGATCTACCTACATATTATTGGGTGCTGAGCCGCATTTCTGTCCGCCACAGAAGTATGCCGTCTCCAGCCAACCCGACTATTGGGCCACACCCGCTGACCGATTCCCTGTTTCTGGACGGAAATAACACGTACCCTCTGCCCACGAGCACGCTTGCTCTGAGCTCTCGTCGCGACTGCACCGCTAGGAACATGAGCTCGCTTAACCGTCTCGACTCTACTGATGACTGGCTGCACACCTTTCATGTTACCCAGAACTAAATCGACTACTGGCTCGTCGATGACACACGATACCAGACTACCTGTGAAAAACTCCGTGTCAACCTCTATCTTAGCTAACTGAAAAACTTCTACGTTTCCTCCAAACGAAACTACTTTCTGTGTCTCCCCTGTGAACTGATCTTCCCTAACTAAGCTACGTCTGACCCCCGCGGTCGTTGTACCGGAGTCACGAAGAACAGAAACAAGACATCCATTCACCACACCGTCCACCAGCGGTAGGCAACCACCGTCGTCACCTGAACACCCTGCGCCCAGCTGTGGTTCCTCCCCGCCTGGGACCGCAAAACTGGCTACGTGAGTGGGCTGCTCCGCCCCCTCCACCATACCAGGATTATTAGGACCTTGAGCCAGATGGCCGTGCTCCTGATAACCAGCATACTGCGCGCTTGCGCCGTAGTACGGACAATACCGACTGAAGTGCCCGTACCCACGACAAGAAAAACACTGGGTGTCCGAACTCGCAACACGACCACGACCATACCCACGCAAAGAAGTCCCTCCACGTGCGTACGAATCGCTACCGCCATTGCCGTTACCTCGATCACCGCGTCGAAAACGCAAAGTACCTCTACCGTTACCCAGCTGCGCTCCACGTAAAGTATTAACGCCCCGGTAACCCTCAGTCGTGTTAGCAGCGACCAACCCGACTGGCGGTGTCTCGGTCCTACGCGCGAGGTTTTTCGTAGGATGCGCCATCCGAAAAGCCTCCGCGTGCTGCACTAACTCGTCCGTAGTCTTGAGGTTACGTTCCCTCAAGAATACCGCTAGATCCTTGGAAACGCTTCCAAAGAACTGTTCAGCCAACATGAGATCGAACAATGCTTCGTACGTGTGGTCGATCTTTGACAGTTCGACCCAACGTACGAGCAAATGGGATAACCGTTTGCCAAACGACATGAACGATTCCCCTGTCTCTGGCCGACAAGCTCTCAAGCGTTCCCTAAAACCTTCCGCATTACACTGGAACTTCTGCAAGAGACACTCCTTCAAAGTCTCGTAATCTATGGTCCCCGAAACGGTCAAACTATGGTAAAGACTCAAGGCCTGTCCCTCAAGCACAGATGAAAGCAAAACCGCCCAGTTGGCAGGAGGCCAACTCAATGCCTGCGCATGAGACTCAAACCGACACAAAAAAGCGTCAATAGAGTCCACGGACTCTTTAAACATCGGCAGTTTAGGAAAATTGCGTATGCCTCGGCCTACTGAATCACCATCTGCTCTAGACCCCGCATCCCGAGCTAACTGTATTTGTACCTCCCTATCTTTCTCTTCTTTCTCTCTCTGGTACTCTAATTCTTTCTCTCTTAAGGCATGTTCCCTCTCGTCCTTCTCTCTCTGAAACGCTAGAGACTTCTCGTCCTTCTCTCTCTGAAACGCTCTCTCTTCTCTTTCTCTCTCCCTCTGAGCTTCTCTTTCTTCTCTCTGAGCTTCTAACTCTTTCTCCTTTAACTCTAATTCCTCCTTCTTAAGTACTCTGTCTTTCTCTTCTCTCTCTCTCTGAATTTCTAGCTCTTTCTCCTCCCTCTGTATCTGCATTTCTAACTCTTTCTCCTCTTTAAATTTACGAATTTCTAATTCTTTCTCGTCTTTCACGCTCTGAACCTCTAACACTTTCTCTTTTAGTACTCTCTCCCTCGCCCTATCTTCTCTATCCCTACACTTCTCCACATAGTCGAAAAGCTTCTCATCCCTAAGGCCTAACCTTTCCCCCTGTTTAATGTAAGCCTCTACCGGGTCTAACTCCATATTTGCTACAACTTCCCAAAAATGTAAAAACGGAAAAATACAAATCACAACCAACTCAACGGCAAAAACTTAAAAATGCAAACTCACAACAATATCAACCTACGTAGAAACAGTTACCTACTTGACGTCCAGATGGAACGAAATATAAGAACGATAGAAAGAAGAGCAAGGAAAAAAAGAACACTACCTATACAAAAGGAAGAAACAAGAACTAGCTCCTCGTAAGATCCAGAAAACTACAGAAATAACGGATCTTACCCCCTAGAATCGGAGAGGGGAATCTAACACAACAACATGCACATATCAACAAATCCTACTCTAAAATCGCTACTCACTATCGCCCGCAAATACTTCTAACCTACCGCTAAAACAGGGTCACCACTGTAACGCACGCAGACTTGCCCACAGTCGTACGCACAGACTCTCACGCAACAGACGCATACACCGCCACTGACTCAGACGGGCGCATTCATGCGGTAAAACACAACACACGGGCTCCCTTTCTAAAGTAACCTTTATACACTATAAAGGAAAAAAAGAATAACTTAAATGACTATCACTATATACAATGTTCTACTATCACACCACACGTAACACAGTATCTTTGCCAGGCTAGGTCTTAGTCTCACATTGCCTCCAACCTGTTTGATGTTGTTGCCTGGTTACGTTGGTCCTTCTCATGTCTAGGCGTGAAAGTCCTTCCTCGTACGCGTATTGCCGTCCTGTCTCTTTGGGCACGGACGTCCTGGTTCTCGTACGGTACCACTCAGTTCTCGCTTGGACTTGGGTGTCTTGGTCCCAGTCAGAATCACTCTCAGAAGAGCTGGAGGGATGACCTCTCGTAGGTCCCACCTGCGACTCGACGTCTCGGCGTCTGTCTTCCATTCTCGGTACAAGAACTCTGAAGACAATAAAAGTCCCAACGTAACACTTGCTAAACACACAACATATTGGATCAATGAGAAACGTCACGTAACCTGGCTGATACAAATAACTCACACGTTCGTTCACACACACACACGTGCTTCATAATATATTTTCGTATCACCCCCATATCTGTCACTATCTTAAAACAGACTATAGCCTAACTGACACTCTTGCTATACATTACTCTATACCTTGGAAAAGACTATGCTTAACCAACCCCGTACTATC
>BTPG01000002.1:8635391-8707218 GCA_036245525.1 Semisulcospira habei | reverse complement strand
CGGTGACCCCATCCATCCTAGTCGCCAGGGCACCATCAGTATGGCCCTCAACATAAAGAGAGGCGGGCCAACTACTGACGTCTCCCCACCCAACAACCAGACTGCAGGTGGTGGCCGTGACCGACATCAGCGACGTGAAGGACACGCTGGCACCACCAACTCTTACGCTGATTTCGCAGCCGGCAGACGGTCAGTGTCCGCGGCAGCACCCAACCTGGAATCACTATGTGGTGCATCCAGCTTCGGTGCTGCAACGGAAAGTCAAGGTGGACTGTCAGTGTCCTCTGCTGTAGCACCAAATCTGGAATCACAGTACAGTGAATCCAGGTTTGGTGGTGCAGTAGAGAGTCAATGTAGCTATCAGCAACAAATGCCGGGCCAGTATCCAATGTGGCAGCAACCACCGCTACCACCATACAGTGCCGCGATTCCACAGTATCGCGAGGCGGGTCCATGGGGACACTTCAGCATGACGCAATCAGCGTATCCTTACAGCGTCCCTCCGCTCACATACACGCCATACGCACAGCAGGAACTGTGGGCACAGTACAGCCACCCCGTGCGTGTGTATTAGACTCATTTCCAGAACATTCAGTTACTCTTCCTTACATAACTTTGTGCTTTGCTATCATTGAACAGCATCGAATTGATTTACTTGCGTGCTATTGCTCATTTTGTGTTTGTGCAGAGACGTATTCATTTGTTTTTAACTTCAACCACTGCACGTGGTCCATTGTCATCCTTTTGACTTCTGCCGACAGTACTCGTGACTACCGATCTACTCATTCTGTGCGATTTGTGACGCTTATAGCACTAGTACTTGTGCACCGTGACACTTTCTGTACTAGTGTTCTACGTAAATTCACACAACGATCATATCTGTCTTTTCGCAGCGCTGACGGACTTATTTCCCCTATCGCGCAGCGGGGTCGTTTAGCTTTGACTGTTGAAGTGTCCTGAAGGGATTAGTCCCTCTTAGTGAACGTTGTGACGTATTTTCTGGTCGCAAGGTAGTGAGATCTATGTTAGTTATTTCACTTGCCTCCCACATTTTGTGTGTTAGAGTGGACTGATTTTTTTATTTATTTTTTTTATTTTTTATTTTTACTTGTTTGACGATTTCAGTTCTTATTTGCCGTTGTATCATTTATAAGCTTTTTCATTAGTACTCTTTAGTACTGACATACATTAGCAAGCATGGCGTATGATCGCCAGTTACATATTGGCCATTTAAATGTTTATCATTTAACTAACAAAGTTCCCGATCTGTGTGTCCTCTTGAGTCAGCCCAATCCATTTCACTTATTTGGTGTAACGGAATCGCGTCTCAATCCTAACATCAGCGATGAGGCCGTTTCTATCCAGGACTTCACTGTACTGCGCCGCGATGCTGAATGCCCGGGACAAACGGGTATTGCAGTATACATTCATAATTCAATTAGCGGTATTACTCGCAGGCGAGGGGACCTGGAGTCAAAAACCGTGGAATGCATTTGGGTTGAGTCAAGGGCAAACAAATCAAGCCCCGTGCTGGTCGGGTACATTTACAGGAACCCAGCATCAACATTTCAATGGTTCGACGACTTTATCGTCATGATAGATAAGGTCAGACAGTGCAGCTCTGAAATTTTGATCATAGGCGATTTCAATATTAACATGTTTTTGAACAACCCTGCTTGGGAGTGCACCATGTCTATGTTTGGTTTAAAGCAGCTAGTTAAAACAGCAACTCGTGTTAGTCCAACTTCCTCCACCCTTATAGACCACATATATATATACAACTACTCAATCAAGGGTGATGACAGTAGACGTGCCTCAGGTAGGGATTACCGATCACTACCCGGTGTGCTATTGCTGGGCATTAAAAGCGGATAATTCATTCCGAAAACATCAGCACACGACTATTAGATACAGATCACTTAAACACTTCAACAAGGACACATTTCTTTGTGATTTAAGTATTGCACCCTTTGATACAGTGTACTACCATAATGACCCCAACGATGCTTTGTCTGAGTGGTACGGATTGTTCCTTGGTGTTCTCGATAAACACGCTCCATTCAGAGAGAAACGGGTGAAGAACCCCCAGCTTCCCGCCTGGTTAAGTAAGGAAATCAAGGATGCCATGCAACTCCGAGATGACTATAAAAGAAAGAAGGATTTTGTAGCTTATCGAAGGCAAAGAAACCATGTTAAACATTTAGTGAGGAAAGCTCAAAGGTCACTTTTTCACCGTCTTATGAACGGAAAGAAAGATGTCGTATCTGTGTGGCGAGCGATCAATGCTTTTACGAGGTCCAAAAATACCGCACAATGTACACAGTTATCAGCTGATATCTTGAATCAGCATTTCCTCTCGGCTGCCAGTACGTTGCTAAAAATACATATTCTGGTCAGTCTTCAGCTGTGTCCGAAAAGCTAAAGACGTTTTGTGCAGAACGGCTGGACCCTGATACGTCATTCAGCATTCCCCTGTTAACGATATACGACGTGGGAAAATCCATCTCGTACTTGGAGAACAAACGTACGTCTGGCCATGATGGTATTAGTAGCTCAGTTCTGAAAATGGCCCTACCGTATATTGTAGATACCTTGACATATATGTACAACCTTTGCATAAAGCAGGGGATATTTCCATCTTCTCTAAAAACAGCCAAAGTGATCCCACTACCTAAAACGAAAGACCTTGCCGACCCTAACAAGTTCAGGCCCATTTCGCTACTGTCAACACTGTCGAAACCGATAGAAAGACACATTCACACACACTTACAACATTTTCTAGAAAAACACAAACTCATACATCCATTACAATCTGGCTTTCGGCGGAAACACTCCTGTCACACAGTGTAACGCACGCAGACTTGCCCACAGTCGTACGCACAGACTCTCACGCAACGGACGCATACACCGCCACTGACTCAGACGGGCGCACTCATGCGGTAAAACACAACACACGGGCTCCCTTTCTAAAGTAACCTCTATACACTATAAATGAAAAAGAACGACTTAAATAACTATCAACTATATACAATGTTCTACTATCACACCACACACGTATCACAGTATCTTTGCCAGGCTAGGTCTTAGTCTCACATTGCCTCCAACCTGCTTGATGTTGTTGTCTGGTTACGTTGGTCCTTCTCACGTCTAGGCGTGAAAGTCCTTCGTCGTACGCGTATTGCCGTCCTGTCTCTTTGGGCACGGACGTCCTCGTTCTCGTACGGTACACTCAGTTCTCGCTTGGACTTGGGTATCTTGGTTCCCAGTCAGACTCACTCTCACTCAGAAGAGCTGGAGGGATGACCTCACGTAGGTCCCACCTGCGACTCGACGTCTCGGCGTCTGTCTTCCACTCTCGTTACAAGAACTCTAAAAGACAACAAAAGTCCCAACGTAACACTTGCTAAACACACAACATATTGGATCAATGAGAAACGTCACGTAACCTGGCTGATACAAATAACTCACACGTTCATTCACACACACACACGTGCTTCATAAACTATTTTCGTATCACCCCCATATCTGTCACTATCTTGAAACAGACTATAGCCTAACTGACACTCTTGCCATACATTTCTCTATATCATGGAAAAGACTATGCTTACCCAACCACGTACTATCTTCATAGCGGCTTAGACATACACACTTCATATTCCTACTGTGCGAGCACTATGCACGAGCATAGAGCTTCATCACACACAGCATTGGTACACCTAGTTGACAGATGGCTTACTGCCATAAATAGCAGTCAAATGACTGGAGCAGTATTTTTGGACCTTTCAAAAGCATTTGACCTCGTCAATCATAAAACTTTAGTTCAAAAACTTAATGTCTATCAACTAAGCGCAGACACACTTGCCTTCCTTACGTCATATCTGCATGGGCGTACGCAGTATGTCTACGTGAATGGTAAAAACTCACCCGAAGGGGTGATAGAGCACGGAGTACCACAGGGATCGATTCTTGGTCCATTATTGTTCTCTGTCTTCATAAACGACCTTCCATTACATATATCTGACTCCAGTGTAACTTGCAGTCTTTTTGCAGACGATGGAACACTGGACGTTTCGTCATCAGACGTAACATGTATGGTGAAGATTCTCCAAGACAGTTTAAATGAGGTATCTGAATGGTGCAGAAATAACGCCATGATACCTAATCCCACTAAAACCAAATGCATGCTGATTACCACACGGCAAAAGCATCAGTTGAACCCCCCCCCCCTCCCCTTCAACTAACACTTAACGGCCAGCCTGTGGAGCAAGTCAGAGAACAACGCGTGCTTGGAATCAACTTAGACGACAAGTTGTGCTGGCAAGGCCACATTACTAAACTGTGTAAAAAAAGTATCTAAAAATGTATTCCTACTGTCGAAATTGAGACATTTCGCTGATGAGCCAACAAGGAAACTCTTCTACTATGCCCATATTCAGTCACATTTGGATTATTCCTCATCTATTTGGGACGGTAGTAGCGATGCTAATTTAAAAAGTCTGAACTCGCTCCACAGAAGAGCCATTAAACTCATTGTTGACAGACCCTCAGAAGTCATTAGTACTGACAATAAGGTCAAGCTGTTAGACATTTTGCCACTTGAAAAACAGTTTAAGTATAATAAGTTGGTGCTCATGCGCAAAATCACCCTCTCAGAAACACCAGCCTATCTCAATAGTTTGTTCCACTTTGCTCATACGAGGTCCAGTCGAACACCAGGGAACAATCTTGTTGTACCGATGCCTCGACTGGACATTTATAGGTCGTCATTGTCCTATTCTGGTGCAAAGTTATGGAACTCTATTCCTGCGGATGTTAGAGCCGCGCCATCGCTTAAAACTTACAAGACCAAGCTGCTCAAATATCTAGACAAAACTTAATTTTTCCTTTTATTTTTAATTTCTATTTTTATTTTTACATGTCCATGCCGCCTTATGCGGCATTTCACGGATAGTCTGCATTATCTTCTAACATTTATGAACGCATGTAATATACCGCTGGCATTCCAGCAAGCCGCATTATGTAATATCCATGACCCCATGGACTCGGCTGGCCAGACGGGATGCCGTCGATAGGCACAACATTGGGCGCTCGCACCGCGTGGCAGTGCTGTGGTTCAGTCTTCGCGTCGACCCCATAGAGCGTATATATTATATACGCTCTATGGTCGACCCGCGCGCGCGGTGGTTGCGGGATCGCTATACATTACTTTGACTGCTGTGCGCGGTTTAGTGGCGTGGGGAGGCCGCTATCGCGTGTGTGTGCGGGTGTGTGTTTATCTGTGTGTGTGCAAGTGTATGTGTGTGCACGCGCGCATCACTACGTGCTTGCGCACGCGCGCGCGCGTGTGTGTTTGCCAGTGTGTGTGTGTGTGTGTGTGTGTGTGTATGCCTGTTGCATGTTTGTTGGAGTGAGCCGTGTTGATTTTTATGATGACTCGGAACAATAGCGGTTTTATGTACAAAATCCTTTATACTATGCTTTTTATATTTGCTGTAGTATAGTTTTAAGTAATAGAATGTATGTGTACATGATATACTGATGTGGGTGTGTGTGTGTGTGTGAGTGTGTGTGTGTGTGTGTGTGTGTGTGTGTGTGTGTGTGTGTGTGTGTGTGTGTGTGTGTGTGTGTGTGTCAGTGTGTGTGTGTGTGGAGGGTTGTGCAGTCTTGGCCTGGCGCCTATAGGCTACAAGCTAATCTGGCACAAACCTGTGCACGCGGCAATTGCACACCGGCGCGCGCGTGTGTGTGTGTAAGAGAGTGATTTTATGTACGTTATTTATTTATTTTTTTTTTTGTAGTGTGTAGCAAGGACAAGAATGAAAACAGGTCTGCGCACCTATTCTTTTATCCTTGGAAAATAAAGTTTCATTTCATTTCATTTCATTTCATTTCATTTCTCTCTCTCTCTCTCTCTCTCTCTCTCTCTCTCTCTCTCTCTCTCTCTCTCTCTCTCTCTCTCTCTCTCTCTCTCTCTCTCTCTCTCTCTCTCTCTCTCTCTCTCTCTCTCAATCGCAAAACTCTGAGGCCATTTTCTCTTGCAACCCGGGTTGAACCCGAGCAGAGATGAACCCGAGTTGACGCGTTTACACTTGCGTTTGGAACCGGGGATGACACGCCCACATGACGCGACAAAGCATCTTAGGAATGCATCATGGCGCCCTCCACGAGACGACACGTTACGTGTCTCGTGTTGTTCTTTGTCTCTTGAAGTTAGATGGCGACTGTCTTTCTCTGCATTTTAGTTATTTTTTATGTACTATTTCTTGCGGCATAGAAAGAGACGACGATCTCAAACACGTGATGTACGCTACACGTACAGTAAAGTTTGGAAAAAAAAGAAAGTTTCTGCAGATCATGACCTCTATTACAACGTTGTTGATTAACATGATTCTTAAACTCTCAGTTCGGCAACCACTTATTTTATTATCAGAAGTGTTTTTTCTCCGCCACGGTCTCAAGACTAATGGAGGAAAATAGTGCTGTAAAGTCATATAATGAGCAACTTCAGCCCAGATATGGATGAGAAACCGTAGAAACATCTCATGTTCACTGTTGTGCACAATTGTCTATGAAATCGGTTGTCTCAACAGTACTAAAATTCCTGCCAGTGACGTCACGTCCCCGATTTTTTCGCAACATGCACAATGATGACGCGGAATGGAATGCGGTTTAGATCCAACCCTGGTTCAACCCTGCTTCGAACCAGGCTTGAACTCTACTCTGCTACAACCCGGGTTGGGTCAAGTGTAAACGCTCCAACCCGGGCTGTACTCGGGTTCATTCCGGGTTGATGTGCAAGTGTAAACGCCCTCAATGACGCGTATGCACTGTGACCCTTACAGAGCTCACCATAAGTCTATTACTATAAGTGTGCAACACGTTGGAAGCATATGCTAGTCGACGCGTAATGTTCGATCGCCCTAGCTTGAAGTTTCCGTGGTGACGTAAAAAGCAAGTACGCAGACTTCAAAGAACAAAAATCAGGCCAGCATCATGGAAGTTTGCGTAGAAATCCCCGACGCTACGTAATTGTCTTAGCTAAGGTGATGTAATCAGAAAATATGCAACATGGCGACAAATGCGGTCATTCTATGCTGCTTGATTTTTTACGAAAAAAGACCAAAGACGAAGAAAAACGACGTGTTAAGGGCCCTATACTTCCGCGGGGAACTGCTGGAAACAGCGTGTATTGTGGTATTTCACTACAGCCTAAGTCCATTTGAACACCACAGGTACTCATTTCCTTCCAGACAACGTGACATCTGAACACTGTACAAAAACCTAGTTCGTCTCATCCTCGTGTAAAAATAGATTAGCAGCAGACGAAACACATACGGTGATAGTTTCGACTGCTACAGACATGCGCATTGAATACAAATGATGGCATCACAGTGATTTTGTCAAGCAGACGCTTCTTTGGCGGTATACCTTCAAAAGTGATTGTACCGAACTAGAATGACATTCCTTGCAAGGAATCAGCTTCGTGACTTACAGAGCCTAGCAAACGGAAGTTAGTAGAAGCATCCGAGATTTGAAATACTGCGCCAGATTGACAGGGCTGGTGCGAGATGCCGAGTCAGGAGGCATCTATCGCCCCCCTCCAAGCTCTCAAAACAAACTCACAAACTCCATGTTCCTCACCGAGTTCGATCTCCTCCTCGACCACTACAGCACACGACCCGGAAAACACATCCTTCTTGGCGACTTTAACTTCCACTTTGACAAACCCGACCACCGCTTTGCACGTCACTTTCAAACCACAATCTTACACAACACATCACTAAACCCACCCACCGACTCGGCCACACCCTCGACTGGATCATCACCCGCACCTCCGATCAACTCTTCCTCGACTCTGACACCTCTTCTGTGCTTCCCTCCGACCACCTCGCTATTCTCGTCGCCCTCAACCTACCTCCCCCGAAAAAAACCAAGCTCTTTGTCTCTCGTCGCAAACTAAAATCTGTCAACCGAGAGAACTTCTTCGACGAAGCTGTCGACCTTCTCTTGGACCCCGCCTCCTCTCCCGATCTTGCATCCCATTTCGATTCATCCCTTCGAAAACTTCTAGACACCCATGCCCCTGTCACCACCTGTTCCATACCCAACCGACTCCCCTCCCCCTGGCTCACTGACGACATAGCTGAAGCCAAGCGCGAGCGTCGACAAGCGGAACGCCGCTGGCGCTCATCTGACCTCACCGTTCACAGAGAGATCTTCCAAACCACCAGATCCAAAGTCTGCAGAATGATCTCCGACTCCAAACGCAAACAACATAAAAACAAAATCCTGGAATCCACTTCTTCCAAAACCCTCTACGCTACCATGAACACACTCCTAGGCACTTCTAAAGACTCTCCTCTTCCCAGCACACACAGCAAAGAAGAACTTCCGTCCGCTTTTTCTTCCTATTTCTCCGACAAAATCCAAACTCTGCGCAACACACTCGACACTCTGCCTTCTCCGCCTTGCCTTCCTGACCCCCCCCCCCCCCCCTTTTCCGGCACTCCTCTCTCGTCCTTCCGCCCCGTCTCTCAGGATGAAGTCCTCAAGACCATAAAGTCCATGCCTTTCAAAACCTGCGAACTAGACCCCCTCCCAGCTTCCCTCTACCGAGACGGTCTCCCAAAACATTTGCCCTTCATTACCGACATCATCAACACATCTCTAGAGAATGGCTCCGTCCCCGATATCTTCAAGTCCGCCATCGTCCGTCCTCTCCTCAAAAAACACAACCTCGACCCAAACGAACTCAAGAAATACCGCCCAGTTTCCAATCTCTCTTTCCTGTCCAAGCTTCTTGAGAAAGTTGTCCTCAACCAACTCAACCTCCACCTCGCCGACAACAACCTCCTCAGTCCCTTCCAGTCTGCCTATCGCAAACATCACAGCACTGAAACAGCCCTTCTACATATCCTAAACGACCTGCTTCTCTCCACTGACTCGGGCAACATCTCCCTTCTTACGCTACTCGATCTCTCTGCCGCCTTCGACACCATAGACCACTCTATCCTCTTCCACCGTCTTCACCACTCCTTTGGCATCACTGACTCTGCTCACTCCTGGTTTTTCTCCTACCTCTCCGACAGACAGCAGTCCGTCACCATCGACGGCGTCTCCTCCAACCCAGTCAGGCTCTTCTGCGGCGTTCCACAGGGGTCCGTCCTGGGCCCGGTCCTTTTCACATTCTACACCTCCCCCCTGTCCAACAACATCCAGTCTCACCACATACACCACCACCTCTACGCTGACGACTCACAACTACTAGACAAAGACAAACTCGACAACACTCAGACACTACTGACACTCACGGCTGACTGCTATGAAGACGTGACAAACTGGATGACAGCAAACAATCTGAAACTGAACGACGACAAAACGGAAGCCATGCTGGTAGGCACTCGCCAGAAACTTTCCCAGCTCCCTCCCTCTCTCCACCTTCAACTCGACAACACCCCCATCTCCCTCTTTGACTCGGTGAAGAACCTTGGCGTTATCCTCGATTCCTCTCTTTCCATGACCAGCTTCGTCTCCGCCACGGCCCAGGCATGATATTTCCACCTCCGCCGCATCAGTCAGATCAGAAAATACCTCACTACCGAAGCTGCCACCAAACTCGCTGTCTCTCTCATCTTATCTCGCATCGACTACTGCAACTCTCTCCTTTCCCGCCTTTCTCACTCCACCACTCTCACTCTCCAGCGCGTCCAGAACAATGCTGCCCGCCTCGTCCTCAGAATGAAAAAATCCGACCACATCACTCCCCTGCTCAAGATCCTTCACTGTCTCCCCATCCCCCAACGCATCCAATACAAGATTCTGTCTCTCTGCTACAAATCCCTGAACAACTACGCTCCTGCCTATCTCTCCAACTTACTGCACCCCTACACTCCTCCCCGCTCCCTCCGCTCCGCCTCCGACCCTCTCCGCCTCCTCATCCCCCGCACCAAACTCAGCACCTTCGGCCCCCGCTCCTTCTCAGTATACGGTCCATCCACCTGGAACACTCTCCCACTCTCTCTCCGTCAGAAACACTCGCTCTCCTCCTTCCAATCCGTCCTCAAAACGCATCTCTTTCACTATATCACCACACTCCCCACCCCAAGCTGACCGTCGTAATGTTTTTTCACTATTTGTGTTACGTGAGTCATTGTCTAAAGCGTGCGCATGCGTGTGCGAGTTGTGAGTGCGCGCTTAGAGTTATAATTATTATAAGATAAGCGCATTATAAATACCGTAATTATTATTTTATTTGGTGCAGAAAGAAGAAAATCGTGCTCTTTTCGTATGTCATCTTATGCAGCTCCCCCCCCCCCCCCCACCCCCACCCCATCCTACTCAAAACACATACACACACACCACGCAAAATCCTGCACTGTACAACAAAAGTATTCATTCAACATTGCATGCTTAGAACATTACATGACGTTTACATGCCAATACGTCCTAAACGAACATTTTATTGCGTAAAAGATTTATTTGTATCTGGCTCCTGCGGTACATTTTACCAGTGTACTCTCGACACACTGTCTTCAAACAGACACTTGGAAATACCTGTTCAAACGCGCGTCGGCCGCGACTCTATGCGTCGACTTTTTCGATATGCGTTGCACACTTATAGTAATAGATGAAAAGAAAAGGGGAGACTGCCAGTGCTAATATTTTAGGAAGGTTACAAAGTAAAGTAGGTCATAGCACTGTCAGGGGAGAGAAATGTGCATGATCGACCAGTGATCATAGATCTACTGTGGCCAAAGCACACACAAAAAAAAAGAGATGGAAAAGAGAGGGGGCGCTAAGAAAGTGACCGAAAGCAATGCATATGGAAGCCCCCCCCCCCCCCCCCCGAAGGGGGGCGTATCACATATCCACTGTTCCAGCCACTCAGTGCATGGAAATTTAAATCTAGGTCCCCCAAGGGGGGTCCAGATATTTAGCCGGTGTGGTCAGCTGTTTCGGTCTTGGCGACCTCTTCAGCACACCATCGGCAATACTGGAGGAGACAGGAAATTCTGCCAACCTGCAATGACAACCACATTTTACTGTGGTGTCTGCAGGGGCATACATTCCATGCCACCACCTAGAGTTAAATTTCCATGCATCCTTATAGTAATAGACTTATGAACTCACCGATGCATTGACAAATTTGCGAGCCTTTTTCAAAAATAATTCAAAAACGGAATCACATCAAAGACAACAGGTAGAGACCCTTGAGAGTGAGTGCAGCTCGCATATAAAAGGGACTTTGTGAGTTGTGGCTCTTATATAGAAGAGACTTTACCGGTTATGGTTTATCGCACCTTGTTTTGTTGTGAACTTGGGTACGATAAATTAGCACTAAGGTGCAGCGTCCCTAGCATGTCTTATGTTTATTTAGCCAATTAGACTGGCTGGCGACGTACATTCAATATTCTGTGTGTTGTTTTTTTTTTTTTTTTTTTTTGTTTCACAAGCAGAACAGGCACGTCCTGAGAAAGTCCATGTTGCTGTCGGGACGCTAAACAATGTAAATCAACAAACCAGTCTATAATTACATTTTTGTGTTTCTCAATGTGTCAATAATTTGTCACGTTCGGTATTGACATTGTCTCTGTTGCACGTTCCCACAGTGTATTGTGTTTTAGCAGCCCTATATAACTAAAATATATTTCTGTTAATGGCAGGGAGTATAAGCGGAACAACAAAATGTGAGGCCGGAACACTTCGTCAGCCCGCGCGTGTAACGTGTTACTTTGGTCGGGATGTTCGCGATGACGGTGAAGTCTTAACCATTGTCCTGCTGCATTTTACTCTTTCCAGCGGAAAGCCAGGTCTGTCTGTTCATTGTAAAACAGAATCAGCCATTACATTTTTTTTAATCAAATTTCTCGTGGACAAAAATATATTGTCAAATAATAGTCTTCGTCATTGAACTGTATTCATACAACCTTGTCGTAATAGTTAAATTTACTGTAGACTTGTATCAACACAGTCAAGCAAAATTATTTTATAGTAAGCTAAAGATTTTTTTTTGTTTATTATATACCTGTAAAAACTGTACAGTACATACGTAGCTAAAAAGATGGCAGTACTTTTTATTTTTAAATGTGTGCGTTCTTGCTTGTGTGTGCAGAAGATGTCGTACGATTTTATCGACATGGGGAACAGTTAGACCAAAGTACAAAGGAAAACTACACTATCAACGGCGACATCTCGAACAGCTTGGTCATCGACATAAATCCGGGAAGACCAGAATACGAGGGGAATTACTCATGTATAGTTGCAAAGGGGAATAAAGACGGGGACAAGGAGGAAACGAAAAGTTGCACCCTGAAATATGTTGAAGGTGAGGCACGTCGATGTAAATTGTGTGTGTGTGTGTGTGTGTGTGTGTGTGTGTGCGTGCGTGCGTGCGTGCGTGCGTGCGTGCGTGCGTGCGTGTGCGTGTGCGTGTGTGTGTGTGTCTCTACCTTTTGTCTTTGACTTGATTCTGATGTTGAATTATTTCCTAATGAAAAAGTCTCGCAGATCTGTCAATGCGTCAGTGAGTTCTCTAAGGGACGCAGGACATATGCGTCGTTGATTTGTCAAACGTCATTTGTCATGACGAAAGTTTTAGTTTTTACGTAATATTATATTTTACGTGATATGGTTTTCACTTTCGCTTCATAGGCTTGAGAAAATGGTGACAAAACTAGAACTTCACGGTAAAATTTCAGTCTTGCTATAATTTGTGTGAAAGCAGGTTGACTTTACCTAGATACATTATATACTAAGTACACGGGTCACCTGCATGCTCTTCTGAAAGTGCGTCGATGTGTGTGCGTGTTAGTGCGTGCGTGCTCGCGCGTGCTCCAAACGTCTCCAAGAGGCATAGATCTTCATTCGCCTGGAGGGCGCATGAGGATGTATTCCTCCTGGAGATGCGCGCATGTTTGTGTGTGTGTGTGTGTGTGAGAGAGAGAGAGAGAGAGAGAGAGAGAGAGAGAGAGAGAGAGAGAGAGAGAGAGAGAGAGAGAGAGAGTGACAATGACAATGACAATGATCCTTTATTTGACAACGGTAAAAGTTTTGGTAGTAACAACCATTTTTCGAACTTGCCGTTGCTAATCTACTGATTACAGAGTTACTATCGCACTAATTGTTTTCTACTACTGAAAAGGGGGAAAAAAATACATGACACAGAGAGAGAGAGAGAGAGAGAGAGAGAGAGAGAGAGAGAGAGAGAGAGAGAGAGAGAGAGAGAGAGAGAGAGAATGACGTCATATTAGAGTATTATGTCAGTGTCTGCGTGGTGACGGAGTTGCCTCTTTTAAGTCACCGCCACTGTCTGACTTTCTGTAGATGTAAAGGTTTTTTAGTGTTTTATTTTTTTTCTGAAAATAATTAATTTTTACTAAGGGAGTTGAAAGGATACAAAGATGGCTAACGAATTCGTCCAGTGTCTTTTTCAAAACTAGCTATACGCAAATGTTCAAGTAAATATGACAAAAATTACGGACTCTAATCTGGGTCAACCGATTCCTATAAACGGTTGTTTATGTCTTCAATGAGACATTCAATTACAATATGCTCGGAGGCGCTCTTAGCCACCCACTTAAGAAAGTATTTCGCCAAATTTCAAGCTTGTATGTACAGAAATATCAGAGATTTTCTTGTTTACATACATTCGCACACACATACATACATACATACGCACATACATACATACGCGCATATGGCGCTTCGCGCCAAATCTACATTCAGCAGCGAGGTTAGCGTAACTAGACATGACGTTTTTTTTTATCTTGTTACTTCAATTGTTACAGGTTTTGCCTGACCGCCTTTGACATCTTCTTCTTCTTCTCGAACGCCGTCACACTTGGAGTTTGGCTCTCAAAATGAAATCTGTGGTCTTCTGTAGCGCCTCCACAGGCCCGTACAGTTTCTCTTGTAGAGTGGCGGGCTTCGGCCATATCTCCTCCCTCAGCGGCTGGTGGTTCCCACAGTCCTGGAGGATGTGCTCTGCGGTCTGCTCTGCTTCTCCACAAGGGCACAGGGGAGATGGCACGAGGTGGAAGCGTCTGTGCAGGTGGAAATTGAGTCGGTTGTGCCCGGTCCTCAGACGAAAGATGGTCACCTGCTCTTGTCTGGACAGCTGATGGTAACTGTCTAGGGGCCGTTGTGGTGGTCTGTACACAGACTTAATGATGGTCTTCATCTCTGTGAAGCTGACTATTTTCATCTTGTTCTTTCTCTGCGCCCACTTTTGCCATTCTGTCAGCTTCTTCATTGCCGTAGATGCCACAGTGTGAAGGGATCCACTGCAGCACCAGTCTGGTACACTTGATGTTTTGCAGTGCCTCATGTAGACGTGGCAGTTTGCTTGCTGTTGCTGCCTCAAGGACAGACATGGCATCAGTAAGGAAGACAATCTGGGCATCAGGGTCTGCAGTGCCACTAAGGGTGTTAGCTGCGCGGACTAGGGCTTCCACATCAGCTCTGTAATTTGTGCAGTGAAGGCCTGTTGGTACTACCTCTGCCTGCCATTTTCCGTTTGGGTACTGAATGTACACCCCAGCCCCTCCATCCTGAACTGCATCTGTGGCTGATCCATCGGTATATGCCCGTATCCATGCTTCCTGGGGATACTTTTCTTCGAGCATGGCCAGTGTCAGGGCTTTCTTGCTCACAGTGCTGTGCTCATCTCTGGTGGTGATGTAGGGTACCGTGGAAGAGATGGTGATGTTTTCTGGCTTACTTTCCCAAGGTGGAAGGTCGCTAGCAGGATTCAGAGCCTCTACCTGAGCAGGCAGCTTTGCCTGGTGTTTTCTCTGCAGTGCTCTCGTCTCCTTCACAAAGCTTGATCTTTTCAGTCTCCCTGAGGTCGCCTTTGACATCATGGACATGCTATTCAATTCACCCCACCGCGACCTGTCCTAAAAAGTCCCTTATATAAAAAAGAGACTTAAATAGCAGTGGACAATTGTAAGTAATCTTGCATCTGTGGGGTTAAAATATCTCTTAGGTTATAGCCTTAGCCTTTACAATCCTTTGGGGGAGAGGGAAGGGAGATTGGTATGGAGAGATTACTCTATGTTTGCATGTTTGTATGGACATGTCCCGTCAATTTCTTTCTAAAATAAATAGTGAAATTATGTTTTTTAATAATAATAATAATAATAATAATAATAATGAGTATTTATATAGCGCTTAATCTTACTCAAAAGCTCTAAGCGCTTTACAATCTGTACACAAAAATAAAAATACAATGACATATGCACATAACAAACAAAGCACAATGCCCGAACACACCACTTTTACAATAAACTAAACAACAATACATACATAATAATTTATATTCTAATTAACATTCAGTCTAAACAAGGAGGATTGCAGAACTACAACTAAGGCATCAAACACTGGCAGTTATTCAAAGTAAAGCTTGAAGAGGTGAGTTTTCAACGACCTCTTGAAGTCAGAGACAGACTCGCTGTTTCTGACCTCAAGAGGAAGTGTATTCCATAACACTGGGGCTTGATAAACAAAAGTGCGCTGACCAAATGTTTTAGTTTGGACAGAAGGTACACACAACTTCCGTTTATCAGAAGAGGAGCGGAGCTCACGAGAGGGTGTATACACATGCAGCAAAGAGGACAAGTATTCTGGGCTGGTGCCTGAAAGGCAGTTAAAACAGATTGACATAACTTTATATTGAATACGTGAGGACACAGGTAGCCAGTGAAGGGACTTCAAGATGGGTGTGACATGCTCAGTCTTACGGACTCTCACAACAAGCCGGGCTGCATTGTTCTGAATTTTTTGGAGGCGATCAATGAGATACTGAGGGCAGCCACAAAGCAAAGAGTTAAAATAATCTAGCTTGGACAGCACAAATGCACAAACTAGTGTTTTAGTGGCTTTCACGGTCAGCAGGTGACGAACTGAACTAATACGACGAAGTTCCAGATAAGCGGATCTACACACTGCACTGATATGCTGTGACATAGATAACTCGCTGTCAAGTGTAACACCCAGGTTTCTCACACTCGCAGAGAAGCCAATGAGTGTTCCATCCACAGACAATGATGACGGTAAAGGCAGGGACGAAGATAATCTTGGATTAGCTACCAACATTGCTTCAGTTTTGCCATCATTTAACATCAGTTTGTTGGTGGTCATCCATGCAATGCACTGGCTTATACTTTGGACGGCATTCACAGCTCGCTCGACAGTATCACTTTTGTACATCTGCGTATCATCTGCAAATGCATGATGGGAAATGGAGCGACTACAAATCAATAACCTTGGACCGAAGTTGCCTCAGACTTGGTTGGATGAAAGGTCACAATGCAAGTGTTATCTATAGGAAGTAAATCATCTTTTCTAAGGTCACGGCGGCCATAATTATTTGTTTTGGGTCTGTTGATGTTAGATATCTTAAACTACTGGATCGATTTGCTTCACATTAGTTGTGTTGATAAATATTAATGAATGAAAGTGTTTGTTGCAAAAATTATGTCACTATTTGGTAGGTCAAGATCATGACGGCCGTGTTTGTTTAACAATGTGGCCGGTCACACGGTAAACCCGGGATAGGCCGTGTGGCCGAATTTGACTCCAAGTGATCACACGACCTAAACAATTCCGGGCCAAAATACATGACAAACAGAACAAAATTAAACTGGACCAAGTTTTGAGTGAGCTCAGACTAAATATCGAATTACACAAAGTCCGGATATAACACCGAGATTTATTTGTTGTCATAAGCGAAATATCAGACTGTCTAATGTAATAATCCCAAGATATCGACAAAGTCTTGTTTTTAGCCTAAGTTCATTGATTTGCATTGGCATTTTAATGTAGAATCACTTAATTAGAGTAGTTTACAATACGATACGTAAGAGACCGTTTCTTTTTTTATTACTTTTTATATTTTAAGTAAAAGTCATGGGGAGGAGGCTTTAGTCAAATCACCTACTCTCTAAATTGGTGTCCATCCTTCTGAGCCTAACGTCCCTTCTTTGCGGTGTGCATGCGAGTCGTCTTAACGTCAATCATGACGTGTATTTTCTTTTTCATTGGCTTGGAAACTTTTTAATTTATATTTATGTTTTATTTTTTAAAATTACAGCAAACACTGGATATAACAAATTGCCAACGGACCCAGCTGTTTATGTTATAAGCAAAGTTTCAGATTCTTAAAAGAAGTTCTACAAATGTCTTTACAGATACATCGTTAATGTAGATACATTTCATTAATACGTTTTCACTTTCTTTAAAACAGAAAATAATGCGAAGAGTTGTTTTGAGGTGAATTAAGCGTTCACTCCTGAACCACCCCGAGTCTCCTTTTGGGCGATGTTGATGCGACTCACCTTTAGCTTGAATAATAATTTTACTTTTGTTTCACAAGTGTTCTCGTTATTGATTGCTTCAGTAAATAAGCACTCTTCTGTAAGTTCGAACAAGCATTAAAGCGACTTGCTCTTGGGCGGACCTTCGCCGATACAACGGACTGGGTTCCGAGTGTTGTCGCTTTAACTGACTTTTCTACCCTTCTTTTCACAATCCATCTCAGTAGGCAACGTCACGGTGTCTTTCTAATGCTTCTGGTACTCACAGGATTTGGGCGGGGGAACTCTTATGCATAGCACAGGAAAGAAATAGCAGACAGGTCTTCATTGTACCACATTTGTTAGAATAGTCCTGCGCAACATTATTGTAAAACTTATTAAGAAATTTTATAAAGAAATTAGTGTACACTAAAATGTTTTATTGCCTGGAGCAGCTACCTTTAATACAACAACCTAGTTATCGCTGATATATCATACTGATTTTGGGAGGTACTGTTGTCTGGCACACGAAACTGAAATTGTCAGCATCGTACAATCGTTTCGTGCCTTCTATACATTTCAGGCGTCAGACGAAACCCATAAACTCCTGTTTCAAATTATCCACTGTAGAGGGGTGGATCTGGGGGTGGGGGGGGGGGGGGTGGTTGGGATTCCAAGTGATCTTGACACCTTCCCCCCCCCCCCTCCCAACCCCCGCCACCACCAATTCTTTAAAATGCTATAACAAAGTCCATTTATGGAGAGTTTGGACCCTTACCCACCTCCCGTCCGCCGATGTTTTATATTTCGGCGAGTGGTAAGAGTCTTGACACACCCCCTCTCCCGCCACCCAAACGCCCCTGTTGTTTGATATTTTGGCGAGCGGTGAGGGTTCTGACAAACGCTTTTACGCCCCCCGCCCCCTCCTGTCCCATCCGGCCCGTAATTTGATATTTCAGCTACTGGAAGGAAGGTCTAGGACCGGGAGGCCTTTAATGTCAGGTTGAAGGTCCCAAACAAAAAGGTTTTACCCCACCCCCCTTCCACCTCCTAAGTAAATGATGCTGTGTCAGCCTCCGCCTGTGAGTTAGAGCCCTGCTATACCAGCTAGTGATTCCTACACCAGTAATTATACGTTTACAAGAAAGCAACACGGGGAAGCAAGCTTAAAAGAAAGATTATTAACTGTATGCAGTTCAGATATAAACCCAACGAAGGAAGAAGCACGCTTAAGATACGCACTGATAAGTAGCGAAGTATTTTCTTGCTTGTTTCTCTATTTTGAAAAAAAGTTTATTTAAATAAATTGTGTTCTAGATTGTTGGTTTTTCTCTGCATTTGGATCTGGATTTTGTATTTAGCTCGTATGTCATACCAAAAACCAAAGTTGTAGCCGCTGATCACAGCTAATCTTTGTACAAGACCACGTTCAAAATAATCAGTACCTTATAGGTGCAGGAATGCACATGGAAGTGCGATATTACGAGACCGAAACGTGACAATGCAAAACGCTCGAAATGTCTGAATGCACAGCCAGTTTTAAGTAGGCAAACAAAACCACGCAAATTCTGTGGATTCAAGATTCAAAAACGTTATTGTGTCAGTCTGGCCGAAACATTTTCTTTCGTTGGGATCAGTATGCTAAAACAGAGAAAGACACATGCACGCGTACGATTTCAGCCACATTATCACAATGGTAAAATTAAATATCTCACACACTTCTCAGTATCTCATCCACCACCTGGCCCTCCCCCCCCCCCCCCATCCCCCTCGTGCGACAAAAAAAACCCACAAAAAACCCATAAAACAACAAACAAACAAAAACACACACATACAACCTACCACATGACCACAGTGTCAGCGGTATAGTAAGTATGTCTGCCACTTAATGGATATGGAGCATTCTCCTGTTGCCTTTGCGGCTAATAATGTAAAGGTTTGTTATAAGCGGAATCGGAAGCGCCGCGGGGACTGAAAAAAAAATCAACACATTTGTTATATCCGAATATTTTTTTACATCCGACCTTGTTATAAGCGGATTATTTTTACAAAGACAAAGAACAGATTTGTTCGGGACCTCCATGAAATCTTTGTTATATCCGATTTTTGTTATATCCGACCCTATTAGAAGTGAACTGGACAATATGTTGATCACACGACCTACAAGCATAACCAGAGTTAAATTGTTGTGGGTCAGCTAACCCACCAGTGGAGGTGGGTTAGCGACTTGTCTCGATACAGTAGTCAGGGAGATGACACAGGACCCGTATACTTGTTCACAAGTAAAATGATTTCCACGCATTTTGCGTTGTAATTGTAGGCCTGTTTTGGTGTCCATCTCGTGATTTTTATATTGTTCGGGCGGAGCGTGAAATATATTGTAGTAGGAGCGAGTGGAGTGTACAACTGGGTGCGTGCAGATTAGATGGAGAAAAGAGGGGCGGATCTGGGGTCGGGGGCATCAGCTTCTTATCTTCTTCCCCTCCCCTCCCCTCCCCCAACACAAACACTGATACACACACACACACACACACACACACACACACACACACACACACGCGCGCGCGCGCGCGCGCACTCACGCACGCGCGCGCGCGCACTCACGCACGCACGCACGCACACATACACACACGCACTCACGTACGCGCACGTACACACACTCATGGGCTAAGGGAGTTGTCCTCCCAGGAACTTCGTTTGTCATTCCAATAATTTCTGTCATTATGATGTGCCGGTAACAAGTGCACTACTCAGTTACTTGGCGATTGGGCCTGAATGAGGTATCACCCGCATACACGTTTATAGACAGGGCCAAACAAGGCGATATGGAACAAATCAAAATGAGATATGCTACACCCTCCCTCCGACACACACACACACACACACACACACACACACACACACACACACACACACACACACACAGGTTCCAGCACCACCATCACCCCCCTATCTATATCACAACCTTGGCCAATTAACCCATTACACATGGGGTGGTAAAGGGTCGTAGTGAGGTGTCGGATGCTCAACAGCCGATTTACTTCCTCCGTGCAGTCGGAGACGAACTGGGTCCTTAGATAATAATAATAATAATAATAATAAGGAAGATTTATAAGGCGCCTATACATGGTAAGATGCTCTAGGCGCCGTACATATGAACAAGGAAAATATTACACTAAAGGTGACAAAGCCACGTGTACAATTAAACAGAAAACAGAAAATGACTAATTACATGAACACTGATAATCAAAAAGCCACATGTACAATTACACAGAAGAACAGAAAATGACTAATTACATGAACACTGATAATCAAGATGGGAAAAGATGGGTTTTAGATCACTCAGGATCTCCTCAGGAATCCCCAGACGGCTGAACATGTCCACGAACGCCTGTTGGAGTGTCGATCTTCTTTAGTGGTATGGCGTCAGGGTATCTTGTAGCGCAATCCACCAGTGTCAGAATGTAGCGAAAACCATCTTCAATTGGAGGAGATATTGGCCCCACCAGATCCACGGCTACCCGCTTGAAAGGCATATCGATCAGTGGCATCTTCTCGAGAGGAACCTAGGACACCTGTCCCTTGGAGATTGTCTTCTGGCATATGTCGCACGACCTGCAGAATCTGGTGACATCGCCCCCCCCCCCCCCACCCCCAAATATCAGGCCAGTAGAAGATTGCGCTCGGTTTCTGTCAATGGTCTTGCTGATTCCCAGGTGTCCTCCCAAGATGGAATCATGGGCCAATTTCATCCTCAGGGGTTCATGAACCACCACTTAACGGAGAGGTTTGTCTCCATGGCTGTTAGATACACGGTAATGATGTCCTTTCTGGTCTCGAAGGTTACCTCTTTCCCTCTTCCTGTCACGGGCTCGGTCTTACCTCAGAACTTGTCAAGCGTAGTGTCGGCTCTCTGTAGTTCCACCAGCTTGACCCTGTTCACCACGGCTGCTTTTGTGCTGTCAGCTACTTTTAGAGGGATGGTCTGGTAACTCTTCCTTGCTTGACTTCTCGTGGTACCGTCACATGTTTAGGACTCCACTCCGGAGGTCTGATGTATGAACAGAGACTAGACAAGTCCCAGACTTAGCCCTAGTCTGCGACTTGTTACGTAGGGACTAACTCAGACATATATTTCCGATGCATGAACAGAGACTTGAGTCAGACTATCAAGTCCGAGACTAGATAGGGTTAGTGCGCGACTTGTGCCAGGTGCTATTTTTAACTGGGGGAAATCCAGTACCAAATGCCACTGAGCATGCTCCACCGGAAAACAGTTGTCGCCGTGTACTTGTTGTGACAGCCCGTATCGTCCATCTTCACTGCCAGTAAGTTGCACTTTTCACTCATCGCTTTTGGTTTCGATGCCTTTGATGACCTCGTGATTGACTGGTCGCATGCTGCAATGGCTGCCAGTTGTGTGTGTAGATTTACGGTTGAGCTGTACCAAGTAACTTTGTGTTATTAACATAATGATGTACTTACTGTGCTGTTTAGATTACGGTTCTACCACCTTTGCTCAAAAGACAGAGTTACAGAGGATTTGAGTTAGGAGATTGCTCCCTTTCTTAATCAATGATCTTGTGAGGTGATGTGATACATTGTTCGTTTTTACTAGGGCAGAACCATATGGCAGCAGCTCAGTCCGCATTGTACTTATGAATAGTATTCTGTAAGTGCAGTGTTGTGTTTAGGCGTTTTCCTTCAAAATCGTATTGCTGACATTTTGCATAGCCTTGCTTTGCAATGATAGTGCCAGGATTGAGTGCCCGTTTATGAGTTTATGTGTGTGCTTTTGTTTTGCCTTTCGCTTGGTAGTGTGTTTACTCTTCCCGACTGCTTACACAAAAGGTGACGGCGATAAACCTATTGCTCCTTCCAACTACTGATGTACATCTTTTATTTCTTGCATGTCATATTTCCCCTTCCTTTTGTCTTTTGTTCATCACTCCTAAAAAGAATGTCGAAAAGATTAAGAAAGGCCAATTTCAGCGAGTCGGAGGTGGCAAAACTTTTAGAGGAGGTGTCCTTTGAGAAGACACTTAATGAGTGCATTTCAAACGAGTGTGACGAACAAAAAGAAGTGTGAAGTATGGGACAAAATCACCAGAGCTGTTAACGCAGTTGGTAGTAATGGCCGAGACGTGAAAGAGGTGAGAAAAAAATGGAAGGACCTAAAGAATGCTGCTATCAACAAACCGCATGTCATGTCAGGGACCGGTGGGGGTGGCAAGACGCCTGATGTGCCATAATGAGCATCATCGGACAGGACACACACCTGCAGACAGGGATCCCTGGAAGTAAGCATTTCCTTCCAAGTCAGTCACTGTCTAAAATTGGTATTAGCATTGCACTGTATACCGGCAAAATTAAATACAACGTGCTTGTATGGGTGTTGTATTTTGAAATATTTAGCGTGCATATTTTCCTTCACAGTACCAAGCCTGAGTAACCCATATGACTCACATAGTACCAGACCGTGAAATTCACGGTCCGTACATCGTGGTTTGCTACGTAACCCAGATGATTCATATAGTCCAGGCCCTGAACCCCGCAGTCCATACATTGTAGGTTGTTGAGCACCCCAATGATAATGTTCACACATGTTCTGTTTTGCTTTCAGTCATTGATGTTTTTGGGCTCACGTGCGAAGCAAAAGTGAGTCTATGTTCTGGGTCAGTGGTCGTCTCTCCGTCGTCTGGCGTCCGTCCGCCGTCATCCGTGGTAAACGTTAAAGTTGACATTTTGTCGGAGACTGCTCAACCAACAGTCATCAAACTTGGCCCAAGGATAATTTGTGGCAAGACCTTTCTAAGCATAACAGTTTCGGTGACCTCTCACACAAAGATCAAGGCATAGGGGGTCAGTAAATTATATCAACAAGAAAGGCAAAGCCCTTATGGCTCACATGTATGACAATCCATATGTGTGACAATAAGTAAAGGAATGCTTCACCAACAAAATCCATGGTTTCTCACAATTCAATCAGTTTTCACACTTCTGTGAAAGCCTCGTGACCCTTGACCTTTGCGATGGGTCGACTAAATTAGTATACATAGCAAGGTCTTGCCATCAGCTACCTTTGTGCCAAATATGATTGAAAAGTAAGCTAAAATGTTTATAATAACTGCAATTCTAACAGAAATTGGCATTTTATACACATGTGTCGATCTCTTATGACCATTGACCTTTTCCGAGGGGTTATCCAAATTAGTATGCATAGATAGGTCCTACCATCACGTCTCTCTGTACCAAGTTTAGGTTTGAAGTTATGAATATCAATTGAGAAAAACATTTGTTGTCAAAATATGGTTATGTTTTACCTATATCCGGACCTATTGTGACCTTTGACCGTTCCGAGGGGTCATCCAAATTAGTATGCATAGATAGGACGTATCTTTGTACCAAGTTTGGATTTGAAGTTGTGAATAGTATTTGAGAAAATAAAACACATCTTTTGTCAAACCATGGATAATTTGGACCTATTTCCTGAGCTCTTGTGACCCCTTGACCGTTCATAGGAATCAACCAAATTAGTATGCATAGGAAGGTCTTTATATCAGGTATCTTTGTACAAAGTTTGGGTTTGAATTGTGAATAGTCTTTGAGAAAAAAATAATTATATCAAAATAGAGCTATTTTTGATATTTTCCTGATCCCCTGTGACATTTACCTTTGTGAGAGGTCACTCAAATTGGTATGTTTAGAAAGGTCTTGCTACAAAGTATCTTTGGCCAAGTTTGAAGACTAGCTTGAATAGTCTCCGAGAAAATGCCAACGTCCAAGTGTACAACGGACGAACACTGCGCCAGAACATAGACTCACTTTTGCTTCGCACGCGAGCCAACAATAGCTATATTTTGACATAATTTATTTTTTATGAAGTACTATTCACAATTTCAAAACCAAACTTGGTACAATGATACCCGATGGTATGACCTATTTATGCATACTAATTTGGTTGATTCCCCGGAATCGTCAAGGGTCTCAATCAGGAAATAAGCCCAAAATAGCCATAATAAATTGTGACAAAAGATTGTTGTTGTTTTTTCTCCAATGCTATTCACAACTTCAAACCTCAACTTGCTACTGAGATACCTGATGGTAAGACCTATCGATGCATACACATTTGGATGACCCCTCAGAAAGGTCAAGGGTCACAAGAGGTCGGCAAATGTGTGTAAAATGCCAATTTGTGATAGACGTGTAGTTATTATCAACATTTTTGCAAACTTTTCAATACACTTTGGCACAAAGGTAGCTGATAAGAAGACCTTCCTATGTATACTAATTTAGTCGACTCAGTGCAAAGGTCAAGGGTCACAGGGGTTTCACAGAATGATGTGTGCAAAGTGACTAAATGTTGAGAAAACTTGGATTTTGTTGGTGCAGAAGCCATCCCTTTACTTATTGTCACACATGTGTGGATCGGTCACACACGTGAGACATAAGGGCATTGCCTTTCTTGTTTTTTTCTGTCCGCCGTCTGTCTTTTGTCGCAATCTTTTCACTACTGATAGTCCTGTGCATTGTCGCTATCTTTAGGGTACAGATGATGTCTACACATACACAGAAAACAAAAACAATACACAAACTAGAAAATAAAAAAGCAGAAATCTCTCTCTCTCTCTCTCTTTAACACACACACACACACACACACACACACACACACACACACACACACACACACACACACACACACACACACATGAAAAAATTTTTGAACACTTATTTTATTTTTAATAAATGTTACAAATACTTTTTGTTTTTAGCCACACTGGCTGACACATGGCGCTGCACAAATGAAGACTCTTTGAATGACGGAACCGAACTGGGTCAGCCAATGTGATCATTCATTTCCGTTTTCATTTTCAGGAGAGGACATTTTTGCTAAGAACAGAACTGACTCGATTAAAACAGAGTAGTTGAGAAGTTATCATTAAACATTAATAAATTTCCACAATACAGAATACCGACGATTACAAAGTAAAGTAGGTAAAAGCACTGTCAGGGGAGGGACATGTGCATGATCTACCAGTGATCATAGATCTACTTTGGTCAAAGCAACCCCTTCCCCCCTTTTGGTAGGTTCTCTCTTAGGGTGCATGGAAATTTAGCTGTAGGTGGAGGCATGGGATGTATGCCCCTGCAGACACCACAGTAAACTGTGGCTGTCTTTGCATGTAGGCAAAAGGTCCTGCCATTCACCAGTATGCCGAATGGTGTGCTGACGAGGTCGCCAAGACCGAAACAGCTGTCCATTCCAGCTAAATATCTGGACCCCCCTTGGGGGACCTAGATTTAAATTTCCATGCATCAAGGGGCTGGAACAGTGGAATATGTGATACGCCCACCCCCCCCCCCTTCGGGGGGTTGGGGGGGGGGGGGGCTTTCATATATGCATTGCTTACAGTCACTTTCTTAGCGCACCCCCTCTTTCCAATCTTTTGTTTTAGTCCTTTGACTAAAGTAGATCTATGATCACTGGTCGATCATGCACATTTCTTTCCCCTGACATGGCTTTTACCGACTTTACTTTGTAATCTTCCTAAAATATTAGCACTGGCAGTCCCCACTTTTCTTTTGAGAATACCGAAGGTTTGATACTTGAGTGAAATAATTGATCATGATACTTGTACAGTGTCATTATGATCATGTGTCTTTTCACTTGTTTACCTTTCAGTGCCAGTAATTGATGATCCCACCAGAGTCATGATTTTGTCAGTCTACTTACTGAACATTGCATATATGAAAGTAGCAGATTTTACATGGTTGGCAACATATCTCTCTCTCTCTCTCTCTCTCTCTCTCTCTCTCTCTCTCTCTCTCTCTCTCTCTCCATCCTCTCTCTCTCCCCCCGGCTCTCTCTCCCTCCCTCCCTCCCTCCCTCCGTCCCTCCTCTCTCTCTCTCTCTCTCTCTCTCACACACACACACACACACACACACACACACACACACACACACACACACACACACACACACACACACACACACACTCACACTCATAGAGAGAGCGAGAAAGAGAGATTGAGAGAGAGCGAGGCTCCGTTCATGAACGTAATCAAAACAGTATTGTACAGATATGGTTTACTTTGCAGTTATGGACGAGGACTCGCTGGGATTTGAGGGATGCAGTTCTCGTTTACTGGACCACAGTTTTGTTAGTGCACCAAGCACTTTCACACCGAACACCCAAAATAACTCACAATTGCAATCACCTACACCTCTGCAGTTCAGTGCAGTTCAGTCTTCCACTTCCATGTTCAAGAGCACGCGCACGAAAACATCAAAAAAGGTATTTCCACCACGCAAGGCATCAACCCCATCTTGCAGCTCCTCTGCCAGTCTCCCATCAGCACAACCTGCACAGGAAAAAGAAGACGTATGGTTTAGATGGATGGAAAGTGAAATCATGAAGAATGAACTGAAAGAGAAACTTCTGAAAGAACAGCTGGGGATGGTCGAAGAGCAGAAGGCACTGATGCGTTTACAAACTCAGAACCTGCGGCTGAAGATAAAAGGGCATGAGCAAAGGCAAAAAGAAGACGACACTAGCCTTCGCAGTTTTGAGTGAAAGCGTGGGTCTGTCCATTGCATCCCTGACATTTTATCAAACATTCTATTTACATGCTAATGCTGTCCGCAATGTTTACTGGTAAAACAGTTTTATTTGGTTTGTATGGACCGGCACTGTTACTGTTGATAAGTGATTGATATGATTGGTTTTGAACAAGATCTCTTTCTGTTCAATATTTATGTTAAATACTTTACACAATTATTTTGTTCACATTAAACACGTTGCTGGAAAACCCCCACACTATTTGCCTTTTGTTTTTGTATTTGAAAACACTTCTCTCTCTCTCTCTCTTCTCTCTCTCTCTCTCTCTCTCTCTCTCTCTCTCTCTCTCTCTCTCTCTCTCTCTCTCTCTCTCTCTCTCTCTCTCTCTCTCTCTCTCTCTCCGTTCCTTCAGAAGCATCGATCGATGATTCCATCTCTTACAGCTTTGCCAGCTTCTGTCCTCGCTCGTTCATTCTGGGCTGGTGCAACACCATCGTCTGAGTCGTCTGCGTCTGTATCATCATCAGAACTGTTGGAGGACTCAATAATCTTCATCTGAAGAATCGGGTAGCGGCGGTGGCAGTTTCTTGCGTCTGGCACACCACAATGACTTTGCATGCTTTCTCAGGCCTAACGCGCAGTCCACATCGTAGGCAGTGCCATCGCTGTTTGCAAACACCAATACACCTTTCCACAGTTGTGCGGGTCGAGCTGTGTGCAAAGTTGTAACGTCTCTGTTTTCTTGTGGTTGCAACGCGAAAAGGTGTCATAAGCCATGGGCGAAGCATGTAGGCGCTGTCCGCCAAGATGATACCATCCACAGGTTTATTGTTTCCTTCAAGCGCAGCAAACAATGGTGACAGACGCAAGATTTTGGCATCATGGACTGATCTAGGCCAACGAGCAGTGACATTCATGAACAGCAGATCTGCATCACTGACAACCTGCAATGACACAAAGATATAGGCATGCATTATAAAATGATCATCAGTACAATTTGATACAGGAAATCAGTGCTGGTCAATGTTCAGTTGAGTGTTGGTTTGTTCCAAGTAGCCTCAAACACACACACACACACACACACACACACACACACACACACACACACACACACACTTGCGCGCGCATGCACACACACACACACACACACACACACACACACACACACTGATAAACACACACACAATGATAAATAAACTCAAATACACACACACAATGATAAATACACACACAGAATGTCAAACACAAACACACTCATCAGTTGCAGATATATAGAAACTACTTGTCTTTATGGTTGTTTTTATGATGGCTTACCTGGACGTTGATGGCATGAAAGTTTTTCCTGTTGACGTACTCATGTTCTCGCTCGCTTGGGGCTTGAATGGCGATCTGTGTGCCGTCAATGCAAGCACACACATTGGGGAAACCCTGCATGTTGAAGAATGCAACTTTGCTTGCTTCAGCCTCGCGTTTGGTTGGCATTCTGATGACCTCGTGGGCTCGCTGGAGGAAAGCGTCAGTCACGCGTGTTATTGTCCGACTGACCGTGCTTTGATCCACTCCGATTAAGTCTCCTACCGTGTTTTGAAACGTTCCAGTCGCGTAGAATCGAAGAGCCAAGAGCACTTGTAACACGGGTGTCAGTGAACCCTTTCGTTCGGTCGGGTATTTGATGGCATCTTTCACGGCATCCGTCAGCTCGTAAATTTCACGGCGCGTGAAACGAAACTTTTTGTACAGCTTCGTATCGTCAAATTCCTCCAGTGGGTGTCGACGGTCTCTAAATACTCGATTTCGGCGTAGATTTCGTCGAGTTAGGAACATCATGTAGACAGCGGCGGCCATTTTGATTCGCTTTTAGTCAGAGACTAGACGCTTTACACCTAGTAAATCGTGGGCTTAAATTTTGTCTGTTTAGTTCCTGAGATAGTCTCAAACTTGGCCTAGTCTCCGTTCATGCATTCCTGACTAGAATGTTAGTCTCAGGCGTATGAAGATAGTTTCGGACTTAGGCTCTAGTCTCTGTTCATACATCAGTCCCCTGATCTGGATCCTCTGCGTTTCTGTCACCGTCAACGTTTCCGATGATGAGGTCGTAGACTGGGGTCTTCACGCATAACGCTTTCACCTCTCCTGTCAGGCACGGGGTGTTGACACTGACCTTGGCAAGGGGGATGATTCTCACAGTTCCGTCTGCAAAGATGAGGGTTGTCGATTCTGTAGCTTCTGGTCTTCAGCTACTATATCTTCTCTCACGATGACCCCGTTACAACCCGTGTCTCTCAGCACTCTCACAGATGTGCTGCCGACGAATCCTGACACCTCCGGCATGTTGGGCACTTCACTCTCAGACGGCGCGATGTTGGAAACTGATAAGAATGTAGCTCCATCGCCAACTGGAATGCGTCCACTCTTCTGAAAGACTCGATCTGCTCCGGTGTCGCCCGCCGTTCTCAAGACTCAGACACCAGATGACGTCACATCGTTTGCGAGTACAGCGGCGGCTCTGTTTTGAGACGTGGCACGACTTCTGACTGTTGTCCTGCGGTCTTGGTTGGGTCTTATGGGGTTGTCGCCTCGGGGAACACCCTTGGAAGGACATCGTATCGCCTTGTGTCCCTTCTTTCCGCAAAGGAAACATGTCAGACTCTCCATCGGCATGTGTTTCGGGGTCTCTGACGTCGCGGTTTTCCTCTGCTGGAGTAGACACACGCTGCGGCTTTCCGGGCTCGAACTTTATGTTGTGGGAGTCCAGGTATCTTTGAGCAAAGTGTGCTAGGACCTTCAGGGACTGATCCTTGTGCTCCCTGAGGTGGACGGCCAGGTCCTTAGAACATGCGCTAAGGACTTGTTTTTTTTTTATGATGAGGTCACACAGGTCCTGGTACTCCTTGTTTAAACCAGCCAGCTCTATCCATTTCTCCAGGTAGGCCCCTGATTCTGTCATTGAATAGGCCGGGTGTTTCACCTTCCTCTGGCTTGCAATTCCGGAATTGTCACCAGTAACCCTCTTCAGTGAAGTCATACTGCCTCAGCAGGGCGGCTCTCAACTTCGCATAATCCTCGGCTTCTTTTCTTGGCAAGCGGGTGTAGAATTGAAGCGCTTTGCCGGTTAGAAGTGCGCTCAGTTTGATGGCCCAAGTCTCTTGCGTCCAGTTGTTGCTGCTTGCTAAGCGATCGGACCACTCCAGGTAAGCGTTTATTTTATCTGAATTTTCTTTTCAAAAAAGGCGGTAGGTTTGCGCACGGGCTATGTGCTCTCTGCTGGCTAAGGCTGCTGCTTCAGCTGTCTTCTGGCTTTGTGCCTCTAACTCCATCTTCTTGAGATGAATTTCGTGTTGTCTCAGCCTCTCTGCCTCTTCTCGCTGTTTCTCTACCTCTTCTCGCTGACTTTCGAGTTTCTTGATTTCACGTTCTTTGGCTCTTTCTTCTCTCTCCAATCTCTTTTCTTCTTTCTCCTTAGCTCCCTCCAGTCCACATTCCTTCCCAATCCTCAGGGCCCACTACGGCACCGGCCTCCACGTGGGGTTGGTGGGTAGTCTCCTCAGTCACTGACTGAGTGGACTAGCGAAGGGTGCCATCTTTGTCCAGGATTAGGACTTGACGTCAGCAGATATGTTGTTCAATCTTTTTCACTGGTCCGGATTTTAGGGAGCTGTGCTAACCCAGGTCTTATCATGATGGGTTGGTCTTTAAAAATATTCATTAGTTTTTGTTCCTTTGGATGCCAAGTATTTCCCGTGCTTGGAGACCCGTGTCGGGGGCGAAGAGGATCCTGGTGACTGAAACACTCTACTTTGGCCTTGACTTCTACTTAAACGGGAGGTTAGATGTACCGGCCTAGTCAATCGGCTCTTGTCACGTTGAGCCCTATCCCACTGTTGACATGCAGGTCGATATACGGAGCACCACGCTTTAGCCTCTGCTGCTGATTAGGTGCAATACGCCAGCATTCTCCTGCATTCAACAATGTGATAGAAGGCGGTGGCTTAGACGGTACAATCGGGCTTAACCCCCCGAGTATATCTTTCGGGCTGTCTCCATCGTGCGTCGGCTGGAGACCCGCCGACATATGCACTTTCCCATGTTGGGCTCGGTGGTGGGCGGGGACCCCCGGGGGATGAATATCTCTACTACTATAATATGGAAACCACAAAAAATGGCACAAAAGCGGCACATAGCCACCGACATTGTACTTGACAGTGACTCGGACTGTGAGAAAGTGACGCCTCAGGCGTCGGCCGTCTGGCCTCGCTTCCTCATTGTCCATGACAAAGTGAAAGAGAAGCCTGTTTCCAAGCTGCATGCTTTTCTGGTGGGGGAGACCCTCAGGAACCGTGTTAGCAGGCCTGATGCCCAGCGCCTCAGGTCTGGTGACCTGCTGGTAGAGTGCAGTACCCGGGCACACTCCAACGGGCTACTGAGGCTCTCTTCCACTGAAGGTCACACCCCACGAAACGATGAATTCTTCTAGAGGTCTGATTAATGATCAATCATTGGCAGAACTGTCGAAAGATGAGCTTGTACGGAACCTTAAGTCGCAGGGGGTGACATACGTCAGGCGCTTCGCTTCCAAGCGAGGTGGTAGGGAGATCCGTCTCCCTACCACCATCCTGACGTTTGGCACCCTCTCCCCTCCTACTACCATCTGGGGAGGTTATTACTCTTTAAAAGTGAAGAGGTACGTCCCTCTCCCCCTCCGGTGCTTTAAGTGCCAAAAGTATGGTTTTGGGCAGAAGACATTCCGCCAGGGAAAGGCTTCATGCGCCCGTTGCACTAAGCCCGGACACTCTGCTGAGTCCTGCCCTGTGTGTGAATTGCCACTTAATGCACTGGAGGGGGAGAGGGACGTACTTTTTCACTTTCAAGGAGTAATAACCTCATCAGATGGTAGTAGGAGGGGAGGGGTGACGTGACATATGGCTTTGGACAAGAAATGCCCTCGTTGGATATCCGAGTGCAAGATTCAGCAGGTGCTTGTGGAGAAGGGCTGCCCTTTGCAGACGCCCCGCCCCCCCCCCCACCCATCCCCCCCCCCCAAAAAAAAAAAAAAATGGTTCAGTGCCCTGGTGCAGATGAGGCTGCGTCAAACTCTAGTATCACCTCTGTGTTTACATTAAATGCTGCGGTGGCAGGCAAGCGCCTCACCGAAGATTCCTCATGTCAAACCCAAACCTCTTGGTTGGGGGGCCCACTGGGCACCGGCCTCCACGTGGCGTGGGTGGGTAGTCTCTCCAGTCACTGACTGAGGGGGCTAGCAGAGTGGTGCCATCATTGTCCAGGATAGGACTTGACGTCAGCAGATATGTTGTTCAGTCTTTTTCTCTGGTCCGGTTTTTAAGGAGCTGTGCTAACCCAGGTCTTACCATGTTGGATTGGTCCTTAAAAATACTCATTATTTTTTGGTCCTTTGGATCCCAAGTGTTTGCCGTGCTTGGAGACCCGTGTCGGGGGAGAAGAGGATCCTGGTGGCTGAAACAATCCACTTTGGCCTTGACTTCTACCTAAACGGGAGGCTAGTCGTACCGGCCTAGTCAGTCGGCTCTTGTCACGTTGAGCCCTATCCTATTGTTGACATGCGGGCTGATATACAGAGCACCATGCTACAGCCACCGCTGCTGATTAGGTGCTTTACGCCTGTATTCCCCTGCATTCAACGGTGTGATAGAAGGCGGTGGCTCAAACGGTTCAATCGGGCTTACCCCCTTGAGTATATCTTTCGGGCAGTCTCCATTGTGCGTCGGCTGGAGACCCGCCGACAAATGCACTTTCCCTTGTTGGGCTCGGTGGCGGGCGGGGACCCCCGGGGGATGAATATCTAACATACTATAATATGGAAAACCCAAAAAAACCAAAACTGGCACCAAAGCGGCAAATAGCCGTCGACATTGTTATTGAGAACGATAGTGACTCTGACTGTGAGGAAGCGACGCCTCAGGCGTCGGCCGCCTGGCCTCGCTTTCTCATTATCCACAGCAAAGTTAAAGAGAAGCCTGTTTCCAAGCTGCATCCTTTCCTGGTAGGGGAGACCCTCAGGAGCCGTGTTGGCAGGCCTGAGGCCCAGCGCCTCAGGTCTGGTGACTTGCTGGTAGAGTGCCGTACCAGGGCACACTCCAGTGGGCTATTGAGGCTCTCCTCTATCGGAGACACTCCAGTGGAGGTCACTCCCCACAAAACGATGAATTCTTCGAGAGGAGTGATTAGAGATCAAGCATTGGCCGAACTGTCTGAAGAAGAACTTGTACGGAACCTTAAGTCACGGGGGGGGGGGGGGGGACCTACGTCAGGTGCTTCGTTTCCAAACGAGGTGGTAGGGAGATCCGTCTCCCTACCATCATCCTGACGTTTGGTACCCCCACCGCCCCTACTACCATCTGGGGAGGTTACTACTCCCTAAAAGTGAAGAGGTACGTCCCTCTCCCCCTCCGGTGCTTTAAGTGCCAAAAGTATGGCCATGGGCAGAAGACATGCCGTCAGGCAGAGGCTCTATGCGCCCGCTGCACTAAGCCCGGACACTGCTGAGTCCTGCACAGCCATCCCCCTGTGTGTGAATTGCCAGGGGGCGCATATGGCTTCGGACAGGAAGTGCCCTCGTTGGATCTCCGAGTGCAGGATTCAGCAGGTGCGTGTGGAGAAGTGGCTGTCCTTCGCGGACACAAAAAGAAAATGGTTGATGGCCCTGGTGCAGCTGAGGCTGCGCCAAACTCAAATAACAACTTTGTGTATACCTTCAGTGCTGCGGTGGCAGGCAAGCGCCCCACCAAAGACTTCTCTTGTCAAAACCCAACTTCTTGGTTGGGGGCGGAGCCTCGGATCCTCTCGCCCCTGGAGAGTAACCCTCCTCCGGTGGTGACGAGGAGCCAGGGAACGCAGAAGGCGGACGCTGCCGGTCCGGTGGCACCGCCTTCTGCTGCCCCTAAGCCTCAGCCCCCACCCAAACCTGTCAATCTTCCTACAAAGGCTTCTGGCTCTGGTCAGCCTTCTAAGGCCGCCAACTCTGGCGGCAGGAACGCTGTCCCGGCCCAGAAGTCTAAGAAAATTACGGGACCGCTGTGCGTACGGGCCCAGAAAGGGGACACTGATGTCCCCCTTCAAAACAAATATGCTGCATTGGAGGAGTAGATGGAGGGGGTGGAAGTTGTCGTAGCTGGTGCTGCGGCAGCTTCTCCCCCCTCTCCGAGGAACCAGAGGAGGCCCGGGAGTCGACCCCCCTCTGGTTCTTCGACTCCTTCCAATGCACGGGAAAAGGGGGGAAGGAACTCTTCTCATACACATAAAACCTAACCATGTACTCTCTGCTTCAGTGGAATTGTGGTTTTCACACCAACTTTGAAGAATTACGCCTTCTAGTCAAGTTCTATAACCCCTCGGTAATATCTCTTCAGGAGACTTACCTGAAGACTTCTGACCCTGTCTCCTTTAATGGTTTTAATGCTATCTATAAAGGTTCTGATTCGGATAGATGCTCGGGTGGAGTGGCTCTTCTCATTAGCAACCAGTTTTTATGTAGCCCCGTTAGTGTTGACACCTGTCTTCAGGCTGTCGCAGCTCGGGTTACCTTAAAGAAGACTATAACCATATGCAGTATTTATCTGCCACCATCCCTGCGGGTCTGTTGTAATGATTTTTTAAATTTAGTAGATCAACTGCCCCCTCCCTTTACTCTCATGGGGGATTTTAACGGTCACGCTCACCTTTGGGGTAGTGACCACTATGATGGCAGAGGTCAGATGTTAGAATATGTTTTTTCTCAACTTAACCTATGTGTCTTTAACGATGGTTCACCTACATACTCTAACCCAGGTTCAGGATCTAGTTCTGTTCTAGACCTCACTGTGTGTGATCCTTCTCTCATGCTGGATTTTGACTGGAAGGTTCACGACGACCTGTGTGGTAGTGACCACTTCCCAGTAGTCCTGTCATCGGTCAGCTGTGGGGAGGATCCGCCGGTGGGGCGCTGGAATCTCAAGAAAGCTAACTGGCCTCTGTTCGCCTTCCTCTGTCAGTCTCGTATTACAGAGGAGGTGGTCATGTCAGCTGAAGAACCTGTTTCTTCTTTTACTACTATTTTGTTGGACGTAGCGGGTGAAACCATCCCTAAAACGTCCGCATCAGTCCCCCGGAAGCCGAGAGTACCATGGTTCAATGAGGAGTGCCGCAAGGTCCAAAAAGCGCGCAAATCTGCTCAGCGACGTGCTTTCCGTAATCCGTCGCAAGTGAATATTTTAACCTTTAAAAGACAGAGGGCGAAAGTCCGTTACATTTTTAAACGTGAACGCCGTATTTCCTGGAGATGCTTCGTCTCATCTTTAACTTCTCGGACTCCGTCCCAGAAAGTCCGGAGGGATGTTCGAAGAATTAGGGGCAGGGGTGGCTCGGCTTCTGTCGGCCATCTTAGAGATGGTGCCAGCTTGGTCACAGATAAAAAGGCTGTGGCCAGTTTGCTTGCCTCCACCATTGCCCATAATTCTTCAACAGAGCATTATTCACCCTTCTTCCAGAGAGAGAAGGAGAAGCGAGAGTCTCGTACGTATTTGTGATTTTAAGTCCGATAACTCAGAAGACTATAATGCTCCTTCTACGTTATCCGAATTGCAGCAAGCCGTTCAGAAATGTAATGACTCTGCTGATGGCCTAGATACTATCCACTATCAATTCCTAACGCATCTGCCTGAGAGGTCACTCCTTGTACTTCTCAAGGCCTTTAACCATATCTGGAGAACTGGTCATTTTCCGCCGTCTTGGCACCAGGCTGTGGTTGTACCGATCCCCAAGCCGGGTAAGGATCCTTCCGACCCGGGCAACTACCGGCCTATCGCTTTGACATCATGTTTATGTAAAACTATGGAGCGCCTGGTCAACACCCGCCTGGTGTGGCATCTTGAGTCACAGGGTCTCCTCACAGACCTCCAGTGCGGTTTCCGGCGCTTCCGTAGCACAACTGACCATTTAGTCCGCTTTGAATCATTTATTCGAGATGCTTTTGTCAACAAGCAGCATGTCTATGCAATTTTCTTCGATCTTGAGAAGGCATATGACACTACCTGGAAGTATGTCATAATGTCTGATTTGTTGGACATGGGTTTTAAAGGGCACCTGCCCGTTTTTATTCACAATTTTTTGACTAACCGGTCGTTCCATGTCCGTGTGGGCTCCACCCTCTCCGACTCCTTTGAACAGGAGATGAGTGTCCCACAGGGCAGCATTCTATCTCCTGTTTTATTTAGTATTAAAATTAATAACATTGTAAAGGCCGTCAAGGATGATTCTGAATGCTCTTTGTTTGTTGATGACTTTGCTTTGTGCGCACGTGGTCGAGGACTTGCGTCCCTTCAGAGGCGCTTGCAGCTGTGCGTTGATCGCATCCAGCGGTGGGTGTCTCTCAATGGATTCAAGTTCTCGCCCTCCAAGACTGTCTGTGTGCATTTTACTAACCAGACGAAATTTTTTCCAGAACCTAGCCTGAGCATTGCTGGAGTGCCGATTAAGGTGGCCGAGGAGGCAAAGTTTCTGGGGGTAATCTTTGACAAAAGACTTACCTTCCGCAACCATATTAACTACCTTAGAACCTCTTGTCAGAAGGCTCTCGACGTTCTTCGTGTCGTCGGTCGTACTGACTGGGGTGCGGACCGTACTGTCTTACTTCGACTGTACCGGGCCCTTGTTCGGTCCAAACTGGATTACGGCTCTGTGGTGTATGGCTCAGCTTCCAAGTCTGTGCTACAGCGTCTGAACACAATTCACCGTCAGGGTCTGCGGATATGTCTTGGGGCCTTCAGGACATCTCCAGCTCCTAGTTTGTATGCCGAGGCAGGGGAGCCTTCTCTCAAACTCCGCCGCATCCGCCTCATGCTCAGCTACGTTCTGAAACTGAAGGCCCATCCAGACAATCCTGCCTATGATTGTGTTTTTAAACCATCGTTTGCAGAGATTTACGATACCCATCCGGGAGCTGTCCGTCCACTTTCTTTCCGTGTCCGACCTCATTTGCAGGCGGCCGGATTGGACCTGGACAGAGTTTCTGAATCCCTGCAACACATCACCCCACCCTGGCTCTTACCAGTTCCAGACATCTTGCTGGACTTGACTGCCCACAAGAAAGACTCTACTCCACCAGCCATATACAAACAGAGCCTCAATGAACTGCTTTCAATTTTTCCTGGCTATTGTCGTATCTATACGGATGGGTCAAAGTCTGAGGATGGGAGAGTGGCTGCGGCCGCAGTGTCCTCTCGCCATCCTAGACGCCCATTTAAGCACCGCCTCCCAGACCACTCATCTGTATTTAGTGCGGAACTGCAGGCGGTTCTGCTGGCACTCAGGCATGCTTATCGATCTAGAGAAAGGAACTTCCTGATTCTGTCTGACTCTCTTTCTGCCCTGCATGCCCTTCAGGGCACGGGAAATGACCACCCACTGATGGTGCAGATCAGAGGGCTCCACGCGGACTTGATGAAGGAATATTATGACATCATTTTTATTTGGGTCCCAGGGCATGTGGGCATCGAAGGCAACAGGATCGCAGATTCTGCTGCCAACGATGCACGCAATGACCCTGTCCTTGACACACAGACTGTTTATAGTGATTTTAGACATGTGGTTAGTGCGTACGTAGCCCGTGAGTGGCAGTCCGAGTGGGACAAAGAGGAAGCTAACAAGCTGCATGAAGCCCTTCCTAAGTTGTCCGACGGTCTACCTTATCGCTGCGGCAGCCGCCGTGAGGAGACTGTCCTGGCTCGGCTCCACATCGGGCACACGTATGTTACGCACTCCTATTTACTAAAACAGGAGGAGCGTCCATGGTGTTATGCCTGCGACGAGCAGTACTCTGTTCAACACTTTTTGTTGTCCTGTGTTGATCTAATCGACACAAGGCATAAACATTTCACAGCAGACTTCTTGAAGGTTTTGTTCCGGGATGTGTGCCCGGACAAGATCTTCAGTTTTCTGAGAGAGTGTCATATTTTTAATAAGATTTGAGCGTTTATAGACTATGATATTTCTATTATTTTGACCTTTTTGAGAGTCTTTCGACGTTTTCTTTAAAGACCTGTGCGACATTTTAGCCTGATATATTTTTAAGGTATATTTACATCATGTCTTAAGACCTTTCTTTTAGTCTGGCTGACCAGATTTTTAACCTTCCCGCCGTGAGATGGCCTTAGTTGCCTGCTCGGTGTTAAACCCAAATAACTAACTAACTAACTTGGTTGGGGGCGGAGCCTCGGCTCCTCTCGTCCCTGGAGAATAGCCCTCCTCCAGAGGTGACGAGAAGCCAGGGAACACAGAAGGCGTACACTACCGGTTCCGTAACATCACCTTCTGCTTTTCCTAAGCCTCAGCCCCCAACCAAGCCTATCGATCTGTCTACTACAAAGGCTTCTGGCTCTGGTCAGCCATCTAAAGCTGCTAACTCCAGCGGCAGGAACGCTGCCCAGAGCCAGAAGTCCAAGAACGCTACGGGACCGTTGTGCGCACGGGACACTGATGTCCCCCTTCAAAATAAATATGCTGCCTTGGAGGAGCCGATGGAGGGAGTGGAAGTTGTCACAGCTGGCGCTGCGGCAGCTCCACACCCCTAATCTCCGAAGAACCGGAGGAGTCCCGGGGGCTGGTCCCCCTCTGTTTTTTCGACTCCTTCCAAAGCAAAGGAAAAAGGAAGAAACTATTCTCCCCCACGTAAGACATGCTCATGTACTATCTGCCTCAGTGGAATTGTGGTTTTCACGCTAACTTTGAGGAATTCCGTCTTTTAGTCAAGTCCTATAACCACTCAGTAGTATCTCTTCAGGAGACTTACCTGAAGACTTCCGACACTGAGTCTTTTAATGGTTTTAACCCCACCCGGGTCTGCCCTGGGGGACTTGGGTGGGGTTAACTACTTTTTAGTTCCCAGGGTCACCCTGATTAGCCCCACAGGGTGGGTTTTCCCCTCTATTCTGGGGCACGTATTTCTGTCTATCCTTGGTCCATTCACTTGTATTTGCCTTTTTAAAACTCTCCCTTTTGTCTGCGCTGCCTGTAGCTCTTGATATTGGATGTGTGTTGCTAAATGGTCTTAGCTTTATTTAGGCCCCATGTCGTAGGTTTATTTAACGTATTGGACCGGCTGGCGACATACATTCAATGTTCTGTTTAGTTGTGGGTTTTTTTTTCACAAGCAGTACAGGCACGTCCTGAGAAAGACTTGTTGCTGTCGGGACCTTAAGCAATGTACAATCAAGCAATCAATCTTTTAATGGTTTTAACGCTATCCATTATATTAAGGCTCTGATTCGGAGAGGCGCTCGGGTGGAGTGGCTCTTCTCATTAGTAGCGGAACTTTATGTAGCCCCGTTAGCATCGACATCTGTCTTCAGGCTGTCGCAGCTCGGGTTACATTAGAGAAGACCATGACCATATGCAGTGTTTACCTGTCGCCATCCCTGCGGATCTGTAGTAATGATATTTTTAACTTAGTAGATCAGCTGCCTCCGCCCTTTATTCTCATGGGAGATTTTAACGGTCACGCTCACCTGTGGGGTAGTGACCACTATGATGGCAGAGGACAGATGTTAGAATATGTTTTTGTTTAACTTAACTTAGGTGTCTTTAACGATGGCTCACCTACCTACTCCAACCCAGGTTCAGGATCTAGTTCTCTTCTAGACCTCACTGTGTGTGATCCTTCTCTCATGCTGGACTTTGACTGAATGGTTCACGATGACCTGTGTGGTAGTGACCACTTTCCAGTAGTCCTGTCATCGGTCAGCTGTGAGGAGAATCCACCAGTGGGGCGCTGGAATCTCAAGAAAGCTAACTGTCCTCTGTTCGCCTCCCTATGTGAGTCTCGGATTACGGAGGAGATGGTCATGTCAGTTGATGAACCTGTTTCTTGTTTTACTTCTATTTTGTTGGACGTAGCAGGTGAAACCATCCTTAAAACGTACACATCAGTCCCTCCTTGGAAGCCGAGAGTACCATGGTTAAATGAAGATTGCGGCAAGTTCCAAAAAACGCGCAAATCTGCTCAGCGACGTGCTTTTCGTAATCCGTCGCAAGTGAATGTTTTAAAGTTTAAAAGACAGAGGGCAGAGGCCCGTAAACGTGAACGGCTTGCTTCCTAGAAACGTTTAGTCTCATCCTTATCTTCTAGGACACCGTCCCAGAAAGTCTGGAAGGCTGTTCGAAGAATTAGGGGCAGGGGTGTCTCGGTTTCTGTTGGCCATCTTAGAGTGGTGCCAGTTTGGTCACAGATAAAAAGGTTGTGACCAATTTGATTGCCTCCACCATTGCCCATTATTCTACAACCGAGCATTATTCAACCTTCTCTCAGAGAGAGAAGGAGAAGCGAGAGTCTTGTATCTGTGATGTTAACTCAGAAGACTATAATACCCCTTTTACATTATCAGAATTGCAGCAAGCCCTGCAGAGATGTAATGACTCTGCTGCTGGACTAGATACCAGCCAATATCAGCTCCTAACGCATCTTCATGAGAAGTCACTCCTCGTATTTCTGCCAAATCGGCACCGGCCTCCACGTGGCGTGGGTGGGTAGTCTCCTCAGTCACTGACTAAGTGGGCTAGCGAAAGGGTGCCATCTTTGTTTATGATAGGACTTGACGTCAGCAGATATGTTTTTCAGTCTTTTTCACTGGTCCGGTTTTTAAGGAGCTGTACTAACCCAGGTCTTACCATGTTGAATTGGTCATTAAGAATACTCATTAGTTTTTGGTCCTTTGGATCCCAAGTGTTTGCCGTGCTTGGAGACTCGTGTCGGGGGAGAAGAGGATCCTGGTGGCTGAGGTTCCCTTTGGGTTGCGGCTCACTGGTGCCAACACTCCACTTTGGCCGTAACTTTTTCTTAAACAGGAGGCTAGGAGTACCGTTCTAGTCAATCGGCTCTTGTCACGCCAAGCCATATCCCGATGTTGACATGCGGGTTGATATACGGAGCACCACGCTGAAGCTTCTGTTGCTGATCAGGTGCTTTACGCCAGTATTCCCCTGCATTCAACACCGTAATAGAAGGCAGTGGCTCAGACGGTACAATCGGGCTAAACCCCCCGAGTATATCTTTCGGGCAGTCTCCATCGTGCGTCGGCTGGAGACACGCCGACAAATGCACGTTTCCTTGTTAGACTCGGTGGTGGGCGGGGACCCCCGGGGGATGAATTTTTTTCATGATATTAGTTATGGCGCAAAACAAAAAAATTAAGACTGGTTCAAAACGACACACCAACACTGCCTTTGAACACGACAGTGAACATTATTTTGTTCAACACTTTTTGCTGTCTTGTGCCGATCTACTTGACACAAGATATAAACACTTCACAGCAGACTCCTTGAAGTTTCCGGGATGTACCGCCGGACAAAATCTTCATTTTTCTAAGAGAGTTCAATATTTTTAATAAGATTTGAGCATTCATAGACTATGTTAATTCTATTATTTTGACCTTTTTGGGAGTCTGTTGACGTTTCCTTTAAAGAGCTGTGCGACATGTTAGCATGACATATTTTAAAGATTTTAAAGATTGTACCCATCCCGCAGTAAGATGGCCTTAGTCGCCTGCTCGGCGTTAAATAATAATAATAATAATAAGGATGATTTATAAGGCGCCAATACATGGTAAGATGCTCTAGGCGCCGTACATATGAACAAAACATAAAATATTACACAAAAAGTGACAAAGCCACATGTACAATTACACAAAAGAACAAAATTATGACTAATACATGAACACTGATAATCAAAGTGGGAAAAGATGGGTTTTAAGACTGTGTTTAAAACTGGCACTAGACTCACTGTGTCTCAATGATTTAGGAAGATCATTCCAGGCTGATGGACCCTGGTAAGAAAAAGATCTCTGCCCAAATCCTTTAGTCCTTACTGTAGGAATACGAAGCATTTTATTGTCAGACGAACTGCGCAATTGCCTCGAAGGGATATAACAGTGAAGGAGCTCTGAGAGATAAGTGGGTCCAGTGCCAGAAAGAGAAACATGACAAATGGACAAGACTTTGTGCTTGACTCTCTCCTTCACTGGCAACCAGTGGAGAGCGTGCAGGATGGGGGACACATGGTCTGACCTTTTCGCTTTCATGACCAGACGTGCGGCTGAATTTTGGACTCTCTGGAGCCGATCAAATAGATACTGTGGGCATCCAGATACGAGTGAGTTGGCATAGTCAATGCGAGACAGAACAAATGAACAAACCAGAGTTTTTGTAGCCTCTGAGGTAAGGAACTGTCTAATAGAGCTAATAAAACCCAAATAACTAACTGGAGTTCGGACATCTCACCTTGCTAAGCAGACGGCACCGTCTCCAGAAGGATGGGGGATGGAAATCCTGTCTTAGCTGCCTGTTTGGACAACTCACACTAGCTTGTAAATCATTTGAGAAATGCGTTTGCAAAAGTAAACATTGCTGAGGAACAGGTTTGGCTGTAAGAAGGCAAAGTGGTGATGCACAGAGCTGTTGCAAGAACAAACGTGACAAAGACTTGAACATAGATTTTCAGCTTCATGTGCCTGTTCCAAAGGAAACTCTGCACGCTGATTACTTTTATAGAGGGTTGACACCAATAAATTGATACTAATTATGTGCAAGATAATTTTACTTTTATCTCTTTTTGGGACCTGAGCTTAATGATAAACGATGACGCAAAACCATAAGCATCTATACTAGCCCTATTGACGTGCCCCTATATTGCCTGTGCGTTTAATAACGTTCTGTACCAACACTTAACCAAATCCTAAATAGTCTTACGTGACCTTGATATGTGACCTTGGTCATTCATGTTTTATGTGAGAGTGCATTTGAAGCTTGCATTTTCATCAGCTGGTCTTCTAACGAGTGAATGACATTTACCATTCATAAAATATAACACATTGTGTAACTTACTATACCCTCATGTGTCCTGGACTTACATGAAATGGCTAATAACAAAACAAAATTCGAACAGTTCTTATCATTTGCTAACAATTTCTTACGTTTCTTTTTAAGCACAGTAACCGTTCTAGTATGTGAAAAGAAGAAAACGGTTAGACAAAGAGCACATTTTTGCGCCATCACTGCCTTTTGTGACCTTGGCCTTTATCAAAGGTCATTCAAGCAGGTATTTCTAGAAAGGTCATCTTCTTACAACTGAAGTAACAAGATACAATTGCGTCATGTCTAGTTACACTAACCTCGCTGCTGAACGTACTTTTGGCGCGAAGCGCCGTTTGTGTGTGCGTGCGTCCGTGCGTGCGTGCGTGCGTGCGTGCGTACGTGCGTGCGTGCGTGCGTGCGTACGTGTGTGTGTGTGTGTGTGTGTGTGTGTGTGTGTGTGTGTGTGTGTGTGTGTGTGTGTGTGTGTGTGTGTGTGTAGACACGAGAATCTCCGTTATTTCTGTACGCACAAGCTTGAAACGAAATACTTTATTCGAAGGGTGGCTAAGAAAGCCTCCGAGCATATTGTAATTGAATGTCTCATTGAAGACATAAAAGACCGTTTATAGAAAATCGGGTGACCCAGATTAGAATCAGCAATTTTTGTCATATTTACTTGGAATTTTGGATATAGCTAGTTTGTACAAAGACATTGGATGAGTTCGTTAGCCAGTTTTGTATCTTTTCAACTCGTCAGTAAAATTTAATTGTTTTCAGGAAAAAAATTAAAAGAGTTAAAAGCCTTGACTTCTGGAGAAATTCAGACGGTGGCGGTGATCAATGAAACTTACTTTACAACGGTTAGGGCATTGACATCGTCATCGACATAGCCATTTTACAAACCTGCCGTTGCTAACAACTACAAGACTAACTACAAATATACATACATATAAGTAAAACATAATACTTGCAAACAATTGACAACACTGTTCACATAGACAGACATAGTCATAGACTCACAGGCACCCTCGCCCCCCCGCCCTCCCCGTTACCCCCCCCCCCCCCCACCCCGCCACCCCCCTCCTCCTCCCCCCCCCCCCGGTCCCCCAAACGTGACGTAAAAGAAGCAACTCCGTCATCACGCAAACATTGACGCAATATAAATATGACCTAATTCTCTCTCTCTCTCTCACTCTCTCTCTCTCTCTCTCTCTCTCTCTCTCTCTCTCTCTCTCTCTCTCTCTCTCTCTCTCTCTCTCTCAGCAAAAAACAGCAGATAACGCCTCTGTTACTTAACCTTTCACCTAAAGGTAGTCAGGTAGAACAGGTAAATGAACATCGAGTACTGGGGATTACAATCGACAGTCAGCTAAAATGGCAAGCTCATACAGACGCCTTATGCAAAATAGTAGCCAAAAATCTCTTTATGTTATCAAAACTGAAATATTATACTGATTCAGATACCCGTAAACTATTTTATAACGCTCACATACGTTCTTATATCGATTACGCGTCAACGGTATGGGATGGATTTAGTGAGGTCTTTTTAAAGAGACTCAATTCCCTACACAGACGAGCGGCCAAAATAATCTGTCCTGATCCACACCTAAGCACTGAAGAAAAGCTCTCAAAAGCAGGTCTCCTGCCTCTTCAAGGTCATTTTAAATATAACAAAGCAATCTTTATGTTCAAAGTGTGGAAACGCAAAACACCTGAGTACATATCCACTTTGTTCCGTAAGTCTGAGTCCAAGCTTGGAAACATCAGAAAGCTTTTCATAGTCCCTAAACCAAGGATCGATCTATATAAAACTAGCTTATCCTTCTCAGGGGCACTTATCTGGAATGCACTTCCCGACCATGTAAAATCCACCTCCTCGCTAGCGTGTTTTAAAAAGTGTCTCTGCAAATATTTTGTGGATCACTCGTAGGGATGCCTTAACTACTTGTATTATATGTTTCTTTTTATGCTGGGTCCAATTTATTCCCAATTAAGTCTGTTATCCTTTTCATTGATCATTTGGACTACTTAGCTCTGTCTATGTGTAAAAGGGTCGGGTGGGGTGGGGGGTGTCTGTGAGTCTATGAGTATGTCTGTCTATGTGAACAGTGTTGTCATCTCTTTGTAAGAATTATGTTTACTTATATGTATGTATATTTGTAGTTAGTCTTGTAGTTGTTAGCAACGGCAGGTTTGTAAAATGGCTGTGTCGATGACGATGTCAATGCCTAAACCGTTGTAAAATAAAGTTTCATTGATTCATTGATTCATTGATTCTCTCTCTCTCTCTCTAACACGCACACGCACACACATCGACGCGCTTTCAGAAAAGCATGCATGTGTACTTAGTATATCATGTGGTTAGGTAAAGTCAGCCTGATGTCACACAAATTATACTTATAGCAAGACTGAAATTATTCCGCGAAATTCTATTTTTGTCTCCATTTTCCCAAACCTTAAAGCGAGAATGAAACTCATATCACGTAAAACATGCAATTACGTACAAAGGAAATATTACGTCATGACAAATGCCGTTTGACAAACCAATGACGCGTATACACCGCGCCCTTATAGAACTCACTGACGCATTGGCAGATCCGCGAGGCTTTTTCAATAGGACATATTTCAACGTCAGAATCAGGTCAAAGACAAAAGGTAGAGACACTTGACAGCGAGGACAGCTCTCATATAAAAGGGACTTTGTGGATTATGGTTCTTCCTATATCGCTTTGCTTTGCAATGTGTTGTATGGGCAGACAGAGAATTGAGGGATTCAAAAAGTATTTATGTAATGTATTGTATTGCTTTGTATTGTATTGTATTGTATTGTATTGTATTGTATTGTATTGCCATGTACTGGATTGTAACTGTCTCCTTAGCACGAGGTTGCTCCCTTACTATTATCATCTGCAACATTGATTTCAAACAATAATTCGCAACAGAGTTGATACTGTGAAGAAAAACTTCTGTATGCTGTGGTATTGTAACTTTTCTGCAGCTCGACATCTCGATCGATATGAAAAGATATTCTGTATCACAGTATATTGAAGTAATTTTTTACGCTATCACGTATGTGTGGTGCAAATAATGTTCACACAGAGCAGCATTCACGTTTGTATTCTTTAATTTAGGTAAATGCACTCTATTTGCAGGTGAGGATGCTGCGAATGGTAACGTATGGCAAAACGTTGCCATTGTCACCTCTATTCTGTGTTTACTGCTTCTCGCTGCCTTCTTGACTCGCTTGAAGCGTGTTCGCATGACTCTGTCTAATGCAGGAGAAGAAGCACGTCGAGCGATATGGTAAGCTTCAAATAATTGTTGAAATTCAGTCTTGTAGTTTCCGAGAACAATATTTCCCCCGTAGAACAACATAATCAACAATGGTTAAAAGAAAACACCATACTGTTGTCTTTAGATAAAAAAAAGTAGTCTCGGCTGTACCGCTGGGTGTAGGCCTACACAGAGTTGACTGACACTGATATTCATAACATGCATTTGTAAACTGAACACAATTAAAACAACATGTAATGACTAACGGAAATTGTCTTTAACAATAAGTATGTTTGAAAATACAACTTAAACGTTTAGGGCTTAATCTCTTTTGTCCACCACGAAGGATTTTGCAATTGTATAGCGATACATAGTCGGCAGTGCACATGATATACACCAGTACCTATGTTGTCACCGTTAATTTTATACTATTTTTGAGGGGGATACGCAAAGCGATGACCGATGAGGTTCACTACCCGCACGACATGCTGCTTGTCCCCCACTCCCACCCCACCCCCACCCCGACCCCCCACCCCCACCCCCCACCTCCCACCTCCTTTCATGAGGGTGGGGACGAGCAACAGGCCGTGGGAAGACGTAAAGCTACCAGCAGGCTGCCATCTGGGTAGCGATGACCTGTTACTTGGATGCTGGAGAGAGAGCGTGGCTCGACCTCGGTCCTGTCCATAGTTCCGGCGATCTTCACACTTGGGCTATATTTGTCTTTCGCTGCCTTGATGATGGGTGTCAGTTAATCGGGTGATTTCTTGCAACGCGCAAGAATGTTCATACCTATCGGTGCCGGGACCTCACGCTTGCTGGGTATGGCGTCCTTAAGTACGAGCACCGGAACATTGTCCAGTTTTCCAAAACTGACACTTTCACTACTATGACTCCGCAGTACTCGATGGGTAATCCATTTGCCGCTGTCAGTGTAATAAAGTTCGCCGGCATGATAGTGGCATCAAGATAGTACCTGACCGAGGCTTCCGTGACAGTGGTGACCTCGCTGCCCGTGTCGATCAAGGCGTCCACCTGCACACTATTAAACGCGACACGGCAGACAGGACGCTGGCCCACTAATCCGGGATATGTAGTACCCAGGAAAACCTTATCTGAAGCTCCGCCGCATCCACCTCATGCTCAGCTACTTTCTGAAGCTGGAGTCCCATCTAGACAATCCTGCCTATGATTGTGTGTTTAACCCGCCGTTTGCAGAGATTTACGATATCCATCCGGGAGCTGTCGTTCCACTTTCTTGACCTGGACAGAGTTTCGAAATATCTGCAACACACCACTCCAACATGGCTATAACCAGTTGCTGACGTCATGCCGGACTTAACTACTCACAGGGACTCCACTCCACCAGCTGTATACCAACAGAGCCTCAGTGAACTACTTTCACGTTTTCCTGGTTATTGTCGAATTTATACTGACGAGTCAAAGTCTGAGGATGGCAGAGTAGCTGTGGCCGCAGTGTCCTCTCGCCGTCATAGACGCCCATTTAAGCACCGCCTCCCAGAACATCCATCTGTATTTAGTGCAGAACTGCAGGCAGTTTTGCTGGCACTCAAGCATGCATATCAGTCTAGGGAAAGGAACTTCCTGATTCTGTCTGACTCTTTCTGCCCTCCAGGCCCTTCATGGCGCAGGAACAGACCACGCACTGCTGGTGCAGATTAAAGAACTTTACGCAGACTTGACGAAGGAATATTAGGATTTTTATTTGGGTCCCAGGGCGTCGAAGGCAGCAGGATCGCAGCTTCCGCTGCCAACATGTCCGCCGTGGCCCTGTCCCTGACGCACAGTCAATGGTGATTTTAAACCTGCGATTCGTGCGTACATAACCCGCGAGCGGGAGTCCGAGTGCGACAAAGAGCAAGCTAACAAGCTGCATGAAGCTCTTCCTAAAGTGCACGACAGTCTACCTTATCGCTGCGGCAGCCCACTTGAGAAAACTGTCCTTGCTCGGCTCCACATCGGCCACACGTATGTTACGCACTATTATTTACAAAAGCAAGAGGAGCGTCCATGGTGTTATGCCTGTGACGAGCAGTTTTCTGTTAAAAACTGTTTGCTGTCGTGTGCCGATCTAATTGACACGAGATATAAGCACTTCACAGCAGACTCCCTGAAGGTGTTGTTCCGAGATGTTCCCGCGTACAAAATCTTGGAATATTGTTTGCAAGATTTGAGCATTCAAAGACCGTGACTTTTATTATTTTGACCTTTTCGTGATTTTCTAATCCAAATATCTCAGCCATATCTACACCGATTCCGATGGTGGATATATCGTTGTGATCTTGGAATAAACCAGAATTCAACCGTTATACTGCCAAAGCAAATCACAACCTAACGGTCCAGTTTTTTTCTTGCACAGGTGTGCATCGTTAGGTACAAAACCAAGTGATAATTCTCGATTTACACAAGTAAAAATCATATGCACAAAATCTTCATTTTCTTAAGCATGCAGGTGCACTTGGTGTCCACACTGAAAAATGGTGTTTTCTTAGAGAAAATGAGATTCAAGTTGGGTCAGTCATATTTCGTGAGGCTTACAGTTGTGCTATTGTGGATGACTATGGGACTACTTTTTAAGAGTGAACAGTATGTGAGTCTGATGCGGTCATAATGCCACAAAAAGAACTAGGTAACAGGGGCGGATCTGTTGGTGGTGGTGGTGGTGGTGGTGGTGGTGGTGGTGGTGTGGTGGTGGTGGTGGTGGAAGGGGGGGGGTTCCAGGGGTTCCGCCCCCCCCCCCCTTCCCCCGCAGACCCAAAATTCCCCGATTTTTTTTAATATTTTTTTTTTTTGCAAAGCGCACAGTGATAAAGCGGAATGGAAAGCGGTTGAGATCCAACCCGGGTTCAACCCTGCACCGGATTAGGGTTACACTCACCCTGCTTCTACCCGGGTTAGGTCAAATGTGAACGCTCCAAACCTGGTTCAACCCGAGTTGATGTGCCAATGTAAACGGCCTCTTCATTACACTATGTGTGCATGATTAATTCTAACAAGTGAAGATTCGTAAATGGAAACATATTGTGGTCCAAAGCATGTGATCGATATAGATAAGAGAAAATGCCACTGAAAAGAAGGGAAATAATATCAAAAGACAGGTAACAAGGGTTGTCCGATGATAAATAAATCTCACAACTCGAGGTATGCATAATTATATATATTCTTTACTTTTAACAAAGGCGTCGCCCAAAGCCAAAAAATGCACTCAGAGTAGCTCCAAGGGACATAATTTTTCAATAAATTCCGAGAATGCTGTGCTAATGCCATGGAAATCCAGGCTGGTAAGCTTGCATTGTGTCATCAGGACATCAGCTGTCCTTTTGTGACTGCACTGCATCGCTTATTAGATCTTCTGAGCCTTCCACTGAACACCTACTACATAAAGTAATAGGGACTACCCCCAGGCGCCCCGCAACCCGCTGGAGAATATCCAGTCCTCCCCCCGAGAGGGGAGGCTAGTGCATGAATATTCCCAAACAGATCTTGGACCTGCTGGATAGATTTAAGATTTTGCCGCCTACGACCGGTTTCGACCCAAGGTGGGTCTCATCAGGTAGGCATACGGCGTAACCTGAAATTGCAAACACAACGCATGTACCAGATGCCGCCTCCAGAATTTGACTGGTAGCAACCACTAGTCCAGCGTGGATTGCATCCCTAAAGCTTCATGGGGTGTTGCAGTGGAAGAAGACTGACTAATTTTGAAAAGGCAACACCTAGGCAATTTTGTGGTACAATTATTCTTTACTTTTAACAAAGGCGTCGCCCAAAGCCAAAAAATGCACTCAATCAGAGTAGCTCCAAGGGACATAATTTTTCAATAAATTCCGAGAATGCTGTGCTAATGCCATGAAAATCCAGGCTGGTAAGCTTGCATTGTGTCATCAGGACATCAGCTGTCCTTTTGTGACTGCATCGCTTATTAGATCTTTTGAGCCTTCCATTGAACACCTACTACAAAAAGTAATAGGGACTACCCCCAGGCGCCCCGCAACCCGCTGGAGAATATCCAGAAAATTAGTCAGTCTTAAATCTATCCAGCAGGTCCAAGATCTGTTTGGGAATATTCATGCACTAGCCTCCCCTCTCGGGGGAAGGACTGGATATTCTCCAGCGGGTTGCGGGGCGCCTGGGGGTATATATATATATATATATATATATATATATATATATATATATATATATATATATATATATATATATATATATATATATATATATATATATATATATATATATATATATATATATATATATGTAACATGAAATAGATCAGTTTGCTTTTGTGCAGGTGACATCGGCCTCAGCTTCTGGAATAAAAAGTGGGGGGGGGGGGATAAGAACTATGACGCCGTTCAAAATTATAATATAAAAACTATTTAACTGACTAACACGAAACCTGTGTTATTTATTTATGTGCGGTGTTGTCTGCAGCGAGGGAACTAAGCTAACTTGCAGTTGCCATTCTTCCTGTGTGCACTGAGTCTTATACTGTTAGTTGCATTGCTCGCAGGAATAATCATTTTTATGACCAAACAAATCGTGTTTATGAAGATACCTGCAACGAGTGAACGATTTATAACAAGTGGCACAGGTGAAACACCTGGGAAAAGATGCCTACGGAGGCAGCGGCTGTTGGAGTATGCCCTTGTACATTTATCACACTTTGAACGGCTTTATGTCCGTGTGCTTGTTCAGGTGCGACTCATACTCCGTTTTTCCATGAAAACCTTTCCACACACGGGACACTTTAGATGGGATTCGTCTGAATAGCCGTGCTTTTGCCGCCTGTGCTTATGGGCAGTTCGACCATATAATTATGTATTTGACACCAGAGTCCTCAGATAAATATCTTGGGCCTTCTTCTGGAGTGGCTCCGATGGCACAGTCTCCTCACTGCCATCCAGGAAACTCTCAATTTCCACCTCCATCTGTTAAAAAATGCACTCAAAGCCGATCAGTTTGAAAGAAAAACTTTTTCCCTCTGAAAAATAGGTATTCAAAATCATCTTTGGATGTGACGGTGTGTACAATACAATTTCGGGAGAATGTGCCGCAGGCCGTACAGAGTGTCTGAACTGAACCGTACAGCCTAAAACGTCAGTCGCACTTTGTATACATCGATTGCGTTTCCATTTTACCCATTTACCACTTGAATTTATGTACAGGAAGTCTTAAGAACTCTACGTTTTCATTTAGCCAATTCATGACATATATAAGCTATTTGGGGAAAAAAAAGTAGTTCTTTGCCATTTCACTCACTATACAAGCAGATAAAAAGTCATCTAATAGCAGTATTATACAGAAAAACAACGGGAAAACAGTTTGGTAGCAGAGACTCTTGTGGTTTAAGACAACAGCAATGCTTTACATAATCTTTTGCAGGTCGGGCTATTGCCGGTTTCTGAAAGACCCTCCGTGCCAGTCGTCGATCACTGCACAAAAAATGGCGCTCACAAGCGTGCAGGTCAAAATAGACTTATGGCGGGTGCCCAGCGCGTCTTTTAGTGTGGCCGGCCAGATTTTTACGCATCCCACCGTGAGATGGCCTTAGTCGCTTGTTCGGCGTTAAACCCAAATAACACACACACACACACACACACACACACACACACACACACACACACACACACACACACACACACACACACACACACACACACACGCACGCACGCACGCACGCACGCACGCGCGCGCGCGCACGCACGCACGCACACACACACACACACACACACACACACACACACACACACACAATGTACCTTCTATACGCTGGCGTAACGCAACATGGCGTCATTTCTCCTTATTTCAAGAAGAATCATGCTACATCTCCCCTGACGTCGTTTGCATTGGGCACACATGCTACTAAACTCGCTCCGCCGCGTCCCGTTTCCGTCGCGTTCATGCGTGTGGTTATGTGATCGTGTGCGTGTGTGCGTGGTCTGTCATAATGTGGCAGATTGCATACGCGTACGCGCGCACACGCACGCATGTGCTCAAGCACGCGCACACCATGTGCGCGATTTATGCAATTTATTTGTTGGAATTTTTATAAATTTTTAAAATTTTCTTTAAAGGTTTCTTAACACGTTTCTTTTCTTTTCTATCGCGCTGTATTCATCAGTATTTTGTTTGCTAGCACATAATTGATTTTTACACCCTTGTCTACACTGCACGCATGCGAGTGTGTGTGTGTCTGTGTGTGTTTGTGTGTATGTGCGTGAGAGAGAGAGAGAGAGAGAGAGAGAGAGAGAGAGAGAGAGAGAGAGAGAGAGAGAGACTGTATTGTCATCCCATACATTTTTACCGTCAGGTATGTCAGCTGTGACAGTATGTACCATATATAAGTTATATATTGTCACTCTGACCAATTCCTAAGAGGAGTGTGTGTGTGTGTTTGCGAGTGGACATGCGTGCGTGTGTATGTGTCTGACCTAGTTATGTATTAGACCATTGTTTTGTTTATGAAAATGTTGATAAGTAGTTTGTAGCAACGGCAAGTTTAAAAATTGGTCTTGTAACCAAATACTTCTACCGTTGTAAAATAAAAGTTCATTGTTGATTGTTCGTTGTTCTCTTTTGTGTTACAGGCGAAGGCGTAATGTGAAGAAAAATGATCCGAAAGAAGAGGTCAGTGGCGATGTTCATCTGAAATTTTGGGAGAGACTTACAATAGTGAGAGATTAGCCAGAAGGTTGTGATTTCGTAATGCAGAAACAAACTTCTTTTACCTTATGCACAAAGCTGAACTGCCCAAACCATTTGTCCCCCTCTCGGGCAACTGTTATATTCAGGTAGTGTGAAAATTCCCTCCGTGAACGTTTGGCGGGCAGCTTTAACTCGATGCACCACTGACATTGGTTAAAAACAAACAAGATGAGATGACCCAGCGCATAGTTGTTTCTATTTTTAAGCCTATCCTTCTGATCCGTCTCTCCCCCCCCCCCCCCCCCCCCCCCACACACACACACACACCCAGCCCACACTAGCCTCTGATCCACACACAACATTGGCGCACACAAACACAGGCTGATACAAGGCACTTTGCGCCATTTGTACATTCTGTGAGCTGGCCACTCTGAAAAATAACAGCACGAGCATTGAAATGACCTCACTATAAGCTTCACGTCATAGCGTCGTCAGTGCCACGATGCAGTGTGCAAAGTGACGAAATTTATGTTTTACCTCGTAGTGCTAACAATTTAAGTGTGACAGGAGAGGTAAATTTCCAGCAGATTTTTATTCTTAAGCATGTTCTTAATTAAACGAACTTTTGATCGGCAAACCTAGATCGGAGAAGATCGGCGATCTTTTGGTTTGTTTCTTAATTGAAGTTGAACGAACCTTAGGCGAACTTCAGCAAACCAGGATTGCCATGGTTCTCTTTCTTAACTGAAGTGCTTGATTCGGCGTACTTACTGTCTGCGAAGGTGTTCAAAATGGCTGTCGCTATGCCGCTTCGCGATTTGGGCGATTTTTGTTTTTGTACTCCTTGCAGTAGCGATCCCACAAACAGCGTTCCGCCTCCCACAAATCAATAAAAATAGGTCTTGTTCTTCGCACGAGTGAAATATCGCCGTCTGCCATAGTTGTTTTGAATCGGTGACTATCTTCTTATCTCCAATGCAGAAGAGGGTAAAAGTTTTGACTAATCAGAGAAAAGGTTCGCCTTGGTTTGCTCAACACGTTCAGCGAACCTTTTCCGACAGCGAACTATGGTTTGCCGAGGTTTGTGAACTATTTCGAACTAGGTTCGCCGTATCTTTAGATCGTCCAATTAAGAACCAACCTGGTTCGTCCGAGATCGTGAACTCTAGTTCGTCAGAGTTCGCGAACTAAAGTTCGTTTAATTAAGAACATGCTTTAGAATGTTTAAGTCACAATTTCACCTAATCTTGCTCCGAAAGCTGGGACAAACAGGAGGCTTGTGTAAGTACTGTCAACTCATTCGAGTATTAACGAGAAGATGGTTTTTTTCGAATGAAAAAGATTTTAAGATTTGTAAATGTTTGAAAATAGCCTCAAGCAAGATGGGATGAACCAGCCCACAAAGTCTCTTCTACAAGAGCTTACATGCATTTTCACACTTTTTGAACAGAACGCTCACAGGTCTACATCATTAAAAAAAATAGAAGCTGTTTTCCTGAATCAAATATATATATATATATATATATATATATATATATATATATATATATATATATATATATATATATATATATATTGTGTGTGTGTGAGAGAGAATGGAGCGTGTGTCTCTGAATGGAGCGTGTTTATCGAGAACACCAAGGAACAATCCGTACCACTCAGACAAAGCATCGTTGGGGTCATTTATGGTAGTACACTGTATCAAAGGGTGCGCTACATAAATCACAAAGAAATGTTTCCTTGTTGAAGTGTTTAAGTGATCTGTATCTAATAGACGTGTGCTGATGTTTTCGGAATGAATTATCTGCTTTCAATGCCCAGCAACAGCACACCGGGTAGTGATCGCTAATCCCTACCTGTGGCACGTCTACTGCCTTCACCCTTGATTGAGTAGTTGTATATATGTGGTCTATAAGGGTGGAGGAAGTTGGACTAACACGAGTTGATGTTTTACCTAGCTGCTTTAAACCAAACATAGACATGGTGCACTCCCAAGCAGGGTTATTCAAAAACATGTTAATATTGAAATCGCCTAAGATCAAAATTTCAGAGCTGGACTGTCTGACCTTATCCATCATGACGATAAAGTCGTCAAACAATTTGAAATGTTGATGCTGGGTTCCTGTAAATGTACCCGACCAGCACGGGGCTTGATTTGTTTGCTCTTAACTCAACCCAAATGCATTCCACGGTTTTTGACTCCAAGTCCCCACGCCTGCAAGTAATACCGCTAATTGAATTATGAATGTATACTGCAATACCCGTTTGTCCCGGGCATTCAGCATCGCGGCGCAGTACAGTGAAGTCCTGGATAGAAACGGCCTCATCGCTGATGTTAGGATTGAGACGCGATTCCGTTACACCAAATAAGTGAAATGGATTGGGCTGTCTCAAGAGGACACACTGATCGTGAACTTTGTTAGTTAAATGATAAACATTTAAATGGCCATGTAACTTTCGATCATACGCCATGATTGCTAATGTATGTCAGTACTAAAGAGTACTAATGAAAAAGCTTATAAATGATACAACGGCAAATAAGAACGAAATCGTGAAACAAGTAAAAATTAAAATAATAATAATAATTTTAAAAAATATCAGTCAGCTCAAACACACAGAATGGTGAGGCAAGTGAAATAACTAACATAGATCTCACTACCTTGCAACCAGAAAATACGTCACAACACACTCAGAGGGACTAATCCCTTCAGCACACTTCAACAGTCAAAGCTAAACGGCCCCGCTGCGCGATAGGGGAAATAAGTCTGTCAGCGCTGCGAAAGGACAGATATGATCGTAGTGTGAATATACGTAGAACACTAGTAGAGAAAGTGTCACGGTGCACAAGAACTAGTGCTATAAGCGTCACAAATCGCACAGAATGAGTAGATCGGTAGTCACGAGTATTGTCGGCAGAAGGATGACAATGTTAATATTGGACCACGTGCAGTGGTTAAAGTTAAAAACAAATGAATACAAATGGAGAGAGAGAGAGAGAGAGAGAGAGAGAGAGAGAGAGAGAGAGATGAAATGAAATGAAATGAAACTTTTTTTTTTTTTACAGAAATGAAGCTTTATTTATCAAGGATAAATGGATAGGTACATAGACCTGTTTTCAATCATGTCCTTACACACACACACACACACACACACACGCAACCACGCACGCACGGACGCACGCATGCACGCACGCACGCGCACACACACACACACAAACAAACAAACGCACGCAAGCACTACCACATACACACGCACGCGCGCGCACACACACACACACACACACACACACACACACACACACACACACACACAATGCATGGAGAAAAAAGAAAAAGTAGTTAACCCCATCCAAGTCTCCAGAGCAGATCCGGGTGGGGAAAAGTACAAAGTAATAATACATTTACAAGAAGAAAAGTGTAAACAGAAATCAGTGTTTGCATGTATACATATGTGCATCGGGTTTTTACAAGAAATTACATGGTACAAAAAAAAAAGGTAAAAAGCGAATACACTGATATAGCTGTGGGGGGGGGGGGAGGGGTAGGGGGGGGGGGGGATTGGGAGGGGGGAGCTAAGCACTTACAAGAATAGCTTCAACAAGTCTACGATATGTACGTATTGAAGGTTAACTACACCAACTTCAGAAACGAAAAGCCACAGTCACGTGAGAAACGAAAAGCCATAGTCACGTGGTTTACTCTTTACTGCATTTCAAGTATTCCTGAGATACTTCAGCAGCTCGGTTTTAAATGTTCTAACCAATGGCGCTGCTCTAATATCTGCCGGGACAGAATTCCATAATTTGGCCCCAGAATAGGACAAAGATGACTTGTAAATATCCAAGCGGGGCATTGGTACTAGCATATTGCTTCCTGTGTTGGGCTGGACCTATGGGCAAAACGGAATACATTTGTGAGGTAAGTAGAAGATTCTGAGAGGGTGATTTTGCGCATGAATACCAGTTTATTATAGATAAAACGTTCGTGAAAATGTAAGACAGCTAAAAACTTGAATTTGTCATCTATACTAATGCTTTCTGTGGGTCTGTCAATAATTACTTTTTTTTTTTTTTTTTTTTTTTTTTTTTTTTTTGGGGGGGGGGGGGGTGGGGGGGGGGGGGGCAAGTTAGCATCACTACTCCCGTCCCAGATAGTAGAGGCATAATCCAAATGTGGCTGAAAATGAGCACAATAGAGAATTGTTTCTAGTGGATTCATCAGTGAAAATATCAGTTTAGAAAGTAGGTATACATTTTTAGATAGTGTTTTACAAACATTTGCAATATGATTCTGCCAGCACGTCTTGTCGTCTTTGGTGATTCCAATCAGGCGCTGCTCCATGACCTGCTCAACAGACTGGCCATTAAATGCGAGATTTTATGGAGGGGGGTTCAGCTGGTGTTTTTGTCTAGTGGTAATCAGCATAAATCTAGTTTGGAAGGATTCGGTACCATGGAGTTATTTTGACACCACTGTGAAACATCATTCAAACTACTTTGAAGAGATCTAGTTATACAATACATATCTGATGATGATACGTCAAGAGTTCCGTCGTTTGCAAAGAGACTGCAGGTTACACTGGGGTCAAGTATATGTAGTGGAAGATCGTTGATATAGACAAAAACCAATAATGGACCAAGGATATATCCTTGTGGTACTCCTTGCGCTATCACCCCCTAACGTGAGTTTGTCCCATTCACATGGACATAATAATTATTGTGTGCGCCCGTGCAGGTATGACGCAAGGAATGCAGGGGTGCCAGCACTTAAAAGATATACAGCAAGCTTCTGAATTAAACTCTCATGATTAACTAGGTCAAAAGCTTTCGAGAGGTCCAAAAAGACAGCCCCAGTTATTTCACCTCTATTCATCTAAATGTATTAGTGCTGTGTGACAAGAGTGCTTTAAACGAAAGCCCGATTGCAGTGAATGAATGAGTTTGTGTTTTTCGAGATAATGCCGCAAATGCGTGTGGATGTGCCTTTCAATCGGTTTAGACAAAGTTGATAGAGGGAAATAGGTCTAAACTTTTTTGGGTCAGTGAGGTCTTTTGTTTTAGGTAATGGTATCACCGTTGCTGTCTTTAAGCTAGAAGGAAAATTACCTTGCTGTAAGCAAAGGTTGTAAACGTACGTTAACGAATCTATGACATACGGCAGAGCCAACTGGAGAACAGTGCTGCTAATACCATCATGGCCAGACGTACGTTTATTTTATAATGCCGAGATGGATTTTCCCACGTCATGATCCGTTAATAATGGAATATGAAATGATGTATCGGGAGTAAACCTTTCATTACAGAACCTTTTCAATTGTTCTGACACCACAGATGGCTGATCGGGAGATGTGGACTGGAGTAGTGTACTGGCGGCAAAAAGAAAATACTGATTAAATATATCAACTGGGATGTTTGTACACTGAGCAGTATTTTTTGGACCTCGTGAAAGCGTTCAACGCACGACAAATAGATATAATATCCTTTTTGCCATTCATAAGTCGGTGAAAGAGGGACCTTTGAGCCTTTCTCACTAGGGATTTTACATAATGTCTTTGTTTTTGAAAGGATGCAAAATCTTTATTACTTTTATATTCATCTCGGATCTGCATGGCACCCTTGATTTCGTTATTCAACCAGGCGGGCAGCTGGGGATTTTTGACACGTTTCTCTCTGAATGGGGCATGTCTGTCAAGAACACCAAGAAACAATCTGTACCATTCAGATAAAGCCTCGTTAGGATCACTATCGTGGTAGACCGTATCGAATGACGTATTACTTAAATCGTATTAAAAAAAAATATCCCTGCTAAAGTGTTTAAGCGATCTATATCTAATGGTTGTGTGCTGATGCTTGAGGAGAGAATTATCCGCTTTTAAGGTCCAGCAGCAGCACACCGGGTAATGATCGCTAATCCCTGAGGCACTTCTACTACCAGCTTACAGGTAGTGGAGAAAGAGAGAGAGAGAGAGAGAGAGAGAGAGAGAGAGAGAGAGAGAGAGAGAGAGAGAGAGAGAGAGAGACAGACAGACAGACAGACAGACAGACAGACAGACAGACAGACAGACAGATAGACAGACAGAGACAGAGAGACAGACAGAGAGAGAGAGAGAGAGAGAGAGAGAGAGAGAGGGTCAGTGTTAGGACCTCTTCTATTTTGTTTATACATCAACGATCTGCCTCTTCACCTAACGTCCGAATCTGTCGAATGTGACTTGTTTGCTGACGATACTTCAATCACACGGCAAATAAAAACCTTCATGTGGTTGTAAAAAACTTACAACAGAGCCTTGATGAGGTGTCCGCCTGGTGTGAACGTAACTCAGTGAGTATCCATCCAGCAAAAACTAAGTCAATGGTAATTGCGAAACGCCAAAAACACCAACTAAGCCCCCTTTCACTTGATTTGTCCTTCGGAGGCAATTCTATTGAGCAAGTGTCTGAACACCCCTCCTTGGAATTATCATAGATGATCAGCGCAAATGGCAGGCAAACACACATAAAGTGTGTAAAACTGTTTCAAGAAACATTTTCATGCTGTCCAAACTGAACCACTTCACTGACTGAAACCAGAAAATTATTTTATTATGCACATATTCAGTCCCATATTAATTATTATGCTTCCACGGTGTGGGATGCTGCAGAGATGTACATTTAAAAAGACTGAACTCCTTACACAGACGAGCAGCGAAATTAATTTTACCTGATCCTACTTTGACAACGGATGATAAGAGTCACAAAGCGGGACTTCTTTCTCTCAAGAATCAGCTTGCATTCAACAAAGGTGTTCTCCTTTTCAAGATTCGGAATGACAACACTCCGGAATATCTAACCCAGCTGCTAGTCCGGTCACAGTCCCGCTATGGCGATACAAAAAGCCTGTATGTAGTACCCAAAACCGGAATAGACTTATTTAAAACCAATTTAGCATTCTCGGGGGCGACTTTGTGGAATTCTTTTCCATCGCACACGAAGACCACTCCAACGGTATCATGTTTCAAGAAAAGTCTTTTTAAACATTTATCTTTGCAGCCATAACTATCTGCAAGCTTTGCTTTCTATACGTAGATATCATTGTTAGTAATGTACCCATTCTACTGCTGTGTATGTATAGTGCTGCTGTGTTTTTGCTTCCTTACCATTGCTCCCCCCTCCCCCAACACACCCGTAGGCGTTGGTCCTATACATGTATTAATGTAATGTAATTGTTGTGTTTGTAGATGTAGCAACGGCAGATTTGAAAAATGGCATTGCCTCTGGCATTGTTAATATTTTTACCGTTGTAAAATAAAGATTCATTGATTCATTGATTCTCTCTCTCTCCCCCCCCCCCCCCCTATCGCTCGCACATAGCTGTATCAGCGTAACTTGAGCACCCTGAGTTGCATTGCGGACGTTTAACTAACCCAACCTGGACAGTTCGACTTGACGGAGCCATTTTCAGTTAAATATTAGTCACAGAAAGCGCAGCTTTGGCCACGGAAAATAAATTGTTTGACTTATCCGAGTTTGAAAAACGAGAAACGCATTCTAGTTATACGATGTTTATTAGCCCAAACTGGACCGTTTTAGAAATACGTTGTAAAATTAGTCCTAGAAGAACAGCTTTGGACAGGGAGAAATACGTTGTAAAATTAGTCCTAGAAGAACAGCTTTGGACAGGGAGAAATACGTTGTAAAATTAGTCCTAGAAGAACAGCTTTGGACAGGGGAAAAATATGGTTCGACTAAACGTTTTTCGACCTATCCGTCTCTGACTTAAGCGTATGAACTTAATTTTTGTTAAAAAAAAAATAAATAAATCGCTCGACTTATCCGACTTTTGCAGGAGAAACACCTTCGGAGTTTGACTTAAGCGAGGTCGAGTTATCCGTTGTAAAATTATTCGTAGAAAGATCATTGGCCGGTATTTTTTAAATTTTTTAAAATTTTATTTATTTATTTATTTATATTATTATTATTATTATTATTATTATTATTATTATTTTATTATTATTATTTTTTTGGGGGGTGGGGGGTGGGGGGGGGGGGTCGACTTAAGCGTTTTTCGACTTACCCGTTTTTTTCGAATTAAGCGTATGGGACTGTATTAATGCCAACTGAGATCACTTGTGCGCGAATGAACCCCACCCACTCAAGTGATTTTTAAGGGGGTTGAATGACTCATTTAGTCTACAAAAATATACTGTGCAACAAAGTAGGCTGTTCAGTTTTCATTTGGAACTGTTGAAAAAGATCAAAATCGCCAAACTAATAAATTTGGCCACCAATAAGCCCCGCCACTTGCCACTTTATTTTCTCAACAGCAACTATGTTGTGCTGGTCTTGTGATCGGATTGACTGCCATAAAAATGCCGTTGGGGTCCTATGGCAAAAACAACATGCAGTTGCCTGTGAACTGCTGTCTGACTTTTTTTTTTTTTAAAGACAACCAGCTTAAATAACGGTTTGCATGACCACGATTATCACACGACAAATTGACACGATTTGCACAACAACAACAACAACAACAAATAATTAAATAAATAAATAACCTGTACGTGACATTTGACATAGAACCTAAACGCCATATTAATGGCTCCTAATTCGGTCACTTGAAGTAACAACATAGTACATAAAACGCTACACATAAAACCTTTGAAGAAATATGGGCGCCATTTTACATTGCGAATCAGATTTAAGGAGTATTGAAGCAAACAAAACATACGCCCGAAATACAACGCTCTCAAGTGAAGTTATCTTACAACTTAAGGTTTGAATGTGTCGCGCTCACAGGGTTGTAAAGGAAACTTAAGGGGTAACATTGTGTGATAACGACAAATTATGCAAAATCAGTTCTTACTACTTGCAGTCAAGATGTTAAAATCTTCAAGCAGTAGACAAAATGTATATGCAGAACTTAGTAAATCTTCTTTGAAGGCATTGTGTATTTTTGTGTTTCCCTCTAAACTGTTGACAGAAACCATTCCTACCAGATCCCAGTACTGAACAACGACCACAAGCAGAAGCGGCCGAAACCTTCTGGCGTCAGAATACACGCGACTGGTATCCCAACCTCCACAGCCAAACATACTTCCTGCCCCCGATTTACTTCAACAAAGTGCCATACGACGTGCAGACTGTGGCCGGTCAGTCGGTTCTAGTTCCACAGGAGGCATCAGATCGGCCTCACCAGGTGCCCGTTGTCTTTAATCCCAGTGGCCCTCCCCATCAGGTCCCTGCCCCACCTCTAGCATCTCTTGTTTGGCCTGACCAGCCCGTCCACCCGGGTCCGCTGCCTGTGGTGCAGGACAGCGACTTTAGAGATGATGTTGCAATGCAGAAGGTACTTTACTACATCCGGGACCTGGCAGAGAGGGCGCAGTTGGTGATGCTGGTGTTGTCCCATCTAGAATTCAGGAAATATCTCGACAACGAAGTCAATGCAATCTACGCCGCAGCCATCCGCTTGCTGCCACGACCCGCTACACTGGGGCGATACTATAAGAATGGCGAATTTGACGTACTGTTGATTAATGAACAACATGGCCTGGTACTTGGATTAGTAAAATCAGTTGGAGCTCAACCCGACAAGATTTCGAACCTACACAACACGGTGGTAAAAGTAGTTGGGAAAGCTGTCAAACAGTTGAACAAGGCGAAGTATGTGCTGAAATATCTAGTGTCTGACCTGCAGCGCGTGAAAATAACGACGACACTGATGCTTCCGAACATAACTTCAGAACAACTGCTACAAGCTTTGAAAACCGACACTGAAGTTCAATGGGTGAGCTCTTTCTCTCTCTCTCTCTCTCTCTCTCTCTCTCTCTCTCTCTCTCTCTCTCTCTCTCTCTCTCTCTCTCTCTCTCTCTCTCTCTCTCTCTCTCATATCTAATAGATCTGTTTAAAAAATCAGATTCCTGGTATGGGAAATTGAGGGGTCTTTATATTGTTCCAAAACCCAAAAATAGATATTTTTAAATCCACTTTGTCATTTGCGGGTTCCAGTCTGTCGAACTCACTTCCACATCACGTTAAAGCCACTTCGACATTATCTCGTTTCAAGACAAGACTTTATATATACCTGACATCACTCTAATAGCAATACCTAGTTATACGTAGACACACGAATGTACGTGTATATTCTAACAATCATGTGTATGTGTTTGTATGTGTGTGATACAACTAGATCAGCAATCACGCATAGATGATCAGACTCAATTGATTGTACATTGATTGTACATTGCTTAACGTCCCGACAGCAACAAGGCTTTCTCAGGACGTGCCTGCACTGCTTGTGAAAAAAAAAATAAACAGAACATTGAATGTATGTCGCCAGCCGGTCAAATACGTTAAATAAACCTACGACATGGGGCCTAAATAAAGCTAAGACCATTTAGCAACACACATCCAATATCAAGAGCTACAGGCAGTGCAGACAGTAGGGAGAGTTTTAAAAAGGCAAATACAAGTGAATGGACAAAGGGTAGACAGAAACACATGCCCCAGAATAGAGAGAAAAACCCACCCTGTGGGGCTGACCAGGGTGACCCTGGGAACTAAAAAATACCTAACCCCACCCAAATCCCCCAGGGCAGACCCGGGTGGGGTTGATCAGACTCAAGTGCATATGACATATAAGTAGACTGAACGAAATTATCACTTGGTCGGTGTAGTAGCCAATCAAGAGTATGACCATGCTTGTGAGTTGACTGACGAACAGACTGTGCAAGGTCAAAAACACTCAAAGGATCCATTAGTTTCATAGTACTAGAGTTCTGCCGGCAGTCAAAGTAGAAGTTGAAGTCTCCCAAAATAGCAAGGTTACCTTGAAGTGAGTTGCTGTATTCAAGTAAATCAGAAAACTGATCAAGGAACATGGCATCAGTCAGCTTAATTTTGCGGTTAGACGAGTCTCTCGCCGGTAGAGAATGAAAAATTGTACTGGCTTGCTTGGTAGCGTAAGTGTTACGTGTGCTAGTTCAAAGGAACAATGTTCGAAGGCAAATGCAGTGTTACAGGAGAAGTAGGGCACAAGGTCATCTCGAAAAATGATGGCAAGACCGCCACCCCGAGATGGACGTGGAACTGACTTGACGGTGAAGCCAGCAGGGGCAAGTTCGGCACATTACGCCTCGTCACCACCCGGTTTTAGCCAAGTTTCAGTCGAAAACAAGACATCAATGTCATTGTCATATATAAAGTTGCTTATTTCAGTTCGTTTCTCCGGAGACGCGACTGAACGTGCATTGAATAGTCACTTTCAGTCCATTAGTTTTGTGTGGACGATTGGACGTTGATAAGGGGATATGAATCAAGTTATCTTTACACACCCCTCGTGAATCCATGCTTTGTGTCTCTCATTTCGTTGTCAAAGAAACAACTGCAATTCTCCTACCTTGACAACGGCTACCAGCCCTAAAAGGACGCTTTTTCTTACGTCCCCGAAGGCACGGCAGCGCAGAGTATCTTAAATGTATGCACAGATCATGTAGCGTCCAGCACAGGGATTGTGAAACACCATGCACATGATGATCTAACGCCAGAAGTGCCTCTATGCTGTAGGGTATCCGCACAGAAGATGGAGACAAATTGTCAGCAACTGACAAGTGTGAAGCAGGGTCAATACACGAAGTACTGCAATAGTCAGCGTGAGACACAGTTGTGCGACACACACTGCCACTGAAGAGTACACACTAAAGTAGGCCAGTCATTGACAGACGTCACAGGCCTCCAGTTGAAGTCACGTGCAGTTGGACCAAAGGGTGCATGAGCACTGTTGAAGACAGGCGCAATCTCATATTAGTCCAAGAGCCAGACCTGACTACCATGCACCCTCCCCCCCTCCCCCCCCCCCCCAGTACTCTATAAGATGGGCTTCATAGTGCACCTTAGTATGTCTTGCGATGTTAAAGCCATGTTCCCACAGAATCCCCGATGGCGCATATATTTATCAAGTGTCTGTTCTCGCTCTTTGCGGATGCTAAAATAAGCTTCAGAAACACCTTCCTCTACATAAATCAGAATTCATTCCACAAGCGAAGTGAAACGCGAAAAAGCATGAAAAACGTAAATCTAAGACTGGTTACACATCGTACAAAACCAAATATATATTCTAAAAGCAGGAACTGTGCTGAATCTAATGACTATCGAAACAGCTTTCTACGTTTAATAGAACGGAAGCTATGAAACATCAAAAATAAACAGAAAACACGCGTTACAAAACCATTACTAAAACAATGAGAAGACACGCCGCGCCACGCTACTGGTGCCGTCACGGCTAGCGGCTGAACGGGGTAACCTCAGACGTATACTAAAAATAGCTACATGGGGGCCAGAGGCATATGGCGCTCTGCTACATGTTTGTGTGTGTGTGTGTGTGTGTGTGTGTGTGTGTGTGTGTGTGTGTGTGTGTGTGTGTGTGTGTGTTTTTGATGGCGTACACTACCGAAGTCAATGCAGTTTAATTGTCCGCTATAGCTAGGAAAATGTAGCATATATGTTAGCTGAATGTACCTTTGTTTTTCTACCAAGTCGGTTACCTTGAATGTTCACTTCCCACTCCAGTTTAGAGTACTTCAAGTCCAGGGACTTGTTTCATCCGTTACAGCTGCCACACCCGATCACCTGTACGCCCCTGACTGCCGGATTTTGTTTTCATTATAGGGTATGTGTGTTGCAGAAGCTGTGTGGGTGTTTAGAGGTGGGGTCTAACCTCGATGCTGCTGTGAGCCGCTGTCTTACGTCAGACATCATACATGTTACGTCCAGCAATTGGTGGGAGACCGTTGCGACGGACCAGGACACTAACATGTCATCCTATATTTATGAGGTCCTTGTCGCCAGGTGGGTGTTTTACGTTTCCCATTGCATGTTTTGGTTTCTGCTAGTTTATCTATTTATTATATACTTGATAAAACACTGATGTTATTATTCGGTGATTTTGCTCAGACTCTTGGTGCTAGAACACCACGAACGACGTTGTATAACCATGGTCATCCCACGCAAACTCCGCAACATGGTGTCCACCGTGGATTCGGGAGATTGGTGTTTTGAGCTTCTTGAGCTCCATGAGGCCCCGATTTAAATCATTTAGTATGGATGACGCATAAACTTAGCTGATAAGATGATGATGACGCATTTTTGTATTTTGGTATTTTGGATCCTCACGTTCTAAGTTTACTGTAGATCTGATGGCGCACAATGTTAGTTGAGTGGATCAGTTGCTTGGGGTCAATCGTTCTCGGCGTTAGACCGAGAAAAGACCGGACTGCACAGAGAAGTTGACAGTAGCGCGCACGGACGGCGACAGGAAGTGGGGCACGCATTAGGCACGGTTTGGCTGTGTTTCTACCAACTCTGCTACTGTGTAACTTGAACAGAATCTACTGTGCTACTGCACAGTGAGACTATGATTTATTTTTCTTTTGGTGACTCTTTTGCTTGCATGCTTTTTGTTATAATGAGCGACTTAGTTCACTGCTGCTGCCGCAAGGTGGCGTAAACACATAGACCTTTTGCCCCTCCATACACCCGCCCCCCTTCGGAGGATCGGAGACTATGTTTTTTTCTGAAAGTCTAACAAAACCACGTACGTTCCTAGGTGTTTTTCAAGCACCGTATCGAAGATAACAGAGTTTGACCGAACACACCCCCCAAAGGGGTCATAATTGTTTGGTGGGTAAGGGTATTAGATGGATAGTAAAGCTATGATAACTACACGAAAATACTTATTATTTGGTATCGGTGTGTTCGCCTTTACCGGGCATTCAGAAAATAATAAACTTTATTATATTCTTCTTTTTTATACACGATGACGTCACAGCATTCCATATTTGGACCCTATGAATATGACACCATTTTTTAGGTGCGGTGTTTTGATGCACTTCTTCCATGATTAATGGAATTACAAGCACACGAAAGACTTCTTATGTGCTAAAATACTTCCAGTAATATATTTTCACTTCATATTTACACAGTTTGTAAAATATGGTGACGTCATATAATAGTATCTTGAGCTTAAAGTGGATTGATTTTCATTACGTTTCCGGAATATGAATTTTTGCAGCTAAGTTTTGTAATTTTTCAGGCTTTGAAGTGTGGTAGATATTAGTCAGTTTATGCTAAGAGTGTGAGTGCTACGTCAATGCTGGGCAGACATTTAAAAATGGAGGCAGGTGGCTGAAAATGTGTGTGTGTGGGGGGGGGGGGCAATAAACACACACACACACACAAAGAGCTTACAGTATGTTTCTAATTAGTGAAAGACTGAGACTGCAATTATCTATGCCTACAGTTGTGCTGCCCCAATTGCAATAGAATGAAAGAATACGCGTATAGACTAGTAGGGCGCCTGTAATACGGGCTGCACAACACATCTATTTACCTTACGTCAGTGACAAACCGGCGTATGAATGAGGGGATTCTAATACTAGTTCCAATGCAATAGCAGTTCTAATGCCGGGATCATTTGTTGATCTGTGTGTGTGTGTGTGTGTGTGTGTGTGTGTGTGTGTGTGTGTGTGTGTGTGTGTGTGTGTGTGTGTGTGTGTGTGTGTGTGTGTGTGCCACGGTGCGTGCGTAGGCTTGTCGCTGTGTCCTGCTTTTAAAGAATGGTTGGTCGAGGTAAGGGTTTGCGACTAAAATCCGGGCATGTGGAATTGAAACAGCAGTTCAGGGATGTGCCTTTTCTGTTACGATCATGAGGGGCAACACATCATAAAATTCCCACCTTGCCTAGATGTAGTCCGAGGTTTACTTCTAGACTGTGTCAGTAGTGAACTGAGGTATCTATGATCCTAATAAAAAAATATATATATATATGGCAGATCATAGCATTGTACAGCATGCTGATAGACGGCACAATCCAAGAGTCAGACACAAAAAGAACTAACCACACAGACGTTGTCGGTAAAACAGTACTATTACTGTGCTAAAAGGCATTTAGCCCTTTTCAAATATCCGAAGTGGTGGGCCAACGGCCGAGCAGACCGTCCAGTAAGCCCAAACAGCCACATGCATGAGACAACGTTTGTCGCGATCTAAGTCAGGAGCACATTCAACTGTGGCGCGCTTGATATTTAGTGTGGACGGTATCGTAGATTGTTAACAATTTCCCATCAAATCACTTGTGTACGCTATTTGGGCATTTGAAAACACACACACACACACACACACACGCACACACACACACACACACACACACACAAGGGGCGGAACAGTTACCTCAGGGGTGGTTCCAGCTATTTGTTTGGGACCTTCAACCTGGCAATGAAGGCCTCCCGACCTTGCTTCCAATGGCCGAAAAATTTCACCAAACGCCGAAATATCAAAAAAAAAAAAAAAAAAAAAAAGGTGGGGGGGGGGGGGGGGGCGTGTGTAGGGACTCTCACTGCTCGTCAAAATAAACACGGTGCGGGTGGGGTGGGAGGGGAGGTGTCCAAAACTCCCTATGAAGGGACTTTGTTATAGCGTTTTAAAAAAAATATTCAACAACAACAGCTAATTAACTTTGGATTTTTTTCCTGTGGTCTGAGAAACGTCTTTTCTCTCAGTGTTACTACTCACATGACCAGTAAACCTCAATCCGCTTGCATGCGTCATGTTTCAAACTAACACGTACATTCCTTGCAAACACTCATAACATGCTTGAACATTGTTTTGTGTCATCAGCCCATGCACTGACTTGATGGTAGTGCGAACAATCCTGATAGCTTAATGTTTCAATGTTATGTTCAGTTCAAGTGTTTCTTGCGAAGGTGAGGAAGGGCGGGGGGGGGGGGGGTGGGGGGGGGGGGAAAGGGGGGGTGGAGAAATTACATGACTACCGTCTTATAGCTGGTTTAAGCAACTGATTTGTTGACTTGCATATTACTTCTCAGGGCTACATACTCTGCAGAAGTTCCATACTTATCAGAATGGACCATACATAAACAATGAAGAGGATCCTTTTCTTTTACCTATATTAGATTCTTTATCTTTGTATGTATGTGTGTGTGTGTGTGTGTGTGTGTGTGTGTGTGTGTGTGTGTGTGTGTGTGTGTGTGTGTGAGAGAGAGAGAGAGAGAGAGAGAGAGCGAGAGAGAGAGAGAGAGAGAGGGAGAATCAATGAATCAATTAAACTTTATTTTACAACGGTTAAGGCATTGAAATCATTGACACAGCCATTTTACAAACCTGCCGATGCTAACAACTAAAAACTACCAAACTAAAACTACAAAACTATCTACACATGCACATACATACAAGTAAAACATAATACTTACAAACAATTAACAACACTATTCACATAGGCAAGACATACTCATCTCTCTTGGCTTGACTTTGCGAACGAAGATTCTATAGGGCTTGCCCACGTCGTCTGCAGGCATTTTCGTGGCTGCGGAGGCCAATCCGGGACAGGCAGGTACGACCGCAGTGGCTGCAGGGGAAAATCTGGTCAGGGTTCTGAGTTACGACAGCTCTGTTTTTTCTTCTGAGCCGCTTGTCCTTAAGGTTAGCTCTGCGAGAGTCCTCAAAGGAGACGGCTGCCTTGTGAATGGTGGAGCGCCAGGTGTCACGGTCCGCAGCAAGCGAAGACCACTGGCGGTGGTCGATTTGGCAGGCACTAAGTGACTTCTTGAGACAGTCTTTGTATCTCTTCTTTGGTGCCCCTCTGTCTCGGTGTCCAGTGGCGAGCTCGCCGAACAGAGTGATCTTGGGTAGGCGATGATCCTCCATCCTGGAGACGTGCCCCGCCCAGCGAAGCTGTGTCCGCAGCAGCAAAGCCTCGATGCTCACAGTTTCCGCCTGTTCAAGGACCTCGACGTTGGTGACATAGTCACTCCAGTGAATGCTGAGGATGGTACGCAGGCAGCGCTGGTGGAAGCGTTCGAGGAGTCGTAGTTGGCTGCGGTAGAGGGCCCAGGACTCGGAACCGTACAGCAGGGTGGTGAGGACGACAGCTCTGTACACGCTGATCTTGGTTCCTTTTTTTCAGCTGTTGATTGTGCCACACCCGCTTGAATAGTCGCCCGAAAGCACTGTTCGCTTTTGCCAGCCTGTTGTCTAGCTCCTTGTCCAGCTTGGCGTCTGACGTGATGATGCAGCCAAGGTAGGTAAACTGGTGTACAGACTTCAGTTCGGACTCGCCGATGGTGATGTGGGGAGGGCGATGCTCTTCCTTGGGTGCCGGCTGATGAAGGACCTCTGTCTTTTTCAGACTGACCTCAAGTCCAAAGAGCTGGGCGGCATCTGCGAAGCAGGACGTAATGCGCTGCAAGGCTCTCTCTGTGTGTGCGAGGGCAGCGTCATCAGCAAAGAGCAGCTCACGAATCAGTTGGTCTAGGGTTTTCGTGTGGGCCTGCAGTCGTCTGAGGTTGAACAGGCTGCCATCGAGACGATACCTGATGTACACTGCGTCGTCGTCGTCGAGGTCCACTGTGGCCTGCTTCAACATCATGCTGAAGAAGATGGTGAAGAGGGTCGGTGCCAGCACGCAGCCTTGCTTCACGCCGTTGCGAATGGGGAATGGTTCTGAGAGGTCACTGTTTAGTCTGACCTGGCCTTGCTGGTCCTCGTGGAGCTGGACGATCATGTTGAGGAACTTTGGGGGACAGCCTAGTCGCTCCAGGATCTGCCACATACCTTGCCTGCTCACAGTGTCAAACGCTTTTGTTAGGTCGACAAACGTTACGTACAGCCCTTTGTTCTGCTCGCGGCACTTCTCCTGAAGCTGTCTCAGCACAAAGACCATGTCGGTGGTACTCCTGTTGGCTCTGAAGCCACACTGGCCCTCTGGGAGGTGGTCTTCAGCGATGGCAGGTACCAGCCGATTCAGGAGCAACCTTGCGAGAATTTTCCCGGCAATGGACAGCAGGGTAATTCCACGATAATTAGAGCAGGCAGACTTCTCTCCTTTGTTCTTGTACAGGGTGATGATGACTGCATCACGGAGATCCTTTGGTAGTGTTCCTTTTTCCCAGCAGCAGAGAAAGAGGTCGTGGAGCTTGTTGTGCAGTGCTGGGCCTCCATGTTTCCAGATCTCTGGCGGGATTCCGTCAATGCCTGCTGCTTTGCCACTCTTGAGCTGGTGGATGGCTGTGAGGGTCTCTTCGGCGGTGGGCGGTTCGTCCAATTCAACCTTTAGTGGAAGGTGTGGGATTTGGAGGATGACTGTTTCTTGAACAGTGCGCTCAGCGCCGAAGAGGTCCTGAAAGTATTCCGACCAGCGGTTCAAGATGGAGGTATTATCTGTGAGGAGTGCCTGTCCATCAGCGCTTCGCAGGGGACTTTGTACCAGGTGCCTAGGGCCATACACTGCTTTCAGTGCTTCGTAGAAGCCCCTGTAGTCACCGTTGTCAGCGCAGAGCTGGGTCCTCTGTGCGAGTCTGGACCACCACTCGTTCTGGAGCTCTCTAAGCTTGAGCTGGAGACTGCTGCAGATGAGGCGGAAGGCAGACTTCTTCACAGGGGAGGAAGGCTGGGCTAGGTGGGCCTGGTGGGCGGCTCTTTTTTGCTAGAAGTTCCTGGATCTCTACGTCGTTTTCGTCAAACCAGTCTTTGTTCCTCTTTCTAGCAAAGCCCAAGACTTCCACAGAAGATTTTACAATAGCAGTTTTCAGCTGTTCCCAGAGTGTTTCAGGGGAGGAGTCTTCTGGATCAACTGTGTCTTTGAGCATGCGCTGTAAATCGGCCTGAAGGGCAGCTTTCTTGTCGTCACGCTGAAGGCTGGCAACATCAAGCTTTTTCGTGGGGGGGGGGGGGGGGGCTTTCTTGGGTTTCAGCTTGAGGCGGAGCCTGAGTTTACAGCGAACAAGGCGGTGGTCAGTGTGGCACTCTGCGCTGGGCATCACTCTGGTGAGGAGGACGTCACTGCGGTCCCTCTGACGCACTAAGACATAGTCGATAAGGTGCCAGTGCTTGGAGCGAGGATGCATCCAGGTGGGCTTTCGACTGTCCTTTTGCTGGAAAGTAGTGTTGGTGATGACAAGTTGCTGCTCTGCACAGAGCTCCAACAGGCGACCATTGTCATTGCAGTTCCCAACGCCATGCTTGCCGAGGACTCCTTTCCAGGCTTCACAGTCTTGGCCCACTCTGGCGTTGAAGTCGCCAAGGATGATGACTTTGTCGTCTGCAGGGGTGCTCTGCAGGAGGCTGCGCAGGTCAGAGTAGAACTTGTCTTTTTCTGCAGGCTCTGCCAGGAGGGTTGGGGAGTACACACT
>BTPG01000002.1:8615391-8625391 GCA_036245525.1 Semisulcospira habei | reverse complement strand
GATCTAAGCAGCCAATGTTTGCTTTTCGGCTTACTGACTCTGTGACACGATGCTGTATCGTCTCCACCAGACTCCACTCCTGTCAGCCCTGCAGACACGCTGGCACTTCCTGAGGGGTGTCACAATGTTTGCTGATCCCACCACCCTCCACACCTACCCTTGTTTCTAACTTTCTAAAGTTGGCGCTGAGTGCCCGGTTACAGCATACCACCAAGTCCGAGTCGCGATGGCATCTTCATCCCTCTCTCTAAGTGTCGTGACGCAAGACCCCACCCTCGCCAATCCCTTTAAGAGAGAAAACCCGGTGCTAAAGGACACTGCGTGCGGCCAGCAAACGCGTTTCTACAGCAACGGCCCCAATGGCGTCATCACCCTCAAGCGCTGGCGAACTGCCCTCTACCACCGCTACGTCAACCTGCTCCAGGCAAGAGGCGGTTACACTGTAGTCTGGAGGGACACAGACGCCAGAAATGAACCTGTAGAGTGTGGTGACTCCTACCTGGATTGTTCCAATCCTGACATTCCCGATGACTTGGGAAAAACATTCATACAAATCAGGGGGAGAGCAAAACCAAAAATCACCATCACCCTCTACTTCCACGTGCGTCGCAAGACTGGCGGCACCTGTCTCATTCAGGGACACAACAAGGACACGTGGGTCCTAAGCGAATATGACTCTTTGTGTACATTCGTACAACAGCTGAAAGACGGCTGCGCAGACCCTGCTGACAATGTCCCTGTTGACATGCCGCGTGACCAGTCATGCGATCCCACCATCTCCCCGATAGTATCATTCCCAGACACCCCTCCTCGGGCAATTTTGGACTCATCCCTCCCCTTAATCGGATTGGAGGCTGACGACTCTACCTCCCTATCGCCGATTGTTCAGTCCTGTAACCCTCGGAACAGCTCCGCTAATCTTGTCCCCGAGCCTCTGACCGTGACCACCGTCAGCGCTGTGAGTGACATGACCAGTGACGGCCCGCCTACCCCGCCCTCCATCCCACACCCCTCCTCCAGCGGGCCACATCTACGGGATGATCTCCACTCCACCCTCTCTGATCACTCTGATGTTCCTGCCAGTCAGTCCCTTGCCACTACCCCCTCCACACCCGATTGATTGATTGATTGTACATTGCTTAACGTCCCGACAGCAACAAGGCTTTCTCAGGACGTGCCTGCACTGCTTGTGAAAAAAAAAACCAAAACAGAACATTGAATGTATGTCGCCAGCCGGTCAAATACGTTAAATAAACCTAACACATGGGGCCTAAATAAAGCTAAGACCATTTAGCAACACACATCCAATATCAAGAGCTACAGGCAGTGCAGACAGTAGGGAGAGTTTTAAAAAGGCAAATACAGGTGAATGGACAAAGGGTAGACAGAAACACATGCCCCAGAATAGAGAGAAAAACCCACCCTGTGGGGCTGACCAGGGTGACCCTGGGAACTAAAAAATACCTAACCCCACCCAAGTCCCCCAGGGCAGACCCGGGTGGGGTCCCTCCACACCCGAACCTGCCCCCTCCACACCAAGTCCTGTCAGCCATATTGTTACCCAAGTGGCGTCTACGGGTGACGTCACCACCGAGGACTTGACCTCGCCCGGGTTACCCGTCTCGTGCACTCAGGTGGATTCTGATTATAGCGAGCTGGTGGTGTCCGGTGTCCGAGACGAAAAGCCGCTTATCATCCTAAAGCTGCAGACCCAACTCTGCAACAGCCAGGCCGCCGTCGAGGCTCTCCATCAAGAGTTGTGTCAGCTGAGAACTGTCACTATGCTAAATATTAAGCAGATTGACAGTAAGGTGTGCGAGTCCGCGGTGAAGATGGCAAATGACCTCCGGATGTTAGAGTCTTGTATGTGTGGCAAGATGTCCCACTTACATGATCAAATGACAAACATGGCAGAATTTCACTGTCTCGTCGACGACACTCTGCAAAGACTGAACTCTGAACAAGGGCTACCTCTGGCCTCTGGCCAAACCCCCCAACTACTAGTGTCAACAACGCCTGAAGGCTCTATGCCCGTAAACAGTGATACAATCATTAGTATGAAGCCTGTGTCCACTACAGCTGGTGATGTGATCCCAGTAAGGATTACCGTTCCTAAGAACAACCCTCCGAGTAGCCAGAAAGAGCAAGCCCCAGGGAGTGCGGTTATTACGGTCAACGTTGCCTCCCCTATCGCAGACAGCCACCGTGAGGGGAGCGGGCCGTCTCAGCCTGGCCAGCGGCAAGGGGGCGGTAATCGGATTGCCGGGAGCCAGCAGCAGCGCAAGGACTTTCTTCCGTGCGAGCGGGTCTTTGATCACAACGTAGAGGTAGACACAACCACGCTCGTCATCGGGGACTCCGTCGTGCGAAACTTCAAGGGAGAGAAGATGACCATGTACCAGGGCGAAAAGGTACAGGTCATCTCAATATCCGGCCTGCAAATCTCCCACTTGACTGACTGGCTCAAGCAGCAGCCGCAGTCACCCCGCGTCCAACTGGTCACCTTCCACGTAGGGGTGAACGATTGCAAGACGCATGAAATCACCAGTCAGCAGTGGGAGAGACTGGTCACTTCTTGCAAAGGCGTGTTCCCCAAAGCAAGCATCCAGGCCTCATCCATCTTGCCTGCTGCCCAGGGGAAAAACTCTCGCCTTAACCAACGTATTTCCCCCTCCAACGCAAATCTGTGCCACGTGGCAAAGAAGATGCGCGCTATCTTTGTTGACAATGCGGGCGTGTTCCTAGCCCCAAGCGGTCTTCCCCGGAAGGCGCTGTACCGTGTGGACAACAAAGGCCGACTTGACCCCATTCATCCATCCCACGTGGGAACCCGGAGGCTTGCCGGCAATATCAAGTACGGTGGTCCAGCTGTCAACCAGGCTGATGCAATTACTCACCAGCACAGAAGCTCTCAGGCGACCACTAAGACGAAACTCTACTCAGAGGCCTTAGCTGGTGGTAGCTTGAATGTACAGAGTGGCACTTCCACTTCTGACACTATTGTATCCGGTTCTGCTGGTCCCACATCACCAGTACAACTACCTCTACGCCAGGAGCCTCAACCACAGGACCATGAACAACTTCAACAGCAGGAGCAGCTGCAGCTACAACAGGCGCAGCAACAACATTTACAACAGGAGCAGCAACATCTACAACAGATGCCCTTCATGCCGGTTCCTGACTGGCAGCAACTCCAGTACCATCATCTGCTGCAAATACATACCAACTCTTCAACTGCAGCACCCTGGCAACAACCACAGTACCCGGATGGTTGCCATGGTGTGTGGTCGAATCATCGCCCAGCAACCAGTGTATCTGCTTATCCGGTTAATAGTCTGCCACCGTACCACCAGTTATGCCAGGTGCCCACAGCGAATGGTGCCAATGGATACGTCAGCTACTTACGCGGTTGGTAATTCAGTGTCGTGTGATCAGTGATCCTTCACCGTTGTGCTTCGCAGATTTCACCGTGGGTGTGTGAGGCAGTTCATTATTACGTCAGTGTTACGTGTGCTTCTTTATATACGGTTCTTCTGCGTTCGCTTGTGATTTATTCCAAAGCAGTGATTGACTGTGTGCCTCAAATTCTGTGATTTTCTCGCCTGGTTTGATTACCAAAGCTCCGCTAAGTTTTCATTGTGACAGTACGGTTTCAAGTGTTCAGCCTACGATACTTCACATCGCAGGCTACACCATTTGTTCATTTATTTAGACAGCTTGCGCAGCATTAATACGTGGATACACTATTAATCAAAAGCGATCTTCATTTGATAACGCTGTGTTGGACACCATTTGTGACGTTTTGATACGAGGTGCTATAACTTCAGCCGCGCTTTACTGCATTGAAACTTTATTCCCTATTCCCTCTGTTTATATATTTTTTGTATTGTGTTGCACTTCATTTGGGAAAGTTAAAATTCAACATGACCCATAATGCTCAGACACACGGAAGCCTTCAAACTGGTCACTTGAACATCTACCATCTTTTTAACAAGGTGGCCGATTTGAATGTTTTTCTAAACTCGTCTGAACCATTCCACCTGTTTGGTCTTAGTGAGACGCGACTTAACTCCGACATAAGCGATGAAGCCGTTCACATACCTAACTTTAGCATCACTCGACGTGACCCTCGTGTACTTGGTCAGACTGGGCTTGCCGTTTACATCCATAACTCAGTCCAACATTTAGTAAAAAGGCGTGAGGACATAGAAACTCCGGAAGTTGAGTGCATTTGGTTGGAATTTAGGGCTCCAAAAACTAAACCCGTCTTCATCGGCTTTTGTTATCGTAACCCATCAGCCAAGTTTGAATGGTACGACGATTTCTTGCATGCAGTAGAAAAAGTTGGCCTACCTAACTGTGATGCGTTGCTACTAGGCGACTTTAACATAGATATGTTAAAGCCCCATACCGCGTGGGATTGCATCACCACACAAACCGGCTTAGAACAATTAGTTTCGGCCCCTACTAGGATCACAAAAACAACCGCAACACTCATTGATCACATTTACACCAACCGTCCCCTTAGTGTGTTCAATGTTAGTGTTCCTGACCTCAGCATCAGTGATCACTTTCCTACTGTGTGTTCCTGGTCAACAAAACTGCCAGTGCATCGTAAGAACGGGCACACAACTATAACGTACCGCTCATTTAAACAGTTTAATCAGTCTGCTTTTCTAGCAGACCTTGATCAAACACCATTTAATGTCGTTAATAACGAAACTGACCCTGAAAAGGCTCTGACTATTTGGTATCGACTCTTTACAAGAGTACTTAACAAACACGCCCCTTTACGGCAAAAGCGGGTAAAAAACCACACGTTACCGCTGTCACAATTTATTTTAATCATTATGCTGTATTTTCTTTCGTGGAGAACTTTCGTTCTTTGTTGTGTGTTGCGGTTATGGCATGTACTTTTTAGTGACGTCAAGAACATATGACGTAAGATGTGTGTTTGGAACATGTGACGCACGATGTTGGTTTGAAGAGTTACGTCACTGTGAATCGTTTGGAAGACAGTCAGTCAGGAGAGATTTTGCTCTCGAGTAAAAGTTGTTTTTTTTTGTGAGGTGTAGTGGGCAGAGAAATGCCGTGTTATGGTCTATGGTAGAATAGACGATTGAGAGCAGAATGCTCAGTACAGTGGTACGTAAAATTTTGTAGTTTAAGAACTACGACTAGTAACCAGATCGACTGATTAGAGTAACGAGTACCGGACCTTGTCCAACGGCCAAGAATGGGCAGACAGGCCTGAAACAGTCGAAGGTTTACTTCACGCATCTTTGGGTATGTATTTGTTTATTATATAGCTGATTCGCGTTTGTTAAGTAGTAGATTCGGAAAATGTATTAGTTGTTCCGCTCTAGATCTGAGATTGTATGATATTCGGCGCGCATCGGCGAGTTTGCGGTGTCGTCTGGCGATCGGCGCGCGGGATTGAATGGAATGATCGAAACGTTTTGTGGAGCCTGTTGATTTTGAAATGAATAATTCGTATCGTGGTGAGAGGTTATGTGTTGTGCGGAAATATGTCGTATTCGTGTGTGTGCATAATACTTCGAATTGACTGTTATTACAATATTTATTCGATGTCGGAAACGATCGGGAATCGGCGACAACGTCCGGAAGCCGTTAGCGGTCGTCATCGTTACAGTGTCGTCATTCCGGCGGAAGTAACTTTTTAGCAATGGCAGATTTCTTATGGAGAGATACGTTTTGTATGTGTTATAGATGCTTCCCTCCCCTATCACCAGCTGAGAAGTTGGATTTGTGTATGCTTCGTGTGGGAATGTGGTTAATCAACGTGGTGTGCGAGATAACAAGTTGATCCTGACGGTGTGCGTGTGGAGCTTCGACGTGTCATCGCGAGAGACAGTGCGATTATTCGACCAGTGGTGTGGCCGAATCAACAGCAGCGACGCTACATCCATCTTTATCCACGGTCGGAGTAATCAAACTGTTTGATCGTTCGAGGATCTAAGCGTTAATTAGTGTCAGTTATTATCGACAGACATTGCGGAGATGGGACATCGTAGTGGAACAATAAGTGTAGGATGTGTGGTTAGTGCTGTGAACATTGTACGAATGGTTAAGGGTGTGCGTGAGTTACAGGTGCATGTATGAATTGAGTGAATATTGCGTAGGTTTGTATACGTCTTGTCTATTGTTTGTCATGCGAATGAGAAGATCAAATTATTAAAAATCGAACAAATATCCAAATATTCCGAGTGGTATATATTCTTCCTCCCTGGTGTGACAATAATTTGGGGGCTCGTCCGTAGATTCGAACCACGGTTATTTCCAGATTCGGGATCACAATTTAGTGATAACGATTGGGAATTAATCTTGGCGATTCGAGCCACGGATATTTGTATCTATTTACACTGGCACGTAAGCTTTGGCTTGACCAATAGTATAACGATAGCGTTATCGGTTCAGGTTACTTACTGTGTAATTTTTTAGAGTAGTCTAAATTTACGCACCAGTGTAATTTTCTGTCATTACCAAAGGACACTCGGAATTGCTGGATAACCTGTGGGCGGTTGGAGGGCGTTGTTACATCGGGCGGCATTCAGCTCCGAAGCTTCGCCATCATTATATTCATCCCTTCCGTTTATTCAGGTACCGAGTTGTGTTCGATTGTCAGCGTTAGTGGAGACTAACCGATTGCGCGGAGTGTCATACAAGTACAGAGTACAGATTATGATATTACTTTCCTTGATAATCTGTAGAGGTATACTGAACTTCCGCAGCATATTAGATTTTCCTATTTCGCATTTGTTTTGTCCTTTCGTAAAAAGAGTTAGTGGAGACTAACCGATTGCGCGGATTGTCATACAAGTACAGAGTGCAGGTTGTGATAATACTTCCCTTGATAATCTGTAGAGCTGTAACTTCCGCAGCGTAATCGATTTTTTTTTAAATTTCGCATTTGTTTTATCCTTTTGTAAAATGGGTTACGCCAAAACTTGTTGACAGATCAACAAAAGTTCACGTTGATAAATGGTTATCGATAGCTTATAAACAAGCAATAGTTGAAGTCATTTTGTTGTTGCACGGATTTTGGGCAGTACAAACAAACTTAGCCGTCATGCCCGATACAAGAAGTAGTAGAACAAGATCTGAGAATCCTAGCAGATCAGAAATGGAACAAGAACCAGATATGAAAACCAGGATGCAGGCTTGGAAAGAAGAAGGGGAATTATTGAGTTTAGCGGGGAACGACTTAACTGCTTATGTTCTGGATGAGAAAAAAACGTTGGTCAGAGCGGCGAGAACGAGAAGCGGAGTTAGCGCGACAAGAACGAGAAGCGGAGTTAGCGCGGCAAGAACGAGAAGCGGAACGACGAGAACGAGAAGCTGAGCGTCAGACTCGATTGAGAGAATTAGAAATTCAGGCAGAAGGTCGGCGTATAGAAGGAGAACAGAACAGAAACAACAACGCGCAAGATCGACGCAGGATTAAAATCAAGTTACCATTTTTTGAAGATGGAGATGATTTAGAAGTCTTTCTATGGAAATTTGAAAAGGTCATGAGAGCAGAGCGTATTCCAGATGACGAATGGGGATTACACCTGATCGCATTGCTAAAGGGAAAAGCAGCAGAAGCTATCACGCACATGCAGCATGTTGATTTAGAAGATTTCGAACAGATTCGCAAAGAATTGCTGAAGAAGTTCCGTTTGACATCAGAAGAGTACAGAGAAAAACTGAAGAATGCCAGGAAGAAAAATGACGAAACAGCCAGAGAACTCATGAATCGGATTACGCAATGGATAACCCGATGGATCGAACTTTCAGGGAAAGAAAAGAACTTTGACAGTATCGTAGAATTATTGGCAGTGGATACCTTTTTAGACGCACTACCAAAAGAGCAAGCTACGTTCGTACGAGACAGAAGACCAGCCAACGTAGATGAGGCTACTGAAGCAGCAGAAACCTACGAGGTGTCAAGAGGAAACAGGGGACATGAGAATAGAAGTATGTTCAAAGATAACAACAGGGACAGATTTAGACACAGGGATAGTCCGTCACCTAGAAGGGATCACAGTAAGCAAGGATTGCGTGACAACAGATCACCAAACAAACACTATTCCAGTCTATCCAGTGATGAAACCTTGCTCAAAAAGAGATGCAAGCGAACAAACTGAAGACCATGTAGAAAACGTTCCAGCCGCAATGGAAAAGACTGAGACGATCACAAAGATGGAAAACATTCCAGTTGTAATGGAAAGCGCCGAGATGATCACAAAGAAACGAAGCGAATCAAACGACACGAAAACAAATGAGCAGTGTGCAGAAGTAGAAACAAGAAGCACGGCAACGAAAAGAAATCAAAAAGAGCTCAAGATCCCAGAAACAAAGATTGTTGATGTTACACCAGAGCAATTGAAACTAGCTCAAAAAGAAGATGAAACTTTGAAGAAATGCAGAGATGCAGCCGATGGGAAAAAAGAGGGAAATCAAAACAGCAAACAAACCAAATCCAAATTTAAATGGAAGAATGGAATTTTGGTACGAGAATTCACTAAAAAGGAACATAAAAGAACGCAGATCGTTGTACCCAAGAAGTATAGACAGGGTGTCATGAAATTAGCACATGATACGCCAATGAGCGGGCATTTAAGCGTTAGGAAAACCAGAAACAGAATTTGGACTGATCTTTATTGGCCAGGAATTTGCGGTGACATACAACGGTATTGCGCATCATGCGACGTGTGTCGCCGGTCGTCCCACAAGGGCAGATAAAAAGTGTACCATGCGAATTTATTGAAAAACTACATTGAGAGAGAAGAAGCAGAAGAAGTCGCAGGGGTTAAGACTGAAGACAATGTTGAAGGGTGAAAGCATTAGTAGTAATGCATGATGAGTAGCAACACTAGCAGTAGTGTATGATGAGTGGCAACACTAGTAGTAGTGTATGGTTAGTGGCAGCATTAATAGTAATGCATGATGAATGGCAACACTAGTAGTAGTGTATGGTTAGTGGCAGCATTAATAGTAATGCATGATGAATAGCAACACTAGTAGTAGTGTATGATGAGTGGCAGCACTAGTAGTAGTGCGTGATGATGTGATTGCAGTTGCAGCAACACGATTTCCAGGTGAAGGTGATCAAAGGAAAAGATAATGTTGGTGCAGATTACCTTAGCCGTATCGACAGTGAAGAAAAATAAAACAGACGCGGTGTTCACGTATGACGAACGTGTATTTATGTGTTTAACAGTAAGGTTATAGGAAAAGAAATGGTTATTGTCGTGGATGCGATTTATTCGCAAATGATAATATGAAATTGTGTCAAGTATAGTCTAAAACTAGAGTTTTAGCTGGGAAAGGGCCTTGTGTCACAATTTATTTTAATCATTATGCTGTATTTTCTTTCGTGGAGAACTTTCGTTCTTTGTTGTGTGTTGCGGTTATGGCATGTACTTTTTAGTGACGTCAAGAACATATGACGTAAGATGTGTGTTTGGAACATGTGACGCACGATGTTGGTTTGAAGAGTTACGTCACTGTGAATCGTTTGGAAGACAGTCAGTCAGGAGAGATTTTGCTCTCGAGTAAAAGTTGTTTTTTTTTTTGTGAGGTGTAGTGGGCAGAGAAATGCCGTGTTATGGTCTATGGTAGAATAGACGATTGAGAGCAGAATGCTCAGTACAGTGGTACGTAAAATTTTGTAGTTTAAGAACTACGACTAGTAACCAGATCGACTGATTAGAGTAACGAGTACCGGACCTTGTCCAACGGCCAAGAATGGGCAGACAGGCCTGAAACAGTCGAAGGTTTACTTCACGCATCTTTGGGTATGTATTTGTTTATTATATAGCTGATTCGCGTTTGTTAAGTAGTAGATTCGGAAAATGTATTAGTTGTTCGGCTCTAGATCTGAGATTGTATGATATTCGGCGCGCATCGACGAGTTTGCGGTGTCGTCTGGCGATCGGCGCGCGGGATTGAATGGAATGATCGAAACGTTTTGTGGAGCCTGTTGATTTTGAAA
>BTPG01000002.1:8462819-8615291 GCA_036245525.1 Semisulcospira habei | reverse complement strand
AACAAAGTCGTTATTTGACATAAATATCGTTAACTTGATACACTTTACAGGTAGTTCTCGGGAGTGCGGGAGTGTATTAGGCTGTTAGGCTATGCCATGGCGCGTGGCAAATGTATGCCGCCAAGCCTCGTCAGCCTACTCACATTAGAGACCAGAAAGTACAGCTGACTGAAACGTTGTAAAACGGGAGTCAGGCCCAGGGCTCGGGGCTCTTGAGGATCTGTTGCTTATAATAAATAATAATAATAATAAGCGCATTAAATAGGCGCTTTATCCCAATTGAAAATCGGCTCAAAGCGCCGCCGCGAACTGAACCCAACAAGCACGCTCACGTGAATCACGCGCATTCACTCACACACTGTACATAAACACAGAACATTCACGTGGTGCTAAGGGCAAGCTCAAGCGAGCTACTGTAGTTTTTGGAAATTCAAAATCGTTTGTATTTGAAATTTGATTAAGTGGGCTGAAACTGAAGCTTATGTACTCAGTCTGGTGTCTGTATAAAGCAGGGTATGATTTTCAAAACGAATGTATCTCTTTTCAGCTTGAAAAGCTTAGTTACACCCACTAGTCTATATAACATGACGAGCTGTCCCCCCAGCTTAACCTACCAGCGCGTGAAATTGAATAAGAGTTATTATCGTCTCACAGGTGGGCTTACAAATTGCACGCGTCACACATGTTTAGTCAGGTATGATCCCGGAAGGAATATCTTACAATGTTATTGCAATGACGTGAGGTCGTACTTAAAAACCTTGTGTTTTTGGCGTCGAGTGTCATGTAGGTAGTGTGTGTGTAGGCAGTGTGTCTGTTAGTGTTTGTGTGTTAGCGTGTGTGTGTTAGTGTATGTGTATGTATGTGTGTGTGTGTGTGTGTGTGTGTGTGTGTGTGTGTGTGTGTGTGTGTGTGTGTGTGTGTGTGTGTGTGTGTTGATATGTGTGTGTTGGTATGTGTGTGTATGGAGGGGAAAAGGCAAGCAGACAAAAGCAGGCGTCAAAATCAATAAATCTCCTCATCACACTACTCAGGCAAAACATAACCTTAGAAATGTTATCAGTAAAAAAAATATTAAACAAGTCTCGCCAGCCTACTCGCAATGAGAGAGCTAACAGTACAGTTGGCTGAAACGTTGTGAAACGGGAGTTAGGCCTGGGGTACGAGGCTCTTGAGAATCTGACCTGTGTCAGCTTATAAAAATATAGGCTCCTGAGGATCATAGCCTCTGTAAAACCTCATGTACTCAGTACGAGGCAGCAGATACTGGGGGGTTTAAAATAGAGGTGTTGAATAAAATTCCTGAGCAGTTGTGTCAATCACTATGAGCGACGATAAGCTGCACTGGTCATGATGGTAAAAGAGTGTTCGATTGGTAATGATCGCCATTATCTTAATTAACAGTGCTTGATTAGGTGTTGGCAGAGACAATAGTTAGAGAGAAAGATAATAAGAGATTTTGAAGAGCTTTGAACTTGATAATGCCGCACTGATCATGGTCGCAATTTTTTTAAATCAACAGGGTGATTCGATGATGATGGGGAGGTGATGGGGGGGGGGGGTCAATGGGTTTATTATCGATAATGGCGAGATTTATCAATCGATGCTGCATTATCAATTTCAAAGCTTTTCAAATCTCTTATTGTCTTTCTCTAGTAATGGTCTGACCTCTCTGTCATACTTCTGCTATCTCTTTCACCGTGTCCACAGATCTACACAGATCTAAATTTCCACGAGACAGACCTCTTCAAGTCTGTCCTGCTTTCCACTCTGCATTGAATTTACTTCCCATGGCTGAATGTCATTATCCTGTAAACACAATTTAGCTTCAGTGGTTTCAAACCGAAAGCGTGCCTTTATTTTTCGTTGGCATTATCGCCATTGAAAAACTTGACTCACTTACTCCTAAACACATCAGTTTATGGTGGTAATGGAGCGTCAGGAAGGTAGCATTTTTGGTTTCTTTCTTTCATGTTAATATTTCTGTCGTTTGGCGCCACACCACGAGTCCTACACAAGAGCCACATAGGCGGGACCCAAACCGCAATACCCTGGTATGTCATTGGTCTTCGAGCTACTCTGGGCTGGCATCCTCAAGGGCGACAATAGTTCAGCCTCTAAAACATAATTATCCAAACCAATATGATTTGTTCTTCCTACACACGCGCGCGCGCGCGCGTATGTGTGTGTGTGTCTGTGTGTGTGAGTGTGTGCATGCGTGTGTGCGTGCGTGCATACGCGCGCGCGTGCGCGTGTGCATTTGTGTGTGTTTATGATATTTTGTATTCACTGTCCAATTCAGGTTCTGTGGCCCAGCCACAACTGTTGAAATACCCATGATAACTAACCCACGTCGCACAGTGCCCTTAAGAACACTGTCGGAGGCCGTGGCGCTGACAGGACTGACATTGGCCATGCTGACTCTCCACCCAGAGCAAGTGGCGCTTATCAACAGCCTCGAACTGCAGCAGGTGTTTCTCTGGGGGCCGCCAGGTAGGTGATGGGGATACACGGGTTGATGAAAAGTTGTCACATTCAGTTTGCTTTCACCATGACTACTCCCTATGTTATCATGGCCTTTGTGCATCGTGATACAAACAGCAGCAGTTATTGTGTAATAAATTGTACTAAACTGCTTAATAAAATACACACCCAAAAACCATTCAAAGCGTATTTGGCGGTTTCGCTTGAATTCAATTGTAAGTCTGTCGCGTTTCTTAGGCTAGTCAGGAACATAAAGAAAACGACTAACACACGGGGTTTAAACAAAGCGTACCCAAATTTTGTCATGATTTTTGGTGTGCAGTCCTCTCAGGAGGTGGGTGGTTTTTTTGTTGTTGTTTGTTTGTTTTTTTACGGCTGCTGTTTATGTCATGATATAAAAAGTCGATGGGTCTAAAAGAAAACAAGATGAGGATTTCATCCCAAAGTCTACCGTATTGTTTGGAGCTCACATACGTTTTTCTTTCCTTCTGATCCATTTCCCTCTTCTCTAACCCAAATAACCATTAACTCCTCTCTAACCCAATCTCTGATCAAAACACATCGGCGCACACAAATAAAAACGGACACATAGTGCTTCCCGCCATTAGTACGCTCTGTGGGCTGGAGTGACAGGAATTCTGAAGAAGAATAGCACGAGCAGCAAAATGGCGTCACTATAAGCTTCACGTCATGGCATCGCAAGTCCCACGACGCCGTGTACGCAGTGACAAATTTGATGTCAATTCAGAAACATTGTATAACACTGACACCTGGTGCTTTGCGACAATTTTAGGAACATTGTGTAACACTGACGTGTTTGGCGCCTTTACTTCACCGTCACTGTCTGATCCTTCTCTAGAAGTCGAGAATTTTTACTTCTTTTTTATTTTTTTCAGGAATGATTTACTTTTTATGAAAAAAACAAATTGAAAAGAAACAAAGCTGGCTAACGAACTCTTTCAATGTCTATCTTCAAGCTAGCTATATCCAAACTTCCGAGTAAATAGAACGAAAATTGCGGATCAAATGTGGGTCAACCGACTTATATAAACGGCAAGTTTTCTCTTTAACGAGTCTACCATTTAAAATATGCTCGGAGATTCTCCGAAATACATCTGGATCAAAGCATTTCCTAAAGTTTCAAGCCTGTACGTACACAAACACCGGAGATACTCGTGTCTACATCTTTGGCTTGACTTCGCGAACGAAGATTCTATAGGGCTTGCCCACGTCGTCTGCAGGCATTTTCGTGGCTGCGGAGGCCAATCCGGGACAGGCAGGTTCGACCGCAGTGGCTGCAGGGGAAGGTCTGGTCAGGGTTCTGAGTTACGGCAACTCGGTTTTTTCTCCTGAGCCGTTTGTCCTTAAGGTTAGCTCTGCGAGAGTCCTCAAAGGAGACGGCTGCCTTGTAGATGGTGGAGCGCCAGGTGTCACGGTCCGCAGCAAGCGAAGACCACTGGCGGTGGTCGATTTGGCAGGCACTAAGTGACTTCTTGAGACCGTCTTTGTATCTCTTCTTTGGTGCCCCTCTGTCACGGTGTCCAGTAGCAAGCTCGCCGAACAGAGTGATCTTGGGTAGGCGATGATCCTCCATCCTGGAGACGTGCCCCGCCCAGCGAAGCTGTGTCCGCAGCAACAAAGCCTCGATGCTCATAGTTTCTGCCTGTTCAAGGACCTCGACGTTGGTGACATAGTCACTCCAGTGAATGCCCAGGATGGTACGCAGGCAGCGCTGGTGAAAGCGTTCGAGGAGTCGTAGTTGGTTGCGGTAGAGGGCCCAGGACTCGGAACCGTACAGCAGGGTGGTGAGGACGACAGCTCTGTACACACTGATCTTGGTGCCCATTTTCAGCTGTTGATTGTGCCATACCCGCTTGAAAAGTCGCCCAAAAGCGCTGTTCGCTTTTGCCAGCCTGCTGTCAAACTCCTTGTCCAGCTTGGCATCTGACGTGATGATGCAGCCAAGGTAGGTAAACTGGTGTACTGACTTCAGTTCAGACTCGCCGATGGTGATGTGGGGAGGGCGATGCTCTACCTTGGGTGCCGGCTGATGTAGTACCTCTGTCTTTTTCAGACTGACCTCGAGTCCAAAGAGCTGGGCAGCATCTGCAAAGCAGGATGTGATGCGCTGCAAGGCTCTCTCTGTGTGTGCAACAAGGGCAGCGTCATCAGCAAAGAGCAGCTCACGAATCAGTTGGTCTAGGGTTTTCGTGTGGGCCTGCAGTCGTCTGAGGTTGAACAGGCTGCCATCGAGACGATACCTGATGTACACTGCATCGTCATCGTCGAGGTCTACTGTGGCCTGCTTCAACATCATGCTAAAGAAGATGGTGAAGAGGGTTGGTGCCAGCACGCAGCCCTGTTTCACGCCGTTGATAATGGGGAATGGTTCTGAGAGATTACTGTTGAGTCTAACCTGGCCTTGCTGGTCCTCGTGGAGCTGGACGATCATGCTTAGGAACTTTGGGGGACAGCCAAGTCGCTCCAGGATCTGCCACATGCCTTGCCTGCTCTTTAGATACTCGTGTCTACATACATACATACATACATACATTCAAACACTCACACACACACATACACACACACACACATACACACACACACACACACACACACACACACACACACACACACACACACACACACACACACACACACACACGGCGTTTGGCGCTAAATGTACGTTCTCTAGCAAGGTTTGCATAGCTAGACCAACGTCATTTTTATCGTGTTGCTTCTTCGGCAGAATTCGGATCCGCCCGCCCAGCACATCATGTGCATTCTACTAAACGCGCTCAGACCAGCCCCATTTCAAAGTCTACCGTATTTTAAATACGGTAGACAAAAACATGGCCCATTTACGTGACTTTGATTTCAAAAGTTTTGAGTAGAAAGCTGATGATGTGTCATTTTATACTCAATACTGCCATGCATACGAAACTGCAAAAGATTCGATGTTTATACATTTCGTTTTCCTCCCAGAAGGGGAAGTAGCACATAATCAGCTAGCGCCGGGCAGTTGAAACATGGACACCAAATAAAAAGAAAATGCACTTGATTTTGACATAAATGTACAGGTTCTATAATTTAAAATACTAACCGCAACTAATGCAAGCATTGTAATATGATGTTTGGATGTTATGTACATAAAGTGTACGATTTACGTGAGGTAATTTTACTGGATGCAAAATTTCGCCAAGAAACAAACGCAGGTTGTTTTATAAATAAAGTAAAGAAAATGTATTATTTCACTTTTGGGCTCACGTACGATAACCGTCTGTCCGGCGTCCGGTGTCCGTGGTAAACTTTCGTTACTCGCATTTCCTCGGAGACTCAGACTTCAAATTTGGCCCAATGATAATTTGTGGCTTTTGTTTTCTAAATATACGAATCCCAGTGACCTCTCTAAAAGGTCAGGGTGACAGGGGTCCAGAAAGGGGTCAACTATTTTAACACATACGGTTTCTCCTCGAATACCATTTTCAAGTTATAACCCAATTTTGGTACAGAGATACCTGATGGTAAGACCTTTCTGTGCACTAATTTGGATGACCCTTGGAAAGTTCAAGGGTCACGATAGGTCAGCAAATTTGTGAAAGAATTGTAGTTTTCATCAAAGATTTTGCCAACATTCCAGTCAGATTTGGCACAAACGTAGCTGATGATAAGACCTTTCTATGCATGTTGTTTAATGGTCCCCTAGCAAAGGTCAAGGGTCATTGCGGGTTGGGAGGGGGGGGGGGAGCAGGTTAAACAAACAACTATACTTTGCTCAATAAATAGCTATATTGGTTTTTTTTCAAATACTATTTTCAGCTTCAAGATATAGGGTGTATTATCTTAAGGCCTTTCTATGCACTTATGCCTTTCTGTGCCTTTGTCTATGCATGCTAAGTTGGATGACCCCAGCCGTTCACTTATGCTAATTCGACACTTGAAAAATTGCTTATTTCAGTGACATGTTGGAAATTTCACGGTAGCAAAGGTCACACTTACTTTATTCTTGTACATTTCACTTACAGGCACGGGAAAAACGGTCATTCTCGTCCTAAAGGGCTTGGAGTGGGGGCACAAAAAGAAGGACGTTCATTTGCTGAGTACGCACAGAGACAGCCGTGCCGCTACCTTGCTCATCGAACGTCAACTGCTGCACACGCCTGGAATCGGGTTCACATCAACGCCAGCATCCGTCACGCAGGTCCGCCGCCATGTTTTCCAGAGAATCCTGTCTGCGTTCAAGCGACGGGCGGGCCATGTCTTCCAGAGATTCCTGTCTGTATTCAAGCAACAGAGTGGCCCGCGGGTCTACACCCATTTCTGTGAATTTAACAACGAGGGAAACTTCGAGGCCGCTGTGGTGGAACTGGCGTCAGCCGCGCGTGACGGGGAGCTCTTCGTTATCGCTGACGAAGCTTTTAGCAGCCGGTAAATTTTCCCAAGAATCCTAGGAGAGTAGAACCGATTATGAAATAGTGCCTAATATGAAAGACCCTACTCCCGTCGAAGCGGAATAACTTTTCCAAATTCTGTTTTTGCAGTAATATAGAGCTGCTTACTGAACCTTTTTTCCAGTCCAAAAGTTGCAGTTATGTTTGTTATAAAAAAATTAAAAAAAAAAAACAAATAAAAACCAAACAAACAACACTGTTGTCACTAAGAGCAGTCTTCAGAGATCAGATAACCAGCGGCATTCATTTGGTTCCCTTTTTGTCTACCGTATTAAAAATACGGTAGACATTCAATGGGGCTGGTCAGAGCGCGTTCCGTAGAATGCACACGATGTGCTGGGCGGGCGCACCTCGAATTCTGGCAAAGAAGTAACAAGATAAAAATTATATCACGACTAGCTACGCAAACCTTGCTAGAGAACGTATATTTCGTGCAAAAGGCCTTATTTCCGGTACAAGAATGCAAGGCGTGATGAAAACGAAAACAGGCCGAGAAAATGTTATTTTTTACCCTTCTGTTTTTTATTTCTTGCATTTTGAAACACCTAAATCAGCATTCAGTTTTGTGATTTAAAAAAAAATCCACTCTTGTCATAAAGAGCAATCTTCGGACATCAGATAACCAGCGGCATTCGTTTATTTCTCTTTTTATTGTATTGAAAGCACGCATTTTCATGAAGAGGTATCTTGTTTCTTTTGTGAAACACAAAGAGCACCTAATATGAAATGTGTTTCACATTTAGAACAGTGTTTCATATAAGGAGCAGTGTTTCTCTAACGTATATATCGGAAACCACTCAGCCAGTTTGTTTCAAATTTCAGATGTTGATACTTTTTTCTCAATACAGAGTATCCCACACCAGGATCATGTCACTTTTGTCAAGGTCGCAACGGCTACATTTACTATGTATGCCATTGTCCAGGCAAATGTTACTGTAAACACCGAAACGATGTGATCCAAATGGCAAATTGTGATATTTTGTGGCGACACAGAGTGTTGCACACCATAATCTATTTACTGCCGTAAAGGCCAAGGTCACAACGGCCATATTTGTTTTGTGCAGAATTGTGTGCTGGGCAATATTTCGATAACCATTGGGCCTATTCAATCCAAATTTTATATAATAGTATTTTACCACATCACACATTCCCATTAATCTTAAGTGCGTCTCTACCTCAATGTCAAGGTCATAGTTGCCATATTTGTCTTGCAGATTATTGAGTAGAGAATACCTCTGAAACCGCTGTACTGATTTGCTCTGAATGTTTAGGAAATGATGCCTTACCCTCGTGTGATGTCTTTAACAGAATGAATTAACGACCTGTATGGTGAAGATCACAGAGGCCATAATTATTTGTGTGAGCCTTTGTGCAGGTAATATATCTGAAACCAAAGATGCGATTTTTTCAAAATTTTGCTTGATGATATTTTTACTTAACCCCTTCACAGCTGAGAAACTCTCAATAGGATCCATCTGCAAGACACATAGGTCCTCATGAGCCTCGCGCGATCGCGGGTGCGGTGGCTCATAAGGATCTATGGCGATTTTGGCTCTTTCTGATACAACTGACATATTTATTTGATGGTTGGGGTTCCTTGGGACTGAATTAAGGAATATTTCAGAGCAGCATTAGTCCAATGGTAGCAAAGAGAATAAAACAGATAATATGCCAAAAACTAGGTTTATGTCGCCACATCACTTCAAGATGACGCGCACAGTGGTTCGGAATGCTTTCAGACGGACAAAATGGTGCATTACTGTGGGCGGGGAGGGAGTGGAGCTAAAAAGTTGTTCCAAGAGCAAACCTTGTTGGCTTAGGTCTGACAGCAAATGTGAAACAGTATAAATGTAGTCACTAATCGTCCGTTTCATCCGCTCTTCAGTCATCGTGTGTGTATGCGTGCGTTTGTCTAAGGCTATTTTTAGGGACTATAACATTCACAGACTTTAAACTCGACACAACTGTAGTTTACACGAACAACTTTACCTACATATTTCACCTGTAGAAAAAGTCAAGGTCATCATAGGTCGATGCGTTTGTAAAGAATAGTCATTTTTTGCACACAAATCTTTTGAAAGTTAACGTTGGGTGCAAAAGTTTGAAAGTACATAAGTATGCATTTTATACCACGAATGACCTCTCTTTAAGGCAGAGGGCTTTTAATATAAGAACGTGCAGGAGATTCCGTAGACCTTTTTGTGGGAACTCTTCCTGTCGGTGGTGTCACAGTTGCTGAGAATGTGAAGAGGGTGAGGACCTACAAATGCGCCACTTGTTAACTATCAAACGAGGGGTGTTAGTACGAGTGTGTGTGTGTGTGTGGGGGGGGGGAGGGGGGAGTGTCGAGGGAATGGGGAGAGAAGTCTGACCTTTTCACCAATGGTCGAAAAACCACACGATGGACCGTTTACAATTTCCAAGAGGAGGCGCAGGAGGGGGTGTGCGGAGGGGGGGGGGGGTGTTCCAAACTCCCCAAAATGGAAAATGACACATCAAAAATATCCTGGGAGCCGTGCACTCTGGAACACCCCTCTCCCCTTGAATTTGCCTCTGAACATGTACATAAACCTGTGTCAATAATGCTAGCTTTATCAAGTTTTACTTCTGAGGTGGAAAAACTAAATACAGTAGCTTTTATACCCCCATACATAGAACATTTTCAACACACTTGCTGACCATGCCCGCCCTTTCACCTTTGGAAGGCGCCAATAAAGTTAATATGCATAGACAGTGTAACCCTTAGCAACACATTTCTATTGAGGTCTTACTGCAAAGTTCACATACAAACTACCTGTAATAGCAACAACCTAAAATAAAAAGCCATCTTACTTCCCGTGACCTTTGACCATAACGAGAGGTTAACTTAGTAGAGCTGCAAACAAAATCTTTATCACCAGTTTTCTCTTTGGCAAGTTTTAAAATAAGATTATAACAGTTTCTTTAATAAGGCGCCCGTTTAGTGACCTTTGTAACCTTGACCTTTCATGGAGGTCAGCGCAAGTCACAATCAAAGCTATTGACAAATTAGAAGTCTGTGGCTCTTATGGTCTATCAGAAATTTAAAATGATAAAATCTGTCACAATTGGAATACACAGGATGATGGGTGGATGGACCAATAGTGGACCAGCGGCGGATGACTCATTATATTTAACTCACTTTCAATGTTAAATGAGCCTATAATGTGTGCTATCCATCTCATATGCCTTAATTTTCCAACAAAATGTAAGTAAAACTTGTAAACAGGACATATTTACACTGTTTCATAATAGGAGACCTAGTGTTTCATATTAAGCAAATGGTGCCTAATATGAAACAATGTGTCATTTTTTTCAAACTGGAACTGCTTCTGCGTCGACTCGAGTTTTGAAATTTGGCTTTGTCCTAAGATGCATCAATATAATCTATATCACACCCTGGTTTCGGATTGATTCTACCTTTCTTTGGACGGTCGCGCGAGATGTTTTTGCTTAAGTGTTTCATACATGGTTCTCCTCCCCTACAGTAGTACTGTGTCCACTGACAAAGTTGCACGCGCTCTGTTATACCACGCGTCACATAATTTATAACAGGCTATGTCTGTATGTCAGCAAGTAGTCGTCAATAGGTTTATATGTCAGACACTCAAGACGTCACTGACCGTCGCTCCGGCTCTGTCCGTTCTCTATTACAGTTGCAATGAGAGCACTGGAGGCAGGTTCGACAAGTTCTGCACTGACCTGGCTGTACGAGTCCCCGCACTACACCTTTGGGCCGCCGCAGTGCAGCGCGACGTCACACCTGACTGCCGCCTCCATTTGAAACACCTCACAAAACCAGTCAGATGTCCGCCGGCCGTTGTCAGACATGTGGCTGGGTGTGCGTGGATTAATGATCGCCTTGTCCCCCGCTACAGCAGCAGCGCCGCCCCCGCCACAACAGACGGCCCCTCGGTGAGGGAGATACATCACTGGAAGGATCGTTCCTGCACCACACGGTCACCCGGTCACACAGAGACAGAGCCAGAGAACTGTGAACGTTGTGCTGCCGCCATCGCCCAACTGATGGAGGAACTCCGAGTGGGTCAGCCAGGTATGTGTCATGTGGAGCACTCAATCACTCACCCAGTACCTTCTGTGTGTGCCAGTGCCGTAACTTTCCCTGTGAGGACCCTCGAAGTTTAAAACATAAACATAATTACAATATTTTCTTTCTTTCTGAACAAACTGAATATTTTAAAGAAGCGAATACAACGAGATAATAAATGTAAACTTGAACCACCAAGTGCTTGTTTACTTATAAACATAAATTATGCACTAAGACCGGAATTCATGTTTGAAGAGTTATCAGTCCAAGCCAATAGTCGATTCGGCGGAGAACTGTACATGCTCCGGTACAGAAATAGTGGAGAAGATCCATTACTGCGAAGGGCGCCCAAATCGGAACGCGGAAGTTGTGGGAAAACGGCCAACGGCAGATATGAAATTTGGCATTCACATGGAAGTAGACGGCACTATTACAAAGACTGAAAGTGGCACCATTTCAGGCAACCATGCCTGACCCTTATTTTTGCTTCAATCAACCTGGTTTAAAGTATTTTTTCTACATTCCGCCTCTAATTTTAGCAAAAATGAATTAGAAAAAACTTTGTATCTCGTCCCCCCTTCCCCCCCCCCCCCCCCAACGTTTCCAATATCAGAGCCTTAGCCTGTCTACACTGAATTCGTTACGTTACACACTGACAAAACTGTTTGGCTTAAGTATCCGGTGAGCTCTCTTTACACGCTTTCCGCCGTGAGATGGCCTTAGTTGACTGCTCGGCGTTAAACCCAAATAAATAAATAACTCTTTACACGCTTCAGTTGCTTTTCCTGACAGATGACCGTTAAAGGCACTGTTCACGCACTTTTCATCAACACAGAGTTAACCGTAGGTTATGAGCAAAATACAAACTTGATGATCGTAGAGAGTTGGACTCTCGTCTGAAAGCTCGCGGATTCGAATCCAACTGGGGTCAAAATGTGTTTAGACCCTATTCGACGCCCCGTCTTTGAAATCACGTTCGTGGTACAAGACCTTAAGCCCTAAACGTTTCAATTTTTACTTTGGATGCGGTGATGTCGACATGTTTTTGTGTGTGTGGGTTTTTTTTTTTTTTTTTTTTTTTTTTTTTTTTTTTTTTTTAATTTGTTTTTTTGGTGCCACTTTCAGTCTTTGTAATAGTGCCGTCTACTTCCATGTGAATGCCAAATATCATATCTGCCGTTGGCCGTTTTCCCACAACTTCCGCGTTCCGATTTGGGAGCCCTTTACAGTAATGGATCCTCTCCACTATTTCTGTACCGGAGCATATACAGTTCTCCGCCGAATCGACTATGGGCTTGGACTGATAACGCTGTCACAGACCAATCTGCAAAAGCTGGACGGAGTCCAAAATGAATCAATGAGAATGATCCTGGTAACAGCTAAGGACATGTCGATCGAAACAATGCGATACATGCTGGATCTACCGCAGTGGCCGACAAGACAGAAGATTAAATAGGTCAAAACTTACTTCAGAGCCCTAGAAAGCCCGAGCAATCCGATCCAGTAAGCGGTCGAAGACAAAACAAGAAGAGGATTTTATCCCGAAGTCTATACTTTTTTTTAATTTTGAGCTCACCTGAGATTTCCGAGCATATTGTCCGACGTTTCGGAACATACACACTCACATCGGGTCCATATGGGTGCAGATCCGGCCGGAACGCACAGGGGCATGCAGTGGACGCCAAACGCGATTGACATCGTGAACAAAGTTCTTGGTCAGGCACCACTTAGTATACAGCAGGCTGTACACGAATCAAAAGTCTTGCAAGACCAAACTGTTTAGCATCCATGATAAACCATGAAGCTGTGGAACAGGTTGATTCTTTTAAGTACCTTGGCACTGTTCTGGACAAAAAAAAAGAGAGTTAGTTTTAGTCTTCATGTTGACAGTGTTTGCAGAAGGGCAAATCAGAGATTGTATCTTTTGAGGAAATTGAAGTCCTTTGACGTTGATTCAGTCATTTTAGAAACAGTGTATAGATCTTTAATTGAAAGCATTCTCACTTTTAATGTCATAGCATGGTTTGGAAACCTGACTGTAAGAGATAAGGCAAAGTTGACACGTGTCGTCAAACTGGCAGGCAAAATCGTTGGCCATGAGCAAAGATCTCTTTCTGGACTCTACGAGTTGTTTTGTAAGAGAAAAGCAGACAAAATTATCCGTGACCCCACCCACCCCCTTCATGACGCATTCAAAATGTTGCCCTCCAGTAGACGACTGCGTGCTCCCTTGGCAAAACGTAGCGTGTACAAACGCTCCTTCATTCCTACCGCCAGCAGTATCCTAAACTCAAAACAATTGTGATGTTGGCCCATTCTCCTCTTCATCCCTTCATTCTGCATTCAGCCTAAGCCTAACCCACCATACCATTTCCTCCCCTTGTTTTAATCCCCCCCCCCCCCCACTTCTTTTAGCGTGTGCGTATGCTGATAGGGTGTGTGTGTATGTTTGATATTGTGATGTTTGTATTTTTGTTGCATATATGCTGTACATATTATTATTATCATTATTTATGTCACCTGATTCCTTTTTTTATTTAATTATCTTACACCAGTGCTGCAAAGACAAATTTCCATATAAAATCTTTTTTATCTGGACAATAAAGTTTTTAATCTTTTGAATCTTTGAATCCGACGTGACATGGGGACGTTTACTTTGGGATTATACACGTTAATGGTTTTTCATGAGGCTCTGTCAGGGCGTTTATAATTTCACGATGTTCATGTTTCATGGCTGGTAGAGTGGTCTTGAAAGGCGTCTGATCCGTGCACAGCATGTCAGTTTCACAGTTTCAGCATCGGTGATGCAGGTCACAGGTAGTGTTTTAACTTGTAAGTAGGTCATCTCCCCCCTTGCCGATTCAGATGTTTGATCTCGTATTTCACTTCGTCAGTGATCGATATGGTATCCGCTCGGCCAAATCTGAACTTGTTATAAGTCGTAGTATCTGTCCACGGGATGAGTATATGGTCCCGAAATATTACATTTCTCGGGAGCAGACGGCTTCTTTTCCTAGGACAATGTGTGCTATCAGTAAACTTTTACCAGGCCGGTAGCTAAAGGGCCTGAAAATGCTTAATTAACTCTGAATTCATAAGGCCATGGTAGCCTGCCGGTAGCTAGTGGCTAGTCTTTATAAAGAATCGGAAATTTCCGTATACTTCTCTGCACTTAAGAGAGGGTTGCGCAAAAAAAAAAAAAAAAAATGTTGAGAGAGAGATAATGAGATTTTTAAGCCACCCTTAATAATTACCTTAAATTGATTACTAATTAATTGCTAATTTTATATATCACCCCCATGACCCCCGCCAACTCCCAGCATTTCTAAGTACATTAGGTACATATCAAATCGTTGAAGAAGCGTTTTTGTCAACCCGTGATTTCTAAGGCAAATTTCCGTTGTCTTAAGTTGACCTTTAATTAATGGCAAATTAGAGTTAACACTCTCTCTCACCCCCCTTACCAATATCACGCCCACAGTACACACAGTAGGCTCCACCTGCCCGTAATATTCCAATCATAAATTAAACCTTCTTTCTTTTCTTAGAAGCACTCATGCGTATCACTGCTACTCCGAAGGCCCGCATGTCTTTTTTCGCTCCCAGCAAACTAACAAAATCATTTTACATACTGGTATAGTCTTACACCTCAGCCTAATCTTTGCCACGCGACATTGAAAGCCCCCCCTGTGAGGCAATCATAGCTGTCACAGCTCGCTATTCAATTTCACGCCTCGCTAGGGGACACTTACCTTTCCGTCCACGGCCAACAGGCACAAAATAAGTTACCTGCAACTTACAACTAACTTCAAATTTACCTCTACAAGTACTTATAATTTAGTTAATATAAGTACTTATAAGTAACTTTACTTAATTACTTACAAGTTCTTTGTCTTACGTTATTAGGTTACTTAGACAAATTTGACAAAGTTACTTGGACAGGAAAATGTCTTTTTTTAATAAGAAAAATTTCACAGGAGAATTTCAGCAGGCACTGAAAGTCCGCTGTAACCCCCATTACACCTACTGTAACAGGCAAGACCGTGCAGCACGCGTCTTTGATAAGATAGGCAAACAAAAGCCTTCGCAGCCCAAAAGTGGCTCGCTATTGCATGGTTGGTATTCAATTACTGGGAGGCTAGTCTATTAGACAATCTACCGTTTAAGATCAAGGTGTTATACAAGCATACATGGACAAAAAATATCTTTTTTAATAATAATCAGGAGGTGGCGCTGATGGGGTTACATAGCTAGGTGCGTCATTTCTCTGTGAATTATATGTCAAAAATAAAGAAAAGTTTATCTCTATTTGTTTAGAAGACCTTGCATTTTTTCCATGGTCTGCTGCTTTACCCCTAGCTTTTTCCTTCTTCTAAAAAAGATGCCTTTAGTTCTTCAAAATTCAAGGGCTGACTACGCATCTTATTCTGAATTTCAGACTTCTGTTGTTTGTAATTGGCCAAATCATCCTGCACTCTCTTCATCATCATTGATTTTATTATCTTCTAAAGCTTTCCTAATAATAAGTAAGTTTCATACTGCTTAGCTTTGCTCCAGCAAGAGTACTCAATGCTTCATGCTTCTGCAACTTCTTAAGGGCTTCCAAACCAAAGCATGCCAGGCACGTGAATACACTAACGTCTTCAATAGCGATCCCAATAACACTCCCCACTCCCCTTGCAATCAGAGCAATACCCCCCCCCCTCCTCCCCCCCCCCCCAACCACCACAGAACAACCGGCGGAAACAGCACCGACAGTCATTGTTGTTGTTTTGTCAAGAATTAAAAGCTGTGCTGTACCGTCTTTTACACCTTGAGTATTTTGCCTCTTCACCTTCCAAATACTTCAATGCATCTGTAATATTTATTAAATGAAATGAATATGCTTGTAATCTTTCATCAACCATTTGCGGATACAAGGAAACCATTTTTTATGACAAATAAAAATATTTAAAAATAAACTTAATCAGCGATTACATTTTGCAACTCTTCAGGTGTATACAATTTGCTAGCGTAATAAAACGAAACAAGATCTGTGTTTGTCAGATTTATTTAATTTAAAGAAACTAGAGTTATTTTATCGACTACTACTTTAACTGCTGGTTTACTACTCAATATGTCTACATCTGTGCCTTTTCTAATAGCAATAAACGACTTTTGCTGACTCCGATAATGAGCTATCCCACGAAAGTTTGATTCCCTGTACAATATTTGCTTCTTTGGCATTATCCAAAGGTCTCATGATAATTTCAAAAACTATTGTATCTTCGCTAGCTATGGTAAAGTTTGCTGGTGTAAACACAACTGTCGAATCAGGTCTACTCTTTTTACCTGTAAGAAGATTCCTCCGTTTCTCTGGGGTTTTTTTTTTCTTCTTCTTCTTTTTTTCTTATTTTCTCTTAGGAGAATCATGTACTTTATAGCATGGGAGTGTCCTATACTTTATAGCATGCGAGTATGATGGGAGTATCATGCATTTTATTTTATAGGAGTATCATGTGATGTATGCCCTGCCTTGGGAGGGTGAAGTATGTTATGCCATCAAGTATCAAGGGTTTTTTTTTTTGTTTTTTTTTTCCTTTTCTTTTTGGTGGGGAAATCAGTCAATATGGGCGACAAATGCCCTAGTTAGAAGGCGTCGGGTTTTTTCTTCTTCTTCTTCTTCTTTTTTTTCTTTCATTTTTCTCTGTTTCCTTCTGACATCATATTTCCCTTATTTTTATTTTATTTCAAGGATACATTTTATTTATTCAACTATATTACAGCAGAGCAATTATGAAAACGTTAAGAGGTCATTAACACACTAAAAAAAGGCAACAGCTTACGTTGTACTCTCCAAAAGGTGATTTGATGGACAGTTTGTTTTAGTTCGTTATAATGAAACGCATTTCATTCGCAACATCGGTATAGTACAAAGTACAGCCACAAGTCGTGAACTCATGGGTCAGGTATGTGGCAATATATAAGCATGCACAGCACATACACAGATTCAGATGCGCATGCTGAATGGGCGCTCCTGTATGCCTGTGAATTCGTCAGCGTGTATGTGTGTATGTGCAAGTGTGCATGTGTGTGTGTGTGCGCGTGTGAGTGTGTGCGTGCGTGCGTGCGTGTGTGTGTGCGTGCGTGCGTGCGTGTGTGTGTGTGTGTGTGTGTGTGTGTGTGTGTGTGTGTGTGTGTGTGTGAGCGGAGAGAGAGAGAGAGAGAGAGAGAGAGAGAGAGAGAGAGAGAGAGAGATGATGATGATGATGATGATGATGAAACTTTATTACATAACGGTAGAAGTTTTGACAGATACAAATACGTCATTTTTCAAACTTGCCGTTTCTAACGTTCTACAACATGAAATATAACGAAGACAAACAAAAAATATTTAACGCAAACAAAAAACAAGAGAGAGAGAGAGAGAGAGAGAGAGAGAGAGAGAGAGAGAGAGAGAGAGAGAGAGAGAGAGAGAGAGAGAGAGAGGTTACAATCGGTTTCACAGTTATTGTAGCGCAAGATGTGAGTCGCATGTACCTATTACGTGAGTCTGCAGGAGACGTTATTGTCCCTACCACATAAGCTTTCTGATTCTAAGTTCGGATTCAAACAAAAATATGATATCTATTGGTGTACCCTACTTGTACTTGCTAATACACAGCTTAGCTACTAGGGAGACGTGGTTAATAAATGCAATTTCTGCTGCTCCTAACACGTTATCATAGTATCCCAATAAGGCTTGGGCAGGGGTTATGCATATCTGTACATTGCATATTCCTGAACAAAGTTGTTCAACTCTTTTCCAGATTCGAGATACTGAATCACACACGTAAAAGAAATGCTCAATATAGTCAACTTCACGAGGACAGAGACTGCAGTATCTATTATTAACGACGCCCATTTTAGACAATAAAATATTGGTTGGGTAAATATTGTGTAGAATTTTCCACTGCAGTTCTCGCAGCCTCACTTCCTTTGTTGCTCTATTCACAATACCCCATTGCCATTCACCTAACTGGACATCAAACTTCACCGCCCAAAAATGAAGGGCACATGGGGGACTGTATTTCTGCTGCACAATTGTTATCCTAAACTCCTTTGCTGTAGTTGGTGTTATACTCTCTGACATGGCGTTAGCGTTGTTGTTAAAGCATCGCATGTACGAGGTAAGGACACTTTTGACAACGTTGTATTCCAGCAGCCTCCCAGGGGAATCTCCAACAATGCGACAGACATTTTCAAACGACATAATCTCGCCGTCTTCCTTTACGTCCTCCACTCGATAGACGCCTGCGCGGACCCAATCTTTAAAAAACAGAACGTTAGACTTATACATTAATAATTTATTATTCCACAGGACTGTACTGGGTTTGTTTTTAACAGTATCCAACCATGACATTATGACGTCTCTCCAGAAGGTCGACTTAATATTTTCTCCGTTTCTCATACTCTTGTAGTTTTAGTTGATCTCTGCTATTGTTGTCTGCAGAGTTGCTAGGAACAAGACTCACAAGCAATGGACCAGTGTTAAGAGCTTTTCTAAACATTAAATTTACTTCTTCCGTATATACATAAGGACTAATAAAATCAAACTTTATGTCCCAATCAATTAAGGGAGCAGAAACAGGAGCAGGAACAACTACCCACTTATTACCCACATGTTTTAATATGTAGAGCGAATTATTTACAGGACTAGGTACAGTAACATCACAAAGCTGATTAAGTTGAGGATAACTTTATTCTGCGTCATCTTTCACGTCATCAATTACCTTCCGCTTGTACATTCCAGTGGAATCACATTCAAGACCATACACTTCTCCCACCTCTCCTTCTTTCTCAAAACCATGCACACCACTCAAATCTTTTAACTCTATTACTGGACACGCAACTGGTGTAATTCTTGGCTTCGGACCAAAACTCATTTTATTCAACAAAAATACAATTTATTTAACTTCCAAGACAACGCAAAAATCGAGCATCAGAACTAGTTTACCATCCTTATTAGTTACACATGTCACAGTGATTCAATGAAACTGGCACGTAATTTTTTAAACTGTAAATTAGGAAATCTAACAACAATGCTCTCACAATAGGGAGCATTTCTAGTTGGCACACATCTAATCAAAGTTGAAGGCATACCATTGTGCACATTTTCAGTTGTGTTTAATTCTTTTAAATGAACATTAAATATTTCATGTACTGCCAAATTGACAGGATATCTTCCAGTTATTTTTTCTTTATTTTGCTTTATTGTCACTTACCAACCCCCAGTATTAACACCACTCAATGCTCATGCCCAATCTTCATCCGTACTAGTTACAAAAATCGCCTATTAAACCAAGTAAAGATGCAAGCTTATTTGAAATTGTAAGCATAGGTCCCAGAAATTCTAATGTAACAATTAAGTTAGCTGGATTTAAATTTGCTTTAATTTAACTTTGCTTTAAAACCATTCAGCTGTAGTACAAAAGTCACAATAACCAGATGGTATAAGTGTGTTTGAGTACCTGAACCACCGGCAACTCTATAACTTACATGATAACTTGTATCATCTTTTATATTAAACCACTTTACAGTGTAGAACATTTCATGGATAGCTACAACCTTGTTACCATTTCAATTATCAATGCCATTGGTTAACAACACTGGTTTGTTTATATCAAGTTAGTTATTTGGGTTTAACGCAGAGCAGGCAACTAAGGCCATCTCACGGCGGTTGCTTGTATCAAGACTTGTTAAGGTAGTAAACATTTTTATTATCACATATAAAAGGCACAATGAAATTCAAATCACAAACAAATACCAGTACAAACCCGTTTCAATTTAATGTAGATGCTAAGTACAATGTTGCACCTACTTATGACCAGAAATTAATTAAACTAAATCAGCTCCACATAGATGTGTCTGAAGGAGATTCCTTTCAAGTAAAAGTTCCAAACCCTTTTTATCTTTACCTAAACCCACCAATAACAGATGATTCAACTGCAGGAAAGTGGTCCTCAAGTCAATTACAAATGTTTCAAAACCAGCTTAACTTTGCTATATTATGTTTAACTACTGGCTGTTGTGTTTTTTTTACAGACCACTTGAACCACTCAAACAAACTGATTAGGTCTGTGTATCGTTTTCACACGTATTATCAGCTTAGAAGAATACTGTCAGAACTCCATGCTCCAATACCCACTGAATCCAGTTTCAATCGGTTTAATAACCCCATGGATATGAAAGTGTTTAAACGCATCTGTAATGAATTTAACATTAATACGCTGTTGAAAAATGACCTACACCGAATCCAGAATCTTTACCCCCCCCCCCCTCCCCTCTCCCCTCTCTCCCCATCACCCCTCCTGCGTCCCCCAACGGAGAACACCTCTCTGAGGGACGTGAGCCTCGTCTCCACTCTCACCCCACCCCCACCCACCCCCCACCCCCATTTTTATAGGCGTGCTGTAATTGCAAACATTTGTTGGAGTATAAAAAAAAAAATTCAGGGCAATCTACATGTTGTTTTTATCCGTGACAGTAAAAACCACACAATTCAACCATCATGTTATGATTTAATAGCTGTCTAAACACAGTGTTTTCTTAAAAATGATAAATAGACCATTTTAGGTCATATTGAAATGCTTATATCGCGGAAGCCAATCAACATAAAGTTATGATATTTTGCATGTGCACTTCTTTTAACGTGTACTTCGTTACGTGCCAAAGTGCAGTTGTTTTGGTGGCAGTTTCTAGAAAAAAAAATAATTGAGTGGACCTACCTACAATAGGAGATATTTCAAAATCAGGTCAAAGACAACAGATGGAGACCCGTGACAGCGAGGACAGCTCGCATATGAAATGGACTTTGTGGGTTTTGGCTCTTATATAGAAGATATTTTGTGGGTTATGTGGGTTCATCCCATCTTCTTGTATGTATTTCTGTGTACTATCATTGATTGCTTGCCTAGAGATCCGCTAGGAGCTATATCACGCATCCGTTATTATTATTATATCATTTTGCCGTCGTCAGCTTCATTGCTATGTTGTTGTTTAATAATGGTTTTATTATGTTTCTCCAGCTAGTGACCTAGAGTACCGTGACACCATCATCCTATGTCCTGACCCACGTGACAATATACCTGTGGTAACCTGTCTTAGTGCACGTCACGTGCCAATGCAGGTGGTGAAGTCAGGTGATAATGACGCTGCCATCCGTGACGTGGCGCTGGCCATGGGTAATGTCGTGACCATTACAGACTGGAGGGTGGCCAGCGGACTGGAGAGGCGGGTTGTGTTTGTGATGGGCAGCGAGGATGATGACGGTGACCGACTTTACGCCATGTCAAGATGTACTTCCCTCCTGGTATATGCTGGTACTCCTCTATAGTCTGATGATAATAATGACGACGATGATATTAATAATGATGATGATGAGGGGCATTATACAAACCGTTACGCGACAGATTTATAGCAATATGTTAATGACCAATGACCCCAAAGTCCCTTCTATGTGAGCTTAAATGCATTTTTACACATAGCACAATACGCTTGCAGACATTAAAAACAATAGAGGCTACATTCCTAAAGCAAAAGCGAGAAAATGATCTCATCTCAAAATTTACCGCAGAAGATTTAGTCGAGTGAGGCGCTTATTTTTTAAACAATAAAATGCTTATAAAGATTTTATGCCCGAATTTTGATAGTAAATTTATCCGTAATGCACACAACATTCGCCACCACTTTATGGGTGGTATGAGCAAATCTGTGTTGAAGTTTCCGGGTTTAGCTTATCATATTTCCCGTTTTTGGCTTAACATAGCATACAAACAAATTGAGACAATGTTCAATTGTGACGCAACTGACAGAATTGACCCCACGCGGGTCTGCCCTGGGGAACTTGGGTGGGGTTAACTACTTTTTCGTTCCCAGGCTGCGCTGCCTGTAGCTCTTGATATTGGGTGTGTGTTGCTAAATGGTCTTAGCTTTATTTAGGCCCCATGTCAGAGGTTTATTTAACGCATTGGACCGGCTGGCAACATACATTCAATATTATGTTGTTTTTTTTTTCCACAAGCAATGCAGGCACGTCCTGAGAATGTCTTGTTGCTGTCCGGACGTTAAGCAATGTACAATCAATCAACTGACATAATTATTTAAATTTTCATTTGTGGTCAGTATTAGATTAGAGGATGTGTCATGTACCAAAGCCGGTGTCCTAACACAAGGTCACGGTCACAGTAGAGATATAAAGGGTTTATACAACAAGACGAGGATTTGATCTCGGAGTTCACCGTATTGTTTTGAGTGTTACGATTGTGGTTGTGTTATCCTGTGAGAGCGTACATGTGTTATTCGTAGGTAATGATATGTTGTTTATTTGAGCTATCACGGTTACGATTCACGTGTTTTTTTTAGTAAGTTTTTTTTTTTTGTTCGTGAGTAGAGCCGATTTCGTTTTGTTGTGTTTAGTCCGGTGCGTTGTAGAAGGGTCGCACTGTCTACTGGTCTCGTAAGTGTCACGTCGGTTGGGTGACATCGCTACATTTTTCGCTACTTTTTGTTTTCCTGTGCGCGTGTATCGAGCAGCTTTTATTTTGTTTTGGGAATGTTCTCGTACCTTTTAGAGCTATCATAGATAGGGATACCATACTTTTATGTGTCTTTATTATATGCTAGAATTTAGAGCTGAAGTGAGCAGCCGTGTTTTTGTAGCCTGATATATTGTTTCTGGAAAGTTTATGCTAATGAGCTTCGGCTGCGTGTTTCGTGGTTGTTTGAGTTCATGATTTCCGTAGAAGATTCTAGATTTTGATAGTGTATATAAGGAGGGCGCTGGGACAGCCCGTGAGTACATTGTCTTGCTTTGTCAGTTGTAGAGACACGTAGTTTATTGCGAGAGACGCTGTGTATGAGAAACTTTGAGTCGTAGTATGGACATAGCAGAAGAGACTTTGTATTCAGTAGTTTGTGCATTTGAAAGAGCATTACTGTGAGGATATCGCATCGCTGAATTAAATATTGTTGGAACTGTTACTCCAGTTTTGTCTACATCCTTAAGCCACGGTTGACGGATTGCAGCTGAATGAGGTCTATTTAAAAGAACTCTACGTGCGTGTGTGTCTGGTGTGTTTATCATACTTCGACTACAACTCCACCACGTAACATTTTGGCGACACCGACGAGACCTCTTCAGTTGGTTCAGTGGAAAGGGTAGCAGGAGAAAACAGCCAGCAGGGAATAGCAGAGATGGCCACATCGAAGATGGAGATATTCCTGAAAATTGGAAAGGAATGTGGACTCGAAGGAGCTCAACTCCTCGAGTTTGTAAAGGAGAGAGATGAGAAAGAAGAAAAGAGACGAGAGAGAGAAGAAAAGGAGAGATTGGAGAGAGAAGAGAAAGAAGAAAAGAGACGAGAGAGAGAAGAAAAGGAGAGATTGGAGAGAGAAGAAAAAGAAGAAAAGAAACGAGAGAAAGAAAAAAAGGAGAGACTGGAGAGAGAAGAGAAAGAAGAAAAGAAACGAGAGAAAGAAGAAAAGGAGAGACTGGAAAGAGAAGAAAGAGCCAAAGAACGTGAAATCAGGAGACTCGAAATCCAAGCGAAGAGAGGCAAAGAAACAACGAGAAGAGGAGAGAGAAGAGGCGGAGAGGCAGCGTCAACACGAAATTCATCTAAAGCAGATGGAGATTGAGGCACAGAGCCAGAGAACTAATGAAGCAACAGCATTAGCGAGCAGAGAACAAACAGCCCGCGCGCCAAAACTTCCACCTTTCAATGAAAATTCAGATAAGATGGACGCTTATCTGGAGCGATTCGAGCGGTTCGCAAATAGCAACAATTGGAAACAAGAGACTTGGCCTATTAAACTGAGCGCACTTCTAACTGGCAAAGCGCTTGAATTTTACACCCGCTTACCAAGAGAAGAAGCCGAAGATTATACACAGTTGAAAGCCGCCCTGTTGAGACAGTATGACTTCACTGAAGAAGGTTACAAGCGACGATTTCGGAACTGCAAGCCTGAAGAAGGAGAAACACCCGGCCTATTCATTGAGAGAATTAGAAGCTACCTGGAGAAATGGATAGAGCTTGCTGGTCTAAACAGAGAGTATCAAGACCTGTGCGACCTCATCATCAAAGAACAAGTTTTCAGCGCATGTTCTAAGGACCTGGCCGCCCACCTTAGAGAGCAAAAAGACCAGTCACTAAAGGCCCTGGCCGACTTCGCTCAAAGATACCTTGACGCTCACAACATGAAGTTCGGGTCCAGTAAGCCACAGCGTGTGTCTGCACCAGCAGAGGAAATCCACAATGTCAGAGACACTCCGAGATACAAGCCGGTGGAGAACCTGACATGTTTTCTCTGTGGAAAGAAAGGTCACAAAGCGATACGGTGTCCTTCTAAAGATGTTCCCCGAGGCGACAACATCAGAAGATCCAACCAAGATCGTGGGATAGTAGGCAGAAGCAGTACCACGTCTCAGCACAGAGCTGCCGCTGTATTAGCAAATGATGTGACGTCATCCAATGACTTTGAATCAAGAGAAAAGCGAGCGACACCAGAACTGATCGAATCTTTCAAAAAGAATGGACGCATCCCAGTAGATGTGACTACATTTGTACCAGTCTCAAACATCGCGTTGCCTGAGAATGAAGTGCCGAACATGCCGGTGGTGTCAGGACTCGTCGGCGACACACCAGTGAGAGTGTTGAGAGACACTGGTTGTAGCTGCATTATCGTGAGAGAGGACCTAGTAGCTGAAGACCAGAAGCTACAGGAGTGGACCACCCTCATTTTGGCTGACGGAACTGTAAGAATTATCCCCCTTGCCAAAGTCAGTTTCGACACCCCATACTTGACAGGAGAGGTGAAGGCGTTGTGCGTGAAGACACCAGTCTACGACCTCATCATCGGAAACATTGATGGTGCCAGAAACGCAGACGATCCAGATCCAGAGTGGAGACCTGAAATATGTTCTGTTACCACGAGAAGTCAAGCAAAGAAGGGTCACCAGACCATCCCTCTAAAAGTGGCGGACAACACGGAAGCAGCAGTGGTGAATAAAGAAAGGCTGGTGGAGCTACAGAGAGGTCAAGACAAACAAAAAATTGGCGGAATCCGTGCGTCTTGCTGATGACGAAAGACTAGACGACGAGAACATATTTGACCTTAATGAACTCCGACATAAAGAGGATGTAAAAGATATCCAGTTCTGTCAGAATCTGACCCAGACTCCACGTGAAGAACTGCGCGTCCTAACTCAAGAGTTCGAGCATCGGTTTACACCTGACCCAGGGACAACAGACACCAACCAGCCCGAGGTTAATCTAACCGACAATCCCGTTCGCGACGAGTCATGTCGTATGTTTCGCTACACGAGTAAAGGACCGAGAAAGAATGTTCGAGAGACGCCGGACCTGAGAGTCGACAGGGATGCCAGATCGCCAGTTGTTATCGCGAAGGAACAAAAGAGATCCAATTTGGTGTGTATGAACTGTGACTCTTTTCCTGAGCCCACGGTGTTTGACCCAGGACCAGTGACTTTTGACTTGTGAACTGTAACTTATAATAATAATTACGGTATTTATAATGCGCTTATCTTATAATAATTATAACTCTAAGCGCGCACTCACAACTCGCACACGCATGCGCACGCTTTAGACAATGACTCACGTAACACAAATAGTGAAGATACATTAGGACGGTCAGCTTGGGCTGGGGAGTGTGGTGATATAGTGCTAGAACTGTTGAAAGAGATGAGTTTTGAGGGCAGACTGGAAGGAGGAGAGCGAGTGTTTCTGACGGAGAGAGAGTGGGAGTGTTCCAGGTGGTTGGACCGTATACTGAGAAAGAGCGGGGGCCGAAAGTGCTGAGTTTGGTGCGGGGGATGAGGAGGCGGAGAGGGTCAGAGGCGGAGGGAGCGGGGAGGAGTGTAGGGGTGAAGTAAGTTGGAGAGATACGCAGGAGCGTAGTTGTTCAGGGATTTGTAGCAGAGAGACAGAATCTTGTATTGGATGCGTTGGGGGATGGGGAGCCAGTGAAGGAGCTTGAGCAGGGGAGTGATGTGGTCGGATTTTTTCTTTCTGAGGACGAGGCGGGCAGCATTGTTCTGGACGCGCTGGAGAGTGAGAGTGGTGGAGTGAGGAAGGCCAGAAAGGAGAGAGTTGCAGTAGTCGAAGCGAGATAAGATGAGAGAGACAGCGAGTTTGGTGGCAGCTTCGGTAGTGAGGTATTTTCTGATCTGACTGATGCGGCGGAGGTGGAAATAACATGCCTGGGCCGTGGCGGAGACGAAGCTGGTCATGGAAAGAGAGGAATCGAGGATAACGCCAAGGTTCTTGACCGAGTCAGAGAGGGAGATGGGGGTGCTGTCGAGTTGAAGGTGGAGAGAGGGAGAGAGCTGGGAAAGTTTCTGGCGAGTGCCTACCAGCATGGCTTCCGTTTTGTCGTCGTTCAGTTTGAGCTTGTTTGCTGTCATCCAGTTTTTCACGTCCTCATAGCAGTCAGCCGTGCGAGTCAGTAGTGTCTGAGTGTTGTCGAGTTTGTCTTTGTCTAGTAGTTGTGAGTCGTCAGCGTAGAGGTGGTGGTGTATGTGGTGAGACTGGATGATGTTGGACAGTGGGGAGATGTAGAGTGTAAAAAGGACCGGGCCCAGGACGGACCCTCGAGGAACTTATGATTTGGTGATGTTCCTGAAACTAACTTTGACATTATTTTTAGTTTAACTTAAGGATTCGCAGAATTTTGGAGCAGATTACCTGAGCAGAGCAGTTTAAATGAACATTTCTGTGTCCAGAACTTTTGTATGAAACATTTCGATGCTCAGGACTGTTTACAGGAACTGTAAGACGTTTATTTTAATTTGATTTTTGATGTGAAATTATATTTGTTTAGGGTTTTGTGTAGGTTTACACAGCCACAACAGTATTTTTGAAATTTGAGAAGAATTTTTTGTGAAATTTCATTCTTAAGAGGGGGGGGGGGGGGTAATGTTACGATTGTGGTTGTGTTATCCTGTGAGAGCGTACATGTGTTATTCGTAGGTAATGATATGTTGTTTATTTGAGCTATCACGGTTACGATTCACGTGTTTTTTTTTAGTAAGTTTTTCTTTTGTTCGTGAGTAGAGCCGATTTCGTTTTGTTGTGTTTAGTCCGGTGCGTTGTAGAAGGGTCGCACTGTCTACTGGTCTCGTAAGTGTCACGTCGGTTAGGTGACATCGCTACATTTTTCGCTACTTTTTGTTTTCCTGTACGCGTGTATCGAGCAGCTTTTATTTTGTTTTGGAAATGTTCTCGTACCTTTTAGAGCTATCATAGATAGGGATACCATACTTTTATGTGTCTTTATTATATGCTAGAATTTAGAGCTGAAGTGAGCAGCCGTGTTTTTGTAGCCTGATATATTGTTTCTGGAAAGTTTATGTTAATGAGCTTAGGCTGCGTGTTTCGTGGTTGTTTGAGTTCATGATTTCCGTAGAAGATTCTAGATTTTGATAGTGTATATAAGGAGGGCGCTGGGAAAGCCCGTGAGTACATTGTCTTGCTTTGTCAGTTGTAGAGACACGTAGTTTATTGCGAGAGACGCTGTGTATGGGAAACTTTGAGTCGTAGTATGGACATAGCAGAAGAGACTTTGTATTCAGTAGTTTGTACATTTGAAAGAGCATTACTGTGGGGATATCGCATCGCTGAATTAAATATTGTTGGAACTGTTACTCCAGTTTTGTCTACATCCTTAAGCCATGGTTGACGGATTGCAGATGAATGAGATCTATTTAAAAGAACTCTACGTGCGTGTGTGTCTGGTGTGTTTATCATACTTCGACTACAACTCCACCACGTAACATTGAGTTTACGTGCGTTTTTCTCTTAGAAACATTCTGAGTTTTTCCTGTTTTTAAGCTGATCCTTCTGATTCTTCTCTCTCCACCTTAACTCTCCCCCCCTCCCCCCCCCCACTCCCCTTGATGCGCACGGCAATGGCACACACAAACGCAGACGGCAGATACCCGGCGCTTCCTACCAGTTATACATTCTGTGGGCTGGCGTAGCCACAGCCATTTTGAAGAACAAGGTGGGGTGGCCCATGCGCACAAAGCCTCTTCTGTATAAGCTTGCATTCGTATACCACCTTTTCCACAATACGTTCGCAGTCATCATAACAAACTTAGAGAGACTGTCTTCCTAAATCAAGGAGAGAATTGCATCAGCTCATACACGTGTAAAACACTGACGTGTTAATGCACCAGCTTTGCGTCAATTAGGAACATTGTATTGTAGCAGATGGCCCTGTGCTAACGCTATCGCTAGTTACTACCAGCGAGTCAGAGTGGTTCAGTGGTTTGGTGCACGCTTGGCGCCCTGTGAGCTAGAAATTTGCTGACTTAGCTAGTTGGTGTGTAGCGGACTACACGCGCGAAGCTCAGTGACGTAGTTTCCGGTTTCAGAGGCCGGGTGGTTCCCGGGCCCCCCCCCCCCACCCCCCCACCCCACGAATGGGTCCACCAAGCCCGGCGGTGGCCTCCGCCGGACCGGGGGGCCCACCCGTAGCGGGGGGTGGGGGGTGGGGGGAGGAGGTGGGGGAGGAGTGGGCGGCCAGGGACCGGGTGATTGGTGATGGTGAGGATGATGTGCTATCTTTTTATTAACCATGGGGAGGTGGGGCGGGTGCGGGACCACGAGGTGGAGTTACTTTCCTTTATTTTTCCGCCCCCGGTACGTTAAGATAGCCGCCCCCACCCCCCCCCCCCTCAAGGAGTTCGAGGCAATGCCCCATAGGTCTCTACCGGGAGGCTTTTTGACCACCTGCGGAGAGAGGGTCCCTAGCGGAGAGAAGGTCCCGGGGGCCGGCGGCGGGCATCTAGGGCTCCTCGGTTGGGCGCGCCCGGGTGCTGGCGGCCGGCCCCGGGGTCCATCTTTTCCGTATTGGGCCGTAGAGGAGGACACTCCTGGATGTCCACTCTGCGGGATAGGGGGGTGTGACAACCTAGGGGGCGAGGTACCCTAGATGGCACTCCGACACCGCGCGACTCCCCGTTCGCCTGCGTACGGTCACCACCCATCAAAATAAATAGGGACCCCAGGGAGGTTTAGCATCCTTCGTCCATGCACTCCCTGGGCACTGGAGGGTACAACACCCCGCTCCAGAGAATACAGACACACTTATAAGGGGGGTTAGTAAAATCAACCCCCCCTCAAACAGTAAGGGTAGTAGGGTGCGGGCCAAATAAACTGGGCTTTGGGCTGTGACCCCAAAGGAGGAAACAGGAGCCAGACACCACCAAAGAACAAAGAAGGGAACAACAGCTCTCCCCCCAACTACCCAGCCTCCCAAGGCGCGGACGGACATGAGAAGTTGATCAAAAGCGATGCGAGGACATCCGCGACAGACAGTCAGAACATAACACCACCACCACCCCCCCCCCCCCACCCCCCTCCAACTCGCGGCCCACCCCGTCCTGGACGAAATCAGCGAGAGCTGGAAGTCCGTGTCCTTTAAAAATAGCACTAGTACTAGCAGTTTCGGGGGTCATTCGGAGCTCAGCAGAGGAGGAGAGAGGACGCGCTCCAGAGTTCAGTGAAGCGAACCACAGTAGCATTGTGCACAGTGTAGCTTATAATCGAGTGGTGGTGGGGCTGTTGGCAGCTCCGACCACCAAATGTTATACTAGAGTAGAGAGAGATTTCCACCAAGGATAGATAGGGTGTGATAGAATAGAAAGGAGGCTACAGGGTCCCGTAGCCCGTTAGGGTGGTGGTCCCTGGCCTCGGCCCAAATTTAGATTAGATTTCAAGCAAAGCGGGCCACGAATGTGTTTTCCTTCCATCGCAGATGATTCCAAGCGAGTAAACAACGGAAGGTTCGAACGAAGGTAGGTCCCGTGAGGGACCCATTTATCGTTAGTTCCATAGAAATTAAACGCCTAAACTTACGCAGGCGCTTACCTACCGTAAATTAGCTAAGGGTGTAGTAACCCCCATTATTAGAGAAGATACAGTTGGATAGAAAAACAAAGCGTGCGCTTGGGCCTGGACCCAAACACACACCTACTTGAAAGCTTACGCTTGGCTTCGTATATACTTAAGCTTAGCTTATACCTTCCCTTGGCAAAAGCTCACGCTTACGCTTAACCTAGCTTACGCTTAAATACAGTCTTACGGTCACGCTTTGAACTGGCCCCAGTACAGCCTCGGCCAGATTTGAATTCAAATTTGAAATCCAAGATGGCCGCGTCGGAAAACAACTTGGCCGGACAAAAACCAAGATGGCGCCAAGAAAGCCAACAAAGGAGCAACTGGCCAAATCCGCCCGGACAAAGAACTTAACCTCCAGGGGGTAAAACCAATGACCCACCAGGCTGTAGCGAGAGCGCGCTCCGAAGAAGTAAGTGAAGAAAGGGAGGTCGTAAGTGAAGAAATCTCCCAAAACGAAAATGCTAATGAGAACCACAAGGAGGGCAGTGACCCGGATTCTGACTCTGAGCTAGAAAATGATCAAGCGTTCACGGAGGTGAACAACTGAGATTCCAACCGAACCGAGAGAGGAAAGTCTTTTTATTCCTTATCCTGATCGCACCACTAGACAACTCACCGGAGCTCTACAATATGGGTATCCGAAAACTGCATGAAATGCTATCCGACACGTTCAGGTAACCTACCGACACCCGCCGAATCTTCCACGGCAAAAGAATATTAATGGCATGCGCAACTAGAGATATCCAAGAGAGAGCCATAGCGAAGACTCAGGTCGGGCACATCAAAGTGAGCTGTTCGATCCCCAACCACCACAAAACCGATAGCCCACCAACTAAAGCCATGGGGGCCATCAAACCCATCCCCCTCGACGAAGACCTCCAATACATAGAAGCAGAAATCCGTAAAACACACCACAGAGCTAAAATCAGCAAGCGCCTGACTAACAGAGAAGGGCAGGCAAGCCAAGCGATCCTGGTACAATTCCCAGGGAAGACCCTCCCGAAAGCCATCAAAGTAGGGGGTGAGATAATATACATAGATCGATTCAAAGGTAAAGCGCTGGTGCCGGAACTGCCAGAGGTACGGACACCCACCAGGGCATGCAAAAGCGACACCATATGCGCCAAGTGCGGGGACAACCACAAGACCGCTGAGTGCCCTATAACAGAGCGTAGGCTTTTTGTCTGCTCAAACTGTGGCGGCAAGGGACATAGCGCGATCTACGGCGGGTGCGAGCTACAGAAAGCGCACAACAAGGCGACCCGAATCGCCAGCCTGGGGACAAAATCCTACGCCCAGGCACTCAGCGAAAGTTGGCCACATGCCCCCAGGACCCCAAACCACGACGGAGCGGGCCGAAGCTCCAAACCATCAAACACCAGCAAAGCAGAACCCACCGACAAAGTGACTCACCAAAGGAGTGAGAGAGACAGTGCCCGACACGAATCTACACTCCACCCACCTCCTAACAACCAACCGACAACAAACGCCCCACACTGCGACGCACACACGAACACTAAACAGGGATCAGACCGACCCTAACACACCCACCAAAATAACCAGGCCAACCAACACAACACAAACAACCAACGGAATAATGTCCCACAAGTAGGTCACCCACCCCTGGCTAGAGAGGGAAGAAGGGAACACTCACAGCCACAGTCAAACATCGCAGCCCACGGGCAGCAACGGTCGGTGGCCGCGCCCGGGTCGATGGGAACGTCGATGGATGAAGCGATTCTGGCCCTCTCTCCCCCCTTTTTGACATGGGAGGGCATATCAAATATATACAGACAGACCCAACCAGTAAGGGGGGAGTCGGGTCAGGACAGATCGGTCACCCAGAACGCGAGCGCGACCCACCGATTCCTTACATGGTTTATGGGATGGGGCCTCCACAAGTTGAAGGATATAAGATCAACGGGTACCGAGGCAGACCTCAACATTTTCTTCCGTTACTTCCAAGATATACTCGAAGCATGTAACTAAGATGACAGGCCTCCACATCCTCCAATGGAACTGCAGGATACTCTTTTTCAAACTAAATGAGTTTAGAAACAGGCTTACCCCCAACCCCCCGGAAATCCTCGCCCTCCAGGAGACGGGTTTCCGGGATAAACCCCCACAAATAAAGGGGTATAAATACCCACCCATTTATAAAAATAGGGCAGACAAAAAAGGAGGAGGCGTAGCCATCTACACCAAAACAGAACTAGCAATCACAGAAATCACCCACACCCTAAACCCACAAATAGAGGACATAATAGGAGAAATAACCACACCAACGAACCGCAAACTAAAAATAGCAAATGTCTACATCCCGAACGAGAAAGCCTATAGCCAAATATCGGTAGAGGATCTTAAAGAACTACTACTAGCAAGGGACATAGTGGTAGGCGATTTTAATGCCAAGAGCCCCCACTGGGATGAAAATCGAACAGCATCAGATACAGCCGGGAAAAAGGTAGAACAGGCTATAAATGAGACACAGAGATGCATTCTAAATACGGGTGAGCCCACCCACATGTTCGCGCAGGGCAACGCAGATACTATGAACACCCTAGACATAGCAATAGCCACCAACACAATCGCAGTAGAAGCATAGTGGCAAGTAAATAGCGATAACCTAGGGAGCGACCACTTCCCCGCGCTGATAACTATCAACGACAAAGACAAGACCCCACTACCACCGAACCCCGGGGCCCCACAAAGAATTAACACCTCACGTACAGACTGGGACAAATACCACGAACTAACTAGGTTCACCCCAAGTTGGAATGATAGGCATATCACAGACCACATTATCCGATCAGTCAAGAAAAGCACCCCTGCCAGATCGGATAGTGGGAGACCAGGAAAATCTTGGTGGAACAAGGCCTGTGATCGCGAAGTCAAAAATAGGAAAAGGAAACTCTAAATTTGGAAAAAACACAAAACGCCCGAAAACAGAATTGAGTATAAACGTGCCAAAGCCATAGCAGATCGAACGGTCAAAGAAGCCAAAACGGAAGATTGGCATGCATTCACAGAGTCGATCAACACAAAAACTAGGATCAAAGAAAGCTGGGATAAGATCAAAGCCATTAACAACGGCCCAAGAGCCAACATGCCATCTCTAAAAACCGAAAACAAGGTATATGCCACCGACCAGGACAAAGCAGATCTGTTAGCCCACACCTTTAGTCAAGCCAGCTCAAATGATAATCTAACCCCAAAATTCTGGGACCTAAAACCACATCTCTCATCGGGCCGACGTCAGCCGCCGTTGGCCCGCGCACGGCTAAGCACATGCTTTGAACAACCAAAACAAAAAAGTAATTACGAACCTAATCTGCAAAGTCAGCGGAGCAGACTGGGGCACCAACCCCAAGTCACTTCTAAACCTATGCCACACCTTTGTAATGTCCAGGCTACTCTACGCAGCCCCACTCCTGACCAACCTAAACAAAACCCAAACCAAAAAAACTGATGTCAGTACAAGCAGACGCCTTGAATGAAGGTAGTCCTGGGGGTCCCCAGACACACCCCCAACCTGCTTGTGCTGGCAGAATGTGGTCAAAAACCCATAACACTAATAATAAAGGAAAGGACAGCCAACCAATACTACAAGCGAAATGCATGCCGGAAGACCACCCGGCCAAGCTCACCCTCACCTCCAACCACAAGCCCATAAATCAATCCACCCAAACACCACAAATAAAAACCGAAGTCCAAAAGTTAGAAGACGTGATAAACCTCAAATTACCAAATAGAACACCAAATCCACAAATAACAACGCCCCAATGGAAACTCCCACAAATAGAGGTAGACCTAGACCTCACCAAATATCAGAAAGTAACAGACGGGCCCAAAATGAAGATGAAGTTCGACATTAAAAGAACTACCACATACAAAAACTACACACTCATCTACACAGATGAGACCCAATCAACCACGCAACCGGACTAGGTATCCACGTCCCCAACAAATCGGATCGGGCTATCAAACTACCGGACCATACATCAGTTTTCACAGCAGAACTCACGGCCATCCTGGGAGCCATTAAAGTAATAAAAGCTGACCTACAGAAAGCCAAATACATACTCATAGTGACGGACTCCCTATCAGCAATACAAGCACTTCAGAACCTAGACTCGTTCAGAGAAGATTTAACATACCTGATCAGACTAAGAACAGCAGAACTCGCAGAACGCGGTCAAACAGTCAAAATTATGTGGGTTCCCTCCCATGTGGTGATCCCAGGCAACGAACGAGCAGACAGGGTAGCGAAAAAAGGAGTCGATCAAGAATCGACTTTCTTCAACCTACCCCTCTCAGCAAACGAACGATCAAATGCTCTCCGGCCCCCCTTCCAAAATCTATGGGTCCAAGAATTCCACCAATCCAAAAGAGGTAGACACAAAAATCTTACTAGGATATTCAACAACACGCCTATCTTCTTCATAGGCAAGATGAAAGACCAGTCACGGTTAGCAAGAATCCGACTGGGAGGCAAAAGATACCTAGTCCACCTCAACCCAAAGTATGCACATGTGGCCAAATACTCACGACAGAACACGTACTGCTAGATTGTCCGAACATAGATCAAACCAGAACCATATTAGCAGATAAATTAAACACGCCACTAACCCTAGAAGGCCTCGTAAACCACGACCCGAAAACATGGTCCATCACCACCAAGTACACGATACACCTACTTAACAAACACCCACTAGTTAAGTGCATCTAACCAAGCCACACCACGAACCTACCAACCCCCTCCACCAGCACCGAGGGCTCATGATCCATGATCATGGCGAAAAGTTCGGGGGTTAGCTCTCGTCGTCGTCCGAGCCACCCCCCCCCCCCTCCCCCACCCGGGCCCGGAGTGCTCAAATATAGATAGGCTCCCGGCTGGGCACAACGGTTGTAAGAATGAACTGAAAGAGGAGAAAGAATGAGTGCGTGAAAGGCAATAAAAGAAGGAAGACTGGAGGAAGAACGAGAGCAGAGATTGAAGGTGTCCCCCACCACCAGTCATACCCCACCATCGACCATGGCCAAGCACCCGCCCCCCCCCCCCCTCCCTCCACCACCGCGGTAATAAAACTGGTTCCCCACTCCCCATCATGACCATGCCCCCCACTCCCATCACTGCCACCCCGCCCGGGCAGCCCAGCCGGGGCGCCTAAAGATAGCCCCCTATACAGTGGGAAGCCCTCCCGAGTCAGGTCTCCCAGAACTGCCCGGTGCCTGCTCTCACGTCCCCACCCCAATAGCCTCTTGTACTCTTTCCACTCCGGGAACGCCCCCCCCCCCCCCCAAAAAAAAAAAAAAAAAAAAAAAAAGGCCGGGGGTGCGACGGGGGAGGGGAGAGGGAGAACCCATCACCTCCCTCCCCTTCATCTCATGGCCCGAGCACACGTCCCCCACCCCCCGGATAATAAAGAGTAATCTCACCTTCATATCCCCCCACCCCTTTTTTTGTTTTTCCTCCGGCCGGGGGGCTCCTGCGACCTTTCCAGGCCTCGAGAGTCGCGGAGTGCCCCCCCCCCCCCCCCCCCCCACAGCCGGGGAAACATGGCCGGAAACTCCTAACCATACCCGGAGAGGGGCAGGGACCCGGGGAGCCCCGCGGTGACCGCACCGAGGCTGGCAGTACCATGGCGGGTCGGATTCGGAAACCGCGGCTCACCCCGAGGAGTCCCGGCCCCACACTGGGCCCCCCGGGGCCTACCTGGGACAGAACCGGGGAGGAATATAGGGGGAGAATTTAGAGAGCAGGCAAACCCGGACGGCTGGAGTCCAGCCTGAACGGACGGGGGGGGGGGGGGGGGGGGGGGGGGGGGGGGGGGGGGCCAAACACTCAAATAACATAGGCCCGACTAAAGGAGGTTTAGCACCCATCGTGAATGCACTCCTTATAAACATAGATAATGGGTGGTGCCCTATGCGCAGGATACAACCTCCTAGAGTCACGCGGTGGCGGACCCCGCCCCCCCACCGGCCCCTCCCCACTTATTCTCAAACTATCCACTCGCAAAGTGTTACCGTGGGCCCGACAGGGCCGAACAGTAAACACAGGTCACCCTCATCCCCATTCCACCTCATGGTCCCGCACCCGCCCCACCTCCTCATGGATAATAAAAGATCACATCATCATCAGCAATCACCCGGTCCCTGCCCCCCCCCCACCCCCCTGCTACGGGTGGGCCCCCCGGTACGGCGGAGGCCACCGTCGGGCTCGGGGGGTCCGTTCGGGCGTGGGGTGGGGGGGGGCGGGGCGGGACCCAGGAACCACCCATCACATCACCCTTTTCTTTTTTTTCTTTTTTTTTTTTTTTTTTTTTGGGGGGGGGTCGGTTTTTTTATCCTTACACGTTACTTTCCTTTATTTTTCCATCCCCGGTACGTTAAGATAGCAGCCCCCCCCCCCCCCCCCCAGGAGTTCGAGGGAAAGCCCGCTCAAAGGTGTCGTACCGGGAGGCTTTTTGACCCATTGCCCCCCTCCTAGCGGAGAGAGGGTCCCGGGGGCCGGCGGCGGGCACCTGAGCCCCCTCCCCCCCCCCCCCCCCCCCCGCCAAGATCCTCGGTGGGACTCGCCCAGGGGTGGCGGCCGGCTCCGGGGTCCATCTTTTCCGTATTGGGCCGTAGAGGAGGACACTCCTGGATGTCCACTCTGCGGGATAGGGGGGTTAGACAACCCAGGGGGGAGAGGCACCCTAGATGGCACTCCGACACCGCGTGACTCCCCGCTCGCCTGCGTACGGTCACCACCCATCAAAATAAATAGGGTACCCATGGAGGTTTAGCATCCTTCGTCCATGCACTCCCTAGACAATGGAGGGTACAACACCTCCCTTCAGAGAAATACAGAAACACTTATGGGGGGGGGGGGGGGGGGTTAGTAAAAGTCAACCCCCCTCAAACAGTAAGGGGAAGTAGGGTGCGGGCCTTGGACTGTGACCCCAAAGGAGGAAGACACCACCAACAAACAAAGAAGGGAACAACACCGCTCCCCCCCCCCCCCCCCCCCCAACGACCCAGCCTCCGAAGGCGCGGACGGACGTGACGAGACGTTGATCAAAGCGATGCGCGAACATCGGCGACAAACAGTCAGAACATAATCCCCCCCCCCCTCCCCCAACCCCGCGCCCCCGCCCCCCCCCCCCCCCCCCCCCCCTGTACGAAATCAGCGAGACCTGGAAGTCCGTATCACTTTAAAATTAGCACTAGCACTAGTCTCGGGGTGATTGTGAACAATGATCACCACCCCTCTCCCCCTGTGAGCGATTGCGAACAGTGATTTCTCACACTCCCCTCCCCCCCCCCCCCCCCCCCCCCCCCCCGTAGGCGATTGTGAACAATGATCTACACTCCCAGCCCTCTTCCCCCCCGTAGGCGATTGTGAACAATGATCTCCTACATTTCCCTGCCCTATCCCACAAGGCGATTGTGAACAATGATCTCCTCAACCACCCTGACCCTACCCCACGAGGCGATTGTGAACAATGATTTCCTCAACCACCATGACCCTATCCCACGAGGCGATTGTGAACAATTATTCCTCAACCACCCTGCCCCTACCCCACGAGGCGATTGTGAGCAATGATCTCCTCATCCACCCCGGCCCTACCCCATAGGACAGTAGCGTTTTAGTTCATTTCTAATTCACCTAAATAGGGCTTAGGCTGTGTTAGGACGGCGCTAGGTTTTATTGGTAAGTGCGTATAGGTGTTAGGAACTAGGAGCTAGGTTTGCTAGGAATCGTATCCAACGTTATAGGTGTTAGTCATAGGAGATAGGTCTGCTAGGTGTCGTGTTCGAAGGTATAGGTGTTAGGTCTAAGGTGTTTAAGGTTATTAGCACTTGCACTGGTTAGACTAACTTTGATTATGTTGTTTGTTTCATCATGAATGCTTTTCTGGTATAAATAAATCTTGGAACCTTACCTCTATCTTAATATGATGCTCAGCTAGAGTGAGAGCAAGACTGAGACTGTGCGTGTGTACGTGTGAGAAGTTTGTGTATGTGTACGTCCGTGCATGTATGACGGTGTGACTGATCGTACGAGCGCACGTTGGTAGCTCAGTAGCGCTTAATAGCAACAACACCAAATCCAGTCAAAATAGGGTTCTTCTGAATACTGTGGTCAGTCCATTGCGCAGGTAATTTGACTATAGAACACAACGCGAGGCAAATAAACACGGATTTTGTGCTCATGCGATACTAGAGTAGACTTTTAGTTTACTCTCCACAGAAATCTCCAGCCCTTCCCTAGACCACAAAAGGGATGCGGACTTAAACTCAGTGTGGGGCACTTGAGTACTGTATTAGATGGGCATTTTTTGTCTATCTGATAAACTATTTAAGTCGCCTACACCCAGTCCGGTTACAGTATAAAACACTGACGCGTTTGATGCTTTTACGCCACTCTCTGATTCTTCTGATGAAATCGAGGTGTCTTACTTTTGCCGCATTGAAGTTTTATTTTAGACAAAGTTGACGAGGTACAAATCTGGCTAACGAACTCATCCAATGTCTTTCTACAAACTAGCTATATCCTAAATTTCAAGTGCATATAATCACAATTACGGACTCCAATGTGGGTCAACCGACGTTCTGTACATTTCCTCTTCAGTGAGACATCCAATTTCAATATGCTCGAATGCTCTACTAGATACCCCTTGTATGAAGCTTTTCCTTTATTTCAAGCTTGTATGTAAGCCAACTTCGGAGAGATTTTTGTGTTTATGTACATACGCACATAGACACACACACGCAGGGGTGAGTTGTGCTCACGATTGACGTCACACAGTTGAAGAGCGGCTCCGCACATTTTTAGCATTTTGCAACATAATTACTTAATGAGTGACTTTAGAACAACGACAGGGTGATTCAGCTCATCATGCCGATCAGTTCGGTAGCTTTTTGTGCCATTTGCGGTACCTTTTACTGGACTTTTCAAAACTTCATGGCTCACAAAGCACAGAGGAAGGCAGCCCTACGTTACCGCACTGTCAGTGTCAGCGGACCGGTGGCAGTCATTCTCGTGTTTTTGGTCGGCTTTCTGCTCCGGTGTGGCGATGTCGAAGCGAACCCAGGCCCACCGAAACGACAGACTCTTTTGACATGCCAAGGGAACCAAGACAACCAGTCGCCCGGGGGTGAGGCAAACGCAGTGTCTGAGCCGACCATTGCTGATGTGTTTAAAATGTTGAATGTGATGGACAAAAAGATGGACAGTATGAAAGCTACAATGCAGGAGCAAATGGACAAAATTCAGAGTGACTTTACTGCGGTGATGAAAGAAAACAAAGAGTTGAAGGAGAAAGTTACGCAGCTGGAGGATAAGCTGGATGATTTGGAGGGGCGGAGCAGACGCAAGAATCTGATCTTTCACGGAATCCCCCACCCCCAGGGGCGCTCAGAGACTTGGGCGGACTGTGAGAAAGCTGTCAAGTCAATGTTGAAGGACGAGATGGGCATAGAGGAGGAGATCGAGGTGGAGCGTGCCCATCGTCTGAAGGGGGGCAAGGCGCCCCACCCCATCATCGTGTGCTTCAACAAGTACAAAGACAAGGAGCGGATCCTGTTTGAGCGCAGAACGCTGAAGGAGAACAGGTCCCGGGTCTACATCTCTGAGGACTTCACCCCTCGGGTGAGGGACGTGCGCCGCAAGCTGCTACCCTTCCTCAAGGAGGCCAAGCAGGCGGGTAAGAAGGCCTTCCTCCGCTTCGACTCCCTCGTTGTTGAGGGAAAGACCCACGCATACGACGCTGCTACCCAGAGGCTAGTGGAACGTAGGGGGCAGAAATGAGGGGCAGGCCGGCATGTTGACCCAGCAACCAGGAGAAGACAGCCCGTCCCTCATTCAGACCCACAGGACCCCCACCATGTGTCTTCACAGGACGACTTACCTGCACACACATGCGCTCAAGTGCCCATACTCAAACCCACACCCGCACACTGTGTTGATGAAAGTGGTAGTGATGAAAGTGGTAGCTCTATGTTTCGCATCATGGCATGGAATATCCAAGGTCTTGTAAATAAGCTGAAAAGTGTTTCTTTTAGGCAGTTCTGTGAAAAGTGTCAAATTTTTGCATTTTCAGAGATCTGGTCGTGTAAGCAAAATGTTATAGAGGATACCTTTCCAGAGTATCAGGTGTTTTTTTCACCACGTACACAAAAGTTAAAAGGGGGCGTGGCCGTGTGTGTACATAAATCTATAGCCTGTCATGTGTTGCGTTTAATGCAGGCAGCTGAGGATATTGTGTTTCTAAAGATTGGTAAGTCTGTTTTGAATTCTGCATCTGATGTTCTGGCAGCATTTGTGTATGTGGCTCCAGAGCGTTCTGTTGTATATGGTGAAGATAACGTTGATGGTTTTGAAGTGTTAGAAAACTACATGTCTCAAGTGTTACGTGCTCACCCTGAGCTGCCTTGGCTATTATGTGGCGATTTTAACGCCCGCACTGCCGGTCTGTCTGATACTGATTTTATTGATGACAATACACACGTGCAGCCTTTACTGGAATTAACAGATCTGCTAGAGGATGTACCACAAAGCCCACGGAGGTCAAAAGATATTGGCATAAACAGTTTTGGTCGGAAACTGATAGAACTATGTCAAGAGTACTGTTTGTTTATTGTCAATGGCAGGACGAAAGGTGACAGTGAGGGAGAAATTACGTGCGTGGCCAAAAGAGGCAAAAGTGTGGTGGACTACTGTATTTGCTCTAAATCCGTGTTTGACCTAGTGACCGATATGTTTGTTGCAGACAGGTGTGAGTCAGACCATTTCCCCATTGTAACCACGTTTACTTCTATTCAGTCTGTTTATTCATGTGATGATGATGATTTAAATAATGATATAATACTAGAGGAAGGGGTTAAATTTGTTTGGAAAGAAAACTACGCTGAATCCTTTTGTGCATACATTGAAGATAATCAGGAGACTCAGTTTCAACACTTCTTGTCAGCGCTTGACTCGAGTGTAGAAGAAGGGTCGGCCTGTTTTGTAGCATTCATTCAGAAGGCAGCTGTCAAAATGAGGTCAGGTAAGAAGGTAGGTGAATCCCGTGCACAGCCGCCGTGGTGGGACTCGGACTGCGAGTTAGCAAAACAAAACAAGTACATACAGTTGAAGCAGTTCAGACACACAAACACACATGACGACTTAGGGAAGTATCTTGACATGAAGAAAGAATTTAAGAAGTTGTGTAAAACAAAACAAGTAGAGTACAACGCACGGGTTTTGAATGAGCTCAACGATGCATGTAATGATGCAAACTCAAGAACATTTTGGCAAAAAATAAAGTCTCTGACTGGCGTTAAAAAGTTGTGTTCTGATGTCATTTCACCACGCGTGTGGTATGATTATTTTCGTAATTTGCTAAATGTGGATCAGAATGTTGATGATTCAGGTTTCAGCAGACAGGCCGAGGGTGTTTTGAATGACCATATATCTGATGATTGTGATGGTTGTCATAATGCAAAATTTGACGAGGAAATCACACAGGATGAAATTCGCAGTGCTATTAATAGCATGAAGAAAGGGAAAGCATCAGGCCCTGATGGCTTGCCCACTGACCTTTTTCATCATGCAGGTGAGATCCTTGTGAAATTTCTGCATCCTTTGTTCAATCGTGTGTTTCAAAGTGCGGAATACCCTGAAAGCTGGACCATGGCTGTGATATTTCCACTACATAAAAAGGGTAACCCTAGAAATGTTGACAACTACAGAGGAATTTCTCTTCTGAACGTTATCAGTAAGTTGTACAGTTTTGTCATTAACAACAGGTTGGTGCGTTTTTGTGAAGAGAATGATTGTATTCCTGAGGCTCAAGCTGGCTTCCGTAAAGGGTACAGTACTATAGATAACATTTTTTGCTTACAGGCACTAGTGCAAAAGTATCTTAGCAAGCAGGGTGGCCGTTTTTACACCATGTACGTAGATTTTTCTAAAGCTTACGACAGTGTGCACAGGACAAAACTGTTGTATCTCTTGTTACATAAAGGAGTTCATGGAAAGTTGCTTCAGACACTTGAGAGTATGTACAAACATGTAAAAGCTGCTGTAAGGGTTGGAACCAAAGTTACCGACTACTTTGATTGCATGTCAGGGGTGCGACAAGGTTGTGTGTTGAGCCCACTGCTGTTTTCTATCTTTCTTTCAGAATTTGAGACAGAAATATCATCGTGCGGTGCACGTGGCATTGATATTTTTGCAGACCCACTGGGTATTTTCCTTCTTATGTATGCTGATGATATAGCCATTGTCTCTGACTCTGTAGCAGATCTCCAAAAGAAAATTAATTGTTTAGAAAAATACTGTAAAAAATGGGGTCTCACTGTGAACATGGACAAGACAAAAGTGGTGGTCTTCAAAAATGGAGGTTTTGTGAAAAATTGTGAAAAATGGTTTTATGCTGACAAGCAGATTCAAGTCGAGTCCAGTTATACTTACCTTGGTGTGATATTTTCCTCTACTCTTAACTGGGCTAGATGTGTAGAAAACTTAGCTGGAAAAGCCAGGAGAGCAGTTGCAGGTATCAAAAGACTATACTTTAAATTACAAAACTTGCCAGCTGACACTGTTTTTCACATTTTTGATGTCAAGATTAAACCCATTGTGCTATACGGGTCAGAGGTTTGGGGTTTCCAGAGACATGATGTAATTGAGCAGGTTCATATAAAGGTTTGTAAAATGGTCCTTGGTGTTGGAAGAGATGTAAAAAACAATATTGCGCTGGGTGAGTGTGGAAGATTCCCTATGTATATTGATGCCTATGTTCGAATGGTGAAGTACTGGTGCAGACTTCTTACCATGTCAGAAAACAGATACCCAAGACAGTGTTACACGATGTTATGTATGCATGATGCTTCAGGTAGATCGAACTGGGCTACGCAAATAAAGACTCTATTGTGTATGCACGGGTTTGGGTATGTATGGGAAATGCAGTCAGTTGGAAACACTCCTCTGTTCATTCAGATATTCAAAGATCGGCTGATGGATTGTTTCCGACAGGACTGGCATGCATCCCTTTCCTCAAACACAGAATACTGCCATTACCACCCAGAAATACTTAGAGCCAGTTACATAGGGCAGCTGAACTCTTGTGAACTCAGGCGGGCAATATGTTTACTTAGATGTAACCGTTTACCTTTAAACGGAGTATCCAGATTTGGAAAACCCCTCACTAATCCAGAATGTAATTCATGTGATTGGCATAAGGCTGAAGATTTGTGTCATTTTCTGTTCGAGTGTCCAAAATATTCCCCTTTACGTAAAAAGTACATTCCACTGTTTTACTACAGATTCCCATCCGATCTTAAAGTTCAGCTGCTGTGTGGAAACCTACATGATAAACTGGTTTTTAAAGTTGCTATGTATATTTCAGGTTGCCTTAAATTAAGGAATTAGAGGGATTTGCTTTGAACTTTTCTTGTTTTTTTGTTTATTTATGTGCGCTGATGTGATGCTATATGAGTGTGTTTTACAACCACCTTCCTGTATTTTCTGGTTGTAAATTGTATTTTGTGTTCATATGGGCCAGATGGCCTGCAAAAACTGAAATAAATTTATTATTATTATTATTATTATTATTATTATTATTATTATTATTATTATTATTATTATTATTATTATTACACACACACGCACGCACGCACACACACACACACACACACACACACACACACACACACACACACACACACACACACACACACACACGGCCTTTCGCTCCAAAAGAACGTTCAACAGCAAGGCTAGAGTAGCTAGACAATACTTCATTTTGATCTTGTTACTTCTTTACCACAATCTGAGGCCCACCCACCTGTTATGTCCTTTGCATTCTACCTTACGGGCTCCGACCTGCCCCATCCCAAAGTCTACCGTATTTTTAATACGATAGACAAAAAAGACGGTTTATTTGATTGTAATTGTTGTTAAAAGAACACCGAAGAAAGTTGTGCAAAGGAACATTATCGGACTTCCCGAGTGTAAAGACCCTGGCAGCCATATTTGTTTAAAATGCTAATGTATTTGTCTGTGCCATATCTCTGGAACGACTCTACCGTTTATAATAAAATTTTATCATGTGGTAGCCCTTAGTGTGAGAAATGGTCATAAGCCAAAACGGAGTTGATACTTTTGAAGGCCCACTACCGCCGTAACTGTTCAAAGATACACTTCTGTAACAGAGGGTTACGAAACGCAACACACAGGTCTAGCCATGGTTCATTTAGACACAGGACAATCCCGTTCAGCACACATCGTCTTTATATCAAGTAACCTGACAATAACTCTACTCCGTTATAGAAATACAACACTATCAGTATGAGAAACAGCTAAAAGTAGAATGGCACGTTAATGGCTGCGCAGAATATATAAGTGCTATTATGCCCTTAACGTTCATTGGGTGTGTCGACAAGGCATCGTAAACACAAAATGACTGAAATGTGTCTTCAGATTCACGCGTAATGGTAATTTAAGTTTTTCGTTCCCATGCGGTCTATGTAACTGGTCAGTGGTCGTCCGTCCATCCTTCGTCGGCCGTCGTCCTCAACGTTGGCATTTTCTCGGAGGCTGTTCGATCCACACTTTTCAAATTTGGGCCAAAGATATAATGGTGTGTTAAGACCTCTACGCATACCAGTTTCAGTGACCTCTCTTAAAGGTTAGAAAGTAGGTCTAAAAAGTACACATTTTAACCCAAACAAATTTGCTTTTCTGCAATGCTGTTAACGGGGGTGTTTTGGGGTGGGGGTGGAGAGAGCGGCGCATGTCTTCAGAGAGATGCTGTCCGTTGGGGGGGGGGGGGAATGGGGGGCGGAGAGTGGAGACAGAGGCTCGCGTCCTTCAGAGAGGTGCTGTCCGTTGGGGGGAAGGGGTGAGGTGGGGGTGGGGAGGCAACACCAGCTCAGGTGTTCCAGTGAATTTGTCCTCCATCGAATCTGTTGACTGGGGGCTACAGACAGGGGTTCACGTCCTTCAGAAAATCAGTTGACAGGGGCACACACATTGTCACACAAACATTGCCATACGTATTGTAACAGAAACACACACACTGTCACACAAACACACAAATACACACATTTCCATGCAAGCACACATACATTGAACACACAATCACGCACACACACATTGTAACACAAACACACACACACTGTCACAACAAACACACGCACACATACACACACCATACACACACACACACGCACACACACACACACACACACACACACACACACACACACACACACACACACACACTCCAGGTACCGATTATACGTACACAGGTCTACACATTGGTCTGAGTTTATATATTATATAGTGTGTGTGTGTGTGGAGAGAAAGAGAGAGAGAGATATTGTAGCCATTAAATGAACTGATTATTGTTATTTTTCTGTATGAATCGGTTGCACATAAGCGCGGGAGACCCGATAGTTAAATTTCTGATGGAGCAAAACATTTAAGTTACATAATGGTAGTTATTGTGACAGCTCAGTCAAAAATATACGAGAACAAAAAACAAGCAGAAGCCACGTGCCGCTTGAATCCATTATTCCAGACTTGAAGAGCTATCGTGGATTCCACTCTTGGAATTTAGCGCCATGACGTCATGAAGGATTTCTCCAAAGGGAGTGCTGTGTTCTTCACCATGTTTTCAAAAAGTCGATACTTCCATTATTTTCACATTACACGGCTAAAATTGAAAGAGTTTCAGACGCAAGAGACCTTTTATAATGTGATACGTCAGACCAAGACCCAGCAAAAGGAACAAGAAGCTTACAAACTGAAGTGTCCACAGTTACGGGCAATTTCTACAGTTAAGGCGTCAATGTGTGTGTGTGTGTGTGTGTGTGTGTGTGTGTGTGTGTGTGTGTGTGTGTGTGTGTGTGTGTGTGTGTGTGTGTGTGTGTGTGTGTGTGTGTGTGAGTCAGAGTGTTACAATGCCTGTGTGTATGTGTGACAGTGACAATCTTGCTGTCTTACTATCTTTTGCCAATACTTGGTAGTTACCGCTACAAGCCGTTATGTCCAGAATCGTAGATCAGATGACATTTATCATTCTAGCTGTGCAGAAACCAAACCTTCTGATTGTTAAAATATTGGTGTCGGTGTCTGAACATTTCAATAAAGTTTTTCTCTTCATTGTCGTGTTTGTTACAAATGATGTCACGGAGTGTGTAGTAGTGATGGCGGTCGCAAAAGTGCGTGTGTGTGTGTGTGTGTGTGTGTGTGTGTGTGTGTGTGTGTGTGTGTGTGTGTGTGTGTGTGTTATGTGTGTGTGTGTGTGCGTGCGTGTGACAAATTGAAATCAACTGAATTATGACCAGGTATTGATGACTAATCATATTATTGGTGCTGTTGCATTGCGCTTTGTATCTTCTGAATCCATGTGGTCTGTTAACCCTTCGGTGATGATGTGATCACTGTGAGTGCCACAGTGGTTGATTTTGTATCCCTACCTCCAAGTTGTAAAAATACAAGAAATTAATTAGAAAAAAATACTACAGCAACTCCCTTTTACTTTTACCTCTCTTTACCTAGAAAGTTTCAATAGTGTGAGCATAAAGTGCAAGAAAATTAGAAAAGTCGACATCCTTTACTATAAGATCCGACCAGCCCCATCTTAAAGTCTACCGTATTTAGGCTTATTATGCTGATCCATTTCCTTCCTCTCTAAGCCAACCTCTGATCAACACACACGTCGGCGCCAACAAATAATGACGGACACACGGCGCTTCCCGCTGTTAGTACGCTCTGTGGGCTCGTGAAGCGACAGGAATCAATCTCCGTCCACTCTAACCCATCCTCTGATCCACACACACTGACACACAGAAATAAAAAGACGGACACACGGCGATTCCCGCCACTCGTACGCTCTGTGGTCTGGCGTAGCATGGCTATTCTGAAGAATAATAATAGCACGAGCAGCGAAATGACGTCACTTCAAGCTACACGTCTTTGCATCATTAGTCCCATGACGCCGTGTTCATGGTGACAACTCGATGTTATACGTCACTTATCGCAGTACTAACATTTGACGTATCAGAGAATCAGCTTTGCAATTTTCTTGCTGATTTTCACGCCTAGGGCTTACAGGTCACAATTTGACGTAATCCTACCTCAAGGCCTGGACAAACAGCAAGCTTATGCAAAGACTGGTCATGAAAAATCATGAAAAAGATAATGAAAAGATAGATTTTTTTCGTAAAAGAAAAATTAAAGTTATATTAGCTGTTTTACAAATGACTCAAGATTCAAGAAATTTATTGTCCATTAAAGGATATTTGTCTTTGCCTGCCGAGCGTAGGTCAAGGTTAGAAACAACATATCTCAAAAACATAATATCTCAAAATGTTAACAAAAATGTGGACAATTGCAGAATCACACGAAAAAACGAAACATTAAGCTATTTGACCTCAGTTTAGTTTACACATCAAACAAACAACTCTAAATCCCCAACTAAACAAACATATAAAATAGTACGTTTTAACACTAATATCATACGCACGCCCAGACACACGCACGGACTCACAAACTTAGTTTTTGGCAGTACAGCCCTCTGAAGGCAAAACGCGATAAGTCCAGCGTAACTATGTTGGAACTACCGTGTTTTGCCCCCAAAGGGAACTATAAGTCATTAGGTTTGAGTATGCTCAGCTGGAAAGTCACGTGGAAAGTCTGCGGAATGAAAGAGAGTTTGAATTTGTTCCTGTTAAATTACGGGCAGAGATAGCGTCCTTTGGAGGGAAGGAGTTCAAAATGCGAGTGAATTGGGTGGGTGGGGTCACTCAGGATTGCACGTGCTTTCCTAGCCAGCGCTCTCTCAGTCAGTTGTAGGAGGCTGTTGGTAGGTAAGCCGATGATTTTGGCGGCCGTCTTGTTAACGCGGTGCAGCACGTTTTTGTTTGCTGTAGACAATGTGGGGAAGAAACAGATCGTGCAGAATGACAAAACAGACTCAATGATGCTGACATACAAACTTTACAGCAGTTCAGGGCTCACGTTAAAAGATCTTAGTTTCCTCAGTATGTATAGTCTTTGTTGGCACCTTTTGAAAACAGTCTGCACATGTGGTCCAAAGGTACGTTTAGAATCGAGGGTCACGCCCAAGTATTTGAAACTGTCAACAATTTCTACAGCTTTACCATCGATGGTTATGTCGCCGTCAAAGTGGCCCTTGCTGCGGAAATCAAAGACCATCTCCTTTGTCTTGGGAACACTTAATTCCCAAAAATTCTCTTGGCACCATGCAGACAGTTTGGTCACTGTGTCCTAATACACACTGAAGGACTCGCTGTTGGTAAGTCAAGCCACCACTGCTATGTCGTCAGAAAACTTGACGAAAGAATTGGAGTCGTTTTTACTGCGTCAGTCGTTGGTATACAGTAAGTAAATTGGAGGGCTTGCCACACAGCCCTGTGGGGTGCCCGTGTTGGTGGTGATACTGGGGGAAAGGGTGTAACCCACCCTAACACGCTGGGGTCTGTCTCTGAGAAAGCTGCATTTTGTGGCGCTGAATGGTATTAAATGCGCTAAAATGTTCCACAAAGAGCACGCGTGCGTAGGTGCCTGGAGTGTGCAGATGACTGGTAGTAAATGCAGCAGAGTGGTGCAGAAAATTATCTGATTTTCACACCTACGGCATACAGGTCACACTTGACATAATCGTACCCGACAGCCGAGACAAACTGTGAGCTTATGTAAATATCGTATACTAAAATGCATGCGATTATTAATGAGAAGAATGTTTTTTTCGTAACAAGATTCAATTGTTTTAAAATTAACCTATATAATTTGTGAAATTAGTCCCCAAAACGTGAAAATATATTTTCTTTTTGAAAAATTAATTATCACTCTAAACGTATTGAGATACAATGCTGGTTAACAAACTCATTCAATATGTCCCTTTTATCTAGCTATACGCAAAATGTCTAGTAAAAAAAATATGATAAATTACGGACTCCAATGAACATCTTAATCAAAAAAAAAAAATCTAAGAAAAACGCTCCAGATAATTCTTTTATGGGACAATATTCTAAAATTTCAAGCTTGTCCGTCCTCAAACGCGGGCTTTAGTCACACACACACACACACACACACACACACACACACACACACACACACACACACACACACACACACACACACACACATAGGGCGCTTTAGCGCCAGAAAGACGTTCTCTAGCAAGGTTTGAGTATCTAGACGTGACGTCATTTTTATCTTGCTACTTCTTAGCCATGATTTCTGCCCCGCACGCCAACAACGTTATGTGCATGCTACGGGAAACGCTCCGTCCAGCCCCATTTCAACGTCTATCGCATTTTCAATACGGTAGGCAAAAATGGGACTGGAAGTGGTGATCTAGTGGTGGACATGTGAAAACTAAGTATTTTCATATCATTGTTTTGGCTGTTAGAAATCTTGAAACTTTATCATGCACATTCATACTTACGCCTTACTAGATCCTTTTGCTTGGTAAAATATCTCCTAAAAGACCAACCAGTTCCACGCATGCAGTCTATCACTTTTGCCTTTTTTTCTCCGCTAAAGAATCAGCAGACAAATTGATTGGTCAAATTTTGATCAGAGTATTATGGACATTAAAAGAGGCGAAGACCCGGCACCTCCCTGATATACATCTTCCTTGAGTTTGACAATATTACTGAGTGTGCCGTCGATTCAATCATGCAAATCTGCTGACGAGGAAGTCTTTCAGCCATCGGTACATCGTGCCTCCCACTCCGGGCAGTAGAAACTTTAGCAGCAGCCCTGTTTACAGACTTTTCCCTCTTTTTGTCTACCGTATACGGCAGACTTTACAATGGGGCTGGGTCGGAGCGCATTCCGGAGCATGGACATGACGTTTTGGGCGATCGCCGCAGAAATTCTGGCAAAGAAGTAACACGATAAAAAATACGTAAAGTCTAGTTACGCATACCTTGCTAGAGAACGTCCTTTTGGCGCCAAGTGCCGTATGTGTGTGTGTGTGTGCGCGCGCGCGTGCGTGCGTGTGTGTGGGGGTGGGGGGGGGGGGTGGGGGTTGTGGGGGGATGGGACAGCGACTAGAGCACGCGTTTGAGGACGGACAAGCTTGAAATTTTAGGATATTGTCGCTAAAAGAATTATCTCGGGACCTTTTGTTCTATTTTTTAAAGATGCTCGTTGGCGAGAAAATGGCTGTTTCACAAAAACCGGTTGATCCACACTAGAGTCCGTAATTTTTTTATTTTTACTAGATATTTTGCGTATAGCGAGATAAAAGGGAGATATTGAATGAGTTCGTAAACCAGCATTGTACCTCTAGAACGTTTTGAATGATAATTATTTTTTTAAATAATATTTTCACGTTTTGGGAATTAATTTCACTAAGTATATGGGTTAATCTTTTAAAAAAGTGAATCTTTGTTACAAAAAAAAAGAACAATCTTCACATTAATAATCACATGATTTTTCTTATACGGTATTTACATAAGCCTACAGTTTGTCTCGGCTGTTAGGTCAATTGTGTGAAAATCAGACAATTGTTTGCACCACTTTTTCGGAGTCATTTGTAAAACAGCTAACACAACTTTAATTTTACTTTTACAAAAAAAAAAAAAAAAAAAAAAAAAAAAAAAACAACTTTCTTCTCATTAATACCCGCATGAATTTTCATGAACCTGCATGCTGTTTGTCCCGGCCCTAGGGCAGGATTAGGTCAAATTGTGACCTGTAAGCCCTAGGCGTGAAAATCAGCAAGAAAATTGCAAAGTTGATTCTCTGATAGGCTAAATGTTAGTACTGCGATAAGTGACGTATAACATCGAGTCGTCACTATGAACACGGCGTCGTGGGCCTAATGATGCCATGACGTGTAGCTTGAAGTGTCGTCATTTCGCTGCTCGTGCTATTATTATTCTTCAGAATAGCTATGCTACGCCAGACCACAGAGCTTACGAATGGCGGGAATCGCCGTGTCCGTCTTTATTTCTGTGTGTCAGTGTGTGTGGATCAGATGGTGGGTTAGAATAGAAGGAGATGGATTCCTGTCGCTACACGAGCCCACAGAGCGTACTAATGGCGGGAAGCGCCGTGTGTCCGTCTTAATTTGTTTGCGCCGACGTGTGTGTTGATCAGAGTGCACTATAAATAGACATAAAAATTTGAAATTAATAATGAACTTTATTAGAATGTTGTGACCCATACGTATCAACAAAATACAAGGGACACCCTGAAAAATTGCGGACAAAATTTCGACTTCAAACGTACTGATAAAGAAAAACAGCTTTTGACTTATACTCGTACAGTGTAGTCCGTATAGCGCAGAATGAAAACATTAGTCAACTGCAAAAGCCAAGCGAAAACCTTGTTGTTTAATGATATGTCAGGAATCTGAAAACTGGCAGAATTTTTTTTTTTTTTTTTTTTTGGCTTCCAAATTTAAAAACAGTTTTATGAAAGAGAAGCTACAATGAGTACTGGTAAACAGACGTCCCGTTACAGGCAAAGGATGATGCTTTCTGCCAAGTCTGTTTTGTTTTTATAGATGACCAATTCCCTGACTTAAATCCGATGGCTAATTTGATTCATTTTTCAAGAGCACTTCAGTTGTGTAGCACATAAGTAAAGAAGAAAGGCAAAGAACAATCCACATAATAAGTGTGACCTTGCCGCTGCAACAGGTCAATGAATTGAGCAAGTGTTCGAGTGTCTCAACAAAAAGGTTGGCTTTTGTACCAGCAAAATGTATGCATTTTTCACAAATCTGTTAACCGTCCATGACCATTGACCTCTGTTAGGGGTAAACTTAATAGCTACCTTTATGCCAAATTCGATTGAAAAGTTTGCAATAACTTTGATGAAAACTACAATTCTATCAAAAACTGGAGTTTTTCACACACTTGCCAGCCTCTTGTGACCTGACCTTTCTAAGGAGTCATTCAAATTCACATGCATAGAAAGCCCTTACCATCAGGTATCTCAATATCTCAATACCAAGTTTGGATTTGAAGTTGAAAAGAGTATTTGAGAAAAAACAGTTCATGTAAAAATGTATATATATATTTGTTACCCATTTCTGGAACCTCCACCCGCACCCCCAAAATACCCGTTCACCTTAGTGAGGTGAGTAATAAATTCATATACATAGAAAGGTCTTATCTTCGAACCACATGTGAATAAAATGTTGGCAAAACTTAGATAAAAACTACAATTCTATCAACAACTGGCGTTTTTCACACACTGCCAACCTCTTGTGACCCTTGAACTTTTCCAGGGACTAAATTAGTATGCATAGAAAGGTAAGACCTTCAGGTATCTCTGTAATAAATTTGGGTTTGAAGTTGAAAATAGTATTTGATGAGAGACAATTTGTGTCAAAATATGACTATTTTGTAACCCCTATCTGGACCCCCTGTGACCTTGACTTTTGAGAGATGGTTGGTTGTACATTGCTTAACGTCCCGACAGCAACAAGACTTTCTCAGGACGTGCCTGCACTGCTTGTGAAAAAACAATAAACAGAATATTGAATGTATGTCGCCGGCCGGTCTAATACGCTAAATAAACCCAAGACCATTTAGCAACACACATCCAATATCCAAGGCTACAGACAGCGCAGACAGTAGGGAGCGTTTCAAAAAGGAAAATACAGGTGAATGAATGGACCAAGGGTAGACAGAAACACATGCTCCAGAATAAAGGGGATAACCCACCCTGTGGGGCTGACCAGGGTGACCCTGGGAACTAAAAAGTAGTTAACCCCACCCAAGTCCCCCAGGGCAGACCCGGGTGGGGGCCTTTTGAGAGAAGTCACTGAAATTGGTATGTTTAGAAAGGTCTCGCCACAATCTTTGGACCAAGTTTGAAGTCTGCGGCTTGAATAGTCTGTGAGAAAATGCCAGTATTAAAGTTTAGCACTCACAGCAGATGCCAGACAGATTACGCATGGCCCATTACATAGTCACTTTCGCTATCGCACGTGAGGGAAAAATGATTATTAGTTCCCTGTAAACTGCAACGTAACAATTTGACACCAAACAACCAGTTTTAACAATAGTACATACAATACAATACAATACAATAATACTTTATTAATCCCTCATGGGGAAATTCACATTTTTCCCACCACAGGTGCTGCTTACATTCATTCACTCACTCGCCCATTCCACGAATTACAATAACAGAGCTACAAAATGGACAATGACTCGGGACGGGTGAAGCCCGTCGCCATTTCATCTAATGGCCAGCGCCAGTGGCCTCATCCCGACCACGAACCTCCATGACAAAAACAGAAATACTAAGACAGCCCTATGTCTCCTGAACACACTATTATAATGTTCTTTATTAAGTTCCTACTTCGCTAAAACTAGTACATAAAACAAGTTAACAACAGAAAACAAAATACCCGCGTCGATACGGAGATGATCTCCGATCTAGGCAACATAAAACTGAACAACGGTCAAACAGCACCTGGGGGCCCGTCGCCGCCATAGTACAGCGCCGGTGTTTAGACAGTCGCTCCGGCATAAACAGTCACCACCTTAATTATACTGAACTTAACTAGTATATAACTACATAGTCATTTTAAAAGCAAAAGTAGTAGAACTACATCATTAACCTGAACTGAAGCAGTCCAAAATTAATGGTTTCTAAAGAGTACACACGCGGCTGTTCAGTAAGAAACACAGTCACTGCGTCTGGGAGGTGTCTGTCATTACATCATTCGGCTGGAATGTGGGGCCTGAAGCTTGCTGGTACTCGCTTCGTTGAGTGCACTAGCGCAGGCAGTGATGTTGAGCGTGGAGTGCCGGAAGAGCCACTCCTGAGATGAGATGATGAAAGGGGAGGAAAGCACGCTGGTTGTATTGCCACAGCATAGCGCGCGCTGTTCTTCTGATATCCGCTTGGTACAACAAGAATCAGCGTGCATGAACTCCCAGCATAGCGGCACAGCGGAGAAAGATATAAAATCCAATTAACAGTCACAGCACATCAAATAACCAAAAGTCATCAAAAAGAAATACCGGTCGTGATGCAGCATTGCAGGGCCTGACATCGTATATAACGGTAAATCAAACGAAGGTACAATGTCGGCTAGAATACTGCCGGTGGCGACCATTTCTGCCGGAGCGGGCGGCCAGGAGGTGTTGCATGGCCGCCATTTTGTCATACTGTGACCATTACTATCAAAGCACAAACCTAAACAAGACGGAAACAATTGAATGAAGTCTTAATACACCCCTCCCCCGCCATCCTCCCCCCCCCCCCCCCCCCTTGCGCCTTTTTTTTTTTTTTTTTTTTTTTTTTTTTTGGGGGGGGGGGTGTCTTGTTGCACAGTATTCACATAAACAACACGGGTGTATTTGATTGCTTGTTTTTTACATTGTTAGTCTCTCTGTAGACATGGTCTGAAACGTTGATTCACGTGACTTAAATTTGTTAGTTCGGGGTTTAACGTCCACGGCCCCGAAGTGATAATGGGCGGCCCTGACGGGCAGGTTATGGGGGACAGGGAAATCTATTGCCTATGGAGTACGACCTGAACACTGATCAACTCAGGCCGCGCACTCCAACTGTGCCACTTTGATTTACCAGGACCTTTCAACGGACATGCTATTGAACAAGCCCGTGTTTTCCCCCTGGATTGCGAGTCCAGCTACCGGGTCCGGGACGGGATTCGAACCCACGACCCGGCGATTCCCTTCGCTCTCCTGCTCCGACGCGACTTCAATGATTGGCCAGAATGCCAGAGGGTTTTCCCGTGCTATTTTTAACAATTAAAAATATGTCACTTCCCCTAGAGATGTGTGAAAAAAAAAAAAGAATATCTACAGGCAAAGTTTGATATAAACCATGATATACATTTTTTTTTTAAATGAAAACTGTCAAGCGGGGAAAGCAGAACGGCTACAAATAGTCCATAAGGGCTGAGGAAACTGCTTTGCATGAACCCATGACTGTAGAGGGAATTCCATCTGGTGAAAGTTTACGCAAACGGCTTATTTTTTCATGTGATAATGTTCAGTGTTATTGTTTTGTTTATATTTCACATGTTCACTATAAACAACTTCATAGACAAGTCATCTTTTAAAAATAAAATACTGCACTTTTGACTTTTGGGGTTATATCAAAGGTCAACTTCCACCGACATCATTTGTCACTGAGTAAGCTGAGAAAGGGCACAGTTGTTTCGAAGCGGGCAAAGTAGGCTAGTACATTGCCTAATGCCATGACAAGAACTAGCCTTCCTCAGCACATGCCTGCCCTGCTTGTGAGAAAAACCAAAACAGAACACTGAATGTATGTAGCCAACTGGTCCAATGAGCAAAATAAATTAAGATATGCTTGGAACCCTGCACCTTCACCAACAATCATGTGAGCCAGTATCTTCTCATCATCCGCCAAAACATCAGTATATTTTGTTGATATCGTCCTCCACTAAATAAAAATAATAAACTGACTGACACTATGTTTATTAAACAGTTTCCAGACTTGTTGGACATGTGTAACTCATGCAAGAGCGATGTGCTCATTTTGGGCGATCTCAACTTTCATTACGATCATCCTGACCACACTTACACAGCCAAGCTTTTGGACGTTTTGCACATGTTCAACATGTCTCAAGCTGTGAATGTGCCGAACCATAGACATGATCACATACTAGATTGGGTCATTTTCAGGTGCGACAGTGACATTTTGCTTTCAGCCCTGGTGACTGACGCTATTGCCTGACCATTTATGTGTCATATCAGAACTGAATGTGTTAGCACCTCCCCCTCCTTCTGCTACAAAAACTGTGCGTAACATCCGTGTCATTGATCGTTTATCCTTCACTGCAGACATTCAGCACTGTTTGTCAGCAGTTCGTGATCTCGACGCGGAGCAGTTACATGCCTGTATTCGCTCTGTCTTTGACCAGCACGCCCCGACTAACTCAGCGTACCGTATCTGGGAGAACACCTTCCCCATGGTACAGTGCTATCACGATTGAACAGCGTAGTCGCCAGGCTGAGAGGTAGTGGCGTAAAACTCGTCTTCCTGTACATAAGCAACTGTTTTGCTCTACCAAGAATTTTGTTACAAAACTTGTTTGCAGTGCAAAAACCTCATTTGTCTCCCTTAAGATTGCTGCTTGCAACACCACCAAAGAGTTGTATGCCATAACTAACCGCCTGTTGGGTAAGAGTAAGTCCACGCCACTCCCAAGTGTTCACCCAGTCTTAGAGCTGCCCGGTCTTTTCTCAGACTTTTTCTTGAGTAATGTGCAGTTAATTCGTGATGGTATTGATGCGCAACCATGCCAGGTTGATCCTTCGTATGCCGACAGGTGTTTTGAGGGTCAGATATTCTCAAAATTTGAACTTGTGACTGACGAAGAGGTGTGCGTAATTCTGATGAAAGCAGACCCCAAGTCTTGTGAACTAGATCCCATGCCCACTTCCCTCCTGTATCACTGTATAGATGTCATTCTTCCTCATATTACCCATGTCATTAATCATTCTCTTCAAACTGGTTCTTTTCCCACGTTGTACAAAAACGCAGTTGTCAAGCCACTTTTGAAGAAAGCATCTTTAGATCAGAATGACTTTAAGAACTACAGACCTGTGTCAAATCTTATATTTTTAATCAAAGGTCATTGAGAAAGTTGTGCTCTCCCAGACCCTGAAGCATCTCACGGTCAACAATCTTTTAAATCCCCTGCAATCAGCCTACCGTGCGAGTCATAGTAGGGAAACAGCTTTACTGAAAATCATGAATGACTTGTTGCTTGCACTGGATGATGGTCAGGTTTATGTTTTAGCTTTGCTGGACCTGTCTAGCGCATTTGATATGATTGACCATAGCACCATGTTCTGTCGCCTTGAACGTGTCTTTGGTATCCAGGGACATGTTTTTGATTGGTTCAAATTCTACTTGTCTAACCGATTACAGACTGTCACTGTCTGTGGTCATCTTTCAGTAGCACCCTAGCCCCTACGTGTTTCGGAGTACCCCAAGGGTCAGTCCTCGGGCCTGTGCTCTTCATTATGTATATGCAGCCCTTGTTCGTTGTGATAGCTGCACACCCAATTTTTCACCACGCGTATTTCTGATGATACGCAGTTGAATAAATCCGGCCATGTTGAGCAGGTCGAGTTTTCTCTACAAGAATATCTTCTTCCTTACCGCAGTCCATCACAATCCTAGATACTGAAGTTAGTTTTTCTGCTCGGATGAGAAATCTTGGCGTCACCATTGATTGCAGTCTCTCACTAAAACAACACGTGTTGAATTTGATCTGCATTTATTGAACTGCGTTGCATTTTCTCCATCAGGCATCTTCTCACACCAGAAGCGACTAAAACACTGGTCTGCTCCTTTGTCTTGTCCCGACTCGATTATGGCAATGCACTCCTGTGTGGCTGTCCTCAGTACCTTCTGGATCGGCGCCAGAGGGTGCAGAACTTAGCAGCACGGCCTGTGGTCAAGGCAAAGAAGTCAGACCACATCACACCCATCTTGCGTTCACTCCATTGGTTGCCTATCACATCTAGAGTACAATACAAAGTTCTGTCCATCTGTCATACCTGTCTGTCTCCTTCTACTGGCCCTGTCTATCTTTCTGGGCTTCTTCATTTGTACACACCTTCAAGACAGCTCCGTTCCTCAGCAGACATTAAACTATTACGCTTTCCGACTGTGAGAACTAAGTCTTTTGGCGAGAGGTCCGTCTCATACCAAGGACCATTTCTTTGGAATAACCTCCCACAGTCCCTCAGATAATCAGCCAATAGTTTCCGGCAGTCTTTAAAGACGCATGTATTCCTTTAAACGTGCATTCACCGTTATAATTCTTCTTTTTGTCAACATTTCGTTGTCGGTGAGGGTTGTCTGGTGTATCCGTTGTTGGTTTTATGGTACACATTGGTCTTCTTCTGTGTGAGCATTGTTTTTGTTGCTGTTTGTGTTGATGTGTTCTTTTTGTTATTCCTATTTTTCTTGTATATCCTGTTGCGCGAGTGTGTATGTTAGGGACTATTATATGTGTTGTAGGATGCAAGGTTTATGTATGTTAGTATGTCATTTGTACGGCGCCTAGAGCTTTTTTATTGAAAGTATAGGCGCCTGAAAAATATACATTATTATTATTATGAAAGGAAGTTTGATGTGCTATTTCTCAGGTTTCAAATATAAACCATAAAGCTCTGGGGCCAGTTGCATGAGCGAGCTTAATCCTGCACCAGCCACTAAGCCTTGAACTATCATGGTCCATGTCTCCCTAACTGAGACGTACACCTCAAGGGATACCTTACAAAAATGAATAATTGAAGTAACCAGTCAAAACAGGCATCACTTACTGATTTTTCCTCTTTCGTTTTGTTTCATAACCGCACACTCGTTTTGTGTTAATACAGCACGGCGCCATTCATTCGTCTGGAAAATACGGTCTTTACAAAATCAGTGGTGCAAACCTTCTAGCCAATAGAACACCGTCAACTTGCTCAGTGTCAACAATCGACCGTCACTTTAGGCTGTCGGTGCTAGTCGTGTTCCTAATGGCGCCGATGAAGGGCGTACGAGGATCTTTATACCCCTGCAACCCAAATGCAAGATACATAGATCCTCACGAGCCCACGCGACTGAGGGGATCATGAGGATCTATGCCTCTTGCTGAGACCAATTTGCACACATGTTCCTGAGACGGCTAAGTTTCTTTAGCGTTGAACTGTCCAAGACTGATTTCAGAAACACAGTCTGTGCCAACTGGCAGTGAAGAAGTTCAGATAATGTGCTCACTCAATACGTTTTGGACAGTATTCTCAATGCTATCATTTATTTACGGGGGCTCGTGAGGATCTATGCCTCTTGCTGAGACCAACTTGCATACATGATCCTGAGACGGTAGAGGTACTCGCAGACTGGACACGTTATGATGCCATTGCGCTATGCCAATCGAAGGGCGGTCAGTGGCGCAGCGAGCTCCTGTCACCAATGCTAGAGGTGCGAGATTCGACACCGGGTTCCGGCGTCGGATTTTTCTCCTCTAGTAAGTGTCACCTTACATTCGGGCGGACCGTCAGGGGTTCTTTCTCCGGGTAGTCCGGCTATTCCTCCCGCACCTTTCTGGTATCAATTTCAGTCCACTTCATCCATTTTCAAATCAAAGCGATTTCAATTTCCAAAAACTTTAGTTGCTGGCTTGAGCTTGCCCCTAGCTCCTCGTGAATGTACTGTCTGTGTACTGCGTGTGAGTGAATGCGCGTGATTAACGTGAGCGTGTTTGTTGGGTCCAGTTTTCGGATGCGCTTTGAACCAATTTTCAATTGGAATAAATCGCCTAATGCCATGATAGTGAGTTCATTTTACCATGTTTTGAGGCAGTGTTCACAAGTGACGTTCGAAAAAAAAAATGCTGTGTATCTAAAACCGCAGATATTTGGGCATGACCTACGTGATATGTTGCTCTTAAAATGACGTCACATATATATTTCTTGTTCAATTCGGTAGTCATGCGAAAAGACACTCGGTCTCTGAAAAGGCCAACGTTAGCAACCTCGATATAAAAGAAGATGGATCAGAACTCAACACAAAGGAGAGCGGCCGTTGTGCAGCTCTTTCAACATTTGACACTGGCGCTACGGATCCCAAGTGACTCATCCCCCAAGTCTTTTGACGGCGTTGAGCCTCTTGACTGCCGAGAAAAAAAGTGAACACGATCCGACTGCAAGAGGCACATATCCTCATGAGCCCCCGCTGTTGCGGGGGCTCATGAGAATCTGTGCCTCTTGCTGAGACCAATGTGTCATGAACGTTTAAATGAATACATGCGTCTTTAAAGACTGCCGGAAACTATTGGCTGATTATCTGAGGGACTGTGTCTATGTTTCTTGGGCGGTTGTGGCTTTTGGTCGTAGAATGAACAAAGATTTGAGAAACAAAAAGGTACGTACAGTGGCAGGGAAGGGATTAACCATTGTTCATGCAACCAAAGGGTCCCAGTCTTCGCTGGGAAATGCCTAAGCGGCAAGAAGATTTTGTTGACTGTAGTGGCCAGGAAGCACTATTTTGACAAAATCAGCACAGAAAACATTTTGTTGTTGTTGTTGTTTTTTTGGGGGAAGACATTTAATGAGAAAAATACAACGAAAGTAATTTGTCTTACCGCCTTTTTGTTCACATTCCTTACACAATAATAATTGTCGATCACTCATTCACTCCTGACACTTCCACGCTGTTCGTATAGGTCTTCTCACCGTCGAACATTGCAGGCGGGTGGTGTTCCATTTTTGTCCGCGGCAGTGAAGGGGTTAAAGGAAATATTTTTACCTATGTTTTTTAGTCGTGTGTGTGTGTGTGTGTGTGAGTGAAAGAGAGATGATGATGATGATGATGAAACTTTATTACATAACGGTAGAATTTTTGACAGATACAAATACGTCATTTTTCAAACTTGCCGTTTCTAACGTTCTACAACATGAAATATAATGAAGACAAACAAAAAATATTTAGCGCAAACAAAAAACATAACTAAATAAGTACAGACACACGCATTACAGAAAATGATACTTCTAAGGTAGCAATAAACAAATACAAAAAAGGAAGTAACACTCCTCAGCACAAATTACATAGGAGAAAAATCATAGCACAGCAAAAACAAGCACAAAGTACCAAGAATCAAACATACATACACACACCTTTACAGCCGTGTAAATGCACGCACTAACATATATACATTTACATAACCTTTCATCAGAATGACAGGATAAAAATAATATATCTAAGCAGTTTCCATCAGGTATATGTGTAGTTTTGTTTTAAAGGAGGAAAGGTGGGTTAGTGTTTTAAATGTTGAGGAAGTGAATTCCATAAAAGTGGTCCCGAAAAGGCTAGGCAGGGGATCTAACTGTTGTCTGTCCAGCGCTGTGATTCCCCTTGGTTTGCATACAATTCTGCCAGCGCTAGCCTCACCTATCTGGTTTGTGAGTAGGCTTGATTTGAATAAGTCAATGCGAGGTAGTGGTAATCGAAGAGTACTGTTCCTCGAGGACCTTTCACACTGTAGTGGAGTAAATTTAGCTGTTAGATACTGTGGAGCTTTCTTGTGGATAATTTTAAACATAAGTATGCACTTGTTGTAAACGAGTTGTTGACGTAGGCCAAGAAGTTTGAGATTTTGCAGTTTTACAGCGGTAGGAATGGGTCTTATATCTACATGTTTAATGGCTCTTTTGTATAGTGAATTTAGTTTTTTGATATGCACATCACCGCTACCATCCCAAACAGTGGAGATGTAATCAACATGAGATTTAATGTGTGCATGAAACAAAACATTTTTCGTGTATTTATGTCACTCACACTTCTCAATTGTGATAAAAGAAAAATATTTTTTGATATTTTCTTACATATATTAGTCACATGTTTCTCCCAACTTAGTTGCTCATCTATACATATTCCAAGGAAGTTGCGTTCATGAACTTGTTCAATAGGTTGGCAATTAAGACTGAGCGTTAGTGAAGGGGGGTGAAGTTGATGTTTTTGTCGTGAGGTGATTAACATGCTCTTCGTCTTATCAGGATGTAGTACCATGTGGTTTTTACAGCACCAATCAGGCACTTCGTCAAGACTGGATTGTAAACGACGACTAATATCATGACTGTTCTTACCAGGAACGTGAAGGATTGTGTCGTCCGCAAAGAGATTACAATTAACGTTAGGGTCGGAAATATGTAAAGGAAGGTCATTTATGAAAAGTAAAAATAGGAGGGGTCCTAGAATTGATCTTTGAGGAACTCCAAATTTAACATGGCCTTGCCTAGAGTACTGACCATGGACGTATACTTTTTGCTTTCGGTCTTCCAAATAGGATCTGAGAAAAGTTATTGTAGTTTCGTCCATGTGGTATATTGTAAGCTTATGTAAGAGAATCTCATGGTCCACAAGATCAAAAGCTTTTTTAAGAGCTGGGAAAACTGCTCCCGACATTAAATTGTTATTAATTGACTCTAGCCAGCAATTTACAATATGTGTGAGTGCTGACTGGCATGAATGGGTCGGGCGAAAACCGGACTGATGAATATTTAGTAAATTACCCTTCTCAAGGAAATTAAGAAGATGCTTGTGAATGTGCCGCTCTAATGGCTTTGACAAGGCTGAGAGCAAAGAGATCGGTCGGTAATTATGAATATCTTCAAGGTTTTTAGTTTTGGGGATCGGAACTACCTTTGCTTGCTTCAGGACTGTAGGAAAATAACTTTTATTTATACACAGATTAAAAATGTATGTAAGTGATTGTATTGTGTAAGGCAACGACAATTTTAGTGATTGGTTATCAATGATTGATTGATTGTACATTGCTTAACGTCCCGACAGCAACAAGGCTTTCTCAGGACGTGCCTGCACTGCTATATCATCAATCCCTCTACTTTTCTTATTCGGCATGTCAGAAATATACTTACCGATTTCTGCTATTGATTTATTAGGAATTACGAATTTTGTGTTATATTTGTTGCTTCGCTGAAAGATCTCAGAAGACTTGAGATACTATATTGCGTACTGATATTTGATGCCGAATGGGCTAGATTTTCAGCGGCTGATAGAAAATATTTGTTAAATTTGTCTGAAGTAAAATGAGATGGTATTTCTGGGGCTGCGTTTCCTTTAGTAATAGCATTTAGTGCTCTCCAAATGGATGCTGTGTCACGGTTTTCTGAGATCATTTGATTGAAGAATTCTTTTTTTGCAGCCCTTACCAGATATTTTACTTGATTACGTTGTTTTTTTGTAATCAAAGCGTTTTTCTTTTCTAAGTTTGTCTCTGAGCGACATTGCATTTTTAATGTCCAATGTTAACCAGGGCGGCATGGTAGTATGTTTAACGCGTTTTACCCTGAGGGGCGCGTGCTTGTTAAGGACTCCGAGGAACAGACTCATCCAGCAAGACAAGGCATTGTCAGGGCAAGTGTGGCAGTATACATCATCAAAGGGTGTATTGTGCAAATCGTGCATGAATTTTATCCCTATCAAATTTTTTATAAGAACGATACATTATAGTTGTGTGTTTGTTTTTCTTTGGCCTATCAAGCTTCAGAGCAATTGTACAACATACCGGGTTATGATCACTAATGGCTAAAGTCGGGACATTCGCACTAGTTATTCTGTCCTTGTTGGTAACATAAATATGATCAATGAGCGTTGATGATGTAGATGTGATTCTAGTTTGTGCTTTAATTATTTGTGTCAAACCAAATAGCGATGTGGTCATGGTCCATGCTGCATTTGATCCCTTAGGTCTAGATAGGTCGATGTTGAAATCACCTAGGAGAAATATGTCACATTTGCTCCGACTTGCCTTGTCATCAAACCAATCCCAGCCGGCTGCCGGATTTCTATAGACAAAGCCGATTATTATAGGTGATGACTGTGGTGTTTTTAACTCGAGCCACATACACTCCACTTTGGTAAATTCGAGGTCTAGACGCCGCTTGGCGTAGCTAGATACAAACGTATGCATGTAAATCGCTAGCCCTGTGTGTTGAGGCAAATCGGCATCTTTACGAAATATTTTATAGTTAGGAATAGAGATGGAAGCATTTCTGATTTGTTCTTAAGTCTTGATTCAGAAACACCAAAAATGTGGAAGTGTTCGAGCTGGTTCAAAAACACACAGATATCTGGCACTTTATTGACAAGATGATAGATATTCAGGTGACCTATTTTAAGTCCACCACCACAAAATAAATCATTTTTTGTACCACCGTCAGGCATACTATCACTATGAACGTCAAAGTATATAAAAGTAAAAAAATTGTCTTATTTAAAGAGGTATATAATTATAAAATAAAAAGGAAGCTTTGTGACAAGGAGGGTTTCGTACACAAATCAAACTACAGGAAGAAACAGTATTCACTTAGTGTATGAAGTGTAAGAGATAATGAACAAAACCGGTTGGAAGTGAAATTGGTCGATACACACACGGGCACTCAAAGGTTCTCACAGTACATACACACACGTGTCCACGTCGGTGCCACTGTCTCACAAAAAGAACAAGTTACGTGTCACTGTTTTCACTTGTTGAGAGAGAGAGAGAGAGAGAGAGAGAGAGAGAGAGAGAGAGAGAGAGAGAGAGAGAGAGAGAGAGAGAGAGAGAGAGAGAGAGAGAGAGAGAGAGAGAGATGATGATGATGATGATGATGAAACGTTTTTATTTAGGATAAAAAGTTTTTAGGCATAACAATGCCTATCTTCCAAACTGTCCTGCTAATCTACACATATAAAAATACATCAGACGAGACATCAAAAGATAAAACATATGTAAGTAAAAAGACCCATCCCTCCCTCCCCCCCCCCCCCCCCCCCCCACCACTAAGATGGGAAAAAAATACAAATACAAAATTTAAAAAAATAATAATAATATATAATTATATACACAGGTATGAACCTGACATGTTAATGCAGACAGTCGAACTATTACATAATCTGCAGCAACAGTAGAACAGTATTAGGTAATAGGAAACTTGTCACTAACTATACGAATAGTAGCATAAGGGAGCCGAACATATTATTACTTCTGAAGTAAATATTTATGGAGGCGATCTTAGAAGACGCTAATCTTACAAATTGATTTCAGGTGTGGAGGTAACATATTCCACGCTTTAGCACCTGAAAAAGACAGGCTGGTTTTACAGATGTCTAATCTAATTTTTGGAAGGTGGATCGAGCAATTTCTCGTGTTTTTCCTATTATTGTCGGTAAATATAGATGTTAGATAGGGTGGGGCTTTTCCGTGCATGATCTTGTGCAGTAGAACACAGCGATTAAATTCAAACTGTTTCTTCAGTGTTAGTAACTTGAGAGATTTTAATTTTTCATCAGTCGAAGTAGGACCGGGAAGTATTAATTTAAAGCCCCGACGATACAATGAATTAACTTTTTTCATGTGAACTTCGCTGCATCCATCCCAGACGGTAGAACTGTAGTCACAATGCGTTTTAATATGCGCATGGAAAAAGAGTTTACGGATATCAGTATTAACTATATGGCGTAGTTTTGATAACAGGAACAGATTTTTGGAGATTGTTTTGCATATAGAGTCAGTATGCGGCTCCCAGCTTAATTGGTTGTCCACTATAACGCCTAATAAGCGATGCCTAGTTACTTGTTCTACAAGCTGGCTATCTAAGGAGAGTGTTAGAGGTGGTAGGCCATGCTGGTGTTTCTGACGTGTAGTAACTAACATGCTCTTTGTCTTTGGAATAATCATGTGATTATCACTGCACCAGCCTGCTACTTCATCAAGACTTTGTTGGAGTACCTTATTAATGGTTGCGATATCTTTATCAGATGTGTATGGTCGTGTCATCTCGAACAGATCGCAGTTTGCGTCTAAATGAGATATGCACAGTGGCAGATCATTAAAAAATAGATTAAATAATAAGGGCCCTAGAATAGATCCCTGTGAAACACCGCAAGTTACTAAACCATCAGAGGAATATTTGCCATTTAGCAGTACTTCCTGCGTTCTGTCCCTGAGATAGGACGATATAAAGGAGACAGTATTTGAGTCAATGTGATAGAATGGTAGTTTTTTTAGTAGGATAGAGTGGTTGACAAGATCAAAAGCTTTTTTCAGGTCAAGAAAGATTGTACCTGATACTTTACTGTCATTTATGGCAGAGAGCCATTTATCAATTAAACGAATGAGAGCAGTTTGGCACGAATGTAGAGGTCGAAATCCTGATTGTGCTGCAGTTATCAGATGGTTTTGCTCCAGAAAGTTTAGAAGATGAATATGGATATGTTTCTCGAGCGGTTTTGAAATACAGGATAATATGGAAATGGGTCTGTACTCGTTTAGGTTGCATAAATGTTTGCTTTTAGGAAGAGGGATTACCTTCGCTTTTTTTTTAGCTCGTCGGGGAAAATGTTATGTCTGATCGATAAATTATAAATAAAGGTCAGGGATTCGACGACGTAGGGCAGAGATAGTTTTAAAATTTGACTATTAATACCATCTGGACCGCAAGACGATTTGTTCTTTAAACTGGAAATAGATTTGCCTACATCTAGGACAGTCATAAGCGGTACTAAAAATGGGCCGCAGGCTCTCTGTTGACTATGGTGACGTAGTTGATGAGAGCAAGTGTAGTCTACAGGGTTAGGTGTATTTGACTTCGCCAGAGTTTGAGCAACAGTTATGAAGTGAGCGTTGAACGCATCAGCAGTAAGATCGGGTGGAATATTAGGCGATCGTTTTCTGTTACATTTGGTGAAATTGTTTATTACTTGCCAGACTGAACGGATGTCTTTGCCGTCGGCAATAACTTGTTCTGCATTTTGCCTCTGTGCTTTACGAACTAGAGATTTGACATGGTTTCGCTGCTTCTTGTATTCAGTAAATTTCTTGTCTCGTTTTAATTTATCTCTTACTTCCATTGCTTGTTTTATCTCACCAGAGAGCCATTTTGGCATAACAGGATATTTGACGCTTTTGATGCGCTTAGGCGCGTGTCTATCCAAAACGGCGAGAAACAGCTCGTACCAGCGTGACAGGGCATCGTTAGGGTTTTTGCAGTTTTGTATGTCATAAAATGGTACTAAAGATAGGTCATATAAAAAAGCAGTTTGGTCGAAATTGTTAAAACATCTATACATTATGGTAGTGTGTCCTTTGATTGACTGTTTAGCTAACCTAACAGACAACGTAAAACAAACAGGAAAGTGATCACTAATGGAGATATTAGGTACGCTAACATTATTTACAACGCTGACATTTGTGGTATATACATGGTCTATCAGCGTTGAAGATGAGGAAGTCACTCTAGTAGGTGACTGGACAAGCTTTTTTCAGTAACCCTAAAAAATTCAACATGGATCTCCACGAAGTGTGTCCTTGCTTTTGCAAGTCTATGTTGAAGTCTCCCAAGATATGTACATCACCTTTGGACTCCTGAACCACATCCATCATTAATACAAACTCGTCCTGCCAGGAGGCTGAGGCCGCTGGGTTTCTAAATACAAAACCTATCAGAACAGGCGAGGACTTGGTCGTTTTAACTTCTAACCACATGCACTCTATATTAGGGGATTCTAAATCACAACGCCTCTTTACATAGTTGTTGATGGAATTGTGAACGTACACTGCTAGGCCAGTATGGCCGGGGGCAGATGCATCTCGCCTGAGAATGGAGTAATTGTATATAGCTATGGCATGGTCACTAATGTTAGCTGTTAGACGAGATTCCGTAAATCCAAAAATGTGAAATGGTGAGGACTGGTTTAGGAGAATAGTTATATCTGGTATTTTGTGACAAAGATGATACACATTAAGATGACCGATATTTAAAAAATGAATGCTGTTGCCACCTGTTGACATATTAAATGGGAACGTATAGATGGTCAAGCAGAACAAAGCAAAAACAATAATAACAACAAATGCAAAAATAAACAAAAACAAGAAAAACAATGTGTGGGCTGAAGAAAAAAAATCGTGTAAACACCTAAGTATCCAAATGGTACTAGAGGATTTCAATAGTCAAGAGCTGTAGGCGGTTCAAACAAACTATCACACGCTCAAACAATCTTCACACGTGACTGCTGGCGGTGACCAGCGCAATCACAGCAGACAACACGCGGTCAATACAATCCTTCACTCCTTGGTTTGGATTAGCTGTGTCGCCGACTGAGAAACCACTCGAGTATTGAATTGTTTCAACCTGCACAGACGCACTGGTTAGCTTTTCTCCGGAAAGCAGGGATAAGCAAGGTTGTCAAGCAACGCAATAAAAGTCCACCGTGCTCTATGTTATAGTCCCTCATCATCACAGTCGCTTCAGACACGCGACCTGCGCCCTGCCACTGTGCTTCGCTGCACTGCCTTGCTTCTCAGCCACGTGTTGCCTACGTTCCGCTCATACCATCCACAGCCGGCCGCCATCTTGCCTTTGCTGCAAAACATCTTCTACGCTCGCTTCGCCTGCACGCACCTACACTGCTGAGCATCCACTGTCAGTTTTAGATAGTCCTTTTGAGGACCGCCTTGTACGTAGCTCACTTTCGGTTGGCATTGGTGTGAATTTGCGGTCAAGAGACTTGGTTTGTCTTAAACGGAGTTTTCTTAAAATTATGTGTACTTTTAGATTGAAATTAAATTTTTAGTTTCCGTAGGATTTTCTCTGTCGAGACCTGGCCCGTGTGGAATCCACCTGTATGGATTTTCTGATCGGGACCTTGTCGTCGACATCATCAGGGACCGATTGGGAAACTGGTTCTTCGTCGGCCCCTGGTAGTAATAATGAAACTCCTTCTCGAAAGAGGAGAAAAAAGAGAAATAAAACAACAACAAAAAAAAAACAAGCGAGCTAGGGCCAGAGTTGTCCCTAATACTTCTAAACCTTTGGAGGCTGTTAGCCCGGGTGCAGATGGGACTAGCCCGACTGCTGTTTCCCCAGTCGGGGCCCCACTAGGGGACTCTGCCCGGGGAGAGCCTATGACTTTCTCATCCCCCCCCCCCCTCACTCCCCGGACATTGCACGTGCCACTGGCACAGTCCCGGGAGAGCTTAGGGTAGCATCCCCACCTTAAACTTCTTTGGCTTTGGTAGCGGGTGGGCCGGCTGCTGAGACGGAGAATTTTTCTCCGTCGCGGCGGCTGTCCCCTCTGTACCATCAAAATTCTCCTTCCTCTCCCATGGAGAGTGGTCTCCCCCCCCCCCCCTCTCACCATCGATGAAACGGCTGTCGATGGTGTGGGGGAGGGCGAGGAGACACTGCGTAAGGAAGTATTTCAGCAGGTTAATAGAAAAAGACAGGTTGGGAATCGATCGAATAGTCGCAAAACAGAACATAGGGTGGCCGGCGCCTCGGCGGAGGTCTGGTGTACCTTCCCGGTGTGGGTCCGTGATCTTGGAGGGGGGGGGGGGGAACCACCCGCCTTCGGGATCACGGTACCCATCAGCCTCACCTCTGCGGGGGTGCCGGCGTCGCTCCGTCTGAGATAACACTAAGACAGATAGGTAGGGACACCTGGATTGTCTCTTGTCCAAATCAACGTGCTCAAAAACTTCTTGCCTCAAAAAAGAGCCTCGGCGGGGCGGAGGTGGAGTGCACCATCCCCACCCCTAGGGTGGTGGGGGTGGTTCGCGGTATCCCCCTCGCTGAGGATCTGACTCAGCTTAAAGACTCCCTTGCGGCTCAGGGCTTCCAGGCGGTTGTTGCCAGGCTTTCCAACAGGGATGGGGCCCAGTCGAGGGCGGTAAAGATCGATTTTCATAACCTGACTAAACTTCCGGATAGAGTAAAGGTCGGTGTTCACTGTCTGCCGGTCGAGACCTATGCCCCGTCTGCACTACGCTGTACTAAGTGCTGCAGGCTGGGGCATTCGACTCGGACGTGCAGGTCTAAACATCAAGTGTGTGTCAGATGTGGCAGCCGGGAGCATTCCCGTGCTGCCTGTCTTGACGGCACCCTACCAAAATGTGTCAACTGTGGTGGCGCTCACAGCGCCGCCTATCAAAAGTGTCCCCAAATTGTCCTCTCTCGGGAGGCCAATAAAATCAGGAACGAAAATTATATTCCATATAGAGAGGCCATCAGGAGGGCCCAAATAAACATTCAAAATAAAAAAGTCAACCTATGGCCCCAACCTACCTACCCAGAGATTTAGATACTACAACATGGACCCGGGCTCCGGTACTGAAAGACCGGACCCCGGCTACCAGAATAAACTCGCAGATGAACGGAAATAGTAAGGTCTCTAACATAATAATAATAACTCTGCATGTAATGTAGAGAAACATATAACAACTAATAGAACTCTGGTGGCACCGGGAGTCTCATCTTATCGAGACGTCCTTATGCAGAGGGCACCGAGTCATAAAACAGTTTTGGCCGCTTCCGAGGATCCCGTAAACAAATCACCCCCTCTGCCGCCTCCCCCCTCCCCTATTAGGGAGGACATGTCCCCGTCAGTCCGCAGGTCCCTCCATTTTGTAGAGGCGCGGCGGTCTGGGGATGGCCCTGGGCTGAGGACGTTCATGCTCGAGGACATCCGCAGACAGACGCAGGTGCTTATGGATGCGGTTGTGGGTGGTGAATTGGGAGGGATCGTGATGGCCATGCTGCAGTTCACTCAACTGATCATGGCCATCCTGGTCCCTCTGCTTACAAATTCAGACCCGTTATAGGCAGGTCACTTTAAACAGATACCGATAAGTTAAATTAAGTAAAAAGAATAAAATAGTTCTGATACCCTTCTACTAGTACCATGGGTGAAGAAAATAAAGCTAGTCTGAGGTTCCTTCAATGGAACTGTCGTGCCATAACCAGGAATATACAATACTTAAATAATTATATAAAAGAAAACAACCCGCAAATTATTTGTTTGCAATCATTGCTTGTTACTAACTCTAAATTACCATGTATTGATGGTTATCACTACCCTCCTATAACTGAATTAAATAAAAGATTTAATGAAAAAATATATACTGCCACCTATATATGAAGTGGTTAATTCTCCTGTTCCCCTACACGACACCCATCCAATTTATAGTAATTATATTAAAATTAAAACAAACTCTGTGTATAATGAAATAAATGTCTTCAATCTATATGCACCTAAATCAGTTTTACCAACCGGGTTGGAATGGATGCGGGCTCTTGCCGGTGATGGGTGGGTGGTTATGGGGGATCTCAACATCCATCATCCGCTATGGCTTGCAGAATTTCCTCCCGTACGTATAATTGCTCATAAACAAGCCGATGATATTGCAAAATCAAATTTGCTTATACTAAACACGGGAGAGATAACCAGAATACCCGACAAAGACCAACAATATCCTTCAGCGGTAGATTTAACTCTTGTCTCCCCAACCTTTATTTAGATGCTTATTGGGCCCCGGGGAATGACGCTATGGGTAGCGATCATCTCCCGGTTACCCTCCAGCTAAATAATAAACAACTATTGCCGCCTAAGTCCCCCAAAAACAAAGGTAAATTTCTGTACCATAAGGCTAATTGGCTACTGTTGGAGTTCTGTGCGGAGCAGCAACTGGTCATCACCAACACTACTTTTCAGCAAAAGGACAGTCGAAAGACCACCTGGATGCATCCTCGCTCCAAACACTGGCACCTTATCGACTATGTCCTAGTGAGTCAGAGGGACCGCAGTGACGTCCTCCTCACCAGAGTGATGCCCAGCGCAGAGTGCCACACTGACCACCGCCTTGTCCGCTGCAAACTCAGGCTCCACTTCAAGCCAAAACCCAAGAAATGGGGGCCCCCAAGAAAAAGCTTGATGTTGCCAGCCTTCAGCGTGACGATGTGAAAGCTGCCTTTCAGACAGATTTACAGCGCAGGCTCAAAGACACAGCGGACCCAGTAGACTCCTCCCCTGAAACACTTTGGGAACAACTGAAAACTGCTATTGCAAAATCCTCTGCAGAAGTCTTGGGTTTCGCCAGAAAGAAGAACAAAGACTGGTTTGACGAAAACGATGTAGAGATCCAGGAACACCTAGAAAAAAAAAAGAGCCGCCCATCAGGCCCACCTAGCCCAGCCTTCCTGCCCTGTGAAGAAGTCTGCCTTCCGCCTCGTCTGCAGCAGTCTCCAGCGCAAGCTCAGAGATCTCCAGAATGAGTGGTGGACCAGACTTGCACAGAGGACCCAGCTTTGCGCTGACAATGGTGACTACAGGGGCTTCTACGAAGCACTGAAAGCAGTGTATGGCCCCAGGCACCTGGTACAAAGTCCCCTGCGAAGCGCGAATGGCCAGGCACTCCTCATAGATAATACCTCCATCTTGAACCGCTGGTCGGAATACTTTCAGAGCCTCTTCAGCGCTGAGCGCACTGTTCAAGAAGCAGTCGTCCTACAAATCCCACATCTCCCAGTAAAGGTTGAATTGGACGAACCGCCCACCGCTGAAGAGACCCTCACAGCCATCCACCAGCTCAAGAGTGGCAAAGCAGCAGGCATTGATGGAATACCGCCAGAGATCTGGAAACATGGAGGCACAGCACTGCACAACAAGCTCCATGACCTCTTTCTCTGCTGCTGGGAGGAAGGAACACTACCAAAAGATCTCCGTGATGCAGTCGTTATCACCCTGTACAAGAACAAAGGCGAGAAGTCTGACTGTTCCAACTATCGGGGAATTACCCTGCTGTCCATTGCTGGAAAAATCCTTGCAAGGCTGCTCCTGAATCGGCTGGTACCTGCCATCGCTGAAGACCAACTCCCAGAGGGCCAGTGTGGCTTCAGAGCAAACAGGAGCACCACCGATATGGTCTTTGTGCTGATACAGCTACAGGAGAAGTGCCGCGAGCAGAACAAAGGGCTGTACGTAACATTTGTCGACCTAACAAAAGCGTTCGACACTGTGAGCAGGCAAGGCATGTGGCAGATCCTGGAGCGACTTGGCTGTCCCCCAAAGTTCCTCAACATGATTGTCCAGCTACACGAGGACCAGCAAGGCCAGGTCAGACTCAACAATGACCTCTCAGAACCATTCCCTATTCTCAACGGCGTAAAGCAGGGCTGCGTGCTGGCACCGACCCTCTTCACCATCTTTTTTAGCATGATGTTGAAGCAGGCCACAGTGGACCTCGATGATGACGATGCAGTGTACATCAGGTATCGTCTCGATGGCAGCCTGTTCAACCTCAGACGACTGCAGGCCCACACGAAAACCCTAGACCAACTGATTCGTGAGCTGCTTTTTGCTGATGATGCTGCCCTCGTTGCACACACAGAGAGAGCCCTGCAGCGCATCACGTCTTGCTTCGCAGATGCTGCCCAGCTCTTTGGACTCGAGGTCAGTCTGAAAAAGACAGAGGTCCTCCATCAGCCGGCACCCAAGACAGTGTATCGCCCTCCTCACATCACCATTGGCGAGTCTGAACTAAAGTCAGTGCACCAGTTTACTTACCTTGGCTGCATTATCACGTCGGACGCCAAGCTGGACAAGGAGCTTGACAGCAGGCTGGCAAAAGCGATCAGCGCTTTCGGGCGACTTTTCAAGCGGGTGTGGCACAATCAACAGCTGAAAACAGGCACCAAGATCAGCGTGTACAGAGCTGTGGTCCTCACCACCCTGCTGTATGGTTCCGAGTCCTGGGCCCTCTACCGCAGCCAACTACGACTCCTCGAACGCTTCCACCAGCGCTGCCTGCGTACCATCCTGGGCATTCACTGGAGTGACTATGTCACCAACGTCGAGGTCCTTGAACAGGCTGAAACTGTGAGCATCGAGGCTTTGCTGCTGCGGACACAGCTCCGCTGGGCGGGGCATGTCTCCAGGATGGAGGATCATCGCCTACCAAAGATCATCCTGTTCGGCGAGCTTGCTACTGGACACCGTGACAGAGGGGCACCAAAGAAGAGATACAAAGACTGTCTCAAGAAGTCACTTAGTGCCTGCCAAATCGACCACCACCAGTGGTCTTCGCTTGCTGCGGACCGTGACACCTGGCGCTCCACCATTTACAAGGCAGCTGTCTCCTTTGAGGACTCTCACAGAGCTAGCCTTAAGGACAAGCGGCTCAGGAGAAAAAACAGAGATGCCGCAGCTCAGAACCCTGGCCATACCTTCCCCTGCAGCCACTGCGGTCGAACCTGCCTGTCTCGGATTGGCCTCCGCAGCCACGAACAAGCCTGCAGACGTCGTGGGCAACTCCTATAAAATCTTCGTTCGCGAAGTCAAGCCAAGAGAGAGAGAAGGCTAATTGGGCTTTATATGAGACCGCGGTTGGACAGTGCATTGGAGGCGTCGACACCTCGAGTGTCGACGCCTTTGGTGATACACTAGCCGCGGCTATAATTAAAGCCGCGGAGATGGCTATCCCGCGTAGCAGGAGTGCTCCTCCCGGCAAACCTGTTAACCGCTGGTGGACTAATGAATGTGATGCTGCTGTTAGGGGAAAGAAAAAAGCTTATAATCAGTGGAAGAAGGCTAAAACATCTACTCACCATATGGCGATGAAATCGGCAAACATATCATGCAATAGGGTTATAGCTTTAGCTAAACTTGAGTATCTGAAGCAACAAATCCTTGCGGAAATTCAGTCTCCTACAGACATGAATAAAGCGTGGAAAGTTGTTAAAAAACTTAAAAATAAGTATAATCCGTCTCCTGTACCGCTGATTAACAATGGAAAAAAGTATAATACAGATCAAGAAAAAGCTGATATACTTGCCGAAACCTTTGCGGCTATCAGTTCCACAAAAACTGAAAACCGACAGCTAGAAATTTTCGTAACACAGAAGAAAGTAAAGTAGCTTTTCAAAATCCTTTGTTTTTGCCATTAACTGGCTCGGACGAGCTAAATATTCCTTTGACTTTATCTGAGCTGGAAACTGTACTAACCCAGGTCAAGGGTACCAAAACATCACCGGGGCACGACGAGATTACGTACGTCATGCTTAAGAGACACCCTTTGGAGGGAAAGAAGTTACTCCTAAAGTTATTTAACCAGTGTTACAGAGAGGGCCTACTTCCACAAACGTAGCAACATGGGATTGTAATCCCAATAATAAAACAAACAAAATAAACCCACGAAATTTAACTACGTCATTTCGACCCATAACTCTCACTTCGCACCTAAGTAAGATATTCGAGCGTATTATTAAAAATCGCTTTGAATATTATTTAGAAAAAAAAACAAAGTAATTCCCACAGTTCAAGCAGGATTTCGGAAAAAAAGATCAACATCTGATCAACTATATGCTCTTTCGTCTGCTGTAAAACAAGCTTTTAAGAAAAAATATAAAGTTATGGCTTGCTTCTTCGACGTCAAACGAGCGTTTGACGTCGTCTGGCATCAAAAACTATTACAAAAACTAAAAACTCTTGCCCTAACCGGCAATATATATAATTATTTTTATAATTTCTTGCAGCGGACATTGCAGGTTAGGCATGGTCAGGCCCTCTCAGCAATACATAAAACTGATTGCGGGGTTCCTCAAGGCACTTGCCTTGCTCCACTGCTCTTTAATGTCATGATGGCAGATTTGCCAGCTTATTTAAAATCCAAACTTGATAAGTAAACTAATACTTCCTTAAAGATATCCCAATATGCCGATGACATCGCCATATGGAAACCGGTTAAACCATAAACCTTCGGGGTAGGGAAATAACTAAAGAAAGAAGCATAAAATTCCAAATGGCGATTGATGCAATACAAAAATACCTTGAAATAAATGGATTTGAACTGTCCCCCGAAAAGATGCAGTTGATAATATTCAGTCCATACAAAGTTAAGTTTCAAAAGTAAATTACCATAATAAATGATAATATAAAGTATCCTATAACTCCATTAAATCAGATAAAATTCTTGGGGGTGTTGTTCTCATCCACTTTAAACTGGAAGCCACATATTAATAATCTTATTCAAAAGACGAATAGTGCAATAAATTTAATTCGAATTCTTAGGCATGAGGCGTGGGGCAGAGACACCAAATTGCTGGTGCATCTGCACCATGCCTTGGTGCGTTCTAATTTGAGCTATGGAGCCGAGTTTTTTTTTCTCGGCTTCAAAATATGACTTAAAAATGCTTCAACGAGCAGAAATGTGGTCACTCAAATGCATTTTGGGAGTCCCTCAATATGCTTCTAATAATGCAGTATATGCTATGACTAATATTTTACCTCTGGACATGTTTAGACTAAAATTTTGTACTAATTACATTAATCGTATCTTTGAAACCCCCAATAGTGCACAAGAGACCTACTTAAATGAAATTAAAATGGATCGTCTGGAACAAGCTTTTAAATCAATACAGAAACGTAATGTACAATCTACGCTTACGTCTATAGCTGGTGAGGTATTGGGGCTGGCTGGAGTGGTGCCGTCTACTATCTCCCCAGCCCCCTTGCCTCCAAGGTCCCCGTGGACCCTCCATATGGCCACAATAAAAACAGAGATTCCAAAAATTACTAAAAAAAAAGTAATTTGTATTTACAGAAATCAATTGCTATAGAGTATTTAGACGCTACCTACCCACACGCTATTATTGCCTACACGGACGGGTCCGTCAGTGAGGCTGGCGATGTGGGGAGTGGGGTGTTTATTCCAGCCCTGGAGAAAATGCTAAGTTATTCTTTGGGTAGGAGCTGGTCCATATGCACGGCGGAGCTTACGGCCATTGTGATGGCCTTTAATCACGTCTTGGCTCTCCCGTTGCAGATGTACCCGCTCCTAGTCTGCACGGACTCCAGGGCCGCATTACAGAGCATACAGCTTGGGGATAGATCAGTCCGTCATGACATTGTGATTGAAATAAGAATGGCAATTCACCAATTAATTAGTCGGGGCGTTGACGCTGCCCTTCAGTGGATCCCGTCACATGTTGGCATTCTTGGCAATGAGACCGCGGATAGGGCTGCTCGGACTGGCGCTATGGGTGGACTTAGTGCCCAGCCCGTCCGACTCCAGCTGGCCGCGGGGGAAGCAAATGTTCGAACAGATAAACAAATAAGAGAAACTCATTCCTCAAATAAGAAAATACTTGCGGAAAGATGTCCGGGTGTCCTTGCCTATAAGATTACTAAAGATCACAGTATTTATAAAATGCCTTTTTCAATTGATGTGATAAACCGAATATGTACTAATAGTTGGCGGGCTCGTCTGTCCGACCCTGTATGTCTCTGCGGCGGGGATTTCACCCCGGACCATGCTGTCCTGGGGTGTGAGGTCTTCGCCGCGGAGTGCAGAGAACTGCGGCTGCTATATCCTACTGTAGGAGCTATACATACCATTCTAGAATCGGCCGGTCCTGACACTGTTGTTAGGATCGGCCAAATTATATCAAATTCACGATTCGACAAAATAATATGAGCGATTGTTCGATCAGGCATCGTGGGTGGACGTCCCCGGCCCGACTTTGTTCTAGGGTCGGTGGGCCTCTCCCGGTTGCTGTTGTTCTGAACCGATTTTCCTTATTCATTTAGTTCATAATCATTAAACTGATTTGTATGCGTGTGACTGCGGGGACTGGCCTTGGTGCGTTTCCGCGCGTCCACGCACTCTAGTCTCATCGTAGACTCATTTATATTGATTGACTAGTCCGTCTTGGGCCTTTTGCCTGTGATAGAGTCGCAGCAAAGTACTGCTAGACTATAGACTTGGAGTTTTTATAATAAGTAATACATACGAGTTATTCCGGAGATGTAATTGACACCTGGCCTGTGCTCGCTTGATAATTTTTCCTACGGAATATTAGATTATATTAAGTTTTAATCATAAATATAGTAAATTTTTAACGTGTTTTAACGGTGGTCCTGAAATTTTAACAACTTTTAACCAATCAGTAAAGTGAAAATAACTATGTACATACCGGACCGTTGTTGTGGAGAGATAGATAAAATTATAAAAGATTTTTTTTTTGTTTTTTTTTTTTGTTTTTGTATCGTTAACCAAAGTCCAAAAAGCTAGTCCCCGATCACTCATGTGCCAGTGGGACAAAAATAGGATTAACGATCGAACGAACGATGTTATAGTCCAGTCACAGGTTTGAAGATAGGTCCCTTTGGGTCCATGCAACACCTGATACGTAGTTGTAATAGTTACCGTGTACGAAGAAAAAGTCACATTCGTGGTATAAATGAAACGTCATGCAACAGTCTGTGATAATAAGTTTATGCAAAAGCAAATCACCTTGTCAATCTAAAACGTCATAAAAGTCTGTATATCTGAAAGTCTATGTTTACTATTAAAAATAAAGCAATGGATGACCTCATCCTCCACTCCAAATATCAGATCAGTGCTGACATTGTGTCGAAAAGATTCTCACAACAGTTAATAGAAAATGTTATGAAGAGTCTCTGTCACACAATCTTGTATCGGCATGGTCTCATCCACTAAATCATTGCTTATTATTGTGTCGCAGTGACTCACATAAAATCAAGCTTAGATGATGTTATGAAGAGTCTCTGTGATACAATTCTGAATCAATATAGTTTCATAACCTAAATCATGGTTTCCATTGTGTCGCAGCGACTCACACAACACCAAGATTCATTAGTGTTAGAAAGAGTCTCTGTGATACAATCTTGTATCAGCATAATTTGTATCAGCATAGTTTGATATGCTAAATCATCGCATATTATTGTGTCGCAGTGACACTAATAACATTAAGTTTTGTTAATGTCATTAACAGTCTCTGTGACACAATCTTGTGAACTGTACTGTACTGTTTAATAAATCGTTGCAGCATGCACTGTGTCGCAGCGACTCATATAACATTAAATAAAGTTAATGTTATAAAGAGTCTCTGTGACACAATCTTGAATCGGCACTGTCTGACGAAAACGAGGTTTGAATTGTGTCGCACTGGCTGTACTTAACATGAGGTATTGGTGATGCCACGAGGATTCACTGCAACACAATCATGATCAAACACAGGCAGATATGCTTCTGCACGGGGCCTTGATGAATAAATAAGCTGTGCGATTTGTCTCAAGACATCCTTCTTCACACAGCCACTTCAGACACGCTGCTTGCGCCTCGCTCTACCTGCTGCGCCGCTCTGCTACCAGGCTACGCTACGCTGCCCCCTTGCTTCCTTCGACTTCGCTACGCCGGTCGACACTCATCGCTGCCTCTACATACACCTAGACAGCTGATACATTATTCTGCTAAGTCCTTTTCAGGACCGCCTTGTTTGAGGACTCACTTAGGTGGCTGTGGTTGTCTTTACAGTCAAGAAAACTTGGTGTAGTCTTTTTATAAATAATTTTTTACTGGATTTTGCTAGAGATTTTTTTAACTGATTTTAGATTCGAAATTTTTAACGGAAGCTGGCCCGACAGAGGTACACTTATGAGGACTTTCTGTTCGGGTCTATGTCTTCTTCTTCCAATGAGACCGACGATGGATCTGGCTCCTCGTCGGTCTTAGATGACGGTCAGAATACCCCCGTTGGGGGTAAGAGGAAAAAGAAAGATAAAGATAAACGAAGACGGACTAGGGCTAGGGCCAGCGGTGTCACCAATCCGCATGCACCGACGCCTGCTGCTAGCTTTGAAGGTGGAGGTAGTCTGCCTGTGTTATCCCCTGGCCGGGCCTCATTAGGAGGCTCGGTCGGGGGAGAGCTTAGGGTATTTTCTTCCCCTCCCCACTCCCCGGACATTGCACGTGTCTCTGACACAGTCCCGGGAGAGCTTAGGGCTAGCATCTCCCATCCACAAACTTCTTTGGATATTGGAGAGGGGGGACCTGGCGGCGCTGTTGTGGAAGACTCTACACAGCGCCGGCTGGCCCCTCTTGTCCGTCAAAATTCACCTGAAAGTCATAGTATGGATGGACTCCCGCTCCCTCTCATTGTCGACGAAGATATCGAAGACAGTGAGAGTGTTGCGGTGAATTCCACACTAACATCTGGCAATGTTGAGGATGACCCGCCTCCCTCTGCTGACGGTGGTTTATCTGCCGCCGGTGGGAGTGGAGGCGGTGATCCCTCACTTAGAACCCCCTTCAGGAAAGTTATCAATAAGAAAGTAAACAAGCTCCGTTCTAAACAAAAAATAGTGGACTCGGATGGTGGCTGCCCTGGTCCCGCTGCTGAGGTGTGGTGCACCTATCCAGGTAGGGTTCATGATCTGGGGACTGGATCTTCCAGACTCCGGGATCATGGCACGCTTCAGCCCCACCTCTGCGGTGGTGCTGGGGTCGCCCCATCCGAGATCACCCTAAGACAGATAGGCAGGGATGTTTGGATAGTCTCTTGTCCTAACACAAGATCTCAAAAACTGTTAGCTGCTAAAAAGAACCTCGGTGGGGCTGATGTTGAGTGTACCATCCCCACACCTAGGGTTGTGGGGGTGGCCCACGGAATCCCCCTCGCTGAGGACACTAAATATATTAAAGATTCACTCGTTAAACAGGGATACCGGACAGAAGTGACTAGGCTCACCAATAGGGAGGGGGTCCCCTCGAGAGCGATAAAGATCGACAAAGCTTCCTCCTAGAATTAAAATAGGAGTTCATTATCTCTCGATTGAGACGTATGCCCCTCCTGTGCTGCGTTGTTCTAGATGCTGCAAGTTGGGACATACGGCTCGAGTGTGTAGGGCTAAACAGGCGGTGTGTGTCAGGTGCGGCGGCCGTGACCATGTCCGGGATGCCTGCCCTGACACCACAGCACCTAAATGTGTTAATTGTGGTGGCGCACATAGTGCGGCCTACCAAAAATGTCCCCAAATAATTCTCCACAGAGAAGCCAACAAAATCAGAAATGAAAATTATATCCCGTACAAGGAGGCCGTGAGGAGGGCTCAAATCAACACTACTAAAAAGAAGGATGAGAATGTTAATAAAGCTCCATTACCGGTAGGTCTGGATACCACAGCGTGGACCAGACCTCCTGCAACTCGTTCACAGCCCGTTCGCAAACAGCCCGCTTCGCAACAAAAAAGTAAACAGTCAATGACGTACAGAGATATTTTAGTCCAAAGTACTTTACAGGCTAAAGCAGTAGATAGGGAGGAGAATGATAAATCTCCTCCTCTGCCTCCTCCCCCCCCCCCCCCCGCCCATCGTTGATGGAATGGATGGAAGAACAGGGACAGGAACTACCTCCCCAAAGAACTTTGAGATTCGGAGAGGTTCGACAAACTGACGATGGCCCTGGGCTGAAAGAGTTCATGCTCAGAGACATCGCTCAGCAAACTCAAATGTTGATTTCAGCAGTTACTGGGGGAAATGTGCAGGGGATTGTGATGGCCATGTTGCAGTTTAATCAACTCATCATGTCCATCCTGGTCCCCATGCTTACAAATCCTAACATTATCTGACTAGTAAAATTAGATAATAATAAGATTCAAGACAGTGGTGATAGGATTTTGCCGCCGTCATGGGTGTACTGAATAGTGACGAACTAAAAGTCCTTCAGTGGAACTGTCGGGCGATAGGGTCTACTATCCACTATTTAATTAACTACTTGGAAAAAAATGATTTCCATGTAATCTGTTTGCAATCCCTGGCTAGGACTAAAGTTAAATTACCTATTATTAGGGGATATCATTATCCACCGATAGTCGAATCTCCTACCAAAATCACTGACAAAATGTATACAGCCATATATGTTAGAACAGGGATTGATCATGTAGTAATGCAGTCACCGGTTCCTATGCATGTAACACAACCTATTTATAGTAGTTATATTCAAATTAGAACTAATACGCATAAGGTTATTAATATACTTAACCTATATGCACCTAAATCGGTTTCTCCAACAGGCCTGGAGTGGTTGTGTGCCCTTCCGGGTGGTGGATGGTTGGTCATGGGTGACCTTAACATCCACCATCCGCTTTGGTACGCAAGGATTCCCGACTCTCGTAATATAGCACATAAACAGGCTGATGATATATCTAAATCTAACTTTCTTATTCTTAATAGTGGTGAACTTACCAGAATCCCTGACAGTATACAACAGCACCCATCGGCGGTTGACTTAACCTTAGCCTCTAATAATATTTTCTTGGATGTTTATTGGGTGTTGGGCGATGATCCGATCGGGAGTGATCATCTACCGATATCCCTGGAACTAATACTTAAGACCCAGCTGGTTAATAATCTCCCCGAATCTAATAGAAAATTTCAGTATGATAAAGCTAATTGGTCTCTATTTCAGGAAAATTTTAATCAAAATAAAAACACTATAGATACTACTAATGTGGATACATTTAATAATTCTCTAAGTAGAGTGATTCTTAATGCAGCTGAAATAGCTATTCCACGAGGCAGGGGAACTCCACCGGACAGATCTTCCAATGCTTGGTGGAATGAGGAATGTGATAGGGCTGTGAAGGAAAAAAAGAAATTCTATAATAAATGGAAAAAAACTAGGAACCCAGATGACCATGTGGCTATGAAACGGCTAACATTCAGTGTAATAAAACCATTGCCTTGGCTAAACTCAAATGTTTAGACAATATGATAACTAATGAAATTAATGATCCTACAGATTTGACAAAGGCATGGAAAATAGTTAAAAAGTTTAAAAATATAAAAAATCCTTCTCCTACTCCAATAGTCGTAAATAATTTAATGTATTCTACTGACCAGGATAAAGCAGATATCCTGGCAGAAACCTTCGCTAATGTTAGTACCACAGAAAAATTTAATCCTGTTGCTAAAAATTTTCGTGCTGCTGAAGAAGATATGTTGGTACTTGAAGGTTTGGTAGCTCCGGAACCGGGAGATACTGCTTTTATTAACCTCCCTTACACTATGGAGGAACTTAATTCTGTTTTGTCCCAACTTAAATCCAGAAAAATTTCTCCGGGACATGATCAAATAACCTATATTATGCTGAAAAATCTCCCACTTGAAGGAAGCAAGCTTTTATTAAATTTATATAATAAATGTTTTGAAGAGGGTCATTTTCCCTTGGCCTGGCAGCATGGTCTAGTGATCCCGATTCCTAAATCGAAAAAAACTCGAAATCTTGTTTCTTCATATAGACCTATAACCCTAACACCGCATATAAGTAAAGTACTTGAGCGGCTGGTTAAGAATAGATTAGAATATTTTTTGAAAAAAAAACAATATTATTCCTAAAGTTCAGGCTGGATTTCGGAAATTTAGATCTGTATCCGACCAGCTGTATGCCTTATCATCTTCAATTAAGCAAGCTTTTAAAAAGAATCAAAACGTTATGGCCTGCTTCTTCGACGTCAAACGAGCGTTTGACGTCGTTTGGCATAAAAAAAAACTGTTATATAAGATTTATGCACTTGGTTTAACTGGAAATATTCACAAATATTTTGAAAATTTTTTAAAACGGACTTTCCAGGTCAAACATGGACAGGCCCTCTCCAAAACACATAGTACTGATTGTGGAGTACCGCAAGGTACCTGTCTTGCTCCTACTCTTTTTAATATTATGATGACGGATCTCCCGGCTTATCTAAAAACTAAGCTAGACAAATACACTAATAATACTGTTCAAATATCACAGTATGCCGATGACATAGCCATATGGAAACCAGTTAAAACTAATTCCCGCGAAAGGGAGATATCTAGAGAAAAAGCTATGAAATTTCAAAAGGTTATTGACCTCGTACAAAAGTACTTGGAAAATAATGGATTTGAGTTGGCACCTGAAAAAACGCAGTTAATAATTTTCAGTACTATGAAAGCCAAATTTAGTATTCCATTAACCGTCAGTAATTTTGATATGAAATATTCGCTGACTCCGCTAACCCAAATCAAATTCCTGGGCGTGATTTTTACGTCCACATTAAACTGGACACCTTATATCAATAGCCTTATCTGTAGGGCGAATAAAGCGGTAAACATAATTAGACTTTTAAAATATGAGGTGTGGGGCAAAAATACTAAGCTATTGCTGCACCTCCATCATGCGCTTGTGCGTTCTAATCTCAATTATGGAGCGGAATGCTTTCTCTCAGCATCTAAACGAGTTCTTAAGATGCTAGAAGCCGCTGAGATGAGATCGCTGAAGTGCATTTTGGGGGTGCCTGAGTTCACTTCAAACAAAGCAGTATATGCCCTCACCAAGATACTTACCCTGGAACAGTTCCGCCTAAAATTTTGTGCGAACTATTTAAATCGTATGATTAAAACTTCTAATAACGCCCAGGATATATTTCATAGTGAACTCAACATGGATCGTCTGGAATTAGCCATCCATGCGATCCAAAAACGTAGGATTCAACCATCTTTAACCGCTCTGGTTCACGAAGTCCAAGTTAGGGCTGATGTGGTTCCCCAGACTATAAATCCGATTCCGCTTTCTCCTTGTCCGCCTTGGACCCTCCTGGCGGCCTCAATAAGTACGGATATACCAAATATTAGTAAAAAAAGTGATTTAAATTTACAAAGAACAGCAACTTTGGATTATTTGGAGACTCGGTATTCACACTCGCTCACTGCATATACCGATGGATCGATTAATGATGCCGGAGATGCGGGGAGCGGGGTGTTTATCCCATCTCTAAATAAAACTATTAGCTATAGTTTGGGTAGGGGCTGGGCTATTTGCACGGTAGAACTTGTGGCCATACTTATGGCCCTTGATCACGTGCTGGCCCTGCCCCTGCAGATGTATCAGTATCTTATTTGTATAGATTCTAAATCTGCTTTGCAGAGTCTAAAATGTATTGAACACTCTGGCAGATCTGATATAGTTCTAGAAATAAATTTACTTATTAATCAACTCAGTCTTAGGGGGATCAGTGTCGCTCTCCAGTGGGTCCCTTCTCATGTCGGAATCCTAGGTAACGAGGCTGCTGATCGGGCCGCTCGGGCCGGTGCGACCGGTGCGCCGGGAGCCCGGCCCGTGCGGCTCACTCATTCTTTTCAAGATGCTAAAAATAAAATTAACAAAGTTATAGCTGAAATTAGTAACGAAAATAATTTAATATTGGCTAGGGAGTTTCCAAGCATCCTTGCCTACAGAATTACGAAAAATCATTCTATTTATAAACTGCCTATTGTAGACGGGGCTCTTCTCTCTTGGCTTGACTTCGCGAACGAAGATTCTATAGGGCTTGCCCACGTCGTCTGCAGGCATTTTCGTGGCTGCGGAGGCCAATCCGGGACAGGCAGGTTCGACCGCAGTGGCTGCAGGGGAAGGTCTGGTCAGGGTTCTGAGTTACGACAGCTCTGTTTTTTCTTCTGAGCCGCTTGTCCTTAAGGTTAGCTCTGCGAGAGTCCTCAAAGGAGACGGCTGCCTTGTGAATGGTGGAGCGCCAGGTGTCACGGTCCGCGGCAAGCGAAGACCACTGGTGGTGGTCGATTTGGCAGGCACTAAGTGACTTCTTGAGACCGTCTTTGTATCTCTTCTTTGGTGCCCCTCTGTCTCGGTGTCCAGTGGCGAGCTCGCCGAACAGAGTGATCTTGGGTAGGCGATGATCCTCCATCCTGGAGACGTGCCCCGCCCAGCGAAGCTGTGTCCGCAGCAGCAAAGCCTCGATGCTCACAGTTTCCGCCTGTTCAAGGACCTCGACGTTGGTGACATAGTCACTCCAGTGAATGCCCAGGATGGTACGCAGGCAGCGCTGGTGAAAGCGTTCGAGGAGTCGTAGTTGGCTGCGGTAGAGGGCCCAGGACTCGGAACCGTACAGCAGGGTGGTGAGGACGACAGCTCTGTACACGCTGATCTTGGTGCCTTTTTTCAGCTGTTGATTGTGCCACACCCGCTTGAATAGTCGCCCGAAAGCACTGTTCGCTTTTGCCAGCCTGTTGTCCAGCTCCTTGTCCAGCTTGGCGTCTGACGTGATGATGCAGCCAAGGTAGGTAAACTGGTGTACAGACTTCAGTTCGGACTCGCCGATGGTGATGTGGGGAGGGCGATGCTCTTCCTTGGGTGCCGGCTGATGAAGGACCTCTGTCTTTTTCAGACTGACCTCAAGTCCAAAGAGCTGGGCGGCATCTGCGAAGCAGGACGTAATGCGCTGCAAGGCTCTCTCTGTGTGTGCAACGAGGGCAGCGTCATCAGCAAAGAGCAGCTCACGAATCAGTTGGTGTAGGGTTTTCGTGTGGGCCTGCAGTCGTCTGAGGTTGAACAGGCTGCCATCGAGACGATACCTGATGTACACTGCGTCGTCATCGTCGAGGTCCACTGTGGCCTGCTTCAACATCATGCTGAAGAAGATGGTGAAGAGGGTCGGTGCCAGCACGCAGCCTTGCTTCACGCCGTTGCGAATGGGGAATGGTTCTGAGAGGTCACTGTTTAGTCTGACCTGGCCTTGCTGGTCCTCGTGGAGCTGGACGATCATGTTGAGGAACTTTGGGGGACAGCCTAGTCGCTCCAGGATCTGCCACATACCTTGCCTGCTCACAGTGTCAAACGCTTTTGTTAGGTCGACAAACGTTACGTACAGCCCTTTGTTCTGCTCGCGGCACTTCTCCTGAAGCTGTCTCAGCACAAAGACCATGTCAGTGGTACTCCTGTTGGCTCTGAAGCCACACTGGCCCTCTGGGAGGTGGTCTTCAGCGATGGCAGGTACCAGCCGATTCAGGAGCAACCTTGCGAGAATTTTCCCGGCAATGGACAGCAGGGTAATTCCACGATAATTAGAGCAGGCAGACTTCTCTCCTTTGTTCTTGTACAGGGTGATGATGACTGCATCACGGAGATCCTTTGGTAGTGTTCCTTTTTCCCAGCAGCAGAGAAAGAGGTCGTGGAGCTTGTTGTGCAGTGCGGGGCCTCCATGTTTCCAGATCTCTGGCGGGATTCCGTCAATGCCTGCTGCTTTGCCACTCTTGAGCTGGTGGATGGCTGTGAGGGTCTCTTCGGCGGTGGGCGGTTCGTCCAATTCAACCTTTAGTGGAAGGTGTGGGATTTGGAGGATGACTGTTTCTTGAACAGTGCGCTCAGCGCCGAAGAGGTCCTGAAAGTTGCCACATTCCTTCTGCCATTGAAGATAAGTAGCGGCTAATCTCTATGTTTGTTTGTTTGTCTATTTTGACAAAGGGTATTTACCCGAAATATTAATAAATTGTGTTGTACCCGTCTTTTCTAAGCGTGTTTCTTTCTCCGTTGGGTACTTCTTTGCATATTACACGCTTGGCAGTCACCTTTTTGGTCTGGATTGATTATTCCGACCAGCGGTTCAAGATGGAGGTATTATCTGTGAGGAGTGCCTGTCCATCAGCGCTTCGCAGGGGACTTTGTACCAGGTGCCTAGGGCCATACACTGCTTTCAGTGCTTCGTAGAAGCCCCTGTAGTCACCGTTGTCAGCGCAGAGCTGGGTCCTCTGTGCGAGTCTGGACCACCACTCGTTCTGGAGCTCTCTAAGCTTGAGCTGGAGACTGCTGCAGATGAGGCGGAAGGCAGACTTCTTCACAGGGCAGGAAGGCTGGGCTAGGTGGGCCTGGTGGGCGGCTCTTTTTTTTGCTAGAAGTTCCTGGATCTCTACGTCGTTTTCGTCAAACCAGTCTTTGTTCCTCTTTCTAGCAAAGCCCAAGACTTCCACAGAAGATTTTACAATAGCAGTTTTCAGTTGTTCCCAGAGTGTTTCAGGGGAGGAGTCTGCTGGATCAACTGTATCTTTGAGCATGCGCTGTAAATCGGCCTGAAGGGCAGCTTTCTTGTCGTCACGCTGAAGGCTGGCAACATCAAGCTTTTTCTTGGGGGGGGCCCCTTTCTTGGGTTTCAGCTTGAGGCGGAGCCTGAGTTTGCAGCGAACAAGGCGGTGGTCAGTGTGGCACTCTGCGCTGGGCATCACTCTGGTGAGGAGGACGTCACTGCGGTCCCTCTGACGCACTAGGACATAGTCGATAAGGTGCCAGTGCTTGGAGCGAGGATGCATCCAGGTGGTCTTTCGACTGTCCTTTTGCTGGAAAGTAGTGTTGGTGATGACAAGTTGCTGCTCTGCACAGAGCTCCAACAGTAGGCGACCATTGTCATTGCAGTTCCCAACGCCATGCTTGCCGAGGACTCCTTTCCAGGCTTCAGAGTCTTGGCCCACTCTGGCGTTGAAGTCGCCAAGGATGATGACTTTGTCGTCTGCAGGGGTGCTCTGTAGGAGGCTGCGCAGGTCAGAGTAGAACTTGTCTTTTTCTGCAGGCTCTGCCAGGAGGGTTGGGGAGTACACACTGAGAAGGGTGACGTATTGCTGGTGTCTCAGTGGGAGGCGCATGGACATGATGCGGTCGGAGTGACCCGTTGGTAGGTTTTCCAACTTAGTCGCAATGTGGGTCTTCACCATGAAGCCCACGCCTGAGAGCCGTCTTTCTGATGCAGGCCTGCCTGACCAGTAGAGGGTGTAGCCAGCGCCAAGTTCTTGGAGGCTGCCTTCCTCCGGAAGGCGTACTTCGCTGAGCGCGGCGATGTCGATGTTTAACCTCCGCAATTCATGGGCAATGAGGGCGGAGCGACGTTCAGGGCGTCCGCTGTCTGCTGTGTCGAGCATGGTTCGGATGTTCCAGCATGCAACGTTGAGTCCGGTCGTGGTCGTCATGAGAGTGGATCCATTGTTTTTTCTTGTTTTCTGACCGCATGGGAAGATGCCCGTTGACCGCGGCTAGCCAACTGGGTTACGAGGGGATGAGCTTTGGTTAGGCCACCTTTTCTAGGCCCCTCTCCGTGTGGAGCAAGCAGTGCTGTCCCTAGAGAAGGCTGCTTGGTCGTTCAGGGTGTGCCGAGTGACGTTGTCATCCCCAGGTCAACATCAGGCGACCAATATCCTGAACCGCCTGCATGCAGGTTTGAGACTGCGGCTTCCAGTGACATCTTTCACCTGCCGTTTTGCCCCTTGCCCATCGCTACAGGACTTGGAATGTTCAGTGTCATAGTCCGTGGGCGTTTCCTAAAGCCTGCGCGGTGGAGCTTTTTGGTGGAGTGCAGTGTGCGCAGTACTGGCCCCACCCTTTAAACCCTTGGTTCGTTTGCCATGGCCTAGCAAGCTGGGACGGTGGCATCGAGGTCCTCGGGTCGTAGGTTTTATATCAGACTGTCCTTGTCTTAGTCTCTGGCTCAAAAGCCTTCCCCGGAGACACGGGGGCTTTGATGTCAGGGGTTTCCTCCCTTAGCCTTTCCGCAGCCAAGCGGCCAAGCCTGCAAGGCAGCAGGGGACTCGTGGGGGCGGGGTCGTCTATGTCCCGTGCAGATGTGAACATCTGCCCACTGCCCACTGTAGACGGGGCAATCAATAGGGTTTGCACTGGTGGCTGGCGTGCCAGATTGGCTCGCCCTGCCTGTCTCTGCGGCGAGGGCTTCACCCCAGACCATGCGGTCTTGGAGTGTGTGGCTTTCGACGCAGAGTGTGCTGAGCTTAGGACAGCTTATCCGGTAGCCTCGTCTCTTCATTCAATTTTAGAAAATGCTAACGAAAATATTATTGCTCTAATTACAAACATATTGAAACTTCATGTTTTTTCTGAGTTAATTTAAATAGTACGGATTTAAATAAATATGCTATAATTTAGTGGTAAACATCAGTGGCCCTGGCCCTGGTCCGTCTTGAATTTTTTTCTGACCGTCAAAGTTATGTGTAATGTACATAGTTTTATCTTCGTAGATTTTATATTAGAATTCTTAACGGATGGTCCTGAATTTTAACCTAATTTTAGAAATTGTTTTTTGTAATAAATTAATGTTTAAATGACCGTTGTCTCTTTTCTGGGTGAGAGACCAAAACACGAGCTATATATATGAATCTTATATTTTTATTTCTTAATTTTTAACTCTTCTACTTACTACTTGATCTGTAAAGTTGCAACGGCTAGTCCCCGATCACTTTTAGTGCCAGAGGGACATTAAAATGAATAAAATGTCTCAAGACGTGGTCCGGGAGGTGAAAACTGTCAACACAAGCAGGGCCAGCACGACCCCAGGCGTTAGTAGAAGATGGCGGAGCCGGCAGTACTGCAGGACTTGGTCCCATAGGACCCAAGGGCGGAAAGTCAGTCGGCTGAAAGTTTACTGGCTGATGTCCCACGAAAACCTGTTGGGGACGCGGGTGGTGTGAAATTGCGTCACCCGGCTGTGGGCGGTACATTGCTGGCTGCTTCAGTTGACCTGATAAGGCCTGGCCGTGGTGGACTGGCCTCTCAGACCTGCCATGGTCGTGTCTCCGAGTCAGGTTGTGGCCACGCCCTTCTAACCTGTCAGAATGGCACGGCTGTAGACTGTTGTGGTCAGACTGGTCCTTGTAGATTGCCGCGCGACTTTGGTCGCGGTGAGGTGCAGAAGGCCGGTATTCACCATACCTTATGTTGAGGGCCATGCGTTTGGTGCCCTCGGCGCTGGGGTGTTTCCTGTCGCCGTCACGATAGAGGGCCTGACGGGGGGCGAGGTTCCTGGTCAGGAAGGTGGCAGTGTGGTCGACTATGGCAATGTCCGCCTGTCTGCAGGCTGCATGGAGGTTGTCGTTGGATTTTGTTGCTGCTGCAAACAGGGGGTGGCGCTGACCAAAGGGCGGCATGATGGTGGACGCCTGGAGAGACGCCTGCGGGAACTTCGTGGCAAGCAGGTTGATCAGCTGCAGCCACGTGTTGCAGGAAACCGGCGCATTCATGTTTTGGCAGCTGTTAATACCAACATGAAAGGTGACGTGGCGCACATGTCGGACAGGTTGGCACGTGCCAAGCCACTTGAGGAGATCGCTGACTGTCAGGCCAGACACCGCCATGTTCTGCACGATAAAGTCCGGCGCCGACATTTTCCTGTCGTCAACGAACCGGATGACCGAGTCGCCAAGGAGTAGAGCGTGCGATTGCGGGTTCACCTTCGCCTGGCACAACTTTTCATAAGGTGTCAGCAGCTTGGTGGTGTTGATTGCGGTGTCTGAAGAACCGGGTTTCGAACTGTCAGATTTTCTGGTTACATCACTTGTTCTGTTGTCACTTTGCTGCGCGTCGAGGGGAGCAAAACGGTTGTGAGTAGTGACGCCGAACAGTGATTCAAAAGTTGGGGGGCTACTCGACCGGGGGGAGTCAGGATCTACGGTATTAGATGCATGACTGGTAGGAGACGGGGTGGCTGGGGGCCGGGTGGGGGAGATGTGGAGGATAGGGTTGGTTTCATTTGCGTCAGCAGTTCTACATGACTTTTCAAAGTACCAATCGAGGCACCCTGCGCATCTTTGGCAGCAACAAGTTTTGCCACCTGTTTGGCGATGGTTTCCTTCTCCGTAGCTAGTTTAAGGAATTCGGCACCTGTGGCCTGTTCCACTTTCATGAGGTCTTTCTCAACAACAGAAAGACCATGTTTGATTTTGACCTCGTTGTCTTTCACTTGGGCGTCGAGTATGTTCTGTTGCTGACGGAGTTTGTCACATTCACCCTTGACGCTTGCCATCTGATTTTGTTGATGGCAAGCGTCAACGGCTCGTAGTTGAGATTGAAGTTCATTGATGTGAGCCTCTGCGGTCTCCATTTTTTTTATGCATCTGACACATATATCGTATGGCGGCTGGCAGGGTGGCTAATTGTGCAATGGGGAGGGGCATGTGGGGGAGTGGCGGAGTACTAAGATGTAGTGGGAAAACAAGCGGAACATGTGTGACGATTCTCTCACCGTCTGATACGGCCGCGAGGTGGTGGTCAGGTCGAATGGATAGGGTGGGACTGGTAGGTGTGGTCACCACTGAATGGCCATTGTTGTCAGCGGGGGCTCCGTTGCTGTCAGAGCAGCCAATCGACAGGGGAAGGGCTTGCCGGGCGGGGTCAGCAGGTTGGCTAGGTGGGGACTGGATCGTGTCAGGGGGTGATGTGCCGCTCGCCACACCATTGCTGTGTGGAGGTGAGAGATTAGAGGCCTGGGGGTACGTGTCGACTTTGGCGGGGGAGGGCGGTGGCAGGGCCAGCTGATCGGCGGGGGATGTTAGGGATGGAGACTGCTGGGCAGATAACATTTGTTCCACACAGTCTTTGAGCGGTTCAAATTCTTTATCTATCCAGTCTTGGCAGCGTGCTTCCTGGGCTCTGATCAGACAAGTGGTGTAAAAGATAGTGATGGCGACGGCGAGTTTCTTGCCTGAGCCCCTGTAGACTCGTATCAAGGTACTATGTAGCGCATCGGCATTGTGCAGGGGAAAGGTGGCAGAGTCTATTTCTTCTTTGTCACTGTCCTGGTCAATCCATTTGGCTCTGTAACCAGGGGGCAGGGGGTGTTTGATGTAACGTTCATGCAGAGCTAATCTCCACAGTTGAACACGCGTAGAATCCGTCTCAAAATTCTTTTGTATGGGGTCCTCAGTGGAGTTGATCTTTTGTATGGGGTCCTCAGTGGAGTTGATCTTTTGAAGTGTGGGGTTTGGAGTCTCGGCGGCGCGTGTGATGCGATGGGTGGACATACTGTGGACAGGAGATGCGGTGGAGGGGGTGGAGAGGTGATGTCTTCCCTCAGCGCGTCAAGCGATAGGAACCATGGTGGTGGTGGAGGGATAGGGAAGGGGGGCGGTGGTGGTGGAGGGAAGGGGTGGTGGTATGCTACACATTAAGTTCCAGCACAGAGCTTGTCGCCCATGGTGAAAGGAAGGTAAACTGAAGGGAGGGTGTAATGGTGGCCGGAGGGAAGATGGTGGGATATTCCATTATCTGACGTGGTTGGCGCGGGTGGCGGGGCCCATGGAGGAGGGTGGGTGTGGTTGGCGGATTACACAGTTGATGTCAGCCTCGCGGCCATGCCGACTGCCATGACAGCTCACTGCTGCGCCGCTTAAGATTGACGGTAGAGACTGTCAGGCACTCAGTGGGGCTAACGTTAGTTTATTTAACACACATCTGGAAGAGAGCTCTAACTCACTGGCTCCGAGGCCTAATCATTTTGATAAGCTGGAACTCATGTGAGCGCGCACTAGCAGAGCAGTCTGTTTATACTTGCTGTCAACAGGTATAATACACGATGGAACAGTCACTGAATCTACTCGCGCAGCCAGGATTCAAATGCGCTTTCGCATCTGCGGGGACCATAGAGATCTATGTAAAGGTTCACGGCAGCGCAAAAACGGGTCTGGAGACTGCATAATGCGACTGTACTAGGCACGCCAGGCTGGCGCCAAGCGACACAGAAACGAAGAGTCCATGTTTCACGGCTCGAAGTATTCAAGAGACAGTGATGGAAAAAAAGAAACGTTAATAATTATCGAAATATGAATGTTACACAAATAAAAAAATCACAATCCAATAGAAGTCACTTTCACAAGTCACTGAGGCAAAAATCACATATCACAACCAAACACTGCCGACACAATTGTCATTGGAGACGGAGCGAGGTGGCTATGCGACTACTTGCACTAGCGGCGTGTGGAGAGAGAGAGAGAGAGAGAGAGAGAGAGAGCTTGCACACCTCTTCAATCTTGAAATCATTTTGTGGTACTGAACAGACAAACAATTATTTGCGTACTAATCTAGAACTTTTGAAAATCGGATTTGTAAACCTAGAATTGAGAACTGCAAACCACCTTGTCTGTCTGTCTGTCTGTCTGTGTCTCTGTCTGTCTCTCTCTGTCTCTGTCTGTCTGTCTGTCTGTCTGTGTAACGCACGCAGACGTGCCCCCAGTCGTACGCACAGACTCTCGCACCACAGACGCATACACCGCCACTGACTCAGACGGGCGCATTCATGCGGTAAAACACAACTCACGGGCTTCTTTTCTAACGGAACTTTTATACACAATAAATAGAGCAAACGCTTAAAAAATTATCAACTATTCACACTACACCTTCCCCACTACATCCAAACATCACATACACATACACAATAATCACTGCCAGGCTAGGTATTAGTTTCTCACTATCCAACCTGTCTGGTGTTCTCGCCTGGTTACTCTCGGTCCTTTCACGTCTAGGCGTGCAAGTCCTTTCTCGTACGCTCCTCGAGTCGTCCTGTCTCTCGTATCATGGACGTCCTCGTTTCTCGTACTGTATCTTCGCTGTGACCCTCGTGTCTTGGCACCGGCCGCTCACTCCCCGAGTGAAGAATTGGAGATATGACCTGGCGTTAGGAAGTGGCGCAGTGGTTAAGGCGTCTGCCTCCAATGCCAAAGGTGCGAGGTTCGATACCGGGTTCCGGCGTTGGATTTTTCTCCTCTGGTAAGTGTCACCGTCTGGGCAGTGGGCAGATGTTCACATCTGCACGGGACATAGACGACCCCGGCCCCCACGAGTCCCCTGCTGCCTTGCAGGCCTGGCCGCTTGGCTGCGGAAAGGCTAAGGGAGGAAACCCCTGACATCAAAGCCCCTGTGTCTCCGGGGAAGGCTTTTGAGCCAGAGACTAAGACAAGGACAGTCTGATATAAAACCTACGACCCGAGGACCTCGATGCCACCGTCCCAGCTTGCTAGGCCATGGCAAACGAACCAAGGGTTTAAAGGGTGGGGCCAGTACTGCGCACACTGCACTCCACCAAAAAGCTCTACCGCGCAGGCTTTAGGAAACGCCCAAGCCAAGTCAAGGTCCTGGTGACTGACTTCTCGGCGTCCGTCTCTCTCAGTCTCTCCAACAAGCACTCTAAACAACAAGGACCCAAATCGTAACACTTGCTAAACACACAACATATTGGATCATATCAGAAACATCACGTAACCTGGCTGATACAATACCTCACACGTTCATTCACACACACACGCGTGCTTCATAACCCGAACTACTTTCGTAACATCCCCATAACTCTGCCACTACCTTGAAACAGACTATAACCTAACACTCTCGCTATACACTATTCTCTGCACTGGAAAAGACTATGCTTAAGCAACCACGTACTACCTTCATAGCGACTTGGCATACACACCTCACATTCTTTAGTTATCCATCTCGGTAAATAACTATATACGAAAACCACCGGTTAAATCACTGAATTCCAAACCAACATAACTGAACCAAACCGGACAACACTATACAACCAAATTACTCTTACCAACGCATGCCGTCTTTAACTAAGCAACTATCAATAATACATATCTAGAAACATACCTGAATCTTAGGTTTCAGAGTCTTGGAATACGGGCTAGGTATCTCACACACATCAGTCTAAGCTGACAGTATAGCCCCGTACTAATGCATTTAGCCCTCTGACAGACAGCTGCCGCCTAGAACTCACTAAAACTCCCCGTGTTAAACGTTCCTTAGAAATTCCACGTGGAGCACAGGCCTCACGGACTACCGGCACAAACAAACCGTTAACAACTACTGTACCGTATTTACCCTACTGTGTGAACACTATGCATGAGCATAGTTTCATCACAGTCTGTCTGTCTGTCTGTCTGTCTGTCTGTCTGTCTGTCTGTCTGTCTGTCTGTCTGTCTGTCTGTCTGTCTGTCTCTCTCTCTCTCTCTCTCTCTCTCTGTGTGTCTCTCTCTCTCTCTCTCTCTCTCTCTCTCTCTCTCTCTCTCTCTCTCTCTCTCTCTCTCTCTCTCTCTCTCATCTTTACCACATTCAGCTCTGACCACAGGTGATAAGACGACCATAACACTGAGCTCAAGCAGCCAAACAAACAGCCAATCTTTTTATCTCTTTAGTTTTATTTTCATTTCTGTCATTTTTATATTGGTATTACGATATACTGGTGCGTTTATACCTAGGCTGACCTGTAGGAAAACTGTCACAAACAGGCATCTCATGTCTACAGGTGTGTGATGTGAACGTAGGACCCGTTACTCATGTCTCCGGCGGAAGTGGCATCAAAAGATACGTCACTTCCTCGTCCGCTGTCGAACGACTTCATAGATCCCATGCTACTGAAGATAACCGCGTTGTAGTCGGGGGGAGGCAGGTCAGCCTGTGATTTACCCACAGGGATGACGATCTTTGTCTCCAGTTCGTTTTCCTTGATATTCTGCAGAGACACGGGACACACGGGTAGCGACACGATGAGATACGATGCAATTTCATACAATATAATGCGTTGCCTTGCGATGCGACGCCATGCGATCCGATTTAATATGCAGTGCGACGCGATGCGACACGACACGACATGGCACGACGCGAAACAGCACGTCACGACACATGACATGACACGCAGTGCGACACGACATGACATGACACGCAGCGCGACACGAGGCGACATGACACGCAGCAACACGAGGCGACACGACTCAGCGCGAGCCCACACAACAAATCAAACCCAACCCAGCCCAATACAGCCACGTTCAACACTACAAAGCCGCCGATAGGGCCTACCCAAACCTAACGCAACCAAACGCAACGCAATGCAACTCTTTTCGACCCTACTCCATCCAGCCCAAACCAACCAAAAGCAGCCGAAAACACAACCCACCGCAATCAACCAGACCCAACATAGCCCACCCCAAAGCAACGCAACCCACCAAACGCAACGCTGAGCAACGCAACATATGCCAAAACAACCCAAATGAGCTCAAACCAAATCATCTTATCCCAAGTCAAAGAAAAGCAACCCAAAGCAACCCGCCCCAACCCAACCCAACGCAATGTAACACAACACTTACAAGCGCATCCACTTCGCAAAAATTACTTGATCTGCAAAGTAAGTAACTATTTTCTAGATCTACGATCTGAAATTTATTAACCCTTTGGCTGTCGGTAGCGGTTTTTTGTCGCGATGTTTCCTGCAGGAATAACAACACCCTGACATCCTGCAAGAATAACAACACTCTGACATCCCGCAGGAATAACAACACCCTGACATCCTGCAGGAATAACAACACCCTGACATCCTGCAGGAATAACAGCATCCTGACATCCTGCAGGAATAACAACACCCTGACATCCTGCAGGATTAACAACACCATGACATCCTGCAGGAATAACAACATCCTGACATCATGCAGGAATAACAACACCCTGACATCCCGCAGGAATAACAACACCCTGACATCCTGCAGGAATAACAACACCCTGACATCCTGCATGAATAACAACACCCTGACATCCTGCAGGAATAACAACACCCTGACATCCTGCAGGAATAACAACACCCTGACATCCTGCAGGAATAACAACACCCTGACATCCTGCAGGAATAACAACACCCTGACATCCTGCAGGAATAACAACACACTGACATCCTGCAGGAATAACAACACCCTGACATCCTGCAGGAATAACAACACCCTGGCATCCTGCAGGAATAACAACACCCTGACATCCCGCAGGAATAACAACACCCTGACATCCTGCAGGAATAACAACACCCTGGCATCCTGCAGGAATAACAACATGACATCCCGCAGGAATAACAACACCCTGACATCCTACAGGAATAACAACACCCTGACATCCTGCAGGAATAACAACACCCTGACATCCCGCAGGAATAACAACACCCTGACATTCTGCAGGAATAACTACACCTGACATACTGCAGGAATAACAACACCCTGACATCCTGCAGGAAAATAACAACACCCTGGCATCCTGCAGGAATAACAACATGACATCCTGCAGGAATAACAACACCCTGACATCCTGCAGGAATAACAACACCCTGACATCCTGCAGGAATAACAACACCCAGACGTCCCGCAGGAATAACAACACCCTGACATCCTGCAGGAATAACTACACCTTGACATCCTGCAGGAATAACAACACCCTGACATCCTGCAGGAATAACAGCACCCTGACATCCTGCAGGAATAACAACACCCTGACATCCTGCAGGAATAACAACACCCTGACATCATGCAGGAATAACAACACCCTGACATCCTGCAGGAATAACAACACCCTGACATCCTGCAGGAATAACAACACTCTGACATCCCGCAGGAATAACAACACCCTGACATCCCGCAGGAATAACAACACCCTGACATCCTGCAGGAATAACAACACCCTGACATCCTGCAGGAATAACAACACCCTGACATCATGCAGGAATAACAACACCCTGACATCATGCAGCAATAGCAACACCCTGACATCCTGCAGGAATAACAACACCCTGACATCCTGCAGGAATAACAACACCCTGACATCCCGCAGAAATAACAACGCCCTGACATCCCGCAGAAATAACAACGCCCTGACATCCTGCAGGAATAACAACACCCTGACATCCTGCAGGAATAACAACACCCTGACATCCTGCAGGAATAACAACACTCTGACATCCTGCAGGAATAACAACACCCTGACATCCCGCAGGAATAACAACACCCTGACATCCTGCAGGAATAACAACACCCTGACATCCTGCAGGAATAACAACACCCTGACGTCATGCAGGAATAACCACACCCTTACATCCTGCAGGAATAACAACACCCTGACATCATGCAGGAATAACAACACCCTGACATCCTGCAGGAATAACAACACCCCGACATCCTGCAGGAATAACAACACCCTGACATCCTGCAGGAATACCAAAACCCTGACATCATGCAGGAATAACAACACCCTGACATCCTGCAGGAATAACAACACCCTCACATCCTGCAGGAAGCATCGTCACAAAAACCGCTACCGACAGCCAAAGGGGTTAGTTGTTGACATATCGGTGAGAAGCGCGCATCCAGCCACATTCGATTTTGTTTTAAATCCAAAGTTATGTGACAGTCAAGCAGACGCGTCACTGTGTACCTCCAGGTTGGGGAACTCTTTGTGACAGCGGAGTGTTCTCCGCCAGGATGCTGGCAAGCAGCAGAAGAGTCGGTCACAAATTGGAATCAGATATTTGGGATCAATGTCGTCAACGTCCATTTGTCCTGCAAAAACACAAACAGCCAGTCAAACGTCGAGTTAGTAAATTCGGGCTAAGGTCTTGAGGGCAGTCGTACGGTTCATGTACATGGCCCCAGTAAAAACACACGCACGGTTCATGTTCATAGCCCCAGTAAAAACGCACGCGGTCAACCAAATGTCGGGAATGTGCCGCTCAAACACTTACAGACTAGTACGTGCAGTAAATGTGTCCTTTATCTACTGGACAAGCAAACAGGCAGGCAAGCCGCGAACAAAATAATTATAATGCAAATTAGAATATCCCAATGCGCAAAAGGTCATCGGGTCAACGTCGGCCGACGTCAGCCCTATGACTGCTCATTGGGATCATGTTCGGTGTCCGTATTGCCTGTACAATCATTGGACCAGAAAATAGGCAATAAGATGAAGCTCTATGCCCATGCATAGAGTTCACACAGGGTTTTTGTATGGTACGGTCTTGTCAGCGGTTTATGCCTTGTATGCACGAGGCCACGTGAAATCATACGGAGAGCGTTTTGCACGAAGTTTTAGGCGAGAGCTCAGTCTATCAAAGGTCTAGATAGTTAGTGCGGGACTAGAGGGCCCAGGACTCGGAACCCTGCTGTACGGTTCCGAGTCCTGGGCCCTCTACCGCAGCCAACTACGACTCCTCGAACGCTTTCACCAGCGCTGCCTGCGTACCATCCTCAGCATTCACTGGAGTGACTATGTCACCAACGTCGAGGTCCTTGAACAGGCGGAAACTTTGAGCATCGAGGCTTTGCTGCTGCGGACACAGCTTCGCTGGGCGGGGCACGTCTCCAGGATGGAGGATCATCGCCTACCCAAGATCACTCTGTTCGGCGAGCTCGCCACTGGACACCGAGACAGAGGGGCACCAAAGAAGAGATACAAAGACGGTCTCAAGAAGTCACTTAGTGCCTGCCAAATCGACCACCGCCAGTGGTCTTCGCTTGCTGCGGACCGTGACACCTGGCGCTCCACCATTCACAAGGCAGCCGTCTCCTTTGAGGACTCTCGCAGAGCTAACCTCAAGGACAAGCGGCTCAGGAGAAAAAACAGAGTTGTCGTAACTCAGAACCCTGACGAGACCTTCCCCTGCAGCCACTGCGGTCGAACCTGCCTGTCCCGGATTGGCCTCCGCAGTCACGAAAATGCCTGCAGACGACGTGGGCAAACCCTATAGAATCTTCGTTCGCAAAGTCAAGCCAAGAGATACTGTCAGTGAGGACAGACGTGTGTGAGATACACTAGCCAGTATTCCAAGACTACAATTCAGCGGAGCGACAGACGCCGAGACGTCAGTCAACAGAGGCTACTGCCGAGGGACCTACTGCGAGGTCATTTCATCACTCAGGGAGTGAGTGACCGGTGCCGAGACACCCGGGTTATCATGCACTGCACTACTGAGCGAGTCTGGAGGACGTCCACGGTACGAGAAACGGAACGACTCGGAAGCGTGCGACGCAAGAACTACACGCCTAGACGTGGAAGGGCAGAACGTTGCTGAACAATAAGACCAGTGAAACAGGTTGGATTGTGAGAGACAATTACCTAGCCTGGCTTTTACGTTGTATATGTGTATGCGGTGTGGATGTGTTAGAATGGAGAAGTGTATAGTGTAAGATACGGGGCGGTCCGTGGCGCAGTGGTTAAGGCGCCTGCCACCAATGCCAAAGGTGCGCGGTTCGATACCGGGTTCCGGCGTTGGACTTTTCTCCTCTGGTAAGTGTCACCGTTAATTCGGGCGGACCGTCGGGGGTTCTTTCTCCGGGTACTCCGGTTCTTCCACCCCCCCCCCCACCCCCCACACTTTGGTACCGGTCTCAGGCCACTTTACAAATTTCAAATACAAGCGATCAAAAATCTCTGTAACTTCAGTAGCTGACTGGCCCTTCGTTTGTCTTGTACTGTGTTTGTCTTAAATGGCGTAAATCCGTGTCTGTTTCGTGAGTGTGTGTGTTGGGTTTCAGGCGCGGCGCATTGAGTCGATTTCCCCTAAATTGAGAAAAAGCGCCTATATAATAACGGTATTATTATTATTATTATTATTAAGAGTATTCTTTTGAGTGTTTGTTGTTTACTTTTATAAAGGCCCACAGGAAAAAGAAGAAAGCTTAGTTTATGTTATACCGCGTGAATGCGCCCGACTGTCAGTGGCGGTGTATGCGTCTGTTGTGCGAGAGTTTGTACGTGCGACTGGGGCGAGTCTGCGTGCGTTACAGGCAAGGACACCAATCAGAGACCGTAGAAAAAAATAGAGCTGCAAAGCAAATCAGAATCGGATATCAAGGTCTGTGCCGACTATACTCATCGGCCCTGCAAAAGGCAGCCAGTCATCCAGTGGCTGTTCCAACGTTACCCTAGATGAAACTAACGTTAATCCACCCCATCACAACAGCAGTGCCTCTTCCAACAAACGTGACGACTATGTGATAAAACTGACATTGGGCTGACCAACCACAAAACAGTGGCAGTTCCAACAAACGTTCACATGACAAAACCATCTGTAATTCTAACGGGACTGCGACAGTGGCTGTTCCAACAAATGTACTCGTGATAAAACAGATAATAAGCCGCCCCGCTTGTAACAAACCCGGTCTCTCGCACTCTCACAAAGAAGGGAGGCAAGGCAGAAGTTTAAGTTTTTCGATTTTTGAGTATTAAAATATTCTGATTTTAGACTCTGCATTTAGTTTAGACTCCCAATATCGAACCGAACCGAGTTTACAATTTCAACGATTTACGACGACCAGACCCACACAGCTCAGACAGTTCTTCACAACAACCAACGGCCAGCCACCGGTACCGTTCCGACAAACGTATTCGTGATAAAACTGATAATAAGCCGCCCCACTGCAGCAACAGTGACTGTTTACAAAAGACTACCTGTGATAAAAATGGCCAAAGGCCACCCCACAGCAACAGAGGCCGTTCCAGCAAATGCGCCTGTTACAAAACAGACGTTTACAAGCTAGGCTGTTCTAAAAAGCTTACCCGTGATAAAACTGACGATAAGCCCAACGACAAGGACAGTTGCTGTTCCAATGGATGGATACCACATGTAGGACACGGTGTACAACAAGCTTATTCCAGATCTGCCATTAACAAAAAGCATTTTTGGTTACCTCAAGGTGTTCTACCGATCAAAAACACGAATTGCCGAGCGCGCATCATGCAAAAGGGGACTAACCCTTTGGCTGCGCTAGGGCATTGTGTTGAGGTGATTCCTGCAGGAATCATCTCAACACAATGCCCTAGCGACAACCAAAGGGTTAATTTTACAATATTTGCATGCCACCCAATATCAGTGCAGCCACCGGTTCTGTAACGTTGTCGGTGGCTGCTGGAATAGAAATCGTTTACGGTGGGTTCTTCAAAACAATTATTTTATGTACATTTCGTTGTCAGGCGCCAAGGTGGTTGTGGCGAGGGTGGTGAGAGTTGTGGCCCCTGTTGCCAGTGTAGTCATGGTGGCGTTTTCAAGGAAGCAGCTGTTGGTGGGCAAGGGGAGGCCACTGGGGCTGGAGGGGAGGTTGTAAGCGCCGATGCTGATCCACAATGGAAAAACAAGCCCCAGTACACCGCCTGTCACGGCGCCCTGTTGACGCAAACACCACTACCGTCAGCATTTCCTTGTCGATAAACTTCAAAGTAATCTTCGTCATTATCGTCTTTATCATCGGAGTCTTCGTCGTTATCGCAGTCGTTATCACTTATCTTTGTCGTATACATAGTCGTTGTAAGCATCATCATCACCTTCGTCGTGGTCGTGATGGTCGTGCTCGGTATATTATCGTCGTCACCGTCGCCATTATCATCGTCTTCATCATCATCGTCGTCGTCGTCGTCACCATCCTCGTCATCATCATCATCCTCATCATCGTCGTCGTCAACATCATCATCATCTCGTCGTCATGATCCTCGTCATCATTGTCGCGACCGTCATCATTTTCATCGTCAATATAGTCGTTGTTGTTATCGTTTGGGTTGTTGATGATGGTGATGCTGATGTTGCTACTGTCATACCACCATCACCTTGTTGGTTTTTGTCTTGTCGGTTAAAATAGGATGCGTGCTTGTGTCATTTTGCACCTCGCAAAGAGGGAGGATAGGAGTGAGAAGTGTTTAATGTCTCACTATACACAGGTCACATATGCTGCATGCAGATTAGCGACAGTATGCCTCGGGATACACCTCACAAAGAAGAAGTGTTGTGGGAAGCGTTTTGTGTCCCAGTCGAGACGTGTCGGATAAGGATACGCGGCTTGCAGCCGCGTATCCTTATCCGGCACGTCTGGAATGAAGTAGATAGTATGTACTTACCCAACCGTTGGCCCAGGGAAACACTCCTCCCAGAAGAAACAAACCCAGGATAGGGCCTGAGGCAGCGCCAGTGAAACTCAGCGACGCCTGGGACAAACCCACAAAATAACACGGTCACATTTGTGTCGAACGCTACGACTGGTCATCTGATTTAAACGCGCAGGCTATATACATAAATAACACATCGCCAACTTTATGTCCACCTTAAAGATTGGTTAGCTGAATCAAATTACAAGTCATGAAAACTGGCATTAAGCACAGGTAAACGCCAAGGTCCTTGCATACTGTTAGCCCTCTAGTGTCTTTCAGGGAGCACTACCTACTTTCTCTGACCTGATTCCGATGTAGCAACAACTAGTCTTATTGTAGGTGTAGCCAATACCTGCAGGACTGTCCCTCCGAGTCCCTGCGCCATGAAGGCCATGCCAATCCCCGCTCCGCCATAAATCAGCACTGAAAAAAAAACCAGGTTAACCCATTCAGCCCTGACGCACTACAGCAGGTGATGAGTCGACCACGATAATTCAAGGGTAGTGCCAGATTAGCTTGGCGCCTGTCGGCGCCAAGCTAATCTGCCACTACCCTTGAATTATCACGGTCGAGCCATCTCCTGCAACAGGTGCATAGTCGTTAGATGACGCTTCCAAAATTTGGGAAATACGTGCGCCGGGCTGAATGAGTTAAGTGATTTGTTCCATGGCGGGCTTAGGCTGCTAAATTGGCCGATACAACGGATATTGCGGGCTGTCTCGCCTCAGCCAAGAATCTTCTACCCTTCTTTTTACAATCTATGTGAGCAGGCTCACGTACGAGAGGTTGGTTGTTGTTGTTTGCTCTTCTTTCTTTTTTTTTCTTTTTTTCTTTTTTTTTTTTTTTTTTTTTTTTTTTTTTTTTTTTGGGGGGGGGGGGGGGGGTTGTTTGTCGCTGTCTTTTGAGCGTAACGGAAGGAACTCTTCTGCTTAAAAAGGAGGAGAAGAGAACCGGAAATGTATTTCATCTTACGACATTCAAACGTCATAGCTCAAGTAATCCTTTTTGTCCAGTGTTATTGTAAGACAGACTGAGAACATTATTTTATGAAGGCGATATTGAGATCTATCAACACTTTGCTGCCTGGAGCAGATTGCTTCAAAATCAAAACAAGTCGACATGCACAGTAAACACTGACTGGATACAGCACATACTGTCAACACAAAACACGTCCGTGTACAGAACAATTCAGACAGAGAGAGATTCGTTTTAACGCACTCTACGCCAAGACCGAAATCCTTAAATTTTGAAGTTGCCCTCTGAAGGACTAAATTACATTTTAGAGACAGATCGAGCATGATAGTTAAAGGGTGGTGCCAGAATAGCTTGGCGCCTATAGGCGCCAAGCTATTCTGGCCGACCACCCTTGAACTATCATGCTCGATCCATGTCTTGCTGTGGTGTGTCCTGTGAGTTAATCCTGTAGCCGACGGGGGCGGTGTTAGTCAAGATCATTCCTGCCGGAATCATCGTGAAGAGCAAACCCTCTACCGACAGCCAAAGAGTTTTGGTCTGTTATTTTGGACCTTACGGCTCTAAGCGGTAAGATGCAAAATCACAGACCAACACACACGCGCACATACGCACGCACGCACGCACACACACACACACACACACACACACACACACACACACACACACACACACACACACACGACAAAACAACCAAAATACATATAACTGAAATATTTGCAATACCATGTACACTCTTTAAGGACTGACCCAGGAGTTTGGTGACCCAGGTCTTCTGTGTTTCAGACAGCCGGTCACCCAGCACGGGTTTCAGGAAGTCCTCCCACGTCACAGCCGCCAGGGCGTTCAGGCACGAGGACATGGTGCTGGGCATCAATCAATCAATCGATCAACCAATCAATCAATCAATGCGATTAGGTGCCAGAACGACAGAGTAGGGGATCTAACTGCTTATTTAAAAGTTTGTCCAGTGGTGAGTAATGTCCCTTGGTTTGTGACAGTCAGGCTATCCCTTAATCCCTCAAACCCTCTCTCCCAGCCTCCGTCCCTCTACCAGCGCTCCCTCCTTCCCTCCATTCATACATCCATCCAAGGCCACAGCAATGAATCAAACGATTCAGTCAAACCCTTCTTCCAGCCAACAAGCCAGCCTGACCATACATCCCATCCAATACACTGACCAGGAAAAGAAACATGAATTTTCTCTGAAGTGTTTTGACGCCGTTCTCCTGTGCACCCACCCCCCCTCCCCGCACCCCCCACCCCCCCCCCCCCCCCCGCACCCCCCCTCCCCACCCCATCCCCACCCCACCCATCCCCAGTCGGCCCCCACTGTTTGAAGGTTAGAGGCAGAAAAGTAACTGTAACATGTCAGGCACAATAACTCCCCCCCCCCTCGGCCCGCTCCCCTCGGGCCCCCCCCCCTCCCCCGTCCACCCCAACCCCCATAAAAAAATATCTTCCTGCCCCACTGTGCACGCCACCATCCTCACCGCACCTCACCTCACCGTTCTGACCTCACCTCATCTTACCATTCTGGCCTGACCTCATCTCATCAGTCTGACCTGACCTCATCTCATGTTTACCTGAGAGCGCCGCTGAAGAGACAAGAGATGAAGAGTCCGGGAAGGCCTGGGTAGTTCAGCACCTCCATCACAAAGTACGGCACGATCTGACAAAAGACAGCAGTAGCATTTTACCTCATCCAGCCCGGCGCATTTTCCAAATTTTGGAGGCGTCATCGATCTAACAACTATGCACCTGTTGCAGGAGATGGATCGACCATGATAATTTAAGGGTAGTACCAGATTAGATGGGCGCCTGTCGGCGCCAAGCTAATCTGGTACTACCCTTAAAATATCATGGTCGATCCATCTCCTGCAACAGGTGCATCGGGTTGAATGTGGGAACCCTTTGGCTGTCGGTAGCGATTTGTCGCCATGATTCACCGATAGCCAAAGGGTTAACCAGTACTGCCGGAGAAAAGATTAACACAATCCAAATACAGTAAGCAAAGCTGCACACGAGTTCCTGTTCCTGGCATGCACACACACACACACACACACACACACACACACACACACACACACACACACACACACACACACACACACACACATGGGGACGAAAGCGTCAGAGTGGGTTACCTACCATTTTATGTGAAAATGGGTTCCCATATTTCTATTTATTCTAGGGCTTTGGAGTTGATGCGAATGTTTAGAACTCACCTTATAACTAAGCTCTACAACGTAAAATAAAATAGACATTTTCTAGAAACAGAGCCACTAGATGAAACAAAAATGGGTTTCTACCAATAAAGTGGGTGCCTCTCACACAAAAACTGGCATTACAGTCAAAATGGGTGTCTTCACAACATTCTTGGCTTGACTTTGCGAACGAAGATTTTATAGGAGTTGCCCACGACGTCTGCAGGCTTGTTCGTGGCTGCGGAGGCCAATCCGAGACAGGCAGGTTCGACCGCAGTGGCTGCAGGGGAAGGTATGGCCAGGGTTCTAAGCTGCGGCATCTCTGTTTTTTCTCCTGAGCCGCTTGTCCTTAAGGCTAGCTCTGTGAGAGTCGTCAAAGGAGACAGCTGCCTTGTAAATGGTGGAGCGCCAGGTGTCACGGTCCGCAGCAAGCGAAGACCACTGGTGGTGGTCGATTTGGCAGGCACTAAGTGACTTCTTGAGACAGTCTTTGTATCTCTTCTTTGGTGCCCCTCTGTCACGGTGTCCAGTAGCAAGCTCGCCGAACAGGGTGATCTTTGGTAGGCGATGATCCTCCATCCTGGAGACATGCCCCGCCCAGCGGAGCTGTGTCCGCAGCAGCAAAGCCTCGATGCTCACAGTTTCAGCCTGTTCAAGGACCTCGACGTTGGTGACATAGTCACTCCAGTGAATGCCCAGGATGGTACGCAGGCAGCGCTGGTGGAAGCGTTCGCGGAGTCGTAGTTGGCTGTTGTAGAGGGCCCAGGACTCGGAACCATACAGCAGGGTGGTGAGGACCACAGCTCTGTACACGCTGATCTTGGTGCCTGTTTTCAGCTGTTGATTGTGCCACACCCGCTTGAAAAGTCGCCCGAAAGCGCTGTTCGCTTTTGCCAGCCTGCTGTCAAGCTCCTTGTCCAGCTTGGCGTCCGACGTGATAATGCAGCCAAGGTAAGTAAACTGGTGCACTGACTTTAGTTCAGACTCGCCAATGGTGATGTGAGGAGGGCGATACACTGTCTTGGGTGCCGGCTGATGGAGGACCTCTGTCTTTTTCAGACTGACCTCGAGTCCAAAGAGCTGGGCAGCATCTGCGAAGCAAGACGTGATGCGCTGCAGGGCTCTCTCTGTGTGTGCAACGAGGGCAGCATCATCAGAAAAAAGCAGCTCACGAATCAGTTGGTCTAGGGTTTTCGTGTGGGCCTGCAGTCGTCTGAGGTTGAACAGGCTGCCATCGAGACGATACCTGATGTACACTGCATCGTCATCATCGAGGTCCACTGTGGCCTGCTTCAACATCATGCTAAAAAAGATGGTGAAGAGGGTCGGTGCCAGCACGCAGCCCTGCTTTACGCCGTTGAGAATAGGGAATGGTTCCGAGAGGTCATTGTTGAGTCTGACCTGGCCTTGCTGGTCCTCGTGTAGCTGGACAATCATGTTGAGGAACTTTGGGGGACAGCCAAGTCGCTCCAGGATCTGCCACATGCCTTGCCTGCTCACAGTGTCGAACGCTTTTGTTAGGTCGACAAATGTTACGTACAGACCTTTGTTCTGCTCGCGGCACTTCTCCTGTAGCTGTCTCAGCACAAAGACCATATCGGTGGTGCTCCTGTTTGCTCTGAAGCCACACTGGCCCTCTGGGAGTTGGTCTTCAGCGATGGCAGGTACCAGCCGATTCAGGAGCAGCCTTGCAAGGATTTTCCCAGCAATGGACAGCAGGGTAATTCCCCGATAGTTGGAACAGTCAGACTTCTCGCCTTTGTTCTTGTACAGGGTGATAACGACTGCATCACGGAGATCTTTTGGTAGTGTTCCTTCCTCCCAGCAGCAGAGAAAGAGGTCATGGAGCTTGTTGTGCAGTGCTGTGCCTCCATGTTTCCAGATCTCTGGCGGTATTCCATCAATGCCTGCTGCTTTGCCACTCTTGAGCTGGTGGATGGCTCTGAGGGTCTCTTCAGCGGTGGGCGGTTCGTCCAATTCAACCTTTACTGGGAGGTGTGGGATTTGTAGGACGACTGCTTCTTGAACAGTGCGCTCAGCGCTGAAGAGGCTCTGAAAGTATTCCGACCAGCGGTTCAAGATGGAGGTATTATCTGTGAGGAGTGCCTGGCCATTCGCGCTTCGCAGGGGACTTTGTACCAGGTGCCTGGGGCCATACACTGCTTTCAGTGCTTCGTAGAAGCCCCTGTAGTCACCATTGTCAGCACAAAGCTGGGTCCTCTGTGCAAGTCTGGTCCACCACTCATTCTGGAGATCTCTGAGCTTGCGCTGGAGACTGCTGCAGACGAGGCGGAAGGCAGACTTCTTCACAGGGCAGGAAGGCTGGGCTAGGTGGGCCTGATGGGCGGCTCTTTTTTTTTGCTAGGTGTTCCTGGATCTCTACATCGTTTTCGTCAAACCAGTCTTTGTTCTTCTTTCTGGCGAAACCCAAGACTTCTGCAGAGGATTTTGCAATAGCAGTTTTCAGTTGTTCCCAAAGTGTTTCAGGGGAGGAGTCTACTGGGTCCGCTGTGTCTTTGAGCCTGCGCTGTAAATCTGTCTGAAAGGCAGCTTTCACATCGTCACGCTGAAGGCTGGCAACATCAAGCTTTTTCTTGGGGGGCCCCCATTTCTTGGGTTTTGGCTTGAAGTGGAGCCTGAGTTTGCAGCGGACAAGGCGGTGGTCAGTGTGGCACTCTGCGCTGGGCATCACTCTGGTGAGGAGGACGTCACTGCGGTCCCTCTGACGCACTAGGACATAGTCGATAAGGTGCCAGTGTTTGGAGCGAGGATGCATCCAGGTGGTCTTTCGACTGTCCTTTTGCTGAAAAGTAGTGTTGGTGATGACCAGTTGCTGCTCCGCACAGAACTCCAACAGTAGGCGGCCATTGTCATTGCAGTTCCCCACGCCATGCTTGCCGAGGACTCCTTTCCAGGCTTCAGAGTCCTGGCCCACTCTGGCGTTGAAGTCACCAAGGATGATGACTTTGTCGTCTGCAGGGGTACTCTGTAGGAGGCTTCGCAGGTCAGTGTAAAACTTGTCCTTTTCAGCAGACTCTGCCAGGAGGGTTGGGGAGTACACACTGAGAAGGGTGACGTGCTGCTGGTGTCTCAGTGGGAGGCGCATGGACATGATGCGGTCGGAGTGGCCCGTTGGTAGGTTTTCCAGCTTAGTCGCAATGGATGTCTTGACCATGAAACCCACGCCTGAAAGCCGTCTTTCTGATGCAGGCCTGCCTGACCAGTAGAGGGTGTACCCAGCACCAAGTTCTTGGAGGCTGCCTTCGTCCGGAAGGCGTACTTCGCTGAGCGCGGCGATGTCGATGTTTAACCTCCGCAATTCATGGGCAATGAGGGCGGAGCGACGTTCAGGGCGTCCGCTGTCTGCTTTGTCGAGCATGGTTCGGACGTTCCAGCATGCTACGTTGAGTCCGGTCGTGGTCGTCATGAGAGTGGATCCGTTATTCTTTCTTGTTTTTTGACCGCAGGAGAAGATGCCCGTTGACCGCGGCTAGCCAACTGGGGTTGCGAGGGGACGAGCTTTGGTTAGGCCACCTTTTCTAGGCCCCTCTCCGTGTGGAGCAAGCAGTGCTGTCCCTAGAGAAGGCTGCTTGGTCGTTCAGGGTGTGCCGAGTGATGTTGTCATCCCCAGGTCAACATCAGGCGACCAATATCCTGAACCGCCTGCATGCAGGTTTGAGACTGCGGCTTCCAGTGACATCTTTCACCTGCCGTTTCGCCCCTCGCCCGTCGCTACAGGACTTGGAATGGTCAGTGTCATGGTCCGTGGACGTTTCCTAAAGCCTGCGCGGTGGAGCTTTTTGGTGGAGTGCAGTGTGCGCAGTACTGGCCCCACCCTTTAAACCCTTGGTTCAAATGCCATGGCCTAGCAAGCTGGGACGATGGCATCGAGGTCCTCGGGTCGTAGGTTTTATATCAGACTGTCCTTGTCCTAGTCTCTGGCTCAAAAGCCTTCCCCGGAGACACGGGGGCTTTGATGTCAGGGGTTTCCTCCCTTAGCCTTTCCGCAGCCAAGCGGCCAGGCCTGCAAGGCAGCAGGCGACTCGTGGAGGGCGGGGTCGTCTATGTCCCGTGCAGATGTGAACATCTGCCCACTGCCCGAAACAAAAATGGGTTTCTACCAATAAAGTGGGTGCCTCTCACACAAAAACTGGCATTACAGTCAAAATGGGTGTCTTCACAACATTAGGCGTCTGTAATAAGGTCAAGTTCATGGAATACTTCTTTTTCACATTAATTATTTTTTCCAACTTAATGTGTATGTGTGCTTTAACATTTTTAACATTGTATGGTGCAAAATTCAATAAACACTGGCCCGTAACCTTTCGATTATGATTTTTACAGAGGAAATCTTTTAAACATTGCTGCGTTTTGTCCTTCTGAAGCTAAACAGTTTATCATGGCATTTATGTGAGAATCAACATAATGTATTCTGGAAATTAAAGGACATTTTTTTTTTTTGGTTTTGGGTACTCTGGAGTTTCAGACAAACAGCAACAGAGCATTTTGAATATTAACCCTTATCATTCGGAATACACCAGTGTGTGCAACAAGTGTGACTGAAATAGTCCAAGGGTTAGTGCCAGAATAGCTTGGTGCCTCTAGGCTCCAAGCTATTGTGTCACCACCCTTGAACTAAAGCCATTGGTCTATGTCCTCATCTGTAAGTACTGTAATGTAGCTTGCATAGAATTATGGCAGTGAACAAATTTGAAGCTTTTAGCCTCAGTATGATGCGGGTCAAAAAGTGTGGAAAAATATGAAAGATAGAAAAAGACCCAGACGAAGAAACTAACACTTAACTTATTCTACCCCAGACACACCACAGCAAAATAAAGATCCACCATGATAGTTCAAGGGTGATGCCAGAATAGCTAGGCGCCTATGGGCGCCAAGCTATTCTGGCATCACCCTTGAACTATCATGGTGGATCTGTGTCCTGCACTGCAACGCAGTCTTCTGAAGATGACTTCAACATTTGGGGATTCCGGTCTTCGGGTAGAATGAGTTAAAATGACAGAACAGAACACTGACATTAATTAATTAACTGACAACATAAGAAATAACTTGAAACTTCAGCCTTTATAAAGTGGTGTTCACATGGCCGATTTCTCAACGATTTTTATCTGGCGATTATTGGCCAACACGACGTCGCCCATGTGAACGCTCACCAATTTTGCGACGACTTTCCAGCGACACGCCACCAACTTTCGCTACTTCGTGCTGTTCCGTCGACACTCGGCACACCTTGGTCAAAGGGGCACTCACCCCATGAACTCGACAACAGGTTGACTGAATATTGAAAACAAAATCATATTTGATTGGCTAGTTCTAACCAATCGTCGATCAGGAAACAACCCGCTTGCTTGGAGTTGGTGGGAAATCGGTGGGAAATCTGTGGAAAGTCGAGCATTGCTCTACTCGCTGCCAACTCCCGACCGACATCTGGCAATTGTCGGCCAACTCCAAAACGACAAAAGACGCCCATGTGAACAGGTGGAAACTTTCGTCGGCCAATTGTTGCCCGACAAAAATCGGTGAGAAATCGGCCATGTGAACACCACTTTATTGTCTTTCGTCCCCAACCAACCATTCTTCCGTTTGCAGATTTTTAAATGGTATGCAGTATACAAAATCATCCAGGCAGACCCCCCCCCCCCCCCCAATAATAACACTCTTGTAATAAATCTTTACGTTGTCAATGGTTTTCTTATCTTATTATTGTCTTTTGTCCCCAGCCGGCTGTTTCGTTTTGCAAATCGAAAGGTTATACAGTATACAAAATGATCCAGGCGTCCATCAGATAAAAAAGCAGGCTATACATGCTGAAACCACCCCAATAATAACACTCTTGTAATAAATCTGTATGAAACCGAAAATGCCGCGAGTGGCGGGGAACCTCAATGCATTTCTTTTGTAACTTTTTCAGTCTGTTGCGGACGTAATCCTTAATGTTTGTCCAGTGCCTATGTCTAAGTGCAAGCTCTTCTGCCATTGCGTGCTGTATCTCGGCCTTTCCAGGAAGTTTGTTCATGACGAGGTGTGTCTTGAAACGAGTTTGAACAGCTTTCTCTTCAGCTTCCCCCCATGGTTTCCTTGTAAATCTAGCTTTGTTTCGAACAGGAGCTGACGCAGTACTGTCATCATCAAAACTATCTAGATTGTCATCAGGCTCTGGATGTCTTTTCTCCGTCATGCTCATTGATTCCTGTGTTGTTGACTTGCTACATGTTTCATTCACAGGTGCTGTTCCCCCTGATACCTCTCTGCCAGTTTCTGATGTGTCTTTATTGTCAAAGTCAATCTCTTCATCATCGCCCAGCTCAGCTCTAATGCAACTCTCAAAATCTGTCATCCCATTGTTAACTGACAGAAGAATCTTTGCCACTTTTGCCTTTTGAAGGACGTCTTGAGGTTGGCGGTAGATATGGCGATGTATCCGAATATCATGACCAAGGAAATCTGCCAGCTGATCCTGGTCTAACTCCGAGATGGCCATTAACTGAGCCAAAGTTGCAACCTGCATCCGTAACTGAGTAAATGTGAACATGGCTGGGTATGACACCCGTGCTTCTAGGGCATGGGCCTTCAGAACATCATGGCCTCTGTAAGGCCTCTGGCCAGAAGGTGTGACAAAGATGTACTGGGAATCAGCGAGAGCTGGCACTGATTGCCTCATTTCAAGGATTCTGTCCACAGTTGTCATCATCTTCTTCGTCAGCAAAACGGTAACACTCCTATTAAACTTGCCTCTAATTTCCACTCGCTGAAAATGATTCACCATTTTCTTCTCACCCTCTGTGAGACCTTTCAAGATATCTTGATTGGTGATCGATCCAATCTTAGCATTCTGGAAGTCTGACACCTTCATTCTCTGAACTTCTTCCCCTCGTTTTCGGTTGAAAAGTGATACAGCACAAAGAGTTGCTTTAACCACTGTGGGATAATCTTACGAAACCATCCTTGTCTCAAGAAGCTGTTGGACCTTCCTCACATCTTCACATGATTGGATCAGCTTGGGTTTGTTCATGGTCATTTTCCCGACCGACTGGGCTGCTGTAGCGGACACACAATCATACCAGTCCCCGTTGAAGACAGAGTCAAACCGCTGCGCCTGAGAGAGCTCCTGTCGCCACCTGTCGTCTGAACCCTGCCCAAGCTGTTTGGATGCCTGTGACTGATCTGTGAACACTTTTTCAAAGCATGGCCTATGCGCATTGCGAGATTTCCTTTTTTGAACTGATGTGTATCCTCATCAAAATCTGCTAGCTCTTTTACAGCCAGGACAACATGATCAACCCTAGCTGAATTGATCACAGCATTTAAACTTGCGATTTTCATTTCTGACCTCACTCTGATAATCTTTAATAGTCTCCCTAACTCCCGCATCCTGGAGCTGATTTGTCCAGCCGTGTGTTCTTCAATGTCCCTGTGGTCAAATAATCTCTTTCCATACTCAAGAAGCAAGGGGTCAGTTCTGATGAGACGGCTTATCTCATCATCTCTCTGCCTGGCCAGTACCTTGTGATAGAAGGAAAATTCAACGTCTAAGGGTATTGGAAGCATTAGCCGACCACGGCGCGCCGCCTCACCTCTCTGAGTGATCTGAAACCCTCCTGGTTTCTGACAGCAACGTTTTGAGTGTACAGAGATCAGCTTTTTTTGATAGAGCCCTTTGCAATGGCTACAGGCGAGAAGGTCGTCTACCTTACTAGTTTGGTGCGATACTTAGGAATCAAACATCCTGATTTGTTTTCAAGAACAGCAACGTTATGCATGTAATCACCCTCATCTTGTAGTCTGATCCATGCTCGACGTCTCTGCTTTGTCCCTTTTTTCATCAACAAAATTTTAGCAACGTCTGCCTCATCTGCATGGACATCTTGTAAGTGCGTGCTCATTTTCAAGACAAGCTTGCCACACAATTTGCATGCATGTTTCTTGACCCATTTGTACTTTCCTTTCCCTCTCTGCGACACGTGCACACCTGTTTCTTCTGTAAGTGCTCTTTCCCCACCCCCAACATCATGTTCCTTCTGCCTATCCACATTCTCATTGCCACCCCCTAACGCACACTGCACCTTGCTGGTACTAGCGTCACCGACACCTGGCCACCCCGAACCTGCCACTTTGATGAAATCTAACATAGTCGATACAATACTGTCTATGTCAGAGATCCCAGCAATTGATGCCGACACACCGTCTGAATCCGGTGAGCTCGAGCCAGGAACAAACTCATCGTCATCACTGCCCTCGTATTGCGATGCACTTGCACTACTCTCAGTCTCAGGTCCATCCCAGGCTCCATTTGCCAACTGGAGAAAGAAAGAAAGAAAGATTGAAACCAAAGCTGCATTAGGACAGAAACAGCCCAATTTTCGTTTAAGGGGCCTTGCACAACAATAAAAAGAGTAATCCTGTGTATGACCGGTTTACATATGTGTGACCTCGGTGACGAGGGCTGGCTTCTGCAGCAGCAAAATCCACGTTTTCTGAAAATGCAAGCCGTTTTCACACATTTGTCAATCCTGCGTGACCCTTTGAGAGAGGTCACTAAAATTGGCATGTTTAAAAAGGTCTTGCCACAAAGTATCCTTGGGCCAAGCTTGAAGAATGTGGCTTGAATAGTCTCCGAGAAAATGCCACCGTTAACTCATTCTACCCCAGACACACCACAGCAGGATAAGGATCGACCATGATAGTTCAAAGGTGATGCCAGAATAGCTTGGCGCCTACGGGCGCCAAACTATCCTGGCATCACCCTTGAACTATCATGGTCGATCTGTGTCCTGCGCTGCAATGCGGTCTTGAGAGGACAGGGGCAAAATTTAAGGATTTTGGTGTTGGGGTAGAATGAGTTAAAGTTTACCATGGACAACGGACGGACGACCAGTGGCCCAGAACATAAACTCACTTTTGCTTCGCACGCCAGCCAATAAAATGAAGATGATCATAGAATCACTTTACTTACCAGTTTGTAATTGGGAGCATTCCGCTGCCGTCCATGCACCCTCCTACCAGACGCACCCTCTGTGGCAGAGGTTGGGGGGCTATGATGCTGCAGCTGACTAATTTTGCCATGGGCCTTGATCATGTGCCAGGAAGGGGCGTGCTTGTCCACTTCCATAGATCCAGATGGGTTTGGACATCCTGCTGCCATCCGGCGCTGGGTGTGTGCAGAAAGTCCTGAGCCGGTGTGACCAAAACGGTGTTGCTGCAAACATGTCCAATACAACCATGTAAACCATTGACATTTTGAATCAGATTGATTGTACATTACTTAACGTCCCGACAGCAACAAGGCTTTCTCAGGACGTGCCTGCACTGCTTGTGAAAAAAACACCTAAAAAGAACATTGAATGTATGTCCCCAGCCGGTCAAATACGTTAAATAAACCTAACACATGGGGCCTAAATAAAGCTAAGACCATTTAGCAACACACATCCAATATCAAGAGCTACAGGCAGTGCAGACAGTAGGGAGAGTTTTAAAAAGGCAAATACAGGTGAATGGACAAAGGGTAGACAGAAACACATGCCCCAGAATAGAGAGAAAAACACACCCTGTGGGGCTGACCAGGGTGACCCTGGGAACTAAAAACTGGTAATACAGTAAAAAGTGACACTTCAGTTGCACAGTCCGAAAGACCTGTTTGTGGACGTTTGTTCTTCGAATCACGAGGCAGTTTTGCGAACGAGGATTGAAATCTGGCGCCATTTTTTTTTTTAAAGTCAACTCATACTGTGCATGCATGTGTCAAGTTACTTTTCGATCACTGACAATCACACATGTCAGAAAAAAAGAAACAAAATCGCGTGGCAGATTGACCTTGTAATGGTGTTATTGAACGAATTCCTTTCATTGAAGAAGAAAGCTTTTGTTAAAATCGTGGGGCTCTATTATCATTTACTACAAGACTCAACGGTCAGAGAGGAAGACACGGACCGAGGCACGGCTGAAGCAGACGCCTTATTTTTCTGGGCCAAACGGGTATCGGGGATTGGAGGCATCTCTCAGTTAAATAACGGCACTGAACAAGTACATTTGGGCGTGCTCTTAACTAAGAAATATTGCATAAAGTACCTCTGCAAACGTGAAGAATGGCCAGCGGGGGACGAAAGACGTTTTAGGAAGGGCAAGGGAAACAACTCCGTTAATCGGTGTTGGGCTGACCAATCATCAAGTTGATCTGAAAACACTCGCTTCCATGTGAACACACAGGCCCAGGGCGTCGCAAAAACACAACATGAAGTAAATCTGGGAAAATGGGGACATCCTATTTTGATATTTTTTTCTGACTTTTGAATGAAAGATAATGCAGAAACAACCCTCCGAAAAAATGGGTGCCTGACTTGGTCACCCAGAATTTTACACACACCCATTTTGCATAAGGATGGTAAAGAAAAGTCACCCATTTCAGTGGTTTTGTGCACACACACACACACACACACACACACACACACACACACACACACACACACACACACACACACACACACACACACACACACACCTGATTTGAGTTTCCCACACGGCCGCCGCTGAGAGGGCCACAGCCCTGCTGCACGTAATAGGCGAAGATGACCACTCCAACCAAGCAGGTGATCGTTAGTAAAATGGCCACGCCAATGATGTTCAGTAAAACAGACCTGTAACCACAAAACCATACGTGCTGGGTCTATGATTTCGATTTTTTTTTAAAACAAACCTCTTTGAACCCAAGTACGATATGAACCCGAATTACATGAGCAACTAAAGGTCTTTTCAAGCGGTTTCTATGATCCAAAATGGCGGAAAAAAGTCTGGATACAATTTGTTGGTGTGTTGCCCAAAAACTATTTCGGTAAGTTCTTTTAAAATTTGGTACATAAAACTTATATCATTAGAAAATTGAAATAATGAGGATTTTACTGATATGTGTAGCATTCTTGTGCATGAAAAACTGTCCTCTGAATATTTTTTGACAATGCCCAAAAAAACGTGCGTCTCCAAAAGGCCCTAACTTCTCCCGGAGCAGTCTCAATAATGTCTCCTAGTGAATGGCTACGGTTGTTATTTCGTTCACAACTGTGTGATTACATCACATTGTGTCACCATGCGGCGACGGAGTGTTAGAGGTAAAAGCTATTTATAGCACACCTCCTGGTCCGTGTTTGTATGGTCACCGCAGACGCATAGTTAGTTTTAACCCCTTGACTGCCGAGAAAAAGTGAACACGATCCAGCTGCAAGAGACATAGATCCTCATGAGCCCCCGCGAATGCGGGGGCTCATGAGGATCTATGTCTCTTGCTGAGATTAGTTTGTATCCATGTTTCTTAGACGGTGTTGGCTTTTGGTCACTGAGTGAACACAGGTTTCAGAAACAATAATGTACGTGCAGTGGCAACGAAGAGGTCAAGCATGCCAAGCGTCATTTAGTGTATTGTTCGAACGATAACTGCCTATCTGGCGATTCCCTGTTAATACTGACAGAGTTATCGTCCGTTTCACCTCTTTGCGTTCAACCATCGGCTGCTGTACAACAAGCAGTCACGGGGACATCATGCACAAAAGGGACGTTAGTTGGACAAAACTTACATATACTTCCGACTGTACTGTCTACAATTGATGCATGCGTTTACGTCGTATGTACTTTAACACCTTTGCTGCCAACTGAAATCACGGATTTCGCGTCAGAAACCCGGCACTAGGCACTGACCGTCATAGCCCAGAAGAACAGGAACTAAATGGAAACTAAATGGAAACTAAATGGAAACTCAATGGAAAGTCAATGGAAACTCAATGGAAAGCAGACACAGGCAGAAAGCACGTAGGGCCAACAAGAGACATAAATTCTCGTCAGCACCCGCGACTAGGGGTGGGGGGGTGGGGTGGGGGGTATGGAGGGGTGGGGGGGGGTGTGGAGGGGTGGGGGTGGGGGGTGGGGTGGGAGGGGGTGGCTCATGTTGGATTTCAATTTCTTGCAGCTGGGCAGCGTTCAGAGAAGAACCCAACGAAGAAAGAATCACGCTTAGAATACAGTTACAACACAATGAGAGATGTGCAAATGAGAGAGTACATCGACTCCTAAATCAATAATTCCGTATCGATAGTTCTAAATCAGGGTAAATTACGTACGTAATTACGTTACGGTCCAGAATTTCCAATCTCCCGTTATCACAGTTGGCGTTTCTGAGAAATTGCGACTACACAGAAGAATGTAGCCGATTCACTCCAGGTAATATTATATGTCGGTGTTTAACTGCATCATTGACTTGAAACGGTTAGAACACACACACACACACCCTCTCCCCCCCCCCTCCCACACACATCCTGTACACGCCGTCTCACCATCCACCCCTTACCCTATACACTCCCCTACATCCTGTACATGCCACCCCACCACCCACCCTTTACCCTATACCCCCCCCACACACACACACACACACCCACTCCCCTACCCCCACACCCCACCCTACAAAGCCCGACACACTCACACTTCACACAGGCACCCCCCCCACCCCACCCCCACCCCACACAGGCACACAGGCACACACAACATATCAGGCCAAATTATTTCGTTCTGTGTCAACACTTCAAATTCATGTCACTATGTCACTAGGACAGACTTTTTATGTGGGACAAACATTGAAAATAGGTTTTTCTCCAAATATGGATCACCGGGTCGTTCCTAAATAATTAGGACACGCAACGTTAGTAGTAGAATAGAGAAAAAGAATTTTGTTTTTGTGTTTCGACGTCTGACAAAGTGCGGAGAAAATGTTGTTGTTTTCATTCTAAGCACACATCCGGGTGGACCAACCTACGATGCATTTGAAATTGAAAGACAAAACCCATAATCTACTCCCAGTGAGAGACCTCAGTGATTCAAAGTCACTATACACGCACCCTGTTTACGAGTGTTTTAGATCAACAAATCACGCGAGGAGAGAATGGGCATGCCTGAAATCGGGTGCCTGTAACTGTCAGTACCGGATCAGGGACACCAGCTATCGCTTTGAGTGGGTTTATTGCCTTGCAACCGGGCCAGAGCAGGAAGAGAATCAAGCCAGACAAGCTTTTGCGTAGTCATTATATAACACCTGCCATGTGTGTGAGTTTATTAGATTGTGTCCCTTTCATAACCAGAAAGGTTGAAATCGGTAGTGAAACGGTTACCTGTTTATGCTCAGTGGGGACGACCCTGTACTATAGGCCTTTTATTTTCAGTTTAGTTTGAGTTTACCGCACAAGCGTGACGTGTCTGCTAACACGTTCGGATTTTATCGTGATTTGGTGCATTTCTGATTCAAAATGGGCTGTGAAGGATTAAAACCAAAACAACTCAAAAGCTAAGTGATTTTTTAATACACGTGAGCACTTAGCCTGCTCTCAGAAATGTTCAGTTGCGCATCATAAATCAGATACAAATATATATTTATTGCTTCGACTTTTTCAGTCTTTTTCTGTATCTGAATTGTAATCCCGTTACTGCCGTTTTCGATAGTACGGCCAGACCCGTGAAGAAAATCATCAGAAGAAGAACGCAGATCTAGCCACAGTGCATACTTGTTTGTCAGGTATTCACCGATTCTTACATCATACAGATGCAGATCTTTACAAGCCATGTTTGCTGGTTTATCTCTAAGTGTGCTGGTATCCCATCATTCCCGATGCGAAGACTTGATTTGGGCGTCCTTCGATTGTACAGGATAAATGTGTAATTTTCGGATTATAGAATTTTTCTGAATCTCCTTGGTATGGACTTCCTGGTTCAACAAACAACATAAGAATGCCTTTCAGTGACCTAGCAGGCATGTTTAGGTTGATGTTCCAAATCTGGCCGCTTTTGTTTTTATTAATTCAACTGTGTCTTATCACACGGTCATAATAAATCGGCAGTCTTGACTGGTACTGATTTTGCATGAGACTAGCTAGTTCAGTGTGTGTGACAATTTCATATTCCAAAGAGATGTTAGAGATCTTATATGTTGCGTCTGTGCCAGTTGATTTGATAACTTTGGAGTAGTCATTAAAGATTAGTTCAAAACTCAGACGGTCATTCAGTGCTCCTTGGTAATAAGGCAAATGCGCTGTTAGGATTTCAAACTCAAGTGGAATGCAAAACCTATTGCCATATGTTTCGGCCACAATAATGTCCTTGGCTTCTGTTGTTGTTTTATCTGATGCATTGATTCGAATTTTCATAATGCTATCTGACTGTATGCCTTGATAAATACGATCCTCTCGTTCTTCCCGTGTAAGCCACAAATCTTTGTAAAAGTAGAACACATCGGAATCGTCAAGACTAAACACTTCCTGTCCTTCAAGTTTTACTTTAATAGTTTTTATAATTGCTCTGCCAAGATTGTTAACTAGTGTTCTTTTGTCATCTGTGTCTGATGAAAGTTCAATATTAAATGCAAGGCGTGCAGTACCAGGAACAATAACGTCACAGGGACCTAGGTTAGGAAACTTAACAGTAAGAATTTGGTTTTGATCTATGGAGCTAGGATTGTTAGTGACGACAATTGATTGTCTAATGCCCTTAACACCAAGAGGTTCACGTAGTTTTCTGTATGGGTCTAACTTCGATCCGTATGACTGTGTCATTTTATTATGCAAAAATCAAAAAAATTAAATTAATAAAAACAATGGCAGCGGGAGGATTTAACCATGAAGATTTTGAAATGGATGCCATGAATGACTATGATACTAGTGCAACAGATGTAACTGGAATGGGAAATACTTCTAGTATGTATCATGAACTGTTAAAGGACAAAATAAACTCATTTTATGATAGTGTTGATGACCGCCCAGATGAAATAGATCCTAATCAGTTTGAATATGAAAAAGGTCATTTATATTTAAACACTGCTGACGGAGGAAAAGTACAATTGACTAACAAAAGAGACCCTGGTAAGTTTAGAGCTTTAAGTACAATCAAAGGTGAAGGTGGTGTTGGCGCCTTGCGTCAACTTGGTATTGGAGATAAACAGTTACCACCTCGTCTTGCTAGTGCTCTTCATGATGCGCAAACAAGATTGCCAACTGGGCAAGAAATTGAAATGACTGAAGTACCAAAACTGCCAGAAATAGCAAACACAGTAATACAAGAAACTGCATTTACAGAAGGGCAAATAAATGAGGCTATGAAAACAATGGGTGATTTTCCTTTAACCTTGCGGGAGTTAGCGGGGTTGGATAAAACACTGCAGTCAATCAGAGGTGAGATGGTGAATAATGTAGCCAAACTAGGGGAGCTAGATAATCACATAAAAAGAGAAAAAGAAAAAATAGCTAAAGCTAATGATGACAATTATGACACAGAAATGAAAGAAAGAATACAACACAGATTAAATGATTTGCAGATAGAAAGATCAGTGCGGCTAGAAGTGATTGAAATTGGGAAAGAAAAACTGAAAACACAAATCAACAGAATTAGAGAAACTATTCAGAAAATACTTCACGAAGACACAACTTTGGCTGAAAGATTGAAAACACTTTTCAGAGAGCAGGGTATCACTATTGCAAGTTTAATTACTGCTCTTGGATTTATTATCAGTACTGTTGTGTTAGCTGTAACGGGAGGACCAGGGGGTAGCGCTCCGGCCCCTCCAGCTCCACCAGCACCACCAACTGATCCAAAAGATTTACAGTCGTGGGTAAAAAAACAGCTGTCTCATATATCAGACTTACTTAAGAAATTGGCTGTAAAAGCGATGGATGCTTTGCCTGGCATAATAGGGAGTGTTGTCAGTTGGCTGATAAGTACTGCAGCAAAGGTAGTAGGGTTTATGGCAGAGCATGTATGGGTCTTTTGGTGACAGTAGGAGGGTTAATTATAGGATATTTAATGAAACAGGTAAAGAAGTAATATTCCTAATCCCGTTAAGCCTATTACCAATGCAGTTCTCTCTGACTCATGTGTGTCAAGGGTTGGTGTTGGATCTGGGGCCAGGGCTGTTACTGTCTGTACAGGTACAGGTGATGATGTTACTGTGGCTGGTGTTGGTGTTATTAATGGTTTTAATGACTGTACATGGGTGGTTGTGGCCCCCAAGTTTACAGATTGATTGAGTCCTAATTTCTGACCAAAATCAGCAACAATTATTTCGTTATTATAATTTGTTATTGTTCCCATTTGGAGTTGAAGGTCAGATGGTAACATGTATAACCCAATGCCAACTACAAAGTCAACTTTTGATCTCGCATATCTGAGAACGTTGCATGTCCGTCAATAGAGTTGAAAGATTTGGCTGACGTGCAAGATTTTGATAAAGAAGGTGAGGTAGGAGAGGTGTATGGCCTTGAACTTGTTTCTGTTGGATTGTACAAACGAAAGGTAATTGATGATGTAAAAGATGTCGCTGAGAGACAGTTTCCTAAACTTAGTCAACTTCGTGATGTTACTGTTCCTACTCCTGTAAGTAATGTGCTCTACAGCTTAAAACATGTGGGTAATAAGTGGGTAATTATTCCTACCCCTGTTCCGCTTGCACATATTCCCATTGTATGGAACATAAAGTTTGTTTTTATCAGTCCTTATGTTTATTTTACTGATGAAGGAGCCTTAGTATTTAGAAAAGTTGTTAACTCTGAGCCAATGCTTGTAAGTCTTGTGCCAAGCTATTCCAAAACCAATAGCAGAGAAAAACTAAAACTTCAAGAGTGTGGGAAACGAAGGTATTTTCTTACAAATAGAAAGGGTAGAACAGATACTTCTATTTCGTTCGTACCAGCAAATTTTACCATAGATAGAGAAGTGACAATAGTTTTTGAAATTCTCATGAGATCTGTGGAAGCTGTGAAAGAAGCAGATATCACACAGGGAATCAAACTTACATGGGATAGCTCAGTAGCAGAGTCAACAAAGGTTGTTATTGCTATTAGAAAAATCAATACAGATTTTGAAGTTTCGAGTAGTGTCCCTGCTGTTAAGGTAGTGATTGATAAACAAATTATTTGTTCGTCTAAGTTTCATAAACCTGGAACACATAGATCTTGTTTCATTTTATTACGCTAGCAAATTGTATACCTTTGAAGAGTTGCAAAATAAATTAGAAGATTAATAAAAACAAATATTTGTCATAAAATTTACCTGTGGTAACCTTGCTTGTAACTGGGAGTCATATCGATTTTTCTAAAATAAATTTTAAATTAGAAGAAAATGGACGAGACCCAGACGACTCCACATCAGAGTCCTGTCTTGACACAAGTTCAAACAGTGACTAAGGCTAAAAGTCCAGGTCAAATAGAGGCTGGGAAAAAATTAGCTGAATATAACAGACAACAAAAATTACAGCTTCAGGCATTAACACAAAAGACTCATGTAACTGACACACCATCAACAGCACCAGTGTTACTACCGTCAGGACCAACACCCTCACACCCCCAACAAAGTGAGAGACAAACAATTGAGTCTAAACCTGAAACAACAAAATATATAGTTGCTGGATTTGTTCTCAGATTTGGTTACGTAGGTTACCAATTATACAAAAAATACAAACCACAGACTCGAACAGTGTCCAAAAAATCAAACACTCCAAAAATAAAAGAAGAAGTCTCCACATTACCAGCAACACCCAAAGCCGTGGACCCATTTTACATGCAGTAAATAAATTTATTATTTTAATTTTTGTAGCATAAGAAAATGAGCGACGCAAAGAACATAATGAACCTCGTCTATCACTCTGCTGTAATAAGCAGACTAACAGTAGCTTATTCTATGCTAGGGAAAAGTCTTCTCAAAAAGAAATCAGCAGACTTGAGTAGATTAGACTTCGAAGACAGTGTTAAGCTAGTAGCAGTTGTCACAGCATCGATTGCCACAAAATATCTTCTCGTCAAGCAAGGAATTATTCCAGAAAATATATCTATGTAAATAAAAATAATATGGCAACAATAGCTATTATGATTGGTGGGGCCGTTGTTAACGCACTTGCATTTAGTGGTTCAAACTATCTCTTTTCAAAAATGGGTAGAGAGGAATCTGCAGAAGAAATGAAGCGTCACAATGAGGCATCTGAAAAACTGGCACAAGCGCAACAAGATTACGAAAAGAATAGAATTGAGAAACTTGATTTTATCAATGAAAGATTGAGGCTTGAGGGTCACGCACAGCATACATTTTCAAATGTCGATGACACGATCGAAGAATATTTTCTTGTAACTGGCGAAGACATGACCATCCCGCAACCAAAACTTAGTGACTACTACCAGCCAAGCCCAGAACAAAGAAATGGAGAAATAATATTTGTTCTAGTAGGAATGACATTAGTATATTTTACAGGAGTTTTTATTGCTAGAAGAAATGACAGACGTTGGAGCTAAACTATCAAAAATATATTACTCCCCTATTGGCTACTGGAAAGGGAAAACTGCAATAGAAAAATTGCATGCAGCTGTGGGTGGTGATGTCACACTCGACCAAATAAAACAGTGGCTCAAAAAACAGGCTATTTGGCAAATATATCTTCCTGCTCCAAGAAAAATAACAAGACCTCATTTTGTAAACACTATCCCTAATGACACCCATCAAATGGATCTCCTGTTCCTACCACACGATACAATAAGAAAAAAACGATACAAGTATGCATTAACTGTTGTTGACATAGCTTCAAGGTATAAGGACGCCGAACCCATAACTGACAAAAATGCTAGTACAGTGGCCACTGCTTTAACAAAGATATATAGTCGTGGTCCTTTAAAATTTCCCAGGCTTGTGCAAGTTGATGATGGATCTGAATTTAAAGGTGCTGTTAATCAATTATTTGCAAAGCATGGAGTGCTAGTGCGGCGAGGCATACCGGGCATGCACAGATCACAGGCTATTGTTGAGAACTTTAACAAGCAATTATCGGAGAGACTTTTCAGCTATCAGTATTCTAAGGAACTCATGCATGATGCACGTAACACTGAGTGGGTTAAGGGATTACCGTCTGTGATAAAAGCAATGAATAATGAAGGTCACCCTAAACCTGTTGATGCTATTAAATTGAAAACATTGCCATCAGGGTCAGAAATAAAGACAACACCTCCAGACACAAGCTTGTTTACAAAACAGGTAAGATATTTGTATCAACCTGGCGAAGCCGAGAATGACTTCAGACGTAAGGCAACTGATCCAATATGTTCTACGTCCGTTCACAATATTAAAAAAATAGTCCCTTCTGCTAATGCATCAATTTATTATCTGTATGAGCCTGCACCTCAGAGGGCATTTGTCAGAGAAGAATTACAAATTATTCCTCCAGACACTGTTACGCATTTTTAATCATTTCATCAACTAATTCATCGATTAGTTCATCAACCAGTTCATCAGCTATTTCTTCAGATAACTTGAACCTGTAATGCCCAGGTGCATAAGCCTTTTCCTTAGTGTGAAACACTCGTTTTGTGTCTCCTACTGCTAGAGACTTTTTATGTGTTTGCATCATTTCAATATTGTGTTTATTTGATCTCAGTGACTTGTTTGGATAATCAGGCATCAGTTCTCCATCTAATACTTGCTTGTAATGTTCATGACGGATGTCTTTATTTTTTATCGCTGTTTTCTTGATACCTTTGGCTTTTGACTGACTGCCCTTCTGGTGCAATATGGAATACATTTTTGATCTCAGTCCAATGTACTCAACTATTGGCACACCATTTAGTTCATCTTTAAACTTTCCAGGCACTTTTTTGTTTTGTGTGCTGAACAGCGGGTGATCCTTAGGATAATCAGACGTATCATACATCTGTTTTCATGTCTTCATAAAAGTCTTCAGTAGGCACGTCTATGATCATAGAGTCAGTGTCAGTGTATAACAGACGGCACTCAGGATACTTCGGTTTGAAGTAATCATAGTAGAATTCAAGCATCAGCAATTTTGATAACTCGAGTATTGCCATACCAATGAATACTGGCTTGTCCAGTTTGACAATCTTTTTTTTGAGTGACACTGCATACAATGATGAATGAAACTCTTTGTACCCTGTGTACTGTGGCTTGCCTGTAAGTTTAATTGCACCTGATTCAGTTGTTACTAGTCTCACATCTTTTCTGTGATGAGGATTTTCCATAGTCTTGCCAAAACAGGCATTGTTCATAAGCTTAAAGAAGTCTTTGTCAAATGCAGTGTTGCCGTCCCTCGCACGCAATGTTGTGTTCTTCATTATATAATCTTTCATAAAAGCACTCTGATCAAATTGAATACCTCTGTGAACTTTCTTTAGTACTAACCCATGTCTGATGTAAAACTGTAACAAGCGATAGTGGCAAACGTAATTGAATTTGTCATTCAAATTTGGCACAAGTTTGGTGTCTTCTTTTTTACCCGTCATACTCATTTTCTCAAAAGCCAACGGATAATCATTGTGGTAATCATGTAGGTGGTGTGGGTACTCCAGGTCTACTTCAAAGATCCAACCCTTCACGTTGTTTTGGTCATGACTCATAATATTGTTTGTTAACTCTGTTATGTCATACTGTGACAAATCATACAGACAAAAGTTTTTCAAGGCAATAATTCACACATCGCGAATCCATACAAATTGTTCGCGTCAAGGTACGTAATGAATGACCTTGACCTTGAGGGGTCAAAGTCAAGGTCATCAAGGTATGTGTTGTTGGCTCTGGCATAATTGTTTGCAGCTATACTAATGCCTCCCCTCAATCCACGTTCCACCATTTCACCCATCGTATGATCAGACAACAGGTCTATAAATATCTTACTGGATTTTAAAAATGCATCCCATGTCATGCCAGGACTAGTTATGTAGCAAGCTGGGTCAAGCTGTAGTGTAACAAACCCTTTTCACGATAACTTTCAAATACGTCTGCTAGCAAACAAACGTCAGCTTTCAAGTACTGGTCATGGTAGTCACCAATTGTCTGACATCCTAATTTACCCCATGCATCAAGTGCGTGCTTGTAATTGGAGTCAGAAATACCTTTGCCAGTTAGTGTAGAATAAAATTTCTCTTTTGGAGGCAGTCTCCTTTCTTCAAAAACAACCCATTATTCGTAGGGGTAGACTCCTTTCTTGATTAACTCTGGCTCAAAATATTTACTTGTTATTGGAAACTCAGTCAGTCCTTCTGCGAGACTAGCAAGCCCTAAGGACAAATGTTGCATGGAGTCATAAAATGCTAATTTGTTGTCCAGCATAAAAGTCAAGTATTTTTCAGTTGTCTGGGCAATACAACTAATTATTTTGTAAGACTGATCCACAGCCTGCATGATAATATGTGAATCATACCCTTTGAGATTGTGGAAAAAGATAGGCAGTTTGTATGCCTTGGGATCTATTTTTAATTTCAAGTTACAATCACAATGGGCAGCACCTCTGTAACGCCCAGTTATGTGGTCATGGTCGCAAACTTTATCACCCTTCAGAAGCTGATCACAACTTCCTAAAGGTTGTTCACAAATCCAACACATCACTGCTGTATCAAAGTTCTGTTTGTCTTCTTCTGTCATCACCAAAGGCATCTGACACTTGTCCAAATAATGTACTACCTGACTATACAGTTGTCTCATTTCTGTTAAAAACTCAGCTGCTGCATTTTCACCTCTGTAGATAACAGGTTCTGTATGCTGGCCGTCAGACCTAACAAGAATATATCCGAAAGAACACACCACTTGATCACTCAATTTTACGGTCTTTGGTAATGATTCTGGAACAGGACCCTCATACGGTACAACCAGTGATTCAAAATCAGCATACACTACAAATGGCAGCTTTTGCTGATTAACATAATTCTTGAAATATACTTTGCTATCAGGATCTGGATACCTAAGTATTGTTTGAATGTCATCAGGCGACCTACAGTGCTGGATATGTTTATGTGCTACTTTAATAGAGGAAAACCTTTGTAAACATCTTTTACACACTTCCTGTTTGCCATTGTGTTTTGATACATGATTATGAATTAGTTGTGACATACTCCTAATAATTGTGTAGTGAAAGTTATCACCGGAGCCAGAGCTTATTAGTAACATATCAACATGCTTATCTTCTGACTGACCGTAGGTTGGGGCAATTGGTGACACTCTAATTGGTTGTAACTTGTTCTCAGACTCATTATCCCATACATACACATTCACAGATATCCCAGGATTTAGTTTTTCAAACAGATCTATATCCTCCACCTTAACAGGAAAATTTATGCCACTGAAGTTGAGTTCATTTACAAATTTGGTATAGTTAGATACACGTTCAGGTTTTGTTTTTACAAAATGCAGTTTGGCAAGCACACACCACCTGAAACAGAAATTATCTTTGTTCTGAACATTGACGACAGCCTTTTTGTCTGCAACCTCAGTTGGTAGTGGCAACCATGATTTGCCTAATATAGGATGATATCTTGACTGCTTCAGTTGTAGTTCATGTACACGGCCTTCATGTCAACCAGATCCCTGCATTTTTGCTCTGTTAATTGCTTCTAGAAAGTCAGGCAACAGTCTTTCTCTAAACACTTTTTCCAATTCCCTTCTTGAATTAACTGTGTGTTGTCTTGTCGAGATATACGAAACAATCACTTCACCATCTACCCTGGTAAATTCTATTTTTGCAACAATCTGAATCTTTACACTACCTGAAAGAAGATTATCTTGTATGATCAAAAAAGACCTTTCTATCGATTCATAGACACTGTAAGTGTTGGATATAGGCAAGTCTGTTGTGTGAAACACATTTCTTAAGCTTGACGAGCTTTGGGAATTGTCCGTCATTTTTATTTGTCCGACAAAATAATAAATAGAAAATCACACCATGTGTAATACCACTTTATTGACTGTAACACCTACAATAAACAGATTCAGTTCACATAGTTGTCTGAATATTTGCTCACACACTGACTCAAACCAGTCATCATCAACTTCAAAGGTATGTGTCTTAAGATCAACAGGTATGTACTCTACAAATGGTAACTCCTCAAATATTTCTAAAGTCATTTGATATGACACATAAATCATCTCCTGTGTTGATACTGGTGTTATGTCCGGTTGTTTGAAATCTGTTCTTAACTGATCAAAGTGCTGGATATAACTAAAGCAGTCTGTAACATCAATTGTGTTGAGCGTCATTTTTATTTGTCCGACAAAATAATAATATAAAAATATTACTGCTTGCGCTGTAGGTGTAATACCACTTTATTGACTGTAACGTCTTCAATATAATCATGTAGTTTACAAAGTTGTCTGAATTTGTGTTTACACAGTGCCTCAAACCAGTCGCAGTTAGCATCATTAACTCTAAAGGTATGTGTCCTAAGATCAACAGTCTCATACTCATAACATGGAAAACATCCAGAATACCCCCAAAGTCACATTATATGCCATGCTTATCAGTGTTGGTGTTGAGAGTTTTATACCGAGCTCAAACGGCTTTTTAACATGCATTTTAAAGTCATAAATGCACTCAACATCTTTGAAGCAGTCTGTGATATCAATGGTTTGTCTGTCTGTCATTTTTATGGACAAACCATATGGCTAAATTAATTTACTAACCCATACCCAGTGGGTTGAACTGTCTTTAAAATAAGCTTTAGATGCTTAGTCAATTTTAGTTTGTTTTTCACAATGTCTTGTTCGTGTTTGTTGGGGATGACATCGTTCTCTCTGAGACAGTCTTCAAAGCTGTCACGATCTTTACAGTAAAACAAACAAATGAACTTTAACTGCTCACGAAAATCTTTCAGTACAGCATTATATTTCTGAGTGAGAATCCATACACTGATGTTTGCATGCCTGCCACTAAAGGCCAGTTCTGCCAGTGTGTTTCTCTTCTTAACAATATCCTTATCTGCAGAGCAGTCATCGACTATGAACAGGGTTGGCTGTCCTTCAAATTGCTTGTAAAAATACTGCAGATAGTCGTTCAGTTTCTTCTCAGGGTCAACTAAGTAAATGTTGCTGTCAGTCCAAATGAATGAACGGTTGTGATAAGCTTTGTTGTGTTTGACAGTAGGGCAGAATAGCACAATGTTTTCAAAATGATGAAGGTATCTTGTTTGTAATAGATTAAGTACAAATACAGTTTTTCCACAGCCCGTGGCACCAACAAATAAGCCACAGTGTGGGTCGAGTGTCATTAAGTTCATTTTTAAAACACAATATATAAACTGTGTATACAAAACACTATGCATGCCTATCTGGTCATGAAAGGGGTGGGTACATTCTAATAAATTCACCCACACACATACGGCAGGTGTTATATAATGACTACGCAAAAGCTTGGGCATGACAGGTGTATTGTACAGGGTCGTCCCCACTGAGAATAAAAAGGTATCCGTTTCACTACCGATTTCAAGCACACCTTCCTGGTCATGAAAGGGATGCAAGGCAGGTGTTATATAATGACTACGCAAAAGCTTGTCTGGCTTGATTCTCTTCCTGCTCTGGCCCGGTTGCAAGGCAATAAACCCACTCAAAGCGATAGCTGGTGTCCCTGATCCGGTACTGACAGATACAGGCACCCAAATTTCAGGCATGCCCATTCTCTCCTCGCGTGATTTGTTGATCTAAAACACTCGTAAACAGGGTGCGTGTATAGTGACTTTGAATCACTGAGGTCTCTCACTGGGAGTAGATTATGGGTTTTGTCTTTCAATTTCAAATGCGTCGTAGGTTGGTCTGCCGGATGTGTGCTTGGAATGAAAACAACAACATATTTTTCTCCACACTTTGTCAGACGTCGAAACACAAAAACAAAATTTTTTTTCTCTATTCTACTACTAACGTTGCGTGTCCTAATTATTTAGGAACGACCCGGTGATCCATATTTGGAGAAAAACCTATTTTCAATGTTTGTCCCACATAAAAAGTCTGTCCTAGTGACATAGTGACATGAATTTGAAGCGTTGACACAGAACGGAATAATTTGGCCTGATATGTTGTGTGTGCCTGTGTGCCTGTGTGGGGGGTGCCTGTGTGGGGGGTGGGGTGGGTGCCTGTGTGAAGTGTGAGTGTGTCGGGCTTTGTAGGGTGGGGTGGGGTGGGGGGTGGGGGTAGGAGGGTGGGTGTGTGTGTGTGTGGGGGGGGGGTATAGGGTAAAGGGTGGGTGGTGGGGTGGCGTGTACAGGATGTAGGGGAGTGTATAGGGTAAGGGGTGGATGGTGATACGGCGTGTACAGGATGTGTGTGGGAGGGGGGGGGAGGGGGGGGTGTGTGTGTTCTAACCGTTTCAAGTCAATGACGCAGTTAAACACCGACATATAATATTACCTGGAGTGAATCGGCTACATTCTTCTGTGTAGTCGCAATTTCTCAGGAACGCCAACTGTGATAACGGGAGATTGGAAATTCTGGACCGTAACGTAATTACGTACGTAATTTACCCTGATTTAGAACTATCGATACGGCATTATTGATTTAGGAGTCGATGTACTCTCTCATTTGCACATCTTTCAATGTATTAACCCTTTGAGTATCGGTAGAGATTTTTGACGCGATGGTGTGTGTGTGCGTGTGTGTGTGTGGGGGGGGGGGGAGTAACGTTCGATTTGCTCCGGCAGCTAAAGGGTTATTAATTTGATCAACATGCCAGTCAACTGTGCGCACGACAAAAATGACTTTTGGAAGAGGTCAGTTCCAATGGCGGTCCAATTTAAAAAATAAAATTTAAAAGAATTAAAATGAAAACACGTTACTTATCCCTTAAAGGGCAAGCTCCCGTCATTTCTTTAACCCTACCACTGCCACTGGACGCACATTCTGTGCTCACGCAACGTCAAAGATCCGCAGATGTCCAGAGAACATGGGCACACAGTGGTGTCAGCAGGAGGCATAGGTCCTCGTGAGCCCCCCCCCTCCCCCCCCCTCCCCCCGCAACTGTCAGTGACGCAAATTTGGTTTCTGAAATCTTTGTTCCTCAAAGTCAAAGATCCGCAGGTGACCAGTGCACAGTCGTGCGAGCAAGAGGCACAGATTGTCATGAGCCCCCGCATCCGCGGGGGCTCATGAGAATCTGCGTCTCTTGCAGTCGGGCGTGGCTCACTTTTTTTTCCCGGCAGTTACCGGGTTTAGCAAACATAACAACGTCGTCAGTCCTGTCGACCACTCTTTCTCAGTTGCTGCTCTGGTTTGATACGACATCCCGCAGCTCTCTATTCCTCGTAGCATCTATGATATGTGCACGGCAGCGGAAAGAAAGAAAGTGCCTGAATTCTTCCCTTATAATTAAAAAATGTGGGGGAGAGAGGTGTGTGTTGTTTGTTTGTTGTTTTTCTTTTTTGTTTTGTTGTTGTTGTTTTTGTCTTGGCACTTACTTTCTGGCATCCGCGAGGGAGGGGACTGAGCAGAACCGCTGGACGCTGGCCTGGTTACACCCGTAAGTGGCGGTCCACCCGACCATACCCCCGATAATCAGGGACCAGAAGGAGTGACGCTGTGTAGGGTCCGGGTTGAAGCTGCGACCAAAAGTAAACTTCATCTAGTACACATACCAACGGGAACTACTTAGAGGTGGACACACAGTTAGATATCTGTGTGTATGAGGTGGACACACACTTAGATGTCTGTGTGTTAGAGGTGGACACACAGATAGATCTCTGTGTGTCAGAGGTGGACACACAGTTAGATCTCTTTGTGTTCGATATGGACACACAGTTGGATCTCTGTGTGTTAGGGGTGGACAGGCAGTTAGCTCTCTGTGTGTTAGAAGTGGACACACAGTTAGATCTCATTGTGTTCGATATAGACACACAGTTAGATCTCTGTGTGTTAGAGGTGGACATGCAGTTAGATACCTGTGTGTATGAGGTGGACACACACTTAGATGTCTGTGTGTTAGAGGTGGACACACAGATAGATCTCTGTGAGTTAGAGGTGGACACACAGTTAGATCTCTTTGTGTTCGATATGGACACACAGTTAGATCTATGTGTGTTAGGGGTGGACAGGCAGTTAGCTCTCTGTGTGTTAGAAGTCGACACACAGTTAGATCTCTGTGTGTTAGAAGTGGACACACAGTTAGATCTCATTGTGTTCGATATGAACACACAGTTAGATCTCTGTGCGTTAGAGGAGGACACGCAGTTAGATCTCTTTGTGTTCGATATGGACACACAGTTAGATCTCTGTGTGTTAGAGGTAGACACGCAATTAGCTCTGTGTGTTAGAAGTGGACACACAGTTAGATCTCAGTGTGTTCGATGTGGACACACAATTAGATCTCTGTGTGTTAGAGGTGGACACGCAATTAGATCTCTGTGTGTTAGAAGTGGACACGCAATTAGATCTCTGTGTGTTAGAGATGGACACATAGTTAAATCTATTTGTGATCGATCTAGACACACATTTAGATCTCATACCCGTTCATATCAGGCTCCAAATCGCCACCCAAGCGCCAGAAAACTATGCAGTTCGAGTGCAAGACGGTCATATAAGCTGACGAGCAGAAGAAATGCGACATTTCTGGAATCATCGGAAACACTGCAGTATTTCCGAAGATTCCAAAATATCGCATTTCTTTTGCTCGACGTTATACATCCCTTAAAAAAAAATGATGCATCACGTCTTGCATTAATGCTTTGTCTCTTTCCAAAACTTAGGAATTATGCAGGAAATATGTTGTCCGAAATCATACAGACGAGCAACGGATTTATTAACTCTTTCAGTGCCAGCTGACGGAGCTGTGTTTCTGCAATGTTCGTTGATTCAGCATCCAAAAACCCTAGATGTTAAAGAAACGCGCACTCAAAGGGTTGTCAGCAAGAGGCATAAATCCTCATAAGCCCCAGCAACTTCGGGGGCTCATGTGGATCTATACCTCTTGCAGTTGTGTGGTGTTGACATTTTCTGGGCACTGAAGGGGTTAATGCTAGGCGGGTAAAGACCCTGAAGGACCATAGTAGAAGTGTAAGACAATAGGCAACAATGTTGCTGTAACCATCACTATCTACGACGCATGCAGGCGCAATACGTCATACATTTACGTCACACGCAGTAAAAGTAGACGTACAAGACAATACGCAATACTGTTGTTAGAACATTCACTATCTAAGACACATGCATCTGCAATACGTCATTCATTTACGTCACACGTAAAAAAAAACGAAGTAAATAAATTGAAAAAAAAAACGCACTGTCAAATTAGGACGTAGCACCTCTAAGTAAGTCCTCGCCAGCAACATTTCTAGACAGCTGTGTTACGTCTTTTATGACGTAACATATCGTATTTTTAACCCGCTTGTGACGGTAGAAAGGACGTAAAGCGGCTTCCTTTCTTCAAGACAGTGCCAGTAAAGAAGTTGATAAACACAAAAACATTAATTTCTGCTTAGTAGAAAACATTAATTTCCACTTACTCGAAGAATTTGATCCGGTCCCATTCGTAGTTCACACGCCACACTTTGTCCATTCCTCCCACCTCCACCACCCCCTGATGTCATAGACACAGACAGACTCAAATGACGTCAATAAGCAGACACAAACATCCCCTCTCTCCTCCCTCCCCATGTGTGAAGTCAAAATCATACACATACATTTTAAATACATGACGTACAGAATATAAACAGACCTCTTGGCTTGACTTCGCGAACGAAGATTTTATAGGAGTTGCCCACGACGTCTGCAGGCTTGTTCGTGGCTGCGGAGGCCAATCCGAGACAGGCAGGTTCGACCGCAGTGGCTGCAGGGGAAGGTATGGCCAGGGTTCTGAGCTGCGGCATCTCTGTTTTTTCTCCTGAGCCGCTTGTCCTTAAGGCTAGCTCTGTGAGAGTCCTCAAAGGAGACAGCTGCCTTGTAAATGGTGGAGCGCCAGGTGTCACGGTCCGCAGCAAGCGAAGACCACTGGTGGTGGTCGATTTGGCAGGCACTAAGTGACTTCTTGAGACAGTCTTTGTATCTCTTCTTTGGTGCCCCTCTGTCACGGTGTCCAGTAGCAAGCTCGCCGAACAGGGTGATCTTTGGTAGGCGATGATCCTCCATCCTGGAGACATGCCCCGCCCAGCGGAGCTGTGTCCGCAGCAGCAAAGCCTCGATGCTCACAGTTTCAGCCTGTTCAAGGACCTCGACGTTGGTGACATAGTCACTCCAGTGAATGCCCAGGATGGTACGCAGGCAGCGCTGGTGGAAGCGTTCGAGGAGTCGTAGTTGGCTGCGGTAGAGGGCCCAGGACTCGGAACCATACAGCAGGGTGGTGAGGACCACAGCTCTGTACACGCTGATCTTGGTGCCTGTTTTCAGCTGTTGATTGTGCCACACCCGCTTGAAAAGTCGCCCGAAAGCGCTGTTCGCTTTTGCCAGCCTGCTGTCAAGCTCCTTGTCCAGCTTGGCGTCCGACGTGATAATGCAGCCAAGGTAAGTAAACTGGTGCACTGACTTTAGTTCAGACTCGCCAATGGTGATGTGAGGAGGGCGATACACTGTCTTGGGTGCCGGCTGATGGAGGACCTCTGTCTTTTTCAGACTGACCTCGAGTCCAAAGAGCTGGGCAGCATCTGCGAAGCAAGACGTGATGCGCTGCAGGGCTCTCTCTGTGTGTGCAACGAGGGCAGCATCATCAGCAAAAAGCAGCTCACGAATCAGTTGGTCTAGGGTTTTCGTGTGGGCTGCAGTCGTCTGAGGTTGAACAGGCTGCCATCGAGACGATACCTGATGTACACTGCATCGTCATCATCGAGGTCCACTGTGGCCTACTTCAACATCATGCTAAAAAAGATGGTGAAGAGGGTTGGTGCCAGCACGCAGCCCTGCTTTACGCCGTTGAGAATAGGGAATGGTTCTGAGAGGTCATTGTTGAGTCTGACCTGGCCTTGCTGGTCCTCGTGTAGCTGGACAATCATGTTGAGGAACTTTGGGGGACAGCCAAGTCGCTCCAGGATCTGCCACATGCCTTGCCTGCTCACAGTGTCGAACGCTTTTGTTAGGTCGACAAATGTTACGTACAGCCCTTTGTTCTGCTCGCGGCACTTCTCCTGTAGCTGTCTCAGGACAAAGACCATATCGGTGGTGCTCCTGTTTGCTCTGAAGCTACACTGGCCCTCTGGGAGTTGGTCTTCAGCGATGGCAGGTACCAGCCGATTCAGGAGCAGCCTTGCAAGGATTTTTCCAGCAATGGACAGCAGGGTAATTCCCCGATAGTTGGAACAGTCAGACTTCTCGCCTTTGTTCTTGTACAGGGTGATAACGACTGCATCACGGAGATCTTTTGGTAGTGTTCCTTCCTCCCAGCAGCAGAGAAAGAGGTCATGGAGCTTGTTGTGCAGTGCTGTGCCTCCATGTTTCCAGACCTCTGGCGGTATTCCATCAATGCCTGCTGCTTTGCCACTCTTGAGCTGGTGGATGGCTGTGAGGGTCTCTTCAGCGGTGGGCGGTTCGTCCAATTCAACCTTTACTGGGAGGTGTGGGATTTGTAGGACGACTGCTTCTTGAACAGTGCGCTCAGCGCTGAAGAGGCTCTGAAAGTATTCCGACCAGCGGTTCAAGATGGAAATATTATCTGTGAGGAGTGCCTGGCCATTCGCGCTTCGCAGGGGACTTTGTACCAGGTGCCTGGGGCCATACACTGCTTTCAGTGCTTCGTAGAAGCCCCTGTAGTCACCATTGTCAGCACAAAGCTGGGTCCTCTGTGCAAGTCTGGTCCACCACTCATTCTGGAGATCTCTGAGCTTGCGCTGGAGACTGCTGCAGACGAGGCGTAAGGCAGACTTCTTCACAGGGCAGGAAGGCTGGGCTAGGTGGGCCTGATGGGCGGCTCTTTTTTTTTTTTTGCTAGGTGTTCCTGGATCTCTACATCGTTTTCGTCAAACCAGTCTTTGTTCTTCTTTCTGGCGAAACCCAAGACTTCTGCAGAGGATTTTGCAATAGCAGTTTTCAGTTGTTCCCAAAGTGTTTCAGGGGAGGAGTCTACTGGGTCCGCTGTGTCTATGAGCCTGCGCTGTAAATCTGTCTGAAAGGCAGCTTTCACATCGTCACGCTGAAGGCTGGCAACATCAAGCTTTTTCTTGGGGGGCCCCCATTTCTTGGGTTTTGGCTTGAAGTGGAGCCTGAGTTTGCAGCGGACAAGGCGGTGGTCAGTGTGGCACTCTGCGCTGGGCATCACTCTGGTGAGGAGGAAGTCACTGCGGTCCCTCTGACGCACTAGGACATAGTCGATAAGGTGCCAGTGTTTGGAGCGAGGATGCATCCAGGTGGTCTTTCGACTGTCCTTTTGCTGAAAAGTAGTATTGGTGATGACCAGTTGCTGCTCCGCACAGAACTCCAACAGTAGGCGGCCATTGTCATTGCAGTTCCCCACGCCATGCTTGCCGAGGACTCCTTTCCAGGCTTCAGAGTCCTGGCCCACTCTGGCGTTGAAGTCGCCAAGGATGATGACTTTGTCGTCTGCAGGGGTACTCTGTAGGAGGCTGCGCAGGTCAGTGTAAAACTTGTCCTTTTCAGCAGGCTCTGCCAGGAGGGTTGGGGAGTACACACTGAGACGGGTGACGTGCTGCTGGTGTCTCAGTGGGAGGCGCATGGACATGATGCGGTCTGAGTGGCCCGTTGGTAGGTTTTCCAGCTTAGTCGCAATGGATGTCTTGACCATGAAACCCACGCCTGAAATCCGTCTTTCTGATGCAGGCCTGCCTGACCAGTAGAGGGTGTACCCAGCACCAAGTTCTTGGAGGCTGCCTTCTTCCGGTAGGCGTACTTCGCTGAGCGCGGCGATGTCGATGTTTAACCTGCGCAATTCATGGGCAATGAGGGCGGAGCGACGTTCAGGGCGTCCGCTGTCTGCTTTGTCGAGCATGGTTCGGACGTTCCAGCATGCTACGTTGAGTCCGGTCGTGGTCGTCATGAGAGTGGATCCGTTATTCTTTCTTGTTTTTTGACCGCAGGAGAAGATGCCCGTTGACCGCGGCTAGCCAACTGGGGTTGCGAGGGGACGAGCTTTGGTTAGGCCACCTTTTCTAGGCCCCTCTCCGTGTGGAGCAAGCAGTGCTGTCCCTAGAGAAGGCTGCTTGGTCGTTCAGGGTGTGCCGAGTGATGTTGTCATCCCCAGGTCAACATCAGGCGACCAATATCCTGAACCGCCTGCATGCAGGTTTGAGACTGCGGCTTCCAGTTACATCTTTCACCTGCCGTTTCGCCCCTCGCCCGTCGCTACAGGACTTGGAATGGTCAGTGTCATGGTCCGTGGACGTTTCCTAAAGCCTGCGCGGTGGAGCTTTTTGGTGGAGTGCAGTGTGCGCAGTACTGGCCCCACCCTTTAAACCCTTGGTTCATCTGCCATGGCCTAGCAAGCTGGGACGATGGCATCGAGGTCCTCGGGTCGTAGGTTTTATATCAGACTGTCCTTGTCCTAGTCTCTGGCTCAAAAGCCTTCCCCGGAGAAACGGGGGCTTTGATGTCAGGGGTTTCCTCCCTTAGCCTTTCCGCAGCCAAGCGGCCAGGCCTGCAAGGCAGCAGGCGACTCGTGGAGGGCGGGGTCGTCTATGTCCCGTGCAGATGTGAACATCTGCCCACTGCCCACGACAGACACAGACACTTTAATAAAAAGTCACTTTAACTCATGCAAGGTGACCAGCATACGGACACGCGGCGATTCGCCGCGTGTCCGCATGCAGGTCGTCTTGAATGTGTTAAAGCGATTTTCGCCATAAAGAATTACTAGTTTGCTATACATATCACAGCAAAATAAACCACAAGAGATCATTTCGACCGGTACAGTGCGGCAAAACGAATAATTTATTTTGTGTGACGACTCTATACGGTTTCTTAAGAGTAGTTTCTCCCTTAGACGTAGTGCGGTGCTACGACACTTTACTCGGCATCAGTGACTGATCGTTATGTCGCATTGCAAGGAAACGGTCAGTAGTGCGGCGGAGACTGCGCAACCTGAAAATCGTGAGAGCTGTGTAATATGTATTACACCATGACTTTTATTAATGACGTATTATGAATGTGTCGTGACGCACCTTAATGACGACAGCCAGCAGCCCAGCCAACATGATGACAGACTGAAATACGTCAGTCCACACCACTGCCTTCATGCCACCCTGTTTAGTCAAAACATACGCAGTTAAATCTTTTACGTCAAACCATTTTATGCCATTATACATACAAAGACACAAGCTAATAATACAATCAAATCATTCAATAAAACAAATGATAACAAATCCAAGTAAATTAGAGTTATAACCCTACAACGAGGAAGTTTGAAAGTGTGTAACAAAATTACCCTCCTCACTGCCGAGGAAAAGGTGGACACTGACAAACTGTAAGAGGCATAGAACCTCATGTGTCCCCGCGTCAGCGGGGACACATAAGGTTCTATGCCTCTTACTAGTCCAGTTTATATTATTGGTCTTCAGACAGAGCAGGTTGTGAGAAATAAATTAAAGTTATTTTGATTTCATAATGCTACGCCATAATGATCAAGTATAAGAAAGGGTGAACGAGCAGACGACTCGATAAGGTGGGGAGTTTTACATGCAAATGTTAACCAGAACTACTGACTTCCATTAAAAACGCGAATTTTTCACCATAGCGCTTTTCTTCGTAAATATGCTTTAATCCGGTTTATTTTGACGTCATTTATTTAGAAAATGTTATGAAGTGTTTTATGTCGTGTGCAAATAGAATGTTTAGTCTTAAAAATCGCACATCGATGGCTTATGACGTCATCGGTGACACTACCATCACAGGATATTAAAAGTGAAATAGGGAGCATCTGCAGAGGACACAGCTGAAAGCCAAACAATGTGCAGTGTCACTAGGGTCCGTGTGCATGAAAATCCGGCCTGTTTGGTCTTGACCTACTTTTCGTTTGTCAAAGGCACCTAAATAATCAACATGACCTACAAACATGAAAATCAAAACGTTCTTCATTTTTAGGTTAGCGGCCATAATACCTGATCAAATGGATATGGGTGCGTTCTTTATCTCTGTGTCAGTCACTAGAGCATAAAAATGATTTGAAAGTAATTCACATTAAATCAAATAAGATTTATTAAGAAAATGATGTGCACCGGAAGTTCTGGTTTCTTTAATGAATTTTTCGAGTCAAATTTCGTTTGAGGCAGTTAATAACATCATAAGCAATCCACACAACTTGTGTGTAAAAACATATCACAGGAAACTTGCTTCACAGAGTGTGTCGAGTTTTGCTTATTTTTTATTATTTATTTTTTGCTTATTTTCACCACTAATGAAACCCTGTGTCCTCCAAGGTATCATGGGCGATAACTCATCCATTTTTGTGTGAAGGTAGCTCAGACAGTAGGCTGAACATATGAAGTAAGCAACAAATAACATTTTCTTGTTTTGCTGTCAGGGTGGCTCTTTGTTTGCGGGTACACTTACAGACACTTTTCGCGTTTTTATTGGAAGTCAGTATATTATAACATAAAAATGGTCCACATTTAAAGAATGCTTCAAATTAGTTGTGAAGTCTAGTGATATAAGAAACAATAAACTCAGTAGCTGAGCTGACCCTTTGCTCCACGTGAATGTCCTGTGCCTGTCTTGTATTGTGTTTGTCTTCAGAGTGAATGCGTGTGTGTCACGTGTGCGTGCGTGTTGGGTTAAGTTCGCGGCGTTTGGAGCCGATTCGCAGAATTGGGTAAAGGGACTATATAATATTCGGTATTATTATTATTATTATTATATTATATGAAATTATTTTAAATTGCGCGTACACGCGCACACATACAAGCACGCACGCACTCAAGCGCAAATAACTGCATGCACGCACGCACACATATACACACCCACGCACGCACGCACACACACACACACACACACACACACACACACACACACACACACACACACACACACACACACACACACTCACACACACTGACTTGACTATTGTACGTTTGTACTTACCAGCGTGGTATAGAAGGCTGACACCAATCCCACAATGACAATCGTCGTCCATACCGGAAATCCCGTCACTGCACATGCGCATTGGCACATAACATCACATGACATTAACTCATTGGAGACGTGCAGCGTATCCGGAGGCGGCACGTCTCGAATGAGTAAAAGGGGGACGCGCATTCAACAGAAGGAATTCCTTTCAGTACTTCGACCACAATAGAGTATCGGTTGTTTTTTTTATAAATAAAGTTAACAAAATTAGTGGCATCATTAACTTTCTTTTCTGATATAACAATATAGTAAAATGCACAGCGTCATAAATCTTTGTTGATGTTGTTTTTAATAGCAAAGAAACCTAATGGTGAAACAATTTTTTTTCTCAATACTTTATTGCGGTCAAACTACACTTTTCTGTGTTAAATTATAATGCCAGCTGAGACCACACAATAGTTTTTCTAACGTGCGTTGACTTTGTTTACAGTGACGGCCGACCGATATGTTCTCAGTCTCTAGAAACGAAACGCTTACCCTAACCTAATCCTAACCCTACCCTAACCCTAACATTATCCTAACCCTACCCTAACCCTAACCTAACCCTAACCATAACCATATCGCTAACCCTAACCCTAACCTAACCTAACCCTAACTCTTATCGACGACGGTGAACGCTAAGCATCAAATCCTAACCCTAATCATAACCTAACCCTACTCTAACCCTTATCCTACCCTAACCCTAACATTATCCTAACCCTACCCTAACCCTAACCTAACCCTAACCATAACCATATCGCTAACCCTAACCTAACCTAACCCTAACTCTTATCGACGACGGTGAACGCTAAGCATCAAATCCTAACCCTAATCATAACCTAACCCTACTCTAACCCTTATCCTACCCTAACCCTAACCGAACCCTAACCCTACCCCTACCCTAACACTAATCCTAAACCTAACCCTAAGCACTCAATAACTGACACCGACACGTTCACAGTCCCGGCTGACCGATATGTTCTCAGTCTCGCCGATCAAAACAAAACCCTAACCTAACCCTACCGTTAAACCTTAACTCTAACCTAACCGTAACCCTAACCCATTAAACCTTAACTCTAACCTAACCCTAACCAAACCCTAACCCTAACCATTACGGACGATGGTGAACGCAGAGCGCCCCTTCACTTACACAGACACGTTCACAGTTACGGCCGACCGATATTTTCTGTCTCGCCGACGGAAATGCTACTCTAACCCTAACACAGACTAATATGTTCTGTCTCGCAGATCGAAAGAATAACCTTAACCATAACCTAACCCTAATGATAACAATAACCCTAACCATAACACTAATCCTTAACCTATCCTAAATCTAACCTAATCCTAACATAACCTCACCTAACCTCGCCGATCAAAACAATGACCTTAGCCATAACCTAACCGTACTCTAAGCCTAACCCTAAACTCTAAGCACTCTGACCCTAACCTTACATTTTTCTGACACCAGCACGTTCGCAGTCATGGCTGAGCGATGTGTTCTCAGTCTCGCCGACCAAAACGCTAACCCTAACCCTAACTCTAAACCCTTACTCTAAACTTTAACCCTAACTCTACATATCCTTAGGAATGATTGTAAACGCTAAGCTTCCCATTAACGACACCGACACGTTCGCAGTTTTGGCCAACCGATATGTTCTCATTCTCGCCGACCGAAACGCTAACCCTAACCCTAACCTAACCCTTACCTATCCTAACTCTAACCTAATAATAATCTAACCCTAACCCTAAACCTTACACCTATCCTAACCCTAACCCTAACCACAACCCTAACCCTTACGTGCGACGATGAACGCTAAGCGCCCCATTACTGACATCGGCACGTTCATAGTCACAGCCGACCGATATGTTCTCAGTCTTGCCGACCGAAACACTAACCGTAAACCTAAACCCAAATCCTAACCCTACCCTAAATCCAAATCCTAACCCTACCTAATCCTAAACCCTAACCCTAAGGTTAGGGTTAGGGTGTAGGGTTAGGGTTAGGGTGACAGTCACGCCGACCGCAATGCTGAGGGTCAAGTCGCGCGATAACTGGCGCATTTTTTCGACAGTCGCTAGCCGTAGCTCACAGAAAGTGCGGCTTCAAGACTTGTAAATGCATTCGTACGTCCTGGCTCGATTATTGCAATTCTGTACTGGCAGGTTTACCGGCAGACCAGATTTCACGCTTGCAGATGATTCAAAACAATGCGGCGCGTCTCATCTTGAAGAAACGAAAGAGAGACCACGTTACGCCTCTACTGAAGCAGCTGCACTGGCTGCCCGTAAAATTCCACTGCCAGCACAAGACTGCAATTTTCGCCTATCGGCATTTTGACGGATCTCTCCTTTCTGCCAAGCTGTCTGTTTATCAGCCATCACGCACCCTTCGTTCCTTCAGTGAAACACTTTTAAAAATCTCGAAGCTTAACATGAAAACTGTCGGGGAGCGTTCTTTCACCTTTTTAGCCCCAAGTGTGTGGAACTCTTTGCCAATTGAAATGCGGAATCTGCCCACATTGTCAGTCACAATTCAAAGCTCACTTAAAGATTTTTTTTTTCTGTCGGGCATTTAACATTTATCTCACCTTTAGCTAACTGTTGACTGCCTTTTATTCTGATTCTAGAGGGAAGTTGATGTAAGGTGTTGGGGGGAGATGGGGTAGTTTAAAGTAGTGTATAATTGTGCGTGTGTCTGAGAGCGAGAGTGTGCTGTTGTGCATGCGCAGTGAATCCAGTGGTTTTCTGGAGAACAGCGCTATACAAGAACTATTTATTATTACTATTATTATTATATTATTATTGTTGTTATTATTATTATTATTATTATTATTATTATTATTATTATTATTATTATTATTATTATTATTATATTATTATTATTATTATTATTATTATTATTATTATTATTATTATTATTATTATTATTATTATTATTATTATTACTACTACTACTGCTACTGAAAAGACTGAATTGTTACTTTTAACTCCTTCACAGCAGAGAAAGGTGAACACGATCCAGCTGCAAGAGACATAGATCCTCACAAGCCCTCGCGACTGCAGGGGCTCATGAGGATCTATGCCTCTTGTTGAGACCAATTTGTGTCCATGTTTCTTGGACGGTTGTGGCTTTTCGTCGCGGAATGAACCAAGAGTTCAGAAACCCCCAAAATGTACTTACAGTGCCAGCGAATGAACCAAGAGTTCAGAAACCCCCAAAATGTACTTACAGTGCCAGCGAATGAACCAAGAGTTCAGAAACCCCAAAAATGTACTTACAGTGCCAGCGAATGAACCAAGAGTTCAGAAACCCCCCAAAATGTACTTACAGTGCCAGCGAATGAACCAAGAGTTCAGAAACCCCCAAAATGTACTTACAGTGCCAGCGAATGAACCAAGAGTTCAGAAACCCCCAAAATGTACTTACAGTGCCAGCGAATGAACCAAGAGTTCAGAAACCCCAAAATGTACTTACAGTGCCAGCGAATGAACCAAGAGTTCAGAAACCCCCAAAATGTACTTACAGTGCCAGCGAATGAACCAAGAGTTCAGAAACCCCCAAAATGTACTTACAGTGCCAGCGAATGAACCAAGAGTTCAGAAACCCACAAAATGTACTTACAGTGCCAGCGAATGAACCAAGAGTTCAGAAACCCCCAAAATGTACTTACAGTGCCAGCGAATGAACCAAGAGTTCAGAAACCCCCAAAATGTACTTACAGTGCCAGCGAATGAACCAAGAGTTCAGAAACCCACAAAATGTACTTACAGTGCCAGCGAATGAACCAAGAGTTCAGAAACCCACAAAATGTACTTACAGTGCCAGCGAATGAACCAAGAGTTCAGAAACCCACAAAATGTACTTACAGTGCCAGCGAATGAACCAAGAGTTCAGAAACCCCCAAAATGTACTTACAGTGCCAGCGAATGAACCAAGAGTTCAGAAACCCCCAAAATGTACTTACAGTGCCAGCGAATGAACCAAGAGTTCAGAAACCCCCAAAATGTACTTACAGTGCCAGCGAATGAACCAAGAGTTCAGAAACCCCCAAAATGTACTTACAGTGCCAGCGAATGAACCAAGAGTTCAGAACCCCCAAAATGTACTTACAGTGCCAGCGAATGAACCAAGAGTTCAGAAACCCCCAAAATGTACTTACAGTGCCAGCGAATGAACCAAGAGTTCAGAAACCCCCAAAATGTACTTACAGTGCCAGCGAATGAACCAAGAGTTCAGAAACCCCAAAAATGTACTTACAGTGCCAGCGAATGAACCAAGAGTTCAGAAACCCCCAAAATGTACTTACAGTGCCAGCGAATGAACCAAGAGTTCAGAAACCCCCAAAATGTACTTACAGTGCCAGCGAATGAACCAAGAGTTCAGAAACCCCCAAAATGTACTTACAGTGCCAGCGAATGAACCAAGAGTTCAGAAACCCCCAAAATGTACTTACAGTGCCAGCGAATGAACCAAGAGTTCAGAAACCCCCAAAATGTACTTACAGTGCCAGCGAATGAACCAAGCGTTCAGAAACCCCCAAAATGTACTTACAGTGCCAGCGAATGAACCAAGAGTTCAGAGACCTCCAAAATGTACTTACAGTGCCAGCGAATGAACCAAGAGTTCAGAAACCCCCAAAATGTACTTACAGTGCCAGCGAATGAACCAAGAGTTCAGAAACCCCCAAAATGTACTTACAGTGCCAGCGAATGAACCAAGAAATCAGAAACCCCCAAAATGTACTTACAGTGCCAGCGAATGAACCAAGAGTTCAGAAACCCCCAAAATGTACTTACAGTGCCAGCGAATGAACCAAGAGTTCAGAAACCCCCAAAATGTACTTACAGTGCCAGCGAATGAACCAAGAGTTCAGAAACCCCCAAAATGTACTTACAGTGCCAGCGAATGAACCAAGAGTTCAGAAACCCACAAAATGTACTTACAGTGCCAGCGAATGAACCAAGAGTTCAGAAACCCCCAAAATGTACTTACAGTGCCAGCGAATGAACCAAGAGTTCAGAAACCCCCAAAATGTACTTACAGTGCCAGCGAATGAACCAAGAGTTCAGAAACCCACAAAATGTACTTACAGTGCCAGCGAATGAACCAAGAGTTCAGAAACCCCCAAAATGTACTTACAGTGCCAGCGAATGAACCAAGAGTTCAGAAACCCCCAAAATGTACTTACAGTGCCAGCGAATGAACCAAGAGTTCAGAAACCCCCAAAAATGTACTTACAGTGCCAGCGAATGAACCAAGAGTTCAGAAACCCCCAAAATGTACTTACAGTGCCAGCGAATGAACCAAGAGTTCAGAAACCCCCAAAATGTACTTACAGTGCCAGCGAATGAACCAAGAGTTCAGAAACCCCCAAAAATGTACTTACAGTGCCAGCGAAGGGATTAAATGTCTTTGAATCAAGCAAAAAAGATCGATTCCCGGGCATTCTGTTATCGTGCACTATATCTTTGTACATACAGAGCATCCTAAGAAATTTTCTCATCGATCCATAACGAACACATTCTAAACAAAATAACATTATCAAAGTCATGCATCAGTTGAGCCAAGGCTCCGTTATGTGACTGATTCGGGGGACAAAAATTTAACTCTGTGGGCAAAATGTAAACACTGGACTTAAACCCATTTGATGCACACACAAAGACAAGAAAAAACCAAGATAAGGATTTCATCCCAAAGTCTACCGTATTTGTTTGGAGCTCTCTCTCTCTCTCTCTCTCTCTCTCTCTCTCTCTCTCTCTCTCTCTCTCTCTCTCTCTCTCTCTCTCTCTCTCTCTCTCTCTCTCTCTCTTTCTCTCTTTAAATATATACTTAGTTTTTTTTTATTAATATGTCTCACTGAGGCGTTTGGTGCTTTTACGATAACATCACTGTCTGATTCTTGTGATAAAATAAAGGAGTCTTACTTCAGTTTGACATTTTTTCCGCATAGAACTTTTATTTTCGAAAACGTTGAAGAGGTACAAAGCTGGCTAACGAACTCATCCAATGTCTTTCTACAAATTAGCCATTAGCCATTTCAAAATTTCAAGTGCATAATTATAATCAAAATTGCGGACTCTAATCTGGGTCAACCGACTTTCTATAAACGGTCTTTTATGTCTTTAATGAGATCCAATTACAATATGCTCGGAGGCCCTCTTAGGCACCCACTTAATAAAGTATTTTGCCAAGTTTCAAGTTTGTGCGTGCAGTAATATCGGAGAATCTCGTGTTTACATACATACGCACACACACATACATACATACATGCATACCCACACACGGCGCTTCGCTCCAAATCGACGTTCAACAGCAAGGTTTGCGTAGCTAGACGTGACGTCATTTTTATCTTGTTACTTCGTTGCCAGACTATGAGCCCCGCCCGCCTGTAATGTCCTTTGCATTCTACAGAACGTGCTCCGACCAGCCCCGTCCATAAGTCTACCGTATTTTCAATACGGTAGAAGAAGAAGAAAAAAATGGATGTCATCCAGTGCCAGTTGACCTAATACGATTTACTTTGTGTCAGTTCACTGTACAATCGTAAGAAATGATTGATTTTACATCCTTAAATGTGCCTCAGATATATTCAGTATAATAAAGAACAAATTTCACGTGAATGATAAAGTTTTCAAACCTGAAACAGCTTGGCACAGATGACGTCTGCATGCTTGACCTCGATATTGAAATCTGGCCGTTTCCCGCCTGGGGTCAATTTAACAGACGTAAAACAGTGTATGCCTATACATTACTAAGCCACCAAGCTTTAACCCCATCAGCTCTGGGTGACGTAAGGTTACGTGATATATCAAAAAAAAAACTTGATTCACGCGGGTTACCTCCCCTATCCGCTCCGCGCGCGGAGCGGATCAAGGGAGATAACCCGTGTGGACTTGTGCCAGCCAGCGTGGTCGTGATCTCGGCCACAAAACAATTTGGGAAAAAAATTGTTCACGCAGGGTGAACGAACTCGCCTGCTTCCAGGGCGGTGGATGGCGCGAAGGACGCGATACCCATGTAGAGAATCTGAAAAAAGTGATGAGTGGTTAGGTGGGTAGGTGGGTGAGTAAGTGAGTCGGTAGGTGGGTGTGTGGGTGAGGGAGGGCGGGTGTGAGTGAGTGAGTGAGTGAGTGAGTGAGTGAGTGAGTGAGTGAGTGAGTGAGTGAGTGAGTGAGTGAGTGAGTGAGTTGATTAGATGGGTATAATTGAGTGGAATAAAAGAGTCAGTTATTTCATTAAATTAATACAACCGTCATAGAGTCAATCAATCAGTCAGTCAGTTATCGTGTGAGAACCAGACCAACCTGCTGTACAATCATAATGGTGGTCCCTATCAGTTTCGCTGCCCTGGAGTTGAATCTCTTCTCCAAGTACTGAAAATAACACAGTCAAAATGTTCAACAAAAGTCAGCAAAACAACAGATAATTCATCTTAGATCAAAATAAACAAACATAGAGTTAAACGTCTACACCACCACCACCACTCACCACCCCCACCCCACCCCCACCCACCCCCCCACCCCCACCCCCTCTGCCCCCACCTCTACCCGTTTTTCTCTCTTGGCCATTTCACAGGCAAATGATCCGCCCCTGATGCCCTTTCTGGATAAGAATTCGAGAGAGAGAGAGAGAGAGAGAGAGAGAGAGAGAGAGAGAGAGAGAGAGAGAGAGAGAGAGAGAGAGAGAGAGAGAGAGAGAGAGAGAGAGAGTTTTATAGACAGACAGACACAGACAGACAGAAGGACAGACGGACAGACAGTAGGCTTGCACTTCTTATTTAGCTGAGGCCGGCGTTGTTAGGAAGCAGAACAATAAATATGTGAATGAATAAATGAATGAATGAATGAATGAATGAATGAATGAATGAATGAAGGAATGAATGAATGAATGAAGGAATGAATGAACAATAAATATGTGAATGAATGAATGAATGAATGAATGAATGAATGAATGAATGAATGAATGAATGAATGAATGAATGAATGAATGAATGAATGAATGTTTTTTTAAACGAGATAACAAACGAATGAACGAACGAGAGAGCGAACGAGTGAGTGAGTGAATCAATGAATGAATCAATGAACGAAGGAACCACGAAAGAAAGAAAGAAAGACACAAACAAACAAAGACGCATTCTTCACCTCAAAACTGCTGGTAAGTTTTAAAGGGTACAGGAAGGGCACAAACACCAACGCAGCGATGATGATGGCCAATGCAATGCCGAACAAATAGATGAAGTACTGCGTCCCGCTCATGTACATCTCCGCCGGGGTGCCCAGGATCAAAATGGCCGAAATGAAGGAGACCAGGATAGAAATGGCAATCTGTTGCACGAAACAGACTAGTGAGGTTTTGTTTGCAACGAACGTCTCCCAACAACGAACGAGAGGGAAATAATCAGTTGGGATAATAAAATTGGACCAGAAGTACAGACAACATTGCAAACATCTCCAAGAGGCATAGATCCGCATGAGCCCGTTGTCTATAGATGCTTATGTTAGGAGCTGGTTATTCGTCGTGAATTCGCTCTCGTTTGTTGTTGGAAGTAGTAGTTGCAAACGAAACTTCACTAGTAACAAAACAAAAGGGTTGGACAGAGTTTGAGAATGCTGGCTTTTTTGCTCTGCAAGTAAATCCTAGTTGCCAGTGTTCAAAACAGTTTCGAATGCAAAACCTGTTCCTCCAATGAGAAATTATACGCATTTTAAAAATATATTTAAAAAAGAAGAAGAAAATATGAACATGCAAGTGTATATTATTGTGATAGAGACTATCGCTACCCATCATGTTCCTAACACGAAAAGTCAGCCACACTGTTGAGGAGTAACATGACGTTATATATCGCTTATTGACAGTGTTATTTGCACGATACTTTGCATAAATTATTCACATCACAAACCTAGCATTGCACGGCGGCGTGCGAATAAGGCTGCCATGACGAAAAGTTGATAATGACGTCATTTTGCTGCTCGATAGTGTGCTAGCTATTGGTTTTCCTCACAATGGCTTACAGAAGATCCTTTATCACGAAACTCGATATCGTTTGAGCCAAAACCAACTAAGCCACCGCAAACACACACCGCGAAACGCGGAGCAGCGAGTTTACAGACACGATAGTTAATACATTATGGCAGAGATTCACCAGCGTCAAACTCATTATTGGCTGCTGCTAGTGCTACAGTCACTCGGAATGTTGTTTACGGTAGACAGCACTCAAATGAACGCGCCATATGTTCTGAAACAACCGCCAAACACAAAAAGAAATAAAATAATTGAACGAGTGACAGATATTTTTCGGAATGAATAAATCGTGTTACGTTCATGTTCGTTTTGGATTCCTCAGTGGGATTTCATCGTGCGTATGAGGAAATAATGCAGTTTTGGCCACTGTTTTACGCCGATATGTGGTTTTTGTTTGGATAAGTACTTTTTTTTTTTAATTCAGGCGACGAACCTAGGAGAGTTAACTAGTGGTTCATTTTGAAACATCACAGTTAAAAATGAAAAAAAAAATGCCGTCAGAAAGGGTTTGATGGGAATCAAAACATCCTGGGCTCCATTTTGTGAGCAATCAGAACTAGGGCAAAAATCTGAGGTATATTCGTTATAGAAACGAATTAAGTGGTTAATGGCCTTTCCATTAATTACAAAAATAAATTACTCCGAGCTCAGACTGAGAATTAAATACGAGTTTTAACATTCGTATTTCATCAGTCAAACTGAGCAAGGCAGATTTACTTCTTTAATAGAAAGGCCAGTCACAAGTTAATTTAGATATGCATACAATTTTAGTTATATATTACTATAATGTGGGGGCGGTCACAATTGAATATAAATTTAATTTGAACATGCTCAGTGCCAGCTTCTGCGATCTTCGTTAATTCAAGTCCAAAAAGAACTAAAGACGTCCCAAGGGACATGCTTTCAAAGTGGTAGTCAGCATACGGCCCAAGGGGCATGGATTCAAAGCGGTGTCTGCAAGAGGCATAGATCCTCATGAGTCTCCGCAATTGCGGGGGCTCATGAGGATCTATGGCTCTTGCAGTTGGATGATGTTCACATTTTCTCGGCGGAGACCGAAAAATAAAATAAAAACTAGCTGTCCCAGGGGACATGCATTCAAAGTTGTGTCAGCAAGAGGCATAGATCCTCATGAGCCCCCGCAGTTGCGGGGGCTCATGAGGTTCTATGCCTTTTGCAAGGTGGGCGGTGTTCCAATTTACTGGGCAATGAGCTGGTTATTGCGCAGTGTCAGTGCCTTGCTGTTGAACTTAGAAACAAACCCAGCTGCTCCAGGAACATGCATTCAAAGTGGTGTCAGCAAGAGGCATAGATCCTCATGAGCCCCCAGCAGTTGCGGGGGAGGGGGGGTCATGAGGATCTATGACTCTTGCAAGGTGGGCCGTGTTCCAATTTCCTGGGCACTGAGCGGGTTGTTGCGCAGTGTCCGTGCGTTTGCTAGTGAACTTACCGGGATGACGCTCATGCTCCTGTTGGCCATGAGGAACTCCTTGGTGGTGCGCTGTTTGCCGCCCCGACACCCGTAGAAAATGCCGATCCCTGCCGACACCAGCAGCATCAGGACGAACACCACGTAGTCCCAAGCGCCGAAGTGGCGCTGCTCTGTTGCCATTGTTGATGGTGTTGTGTTGTTGCTGCTGTTGTTGCTTTTGTTGTTGCTGTTGTTGTTGCTGTTGTTCTTTTATTGTTGTTGTTGTTGTTGTTGTTGTTGTTGTTGTTGTTGCTGCTGCTGTTGTTGTCGCTGTTTTTGTCTGTGTTGTTGTGTTGTTGCTGCTGTTGTTGTTCTTGTTTCTGGTGGTGTTGTTGTTGTTATCGTCGTTCTTGTTGCTGGTTTTGTTGGTGCTGCTGCTGCTGCTGTTGTTGTTGATGCTGTTGTTGCTGTTGTAGTGAGTGGTTGTTGTTGCCGGCCGGGCTATCTCTTACCGTCAGGCACCAGGGCTGGAGGGTTAAATACTTCACACTTAACCCTTTGTCAGCTACTGATGACGCCACATCTACGCGTCTTTTCCGCCCAGCTGTAGCGTCAGCATCAGTCAAAGGGTTAACCCGTTCGAGACGTACCGCCTCCGGATACGCGGCTTTAAGCCGCGTATCCGGAGGCGGCACGTCTCGAATGAGTTCAAACCATCTGCTGCAGAAACGACTTTGTTAAAATCCTCAATTGGTTCTCAACTTTCTCTTGCCTTAACTGGGCCTGTTCTACCCTTCTTTTCACAACCCATCTGCGCAGGCACAAGTACCAGAGGTAAAATTTATTCTACCCTGTACATGCTTACCGGGAACTCTTCGTTCAAAGAAAAACAAAAACAGAAATATGGACAGACGCACGTAGCACAGGGTTTTTTCCCCGCTGACCTTGCTATGGGCCGTTTAACATGCGAGCGCACGTTGTTTTTGTTTTCCTGTTTTTTCCTCCAAATATCTCCGCAAAGAAAGACTTTTCTGCATCACTTTAACTCATTCAGTCCCGACACACCACAGCAAGACGTGGATCGAGCATGATAGTTCCAGGGTGGTGTCAGAATAGCTTGGCGCCCACAAGCAAGCTATTCTGACACCACTCTGGAATTATCATGTTGGATATGTCTCTAGAATTGTAATACTAGAAGGCAACTTCAAAGTGTGGGGATTTCGGTCCTGGTGTGGAATGTGTTAAGAAGAGAAATTAATATGATGTAGCGCTGGTTGACCTAATGTTAGTTAATATTACTTAACTCCTATTAATTGTTGATTTTGCTGTACAATTGTAAAAGAAAACACACACACACATTAGTGGAACGACCAGAACAAGTCATTTTAAACAGCCTACTTGAGCTCCGCCGGAAAACGGCCAGATTTCAATATATGGAAGTCAAGCATGCAGACGTCATGTGCGCCAGGCTGTTTAAGGTTTGAAAACTTGGTCGACTTGCTCATTCACGCGAAATTTGTTCTTTTTTATACTGAATATATCTGAGGCACATTTAGGGATGTAAAATCAATCATTTTTTACGACTGTACAGCAAAATTGACACAAAGTAAATCGTATCAGGTCAACTGGCACTGAATGATATGTGTTATAAAAGTGGTAGAGAAAAGTGCTGCTTTGTCAAGATATTTGCCATAAGCGTTGTGC
>BTPG01000002.1:8430319-8460319 GCA_036245525.1 Semisulcospira habei | reverse complement strand
TTTAGTAGGATTCATTTTCTTTTGCACGGAGAATTGCAATCGTTTTGTTTGTGGGTTTTTTTGTTTTTGTTTGTCTTGTTGTTGTTGTTGTTGTTGTGACGTGTATTTTCGCTACAATGTTGTGAAGTTTGACCTACATTAGACTGAAAGGTTTGAGCAGGGTCACAATCTTTCTAGCGACCTCAGATATGACGTCAAAGTTAACATGTTTCGCAACAGTTAGCAACAATTACGGAAATCACGGATTTTCAGGAATTAGTCGAATTTGAAGAAAGTTGTAGGCAGAACTAGAGTGTTCTTTCTCATGAATATTAATGAGTTTTGGTTACGTTTTCTTTTCTGATTGGTTGAGTTGTGTGAATCTGCTGGATTGTTCTGGAAATCTGTAATAGTAAAAAAGAGCCCGTTAGGAAATATGTGCGTACACTGCATGAGAGACGCAGTGTGTCAAAAGTGTTGATGCATTGTAGAGGAGACCAGTGTTGGTGCATTTGTGGATGCATTGTGCGGAGATTGTTGGAACTGTTACTCCAGTGTGGTCCACAACCGTATGCCACGTGTGACGAGTTGCAGCTGAGTGAAGTTTTATACAAGAACCCTACGTGCGTGAGTCTGGTGTGATTGTATCATACTACGACTACGACCACCACGTAACAGGGATGATTCCTGCAATGTGTGGGTAGCGGTTTTTGTTGTTACGTTTCCTGCAGGAAAAAAAAAAAAAAAAAAAAAAAAAAAAAAAAAAAAAAAACCAGCTACCGACTGCCAAAGGGTTAATTGTAAGTTAGATTCGTATAAACAATTCATCAACATGTCCAAATGTATTCTTATAAATAATAAGGACACCTGCTCAGCGGTCAACTTAACTTTATTGCGTTAGCATATTTATATTTTAGTCCATAACCTAGGAAGGTCTACCGTGCACCCCCCCCCCCCCCCCAGTACTCAAAACGATGGGTGTCAAAGTTTTCCTTAGTATGTCCTCAGATGTTTAAGCCATGTTCCCCGAAAATCCTTAGGAACACACCAGAGATATAGCCGATGGCCCAAGGGTACCCCCATTCACGCTCTTCGCAGGTGCTAAAATGAGGTTGAGAAACATTTTCTTCTAAATAAATCAGAATTAGTTCCAGAAACCCAAATCAGACAATATTATGTCAAGGCACACCTTCTGCGTCCTCTGCAAAAAAAACAGAATGAAAACATATTGAATCTCTGGCTCACAGTGAAGGTATTTGTGCACCCAGTAAACGACCATTTCCGCGAAATCGCAAAAAAAGACAAAAATAATGTGTCAGATGCCTTCAGACATTTTCTATAGCACTGACAGTCCATTTTTCAGGTTTACATCATTAAAACACGATGTCACAATTATTCTAAACTTGACTAGGTGATATCAATGACCAACCTCTGCAAGAGGTGGACGAGTTCACGTACCTGGGCAGCAAGGTTACCACAGATGGAGACTGCACAAGGGAGATCACCACAAGAATCAGCAAAGCCAACCAAGCCTTCGCAATGCTGAAACCCATCTGGAGGACCACAAGCCTGAGCATCCACACCAAGCTCCGTATTTTTAAGAGCAACGTGCTGAGTGTCCTTCTATATGGGTCAGAATGCTGGAAATCCACTACCGCTACGGAACGCAAGCTGGATGTCTTCCAGAACAAGTGCCTGCGACGGATCATGAAGGTCTTCTGGCCAAACATGATTACAAACGAGGAACTACGGAAGAGAGCAGGCGCAGACAGCATCGCTGAAACCATCGCCACACGGAGATGGAGATGGCTAGGCCACGTTTGCAGAATGTCACCTGACTCATTACCAAGGGTGGCACTGAGATGGACACCACAGGGGAAGAGAAACCGTGGGCGACCAAAGGAGACGTGGCGCCGAACCGTGGAGCGAGAGCTCAAGAACAGAGGCCTTACTCTGCAAACAGCACCCAAAATAGCAGCTGACAGACAAAAGTGGCGCTCCCTTGCCGTCGCCTCAAGCACCAGACGGCGCAGAGAGGACTGAATGAATGAATGACTAGGTGATGCTGTGATCACTGTGAGTGCCACAGTGGTTGATTTTGTATCCCTACCCCCAAGTTGTAAAAATACACAAAATTAATTAGAAAAAAATTGCTTAAGTTATTTCATTTTATTTTGACCTCTCTTTACCTATTAAGTTTCAATAATGTGAGCATAAAGTGCAAGAAAATAAGGAAAGTCGGCATCCTTTACGGTACGTTCGTGGTGAATGATAGCTTTTTCCCATTTAAAATTGCCGAATTTGGAAACGTACGTTGTTTCTGATGCCCTCAGAACTTTTGTATACAACTGATGGGTCGTTTTTAGATTTTACTGTTTAGGAAAGCGTACCACAATTACTCCCAACCTGATTTTATGATGCTGTGATGCATTTAGGGGCCACAGTGGCTAAATCTGCTGCCCTACCCCCATTTTACCTGTACGCAAAGGAACGAAAAATAATCATAACAATTGCTCCTCCGATTAAACATGTTTGTTGCCAGTTTTCTTAACAAAATATGCATATTGAGCATAAACATTTGTGATCATTTCATTAATTTCAATGTGTCCCATCAATTTAATTGTAATTCTTTTTATTTAAGGCATGCGTAACAGGGGCTGCCGCTGAAGCTTCTATCATCTGCACATTCTGCACTCTTGTCAAACTCGGGGAAGTTGTACCTCAGGGAGATGTGTCTGATGCTGTTTTTGGTCTACATTAATGACATCAGTACAACAGTACCAAGGTTCATCTCGAACATCCTCCATGCGGATGACTTTGCAGTGTGGAGCGCAGCACAACATAAAGACATAGCATCCTCCAGAATCCAGGATGCTGCCAGTAGAGTCAGCAGCTGGACTGAAAGAGGCCACTCAAACTGAGCTAGACCATCTCTTTCAATCAGACGGAAGAGGTCACCTCAAAACAGGAGACCTTCTAGTACCAAAGACAGACAGGCCAACTTTACTGGCAACAAATAAATTACTGGATTCACGTGGAGGCCTCACGTTGAAGCCATGGAAGCTAGAGCTGCAAAAAAAAGTCTCTGATGAAGAAACTGGTGGGGACCACATTGGCGCAAATTACAGCATCCTGGCACAAGCAAACACCTGCTCGGTCAGACCAGTTGTGCGGTACCAAGATACATCGACAACATGAAACACTGCCTGCAAAATCCAAAAAGCCAAGCTTGACAAGATGCAGAACATGGGTCATTCTCATGATGCAGTGACATTCTTATAGCCATCTGGAGCACCCCAATTTAGGAAATGGAGGACATTGGAGCCACTGGAATGCAGAACAGCACAAACGATGAAGAAACTTACTAAACACCGACAGCATGGGAGACTACAGGAGCAGACCAAGAACCGTCAGAAATAATAATAAAAAATAATAATTACGGTATTTATAATGCGCTTATCTTATAATAATTATAACTCTAAGCGCGCACTCACAACTCGCACACACGCATGCGCACGCTTTAGACAATGACCCACGTAACACGAATAGTGAACATACATTACGACGGTCAGCTTGGGGTGGGGAGTGTGGTGATATAGTGCTAGAACTGTTGAAAGAGGTGAGTTTTGAGGGCGGTTTGGAAGGAGGAGAGCGAATGTTTCTGACGGAGAGAGAGAGGGAGAGTGTTCCAGGTGGGTGGACCGTATACTGAGAAGGAGCGGGGGCCGAAAGTGCTGAGTTTGGTGCGGGGGATGAGGAGGCGGAGAGGGTCGGAGGCAGAGCGGAGGGAGCGGGGAGGAGTGTAGGGGTGAAGTAAGTTGGAGAGATAGGCAGGAGCGTAGTTGTTCAGGGATTTGTAGCAGAGAGACAGAATCTTGTATTGGATGCGTTGGGGGATGGGGAGCCAGTGAAGGAGCTTGAGCAGGGGAGTGATGTGGTCAGATTTTTTCTTTCTGAGGACGAGGCGGGCAGCATTGTTCTGGACGCGCTGGAGAGTGACAGTGGTGGAGTGAGGCAGGCCGGAAAGGAGAGAGTTGCAGTAGTCGATGCGAGATAAGATGAGAGAGACAGCGAGTTTGGTGGCAGCTTCGGTAGTGAGGTATTTTCTGATCTGACTGATGAGGCGGAGGTGGAAATAACATGCCTGGGCCGTGACAGAGACGAAGCTGGTCATGGAAAGAGAGGAATCGAGGAAAAGGTCAAGGTTCTTGACCGAGTCAGAGAGGGAGATGGGGGTGCTGTCGAGTTGAAGGTGGAGAGAGGGAGGAGCTGGGAAAGTTTCTGGCGAGTGCCTACCAGCATGGCTTCCGTTTTGTCGTCGTTCAGTTTGAGCTTGTTTGCTGTCATCCAGTTTTTCACGTCTTCGTAGCAGTCAGCCGTGCGAGTCAGTAGTGTCTGAGTGTTGTCGAGTTTGTCTTTGTCTAGTAGTTGTGAGTCGTCAGCGTAGAGGTGGTGGTGTATGTGGTGAGACTGGATGATGTTGGACAGGGGGGAGGTGTAGAGTGTGAAAAGGACCGGGCCCAGGACGGACCCCTGTGGAACGCCGCAGGAGAGCCTGACTGGGTTGGAGGAGACGCCGTCGATGGTGACGGACTGCTGTCTGTCGGAGAGGTAGGATAGAAACCAGGAGTGAGCAGAGTCAGTGATGCCAAAGGAGTGGTGAAGGCGGTGGAGGAGGATAGAGTGGTCTATGGTGTCGAAGGCGGCAGAGAGATCGAGTAGCGTAAGAAGGGAGATGTTGCCCGAGTCAGTGGAGAGAAGCAGGTCGTTAAGGATATGTAGAAGGGCTGTTTCAGTGCTGTGATGTTTGCGATAGGCAGACTGGAAGGGACTGAGGAGGTTGTTGTCGGCGAGGTGGAGGTTGAGGACAACCTTCTCAAGAAGCTTGGACAGAAAAGAGAGATTGGAGACTGGGCGGTAGTTCTTGAGTTCGTTTGGGTCGAGGTTGTGTTTTTTGAGGAGAGGACGGACGATGGCGGACTTGAAGATATCGGGGACGGAGCCATTCTCTAGAGATGTGTTGATGATGTCGGTAATGAAGGGCAAAAGTTTTGGGAGGCCGTCCCGGTAGAGGGAAGCTGGTAGGTGGTCTAGTTCGCAGGTTTTGAAAGGCATGGACTTTATGGGCTTGAGGACTTCATCCTGAGAGACGAGGCGGAAGGACGAGAGGGGAGTGCCGGAAAAGGGGGGTCAGGAAGGCAAGGTGGAGAAGGCAGAGTGTCGAGTGTGTTGCGCAGAGTTTGGATTTTGTCGGAGAAATAGGAGGAAAAAGCGGACGGAAGTTCTTCTTTGCTGTGTGTGTTGGGAAGAGGAGAGTCTTTAGAAGTGCCTAGGAGTGTGTTCATGGTGGCGCAGAGGGTTTTGGGAGAAGTGGATTCCAGGATTTTGTTTTGAAGGTGTTTGCGTTTGGAGTCGGAGATCATTATGCAGACTTTGGATCTGGTGGTTTGGAAGATCTCTCTGTGAACGGTGAGGTCAGATGAGCGCCAGCGGCGTTCCGCTTGTCGACGCTCGCGCTTGGCCTCAGCTATGTCGTCAGTGAGCCAGGGGGAGGGGAGTCGGTTGGGTATGGAACAGGTGGTGACAGGGGCATGGGTGTCTAGAAGTTTTCGAAGGGAGGAATCGAAATGGGATGCAAGATCGGGAGAGGAGGCGGGGTCCAAGAGAAGGTCGACAGCTTCGTCTAAGAAGTTCTCTCGGTTGACATATTTTAGTTTGCGAGGAGAGACAAAGAGCTTGGGTTTTTTTGGGGGAGGTAGGTTGAGGGCGACGAGAATATAAATGTCCAAATCTGAACTGCCTAAATCTGAACCGCCAACTGAAGGTCCTGCAAAGGGCTAACACTGACGTCCTGGAACCAAGCCCAAAGATGTGTGAACAGCTCCCTTCAGATACCTGGACATCCCGAAAGAGCCTTCAAGACAACATAAACAGTGTTCCAGGACTCTTTGCCAAAGGTCGCGGCACTGTACAAAGCCATCTTGCTGGAGGTTGTGCTCAAGCGCTACCCTCACAGCAGCTGTGATACCACACAAGATGCCGTGCGGAATGAAGGAAGTGGCGTGTACATCTGTTGTGCAGACCGCACTACTAGCTCCCTCTCCTTACCAGCTGGTGGCAGCAGCTCCAACTATCGTACAGATCTGCAGGTGCTCAGCACAGCAGCAGAGCACTAGCTAGGGAAAGGCAGCAGCTTGATCCACTGATCTCACCAGGAAGCTTCAAGATAGACTGGATGCCCTGTCCACAAAATAGTGCTGCAGTGGATTCCAGTGCATTCTGGACTAGCTGGGAATGGAGACACTACAACAACAAAGTGATTGGCAACAGCAGAATGGCGGCTGCAGCCCGTGGGCAGATGACATCAACAAGCTGAACAGGGAGAGCCAGGCCACCATCTTTCATCTACGCACTGATTACTTTGGACTGGGTCCATACAGAAAAACAGGAACGTTTCACAAACCCAAAATGAAGCCTGAAGGTTTACACACTTTAATCAGATCACTCTGTATCAGCAATTATTTGAAGCTTCCATGCCTAATGCATGAAGAGATACAAAATAAAAGAACGCTTAGCGAATGGCGGACTTCGGTAGAAGCGTAAACAACCAATCAGAATGTTCGGCAGAAAGGCCATGCAGTCACTTTATGATCAGAGCTAAATATAGATCACTTGCAACAAGCGTCAGCATGATCGTTCGCAATGGAATAGTCACAAATTGGGGGAGAAAAAAAAAAAGAAGTAGACAAAAGTCTGCCAGCACGTTGTAATTTTTTACGAACTTTCACAGACTTTAAGGAAAAGGACTGAAATTGACAGACTTTCCAGGGCCCTGAAAAAAAGCCTTGTCATTTTTTAACAACTTTCACAAATGTCCACAGACCGTAAGGACCCTGCTGGACTCACCTCGTGAGATTGGGTCATCCGAAACAGCCCTATGCGAATTTGGCGTAGAAAATCAGTCTCCTTTGCACATTCTCCAAACATGTCCATACACAGAAGCGGTCTGCTGGCAGTTCTGACCAGAAGACACGCCCCTATACACCAAACTCTGAAAACATGCTGCCTAGCTCTTGACAGCTCACGTATTGGCAGCCAGAACAATATAAGATTTAAAGACGGCCATAAAAAAAATTGAACGTTGCAGAAGGTGGAAGTGGAGATCTCGTGGTCGACATGTGGAAACTAAGTATTTTTGATAACATTGTTTTAGCTATTAGGAACCATGAAACTTTATTACGCATTTATATTTACACATTTCTAGATGAAAATAAATGAAAGGAAAAGGGGAGACCTTACTAGACCTGCCTTATGCTAGGTAAATTATCACCTAAAAGACCAGCCAGTTAAAAATAGTTACAATTAAATTGATGGGTTACATTGAAATTAATGAAATGATCACAACATTTTATGCTCAATATGCATACTTTTTTTTAAAAAAAACTGGCAACAAAAAATATTTAAACAGAGGAGTATGACGTAAGCAATTTTTATGATTATTTTGCGTTACTTTGCATACTGGTAAAATGGGGGTAGGGCAGCAGATTCAGTCACTGTGGCCCCTAAATGCATCATAGCATCACAAAATCAGGTTGGGAGTAACTGTGGTACTCTATCCTAACCAATAAAACCTAACAAAGACCTACCGGTTGTATACACAATTTCTGAGGGCACCGGAAACAACGTACGTTTCCCATTTCGGCAATTTTAAATGGGAAAACGTTATCATTCACCACGAATGTACCATAAAGGATGCCGACTTTCCTTATTTTCTTGCACTTTATGCTCACATTATTGTAACTTAATAGGTAAAGAGAGGTTAAAATAAAATGGAATAACTTAAGCAATTTTTTCTAATTAATTTTGTGTATTTTTACAACTTGGGGGTAGGGATACAAAATCAACCACTGTGGCACTCACAGTGATCCCAGCATCACCTAGTCATGTTTATAATAATTATGACATCCTGTTTTAATGATGTAAGCCTGAAAATGGACCGTCAGTGCTATAGAAAATGTCTGAAGGCATCTGACACATTATTTTTGTCTTTTTTTGCGATTTCGCGGAAATGGTCGTTTACTGGGTGCACAAATATCTTCACTGTGAGCCAGAGCTTCAATATGTTTTCATTCTGTTTTTTGCAGAGGATGCAGAATGTGTGCCTTGACATAATATTGTCTGATTTGTCTTCTGGAATGAATTCTGATTTATTTAGAGGAAAATGTTTCTCAACCTCATTTTAGCACCTGCGAAGAGCGTGAATGGGGGTACCCTTGCGCCATCGGCTATATCTCTGGTGTGTTCCTAAGGATTTTCGGGGAACATGGCTTAAACATCTCAGGACATACTAAGGAACACTTTGAAACCATCTTATTGAGTACTGGGGGGGGGGGGGGGGGTGCACGGTAGACCTTCCTAGCTTGTGGACTATTTCCCATTACACGCACACCTCCATATTACGGTCACTTAACGCCTTCGCTGCCACCCGCTCATATTTGGTTTTTAACCTGTAGTCATTCAACTACCAAAAGCCGCAACCATCCAAGGAACATGGATGTGAATTGATCTCTGCAAGAGCCATAGATCCTCATGAGCCCCCGCAGTCGCGGGGGCTCATGAGGGTCTATGGCTCTTGCAGTTTGATCGAGTTCACATTTCCCGGCCGTGAAGTGGTTCAGGGCCAGTATCGATGTGGCTGATATGTGCAGGAAGACCGTTTACGAAGGGTCTCGATACAGCAGAATAAAAACGAGGTATACTTTTTTTAGCGGCTAATAACTGTCGGGGAGCGTTTTTTCACCTTTTTAGCCACAATAAGTGTGAAACTCACTGCCAGTTGAAATGCGGAATCTGCCCACATTGTCACAGTTCAAAGCTCACTTAAAGAATTTTCTTTTCTGTCGGGCATTTAACATTTAGCTCACCTTTAGCTAACTGTTGACTGACTGCCTTTTATTCTGATTCTAGAGGGATGTGGATGTAAGGTGTTGGGAAGGGATGGGGTGGTATAAAGTAGTGTATAATTGTGCGAGTGTCTGAGAGAGAGTGTACTGTTGTGCATGTGCAGTGAGTCCAGTGTTTGCCTGGAGAACTGTACACGAGCTATTTATTATAATTATTATTATTATTATTATTATTATTATTATTATTATTATTATTATTATTATTATTATTATTATTATTATTATTATTGCTATGACAGGTGACGGCTACATATTGGTGGCCGCTGCAGCCGGTTTGACCGTAATCCATTTGAATAATGAGGGGAAATATTTACCGAGGAACAAGAAAGGCGGCTGCCCGATGAAGGCCCTCCCCACCCCCCCCACCCCCCTCCCCCCTGAACAAATTTGACACTTTTGACAGCAAAATGTGGAGATTGAAATTAACCCCTTCGCTGCCGAGAGAAAGGTGAAGGCGATCTCACTGTTAGAGGCGTAGATCCTCATAAGCCCCCGCGACTGCGGGGGCTTATGAGGATCTATGCCTCTTGCTGAGACTAATTTGTGTCCATGTTCTTTGGACCGTTGCGGCTTTCGCTCGTTCAGTTTAACCCCTTCAGCCCTGACGCACTACAGCAGGAGATGGGTCGACCATGATAATTCAAGGGTAGTGCCAGATTAGCTTGGCGCCTGTCGGCACCGAGATAATCTGGCACTACCCTTGAATTATCATGGTCGATCCGTCGCCTGCAACATGTGCATAGTCGTTAGATGACGCCTCCAAAATTTGGGAAATGCGTGCGCCGGGCTGAGTGAGTTAACCCAAAGTTCAGAAACAAAATACACGTCCGTTGGCATGGTAGGGTTAAAAGAGCAAGTTTGCCTTTGGTATAGGTAGTTTGCCTTTGGTATAGGTCGTTTGCCTTTGGTATAGGTCGTTTGCCTTTGGTACAGACCGTTTGCCTTTGGTATAGTTCGTTTGCCTTTGGTATAGATAGTTTGCCTTCGGTATGAGGTCGTTTGCCTGTGGTATTGATCGTTTGCATGTGGTATTGGTCGTTTGCCTTTGGTATTGGCCGTTTGCCTTTGGTATAGACCGTTTGCATTTGGTATATATTGTTGCCTTTGGTATAGGTCGTTTGCCTTTGGTATAGGCCGTTTGCCCTTGGTATAAGCCGTTTGCCTTTGGTATAGGCCGTTTGCCTTTGGTATAGGCCGTGTGACATCAGAGCGCATAAACGCGTTCTGCAAATTCCTCCGCAAAGAAACCTTTGTCTGTACCACTCTAAGAACAAATGTCACCTATTAGTGACGATTGCTCTAAGATCAATTATTTTTTTGCTTAAAACTCATTTCACCCCAAGACCGAAATCCCCAAATGTTGCCGCTGTCCTCTGAAGACTGCACTGCGGTGCAGGACACAGATCGACCATGATAGTTCAAGGGTGATGCCAGAATAGCTTGGCGCCCATGGGCGCCAAGCTATTCTGGCATCACCCTTGAACTATCATGGTCGATCCTTTTCTTGCTGTGGTGTGTCTGGGGTAGAGTGAGTTAAAGTCCCACCACGCATAACTCTGAAGACACATTTCTGCACCGTTTGTGTTTGTTATGCCTTGTCGACACAGCCAACAGCTGTTTGGACACGCAGCAAAAGCACACGCGTATTCGCGCTTACTAATTCTGCGCTGCCATTAGCGTGTAAATCCATTTTTAGCTGTTTCTGGTACCGACAGCGTTGTATATTTCTAGAACAGAGTGGATTCATTGCCAGGTTACTTGATATGAAGACGACGTGTGCTGAACGGGATTGTCCTCTGTCTAAATAAACCATGACTAGATCTGTGCGCAGCGTTTCGTAACCATCTGTTACAGAAGTGTATCTTTGAACAGTTACAGTGGCACTGGGCCTTTGTACAGTCTGCTGATGTTGTACAAGTCTTAGAACAAGTATCATTCAGTGATAGTTGGTCTAATATGATTCATCCTAACTTACTAATATACATCTTGCTGACTTTGCTTTACAGTCATGAAAAAAACACACACATGAATATGCCATTTTAAAAATACCACTATAAAACCCCCGAAAGGAAACGGATAGATTTCAAAATCAAGCACAAATATTACGACTTCATGCGCATCAACGTAATGTTTGAGGCTTAAACATTTGGTAATTGTCACTTACTCACGTCAAAATGCATATTTATAGTACTGGGCTGAAATATATCTGAGGTACGCTTAAGGGGTGAAAAATCAGACATTTTATGCAAAACTTTCTAAATTTTACGACTTAAAAAGCAATATGGCAAATATACTGCATAGTACACGTTGAGATAGAATGAACGCTCTAAGATCAACTGGCACTGAATGATACTTGTTCTATGATTGGCACATAAAACAATGTTTCCTTCGCGAAAACTTTGCACACATAACAAAATCAAAGTTGTGCGCACCGATGGCAAACGACCTATAACGAACCAGGCTGCTAGCTGTAGCCCAAATTACTGAGGCCAGGGCGACTTTTGGTATGCCATGAAGGGATTTATCATGTTATGACAGTGTACACTCAAAATTATAACAACATTCAATCTATCGAAACAAAATAATAATAATTACGGTATTTATAATGCGCTTATCTTGTAATAATTATAACTCGAAGCGCGCACTCACAACTTGCGCACGCATGCGCACGCTTTAGACAATGACTCAAATACATTACGACAGTCAGCTTGGGGCGGGGAGTGTGGTGATATAGTGCTAGAACTGTTGAAAGAGGTGAGTTTTGAGTTTTGAAACAGCGGTAAAAGTGTTTAACCCTTTGGCTGTCGGTACGCTTTTTGTCGCGATGATTCCTAAAGGAATCACCGCGACAAAAAGCGCTACCGTCAGCCAAACGGATAAACAATATCTACACGTGACCACCTAGACCGTGGGGTAATTAAAAACAGCCACACACGCGACCAACAATTACCTGAAATCGGTGGGACGTACATGGTGGGACCAACATTAGCCCCATTGTGCATGCAGCCCCTGGTACTGTTTACAGAAGCGGTGGCTACATGCACAAGGGGGTTAATAGCAACCACACACACGATCCGCCTCACCATTCTGAGTGTTCTGCCCCAAAACTCAATCAACAACAAAAACATTTATTATAAAAAAAGAAAACAAACGAGTCTGCTCTTTGAAGGCAAAAGAGGGCAAGTCCATTTTTGTGAAAAGAGAGATTGTCCTTGAAATACAACGAAAGTCTCGCTTTTCACAAAATGTAGACGTGCCTTTCTGCTGCCTTCGCATGGCAAATCTGTCTTACCGTAGATAGGACAGTGCAGACTAGGACAACCGGCCAGCGCCACTGGGGTGTGCAAGTGTCATCTACTGCTACAGCGCAACCTGGACACAGCCGGCTGTTGGCAGACTCACACCATAAATCTCCCACTCAGGCTCACGGGGTACAGCTCGCTCTGTTTACATGTTTGGACCTTTCTTGCAGCGAAGAAACCAACGGAGAAAGAAACACGCTTAGAAAAGACAGTTACAACACAATTTATTAATATTTCCGGCGAAGACCCGTCTTCAAAATAGACAAACAAAGAAAGAGAGAGATCAGTCGCTACTGATGCGGATGCGACGTTGTGTCAGAAAAAGACGTAGATTTACATGACTCCAGGAAAACAGCAGAATGCGACATTGTTGTCAGCAAACGGCATACAGTCACACACGCCTAAACAACACAGTTAAAGATCCGGGTTCAGCAATTAGTCAGTAGAGAACAGCGAAAAAAATTTCAAAGTCCCTACCTGACACAGAAAGTGCAACCCTGACAGGGCCTCGTCAGATGGGATCCCCGAACACGCACGTTACTATACCTGCTGTAGAGTGTCAGACGTCCTTGACGGTTGTCACAGTTCACGCAAACAGGTATATGCCACTCAGCTGCCAAAGGTCACTTCCAGTTGCTTCTGTCCGTACACGGTAACATCCACAATTCTCGTGCAACAACGACGAAGAGAATCCAACTTTCACTTCTGTACTGGAAGCACTGAGCGACTGAGTGACGTCTACAACGTCCAAAAATGGCCCAGGAAATGGTGACGGTACGTCGAACATGCTATAGCGTGGTCTTCTCATTCCTTCTGTCCTTGCATTTATCCAAAACAGTGTTTCCTCGAAACAAGTCCCTCGTGGTAGTCGCCATTTTTACGAAGGGAAGCTACTAGAAAATGTTTTTGTAGGGGACAGCACTCCCGTGCTAAGCAACGCGCAACGCGGAAATGCCCACCTCAAAACGATTTTATTTTTCACAAAAGCCTGGGAGATAATTTACAGGCGATCATGCACCGATGTGATGTGCATGGGCGACAGTGCGAGAAAATGAAATGAATGAAAGCGGTCCATAAATATGCCCCATAAATCCATGGCCAGCAAGGGACATACATTCTCATGAGCCCCTGCGGATGCAGGGGCTCATGGCTCATGAGAATTTACGCCTGTTGCATTTGGAACAGGCTGGCTGAAGGCCTGTTCTGTCTGAACCAAACAGCTGAAAATCAACTTTCCGGGATTTTGAAAAGCTGATTCAGCTTATAGGACTGAAGACTGTCACCCATGGATGTGATTATGGCTGTGCATGTGTGTTACACGGACATAAAATTTGATTATATTATAAGAATCTAAGCAGTAGGCAATATTGTGCTTTGTCGATTATTTCTCATCTTGTTTTTTGTTTGTTGGTTTGTTTGTTTGTTTGTTTTTTCACAAAGATAATTACTGTCGGCAAACTTGCTGAGTTCAGTGATAATATTTTATCCCCAGACCAACTGCTGTTTATGCACATGCATCATGCAGCTCTTCGGCTGGAGCATTAGGTTTCTTTCACCTCGTGCTATGGTTAAGAGATATGAAATAAATGTTAGGAAACAGATATATGTAATTGGTATTCTAACCACAATATTATTTGATTCATAGTTTATCTATGTGTGCACTGACTGCAAATCATGTGGGATTTATTGCTGATCACTTCATATAGCAATGTTCTCTATCAGAAAACTGAAATGACTTAACCCGCAAAAATAAATATCAAGGAAATAAATCAGTTCACAACAGCAAGAGGTATATCTCACTTGATCTTTATTTTGTGACAAAAGCATTGTTTTCAAATACACTTTAACGTATGGTTTATTTGTTTATGTCTGTACTGAGTGAAACTGTCAAAAATGCCTTTCAGTGTGAGGCTTCTCTTATGAGTTCATCAAAATTGTCAAGTACATCAATAAGTGTGTACATAAATAAAAACACAATGACCATGATGATATAGTAAAATACAGTTGATTTTTTAATAAAATGAGTACATCTATCCTCAACAAGACCAAGTAGTCTATGTACCCTACAGAACCATATAGTCCAGACCAAAATGGTGAATGCGAAGCATGTGTAATGCTGAGAAGAACTCAACGAAGAAAGAAAGACGCTTAGAAAAGACTGCTACAACACAATTTTATTCATATTATTTAGTAATAAATTGTGTTGTAACTGTCGATTCTAAGCGACTTTCTTTCTTCATATGGTTCTTCTCTACAGAACAACATACATGTACACTTTTACTTCCAGCACCATATATAACTGTAATAATACATGAGGCAAAAACACAAACAGAACAGGGACAACCATTTTAATTACAAAGAAACAATTTCACTGATGTCATTGAATCATATGCATGGTATATTTTGCTTATGATGCTGTCTTTCAAACTTGGTCTGTTTTGGGGGGATGAAATGAGATGGGGGTGGGGGGGGGTGGGGGGGGTTGGGTGGGGGGGGGTGGCGGTCAGGGATTTGAGAAATAGTTTGTATCATGGTGACTGCTCAGTTTACATGTTGGTGCTGCTGCCAGTTCCAGCTGACAAACACCAGTGCGTCCATGATGCATGAAAAGCAAGATTTTGACTGTATGCACACTGACAGTGTCCATTTTTACCCGCATGGGTACACATGCAGGCATATATATAAATGCTAATATTGCCATGACTTCACAGCCTCCATGGACAGGTCCAACCAGTGAAGAGGCAACCGACTGGCCAGTGTCAAACATGTCACCAAACTGCAGGGGCGTTAGCAGCAACGTCACAGAGAAACTTTGGAACAGCAAACAGCCTGATGCAGTGCAGAGTGCCCCAATTTGCTCTCAGCAGGCAGCTGCAAGACAAGAAGCAAAGGTCAGTTAGTACACGTAAAGATGTACTGCAAACACTGTTCTAGAGGAGTTGACTTGGCTTCCAGGTATATGCCAGTATAATCTACTCATCATAAAACCAACAGTAATGAATCACAGCCAGTGTAATCAATAAAATCCATACAAGACAGATTTGCAAAATAAGTTTTACAAACAATTTATTTGTCTTGGTGATGATCAAAAGATTTATACAGTTTTGTTCTAATAATGAAAGACATTGTAGTTTGCAATGCTGCTTGGCAATATATGATATTATATGAATATGTTTTCAGGCCAAAATAGCCAACGTTTTCCTGAGGGAGACTAAAGAGGCACTCAACCGATCTTCTTCTTCTTCTCGAATACCGTCACACTTTGAGTTTGGCTCTCAACATGAAATCTGTGGTCTTCTGTAGCACCTCCACAGGCCCGTACAGTTTCTCTTGTAGAGTGGCGGGCTTCGGCCATATCTCCTCCCTCAGCAGCTGGTGGTTCCACAGTCCTGGAGGATGTGCTCTGTGGTCTGCTCTGCTTTCCACAAGGGCACAGGGGAGATGGCACGAGGTGAACGCGTCTGTGCATGTGGAAATTGAGTCGGTTGTGTCCGGTCCTCAGACGGAAGATGGTCGCCTGCTCTTGTCTAGACAGCTGATGGTAACTGTCTAGGGGCCGTTGTGGTGGTCGGTACACAGACTTAATGGTGGTCTTCATCTCTGTGAAGCTGACTCCATTTTCGTCTTGTTCTTTCTCTGCGCCCACTTTTGCCATTCTTTATTCTTTATTCAGCTTCTTTATTGCCGTAGATGCCACAGTGTGAAGGGATCCACTGCAGCACCAGTCTGGTGCACTTGATGTTTTGTAGTGCCTTTTGTAGACGTGGCAGTTTGCTTGCTGTTGCTGCCTCAAGGACAGACATGGCATCAGTCAGGAAGACAATCTGGGCATTAGGGTCTGCAGTGCCACTAAGGGTGTTTGCGGCACGGACCAGGGCTTCCACCTCAGCTCTGTAATGTGTGCAGTGAAGGCCTGTTGATACTGCCTCTGCCTGCTATTTTCCGTTTCGGTACTGAATGTACACCCCAGCCCCTCCATTCTGAACTGCATCTGTGGCTGATCCATCGGTGTATGCCCGTATCCATGCTTCCTGGGGATACTTTTCTTCGAGTATAGCCAGTGTCAGGGCTTTCTTGCTCACAGTGCTGTGTTCATCTTTGGTGGTGATGTAGGGTACCGTGGAAGAGATACTCAACCGATGAGCAGCCCCTGGTGACCATATCGTATGTGGGAGTAGGGCGACACCTTATCAGCGCATCACCAGTGAAGGCCTTCCGGCCTATTGTTTGTGTGGGAATTGTCTAATAATAATGGGCAACAAGGACTACTGAATTTGATCCAGCTGATCGAGTTAATAGAGGAACCAACTTCTCTAGATATTTGTAAGAAGCAGACCGAAGTCAAATTTTGCAGCATCACAAATTATGCATACAGATCTTTTCAGTTGTGGCATGTCAGCCATGACAGCCATATGAGGCCTGGCAACAGAAAACATTGTCGCTCTTGTCAGGTGGCCTTAATCAGATGGCGGTTTCCAAGCCCCAATCTAAATTACCTATACACTAGGTACACTGTCTGGTTGTGTATGTGTGAGCAACCAACCTCCAAGTCTTTGCTTCTGCTGAAAAACCACATCCACTCGGGGCTCACTCTGTCATCTGTCTGCGTAGGTTCTGTAACAAACTGGAGAGCTTTCCATCAGTGAGGCATTGGGGATACAATGCCACGGAGCATTCCTTCATGAGAAAAGGCAGAATGAAAAAACAAAACATTTCATTTACTTTTAAAATTTACTCTCTGTCATGGGTGTGGAGATTGTTTACATCTGTTTGTACAAGTAGTTGGGACATGAATAAATGGACACATGCAAACATGCATGTAATATGATACTGCATATTGTGCACTTTGTACTCTCTAGACAAGAAAGTATTAATTTGAATGTAAAAGCAAAGTGTTGGACATTCTTTGTTTTCAATACATTTGGACATTCTTCTTCATAAATCGCATACATGCCTGCTTTTATTTTCCATCCTTGTTATAAATATATACTGTGAACTGTGCACACGAATAGGAATTCTGCACCCGACTTGCCATAAGAAAGAATTAAGCAATCCAGACCAAGCGTTTGAAATGCAAAGAAGTACCCAACGGAGAAAGAAACACGCTTAGAAAAAACGGTACAACACAATTTATTAATATTTCGGAAATATATATGTATATATAAGAAAGAATTAGTTTTCATGGTCAGTGTCACAATCCTAAATAGTATATTTATACAAATACATGTACTGTAATGATACTGAAAATGACATGTACAATACTGCACTTGTACAAGAAATTGCACAAGTGTGTAACATACTATATGCTTATGCATATTTTTGCTCTGCTACCTGGTATGCCACTGAATGCCTGTTGCTAGTCTTGGTATACTGCTTGCATTCTTGGTGGTTGAAGTCTGATGTGCATTGTGTAACCTTTGTAGCCAATTGAAGGGGTGTTATTGTTTTGTTTTGTTTTATTTTTTGTTTTGTCTTTTGCCATTTCAGCCACATAGATACATCCCCTTGACTAACACTCAATGATGAGACTGAAACATATGTAAACTCTAAGTCAAATTAAGTGCGTAAATAAGATACGATACTTTGATCGTGTCTGGCAAGGAAGCCCATAACTGAAGTTTTAGACGCACACCTGTCACTCCCCTCTACCGGAGGTCAATATGTTTTAACTGTGCATACCTTGGGTGCATGAGTACCTGAGCGGGAAACATTTGTGGTTTTTCAAAACCGGCCAAATCGATACAAAATTGAACATTTGGGAAACCCTTTCTTCGAACCAGGAAGTACTAGAAACGGTCATAGGTGTGAAACTTAGTTTTGAGCAGACACCTGACACTAAGCTGTGTAGAGCACAGGTATACCCCAGTGAAACAGAAAACAAAATGATGAAAGCAGGAGTCAAAGACCTGCTACGAAAAGGGGTCATAAATTAAAGAGTCTTGCAATGAAGCAGAGCAATTTGTCTCACATTTTTTCTCAGAGAAAAACGTGACCATACCCACCAGGTTATATTTCTCAGTTTCTGAACAAAGACATTGAGTACCACTCATAAATTCAAAAGGGAAACCATTCATACTGCACTTAATATTGTCACTAAGGACTGCTATTTCGCATCGCTTGATCTTCGAGATGCGTACTATTCCGTCTCTGTACATACCGAACTGAATACCAGAAAAAATTTCGCTGGAGAGACAAATTGTATTGTTCCCAAGCATCGCCAGTGGGCCTTGGCCCGATACCCAGGAAGTTTACGAAACTCACAAAACCAATCCTGGCAAGGCTACATGATTTGAATCATTCAATCATATCCTTCATTGACGACAACCTCTTGTTGGGCACCACAAAAGAGGACACAGTTCAACTTGGTATCGATACGGTTCAACTGCTTGATGCAGGGGGTTTTCGACAGTCCACGGGGGCAAATCTCAATTCCTACCCACGCAAGAGATTACATACTTGTGATTTGTGATTGACTCTATCGACATGTCGGTGATACTGACGAACGAACGTAAGCAAAAACTGAGCGAAGCGTGCTCCGAAATAATGAGAAAACCAGTAGCCAACATTAGACCAGTAGCTTGTCATTTGGCTGATGGTAGCAATTTTTTTCAAGTACTCCTAGGCCCTCTCTATTATAGGGCCTTTAAACAAAAGAAACCCCGAGCTCTCAAAGAAAACAAAGGAAACTAAAAGAACATCATGCCTATAACACAAGACGCGGTTCTTGAGCTGCAATGGTGGGGTGATAACATCGGACACCAAAAAGCTCCCCTACAGAGGGAAGACCCTACCTTTAAGCTGAAAACAAACAATTCACTTTCAGACATGCCGGGGCTGTTGTAAGGGGTTTTGGAATGAAAATGACAAAAACAAAAACTGCTGAAAGCTATTCCCTTTGGAATAAAATTGCTCCTCTGAGAGATGATAGACACCACGGCTGTTGCTTGCGTAAACAAGCAGCCCAATGAAAGTGAGTTTGCTAAATGAAGTTACTCGGGATGTCTGGTTCTGGTGTAATCAGAAGAGACTGTGGCCGAGTGCAGCACACGTACCAGGTACCAAGAATGTAAAAGCAGACCGTCTGTTTCGACAGTTGCACAGTGACACAGAGCGGAGAATTGACTCTGAACGTAACTGTTTGCATCCAAAATCAATGTTCTTTTTCCCAAGTATGTATCCTTTCTCCCCGACCCTGGGACTTTCACTGGGGATGCTTTCTCCATTGGTTGGGGTGATTGTACTATGTGTTTTTCCCCCTTTCAGTCGAGTCTGGTGGTCCTGGCAAAGATAAACAAAGACAAAGCCAGGGGAGTGGTAGTGGCACCATGGTGGCGAAACCAGAGTGTTTTTGGCCAGTGCTGATGCAAAAGCAAGAGATACTTTGTTATGTCAACCAAGCGACTTGAAACAAAGACATCCTCTGCGCAAACCACTGAAACTACAGACTACTCATTTGCAAGATGTCAGGGATAGATACAGAGGGATTCTCTTCAGATGCAACCGACATCACCATGTTATCGTGGCGACTGGCCACCTGTCAATTGTATGAAGGATACATCACTCCTTCTAGACCGTACGCGAGTGAGAGATCGGTGGATCATGTCTCACCGCCGCTAGCCGAGGTAGTCAATTTTCTTGCATCATTGGCACTCAATGACCTAAGCTATAAAGTATTCCATTTCTCTTGGCTTGACTTCGCAAACGAAGATTCTATAGGGCTTGCCCACGTCGTCTGCAGGCATTTTCGTGGCTGCGGAGGCCAATCCGGGACAGGCAGGTTCGACCGCAGTGGCTGCAGGGGAAGGTCTGGTCAGGGTTCTGAGTTACGGCAACTCTGTTTTTTCTCCTGAGCCGCTTGTCCTTAAGGTTAGCTCTGCGAGAGTCCTCAAAGGAGACGGCTGCCTTGTATATGGTGGAGCGCCAGGTGTCACGGTCCGCAGCAAGCGAAGACCACTGGCGGTGGTCGATTTGGCAGGCACTAAGTGACTTCTTGAGACCGTCTTTGTATCTCTTCTTTGGTGCCCCTCTGTCTCGGTGTCCAGTGGCAAGCTCGCCGAACAGAGTGATCTTGGGTAGGCGATGATCCTCCATCCTAGAGACGTGCCCCGCCCAGCGAAGCTGTGTCCACAGCAGCAAAGCCTCGATGCTCACAGTTTCCACCTGTTCAAGGACCTCGACGTTGGTGACATAGTCACTCCAGTGAATGCTGAGGATGGTACGCAGGCAGCGCTGGTGAAAGCGTTCGAGGAGTCGTAGTTGGTTGCGGTAGAGGGCCCAGGACTCGGAACCGTACAGCAGGGTGGTGTGGACGACAGCTCTGTACACGCTGATCTTGGTGCCTTTTTTCAGCTGTTGATTGTGCCACACCCGCTTGAATAGTCGCCCGAAAGCACTGTTCGCTTTTGCCAACCTGTTGTCCAGCTTCTTGTCCAGCTTGGCGTCTGACGTGATGATGCAGCCAAGGTAGGTAAACTGGTGCACTGACTTCAGTTCGGACTCGCCGATGGTGATGTGGGGAGGGCGATGCTCTGCCTTGGGTGCCGGCTGATGAAGGGCCTCTGTCTTTTTCTGACTGACCTCGAGTCCAAAGAGCTGGGCAGCATCTGCAAAGGAGGACGTGATGCGCCGCAAGGCTCTCTCTCTGTGTGCAACGAGGTCAGCGTCATCAGCAAAGAGCAGCTCACGAATCAGTTGGTCCAGAGTTTTGGTGTGGGCCTGCAGTCGTCTGAGGTTGAACAGGCTGCCATCGAGACGACATCTGATGTACACTGCATCGTCATCGTCGAGGTCCACTGTGGCCTGCTTCAACATCATGCTAAAGAAGATGGTGAAGAGGGTTGGTGCCAGCACGCAGCCCTGTTTCACGCCGCTGATAGTGGGGAATGGTTCTGAGAGGTTACTGTTGAGTCTAACCTGGCCTTGCTGTTCCTCGTGGAGCTGGACGATCATGCTGAGGAACTTTGGGGGACAGCCAAGTCGCTCCGGGATCTGCCACATGCCTTGCCTGCTCACAGTGTCGAACGCTTTTGTTAGGTCGACAAACGTTACGTACAGCCCTTTGTTCTGCTCGCGGCACTTCTTCTGAAGCTGTCTCAGTACAAAGACCATGTCGGTGGTACTCCTGTTGGCTCTGAAGCCACACTGGCCCTTTGGGAGGTGGTCTTCAGCGATGGCAGGTACCAGCCGATTCAGGAGCAGCCTTGTGAGAATTTTCCCGGCAATGGATAGCAGGGTAATACCACAATAATTAGAGCAGGCAGACTTCTCTCCTTTGTTCTTGTACAGGGTGATGATGACTGCATCACGGAGATCCTTTGGTAGTGTTCCTTTCTCCCAGCAACAGAGAAAGAGGTCATGGAGCTTGTTGTGCAGTGCTGGGCCTCCATGTTTCCAGATCTCTGGCAGGATTCCGTCAATGCCTGCTGCTTTGCCACTCTTCAGCTGGTGGATGGCTGTGAGGGTCTCTTCGGCGGTGGGCGGTTCGTCCAATTCAACCTTTAGTGGGAGCTGTGGGATTTGGAGGATGACTGTTTCTTGAACAGTGCGCTCAGCGCCGAAGAGGTCCTGAAAGTATTCCGACCAGCGGTTCAAGATGGAGGTATTATCTGTGAGGAGTGCCTGTCCATCGGCGCTTCGCAGGGGACTTTGTACCAGGTGCCTAGGGCCATACACTGCTTTCATTGCTTCATAGAAGCCCCTGTAGTCACCGTTGTCAGCGCAAAGCTGGGTCCTCTGTGCCAGTCTCGACCACCACTCGTTCTGGAGCTCTCTAAGCTTGATCTGGAGACTGCTGCAGATGAGGCGAAAGGCAGACTTCTTCACAGGGCAGGAAGGCTAGGCTAGGTGGGCCTGTTGGGCGGCTCTTTTTTTTTGTTGTTGCTAGAAGTTCCTGGCTCTCCACGTCGTTTTCGTCAAACCAGTCTTTGTTCCTCTTTCTAACAAAGCCCAAGACTTCCACAGAAGATTTTACAATAGCAGTTTTCAGTTGTTCCCAGAGTGTTTCAGGGGAGGAGTCTGCTGGATCAACTGTGTCTTTGAGCATGCGCTCTAAATCTGTCTGAAGGGCAGCTTTCTTGTCGTCACGCTGAAGGCTGGCGACATCAAGCTTTTTCTTGGGGGGGGGGGGGGGGCTTTTCTTGGGCTTCAGCTTGAGGTGGAGCCTGAGTTTGCAGCGGACAAGGCGGTGGTCAGTGTGGCACTCTGCGCTGGGCATCACTCTGGTGAGGAGGACGTCACTGCGGTCCCATTGACGCACTAGGACATAGTCGATAAGGTGCCAGTGCTTGGAGCGAGGATGCATCCAGGTGGTCTTTCGACGGTCCTTTTGCTGGAAAGTAGTGTTGGTGATGACAAGTTGCTGTTCTGCACAGAACTCCAACAGTAGGCGGCCATTGTCATTGCAGTTCCCAACGCCATGCTTACCGAGGACTCCTTTCCAGGCTTCAGAGTCTTGGCTCACTCTGGCGTTGAAGTCGCCAAGGATGATGACTTTGTCTTCTGCGGGGGTGCTCTGCACGAGGCTGCGCAGGTCAGAGTAGAACTTGTCTTTTTCTGCAGGCTCTGCCAGGAGGGTTGGGGAGTACACACTTAGAACTGTGACGTATTGATGGTGTCTCAGTGGGAGGCACATGGACATGATGCGGTCGGAGTGATCCATTGGTAGGTTTTCCAACTTAGTCGCAATGGGGGTCTTGACCATGAAGCCCACGCCTGAGAGCCGTCTTCCTGATGCAGGCCTGCGTGACCAGTAGAGGATGTAGCCAGCGCCAAGTTCTTGGAGGCTGCCTTCTTCCGGGAGGCGTACTTCGATGAGCGCGGCGATGTCGATGTTTAACCTCCGCAATTCATGGGCAATAAGGGCGGAGCGACGTTCAGGGCGTCCGCTGTCTGCTGTGTCGAGCATGGTTCGGATGTTCCAGCATGCTACGTTGAGTCCGGTCGTGGTCGTCATGAAAGTGGATCCATTGTTTGCTATAAAGTATAAAGTATAATGCTATGGCTACAGAAGGGTCAGCGCTCAGCTGTTATTTGTGTAGATGGAGTTCCGCTAGGGTCTACTAAAGTGATTAAGAGATTCATGAAGGGTGTTTTTGAGAGAAAACAGTGTTTCCCAAATACCATAGCACATGGAATGTGAATGTAGTGTTGCACATGCTAAAGACGTGGGTGCCTCTAAACAAACTTACGTTCGGCAATGAACTCACGCTAAACTGGTAATGCTTATTGCTTTGCTCTCTGGATAGAGGTGCCAAACGCTACGAGCGCTAAATGTTACTAACATGCAAGTGTACATGTTATGTAACTAAGCTGTTAAAACATTCCATATGGGGAAAACATCATTGAATTTCATGCTTTTCCAACAGTCAATTCTTTGTATGTGATTCATACGTTAAAAATATTTGAAACAAAAAGACAGACTGGAGCTGACGGACAAAACAGGTTTGTTTGTTGCAATCCTCGCTCCGCACAGCAGGCCAAGCTCGAATACTGTGGCCAGGTGGCTAAAATGGACTCAAAAGATAGCACAGATGGACACTGTGCAATATTCTGCTCAGTCCACCAAACTGGTCAGAGCCTCAGCAGCATAAGATATGGATGCTTCCATAGATGTCATCACGAAAGCTGCGGGATGAACGTTATTATTGCCGGGTTCCGCGTGTGAAACTCACCTTATGTCGGGTGGTGATGGACAGGTATCTGGCAAAGAAGTAGAGATAAGGCTGCTTGTCATTTCAGCATGACTCAGCCTTTACGCTCATTACCACTGTTGCTCTCAAATCTCAAGTGCACTTAGTGACGGGATACAGGAAATGAGTAAGAATTGTTAGCAATACAGCGAGACTTACCTGTAAGGTGAAGCTGATTGCAAATTCTTACGAATTTCTTGTAGACCGGAACTAGTGCATTTGAGAAACGCGCGCTACCTATCCCCTCAGTATTGAAAGACAGCTCATACCACTGAAGGAACCCCGGAACAAGTGCACCTTACAACGAAGTGAAAGGGCAGGGTAGAGCGCAGTGCTCTTCAACACAGTGTGGGGTGGGCAAGTGCACTAGTTCCGGTCTACAAGAAATTCGTAAGAATTTGCAATCAGCTTCACCTTACAGGCAAGTCTCGATGTATTGCTAACAAACTGTGAGCATAAAGTTACGGATCCATAAGCACGAATCCGATAGGAATACGATTCGAACCCGATGAGGTGATGCAATTTTCCTTCAAAAATTGCCTTCATTTTCGTTCGAAGCCGGATGCGAATTTGTGTCCGCATCGGGCGTATGGAAAAACACAAACATGAAAAGAACTTGCACGGACCTTCCTCTTTGGGACCCGCTTGGGATTCGGATGGGGTTCGTATCGGATCCGTGTTTATGGGTCGGCGCCTGAAGACGAAAAGTCAAAAGACAAAACACACGGCACGGAACGTGTGTAAAGCAATGCGTGGAGCAGTGTCTGACGTTATACAGCATTCGCCAGGATGTCCGTTTGACAGGAAAGCCAGATTGTCATTGTGCATTGTGCGTGACTCGTTTTGGGGAGTCTTTGGTTGCAAACGAAACTTCACCATATATTACACGACGATTTCCCACAGTGAGCCCTAGCTCTCACGCGCCGCTCACCTTTGGCCTGTCTATGTATAAGGGGTCAGCTGCATGAGCGAGCTTAGTCCTGCGCCAGCCACTAAGCAAGGTGCGCCGCTATAGCGGCGCAACTTGCTTAGTGGCTGGTGCAGGACTAAGCTCGCTGATGCAACTGGCTCCACGTGTACATCAGTATCCAAACAAAAAACGCCTATCGGCGTAAAACAATGGCCAAAACTACATTTTCTCATACACACGATGAAGCCCCACTGAGGAATTCAAAACGAACATCGACGTAACGAGGTTGACTCATTCCGAAAAAATATCTATCACTCGTTGAACTGTTTAATTTCTTTATGTGTTTTGGCGATTGTTTCAGATCGTGAACGGGCCAACCAATGCTGACACCGGCCCTAGGGCCTTTTGCTCATCGGCGTTTGTTGTTTTTTTTTCTAAAAAGAATGTGGACGATAGTGTGGGTTGCTTCCTCCAGGGACGACAATAAGTCGATCGATCAATCAAGCAATTATTCAATCAATCAATCAATCAATCAATCGATCAATCGATCGATCGATCGATCGATCAATCAATCAATCAATCAATCATCTAGTAATCCAATCAATCAATCAAATAAACAACCAATCTTTTAATCTCTACATTTTTATGGTTATTTCTGTCATTTCTATTTCACATCGCGATATACCGGTGCGTTTATACCGAGGTTGGCCTGTAGAAGAACTGTCACAAACAGGCATCTCATGTCTACATGTGTGTGGTGATTTGAACGTAGGAGCCGTTACTCATTTCTCCGTCAGAACATACGTCACTTCCTCTTCCGCTGTCGAATGACTTAAAAGATCCCTTGCTACTGAAGATAACCGCGTTGTAGTCGGGGGGAGGCAGGTCAGCCTGTGATTTACCCTCAGGGATGACGATCTCCTTCTCCAGTTCGTTTTCCTTGATATCCTGCAGAGACACGGGACACATAGTTAGCGACACGATTAGATACCATGCAATGTCATACAATATAATGCGTTGCTCCGCAACCCAGCCCAATACAGCCAAGTTCAACACAAGGAAGCCGCCGATAGGATTGACCCAAACCTAACGCAACCAAACCCAACCAAACGCAAAGCAATGCAACTCTTTTCCACCCAACTCCACCCAGCCCAACCCAACCAAAAGCAGCCAAAATCACAACCCAGCGCATTAAAATAAAAAAAATTATAAAAAAAAAAAAAACCAGCACAGCTCCAAAGCAACGCAACAAACCCAACGCAAACGTTAAGCAACATATGACAAAACAACCGAAATGAGCTCAATCCAAATCATCTCATCCCAAGCCAAAGAAAAGCAACCCGCCCCCAACCCAACCCAACGCAATGCAACACAACAATTGCAAGCTCATCAGTTTCGCAAAAATGACATGATCTGCAAAGTAAGTAACGATTTTCTAGATTCACGATCTGAAATTTATTAACCCTTTGACTACCGACAGCCAAAGGGTTAATTGTTGACATATTCGTGCGAAGCGCGCTGCCAGAAACATTCCATTTCTTTTTTTTATCAAAAGTTATGTGACATTCTAGCAGATGCGTCACTGTGTACCTCCGGGTTGGGGAACTCTTTGTGACAGCGGAGTGTTCTCCGCCAGGATGCTGGCAGGCAGCAGAAGAGGCGGTCAAAAATCGGAATCAGATATTTGGGATCAATGTCGTCAACGTCCATCGGTCCTGCAAAAACACAAACAGCCAATAAAAAAAACGTCGAGTTAGTAAATTCGGGCTAAGGTCTTGAGGCCAGTCGTGCGGTTCCTGTTCATAGCCACAGTAAAAACGCACGCAGCCAACCAAATGTCGGGAATGAGCCGCTGAAACACTTAGAGACTAGTACGTGCAGTAAATGTGTTCTTTATCTACTGGACCAGCAAACAGGCAGGCAGGCCGTGAACAAAATAATTATAATGCAAATTAGAATATCCCAATGCATAAAAGGCCATGGGGCCGACATCGGCCTACGTTGGCCCGCGCACGGTCGTGGCGGGCCAACGTAGGCCGACGTCAGTCCGATGACCTTTTGCGCATTGGGGTGATGGTCGGGGTATGTATTGTCTGTACACTCATTGGACCAGAAAATAGGCCAAAGACACCAATTAGGGACCGTGGGGTGAAAAAAAACATACTAGAGTTGTGGAGCAAATAAGGGTCTGTGCAGACAACAATGCTTGGTCCTGCAAAAAGCAGCCAGTCAGCTAGTGGCTGTTCCAACAAAAGTACCAGAGATGAAACTGATGTTAATCCACCCCATCACAACAGCAGTGGCTCTTCCAACAAACGTGACGACTATGTGATAAAACTGACATTGAGCTGACCAACCACTAAACAGTGGCAGTTCCAATAAACGTTCACATGACAAAACCATCTGTAATTCTAACGGGACAGCGATTGTGGCTGTTCCAACAAATGTACTGGTGATAAAACTGATAAATAGCCGCCCCGCTTAGTAACAAACCCGGTTCTCTTGCACTCTCACAAAGAAGGGTGGCAAGGCAGAAGTTTAGGTTTTTAGAGTTTTGAGTATTAAAATATTCTGACTTTCGTTTAGACTCTGAATTTAGTTTAGACTCCCAATATCAAACCAAACCGAGTTTCCAGTTTCACCGATTTACGACGACAAGGCCCACACAGTTCAGACAGTTCTTCACAACAACCAACGGCCGGCCACCAGTACCGTTCGAACAAACGTACTCGTGATAAAACTGATAATAAGCCGCCCCACTGCAGCAACAGTGACTGTTAAGAAAAGACTACCTGTGATAAAAATAGCCAAAGGCCATCCCACAGCAACAGAGGCCGTTCCAGCAAACGCACCTGTTACAAAACAGACGTTTACAAGCTAGGCTGTTCTAAAAAGCTTACCCGTGATAAAACTGACGATAAGCCCAACGACAATGACAGTTGCTGTTCCAATGGATGGATACCACAGGTAGGACACGGTGTACAACAAGCTTATTCCAGAACTGCCATTAACAAACAAACAACATGGTTGGTTACGTCAAGGTGTTCTACCGAACAAAAACACGAATTGCCGAGCGCGCATCATGCAAAAAGAGATTATCCCTTTGACTGTCGATAGGTCGTTTTGTTGAGGTGATTCCTGCAGGAATCACCTCAACAAAATGACCTATCGACAGCCAAAGGGTTAATTTTACAATATTTCCACTTCACCCAACTGCACTGGAGCCACCGGTTCTGTAACGTTGTCGGTGGCTGCTGGAATACAAATCTTTTACGGTGGGTTCTTCAAAACAATTATTTTATGTACATTTCGTTGACAGGCGCCAAGGTGGTTGTGGCGAGGGTGGTGAGCGTTGTGGCCCCTGTTGCCATTGTAGTCATGGTGGCATTTTCATTTTCAAGGAAGCAGCTGTTGGTGGGCAAGGGGAGGCCACTGGGGCTGGAGGGGAGGTTGTAAGCGCCGATGCTGATCCACAGTGGAAACACAAGCCCCAGTACACCACCTGCCACGGCGCCCTGTTGACGGAAACACCACTACCGTCAGCATTTCCGTGTCAATAAACGTCATAGTAATCTTCGTCATCATAGTCTTTATCATCGGAGTCTTCCTCGTTATCACAGTCGTTATCACTTATCTTTGTCGTTTACATATACGTTGTAAGCATCATCGTCACCTTCGTCGTGGTCGTCATGGTCGTGCTCGGTATATTATCGACGTCACCGTCGCCATTATCATCGTCTTCATCATCATCGTCGTCATCGTCTTCGTCATCATCATCGTCACCATCGTCGTCGTCATCATCATCCTCGTCATCGTCGTCGTCTTCGTCACCATCATCCTCGTCGTCGTCAACATCATCATCATCTCGTCATCATGATCCTCGTCATCATTGTCGCGGCAGTCGTCATTTCCATCATCAATATAGTCGTTGTTGTTATCGTTTGGGTTGTTGGTGATGGTGATGCTGATGTTGCTACTGTCACACCACAATCACCATGTTGGTTTTTGTCATGTCGGTTGAATAGAATGTGTGCTTGTCTGTCATTCTGCACCTCACAAAGAGGGAGGTTTGGGGTGAGAAGTGTTTTATGTCTCACTATACACAGGTCACATATGCCGCATGCAGATAAGCGACAGTATGCCTCGGGATACACCTCACAAAGGAGAAGTGTTGTGGGAAGTGTTTTGTGTCCCATTCGAAACGTGTCGGATAAGGATACGCGGCTTGCAGCCGCGTATCCTTATCCGGCACGTCTGGAATGAAATAGATGTATGTACTTACCCAACCGTTGGCCCAAGGAAACACTCCTCCCAGAAGAAACAAACCCAGGATAGGGCCTGAGGCAGCACCAGTGAAACTCAGCGATGCCTGGGACAAACCCACAATATAACACCGTCACATTTGTGTCGAACGCTACGATTGGTCATCTGAATAAAACGCGCAGGCTATAATACCTAAATAACACATCGCCAACTGTATGTCCACCTTAAAGATTGGTTAGCTGAATCAAATTACAAGTCATGAAAACTGGCAGTAAGCACAGGTAAACGCCAAGGTCCTTGCATACTGTTAGCCCTCTCCTGTCTTTGAGGGAGCACTACCTACTTTCTCTGACCTGATTCCGATGTAGCAACAACTAGTCTTATTGTAGGTGTAGCCAATACCTGCAGGACTGTCCCTCCGAGTCCTTGCGCCATGAAGGCCATGCCAATCCCCGCTCCGCCATAAATCAGCACTGAAAAAAACAGGTTGACCCATTCAGCCCTGACGCACTACAGCAGGAGATGAGTCGACCATGATAATTCAAGGGTAGTGCCAGATCAGCTTGGCGCCTGTCGGCGGGAATCTGTCTGTCTGTCTGTCTCTGTCTCTGTCTCTGTCTCTGTCTCTCTCTCTCTCTCTCTCTCTCTCTCTCTCTCTCTCTCTCTCTCTCTCCTCTCTCTCCTCTCTCTCTCTCTCTCTCTCTCTTTCTCTCTCTCTCTCTCTCTCTCTCTCTCTCTCTCTCTCTCTCTCTCTCTCTCTCTCTCTCTCTCTCTCTCTCTCTCTCTCTCTCTCTCTCTCTCTCTTAATCTTAATCGCCACGCGGCAAAAACATCAACGCCGACTACAGCCATTACAATTACAATTAAACGCTGAACCTGTTGAACAAGTCACTGAG
>BTPG01000002.1:8412819-8425319 GCA_036245525.1 Semisulcospira habei | reverse complement strand
AATCACGGATTTCGCGTCAGAAACCACTTCGCACTACATAGGCAAAATCACGGATTTCGCGTCAGAAACCACTGCGCACTACATAGGCAAAATCACGGATTTCGCGTCAGAAACCACTGCGCACTACATAGGCCGAAGAACAGGAAGTAAATGGAAACTAAATGGAAACTAAATGGAAACTACATGGAAACCAGACACAGTCAGAAAGAAGGTAGGGCCAACAAGAGACATATATAATCGTCAGCACCTGCGGCTAGGGGTGAGGGGGGGGGGGGAAGGGGGGAGGAGGTGGGTGGGTGGGGGGGGGGGGGCTCATGGATTTCAATTTTTTGCAGCTGGGCAGCGTTCAGAGAAAAAACCCAACGAAGAAAGAAACACGCTTAGAAAAGACAGTTACAACACAGTGTATTAACCCTTGGCGTACCGGTAGAGGTTTTTGACGCGATGATTCCTACAGGAAGGGTTAGGGTTAGCCCTACAGGAATCTTCGCAACAAACAAAAGGTTATATATCTCAATTTTTGTTCGGGGCTGTGGGGGTAGGTGTCTGGGAGTGAGGGGGGTAGGGGGGGAGGGGGGTGGGAGGGGGATGAGGGTAACGTTTGATTTGCTCCGGCAGCTAAAGAGTTAATAATTTGATTAACATGCCAGTCAATTGTGCGCACGACGAAAATGACTTTTCGTACAGGTCAATTCGATCCCAATTTTTTTTTTTTTAATTTAAAAAAAAAAGAAGTTATTTTTCCCTTAAAGGGCAAGCTCTCGTCATTCTTTAACCCTACCACTGCCACTGTTTCGCACATTCTGTGCTCACGCAACGTCAAAGATCCGCGGGTGACCTTAGAACATAGACACAAAGTGGTGTCAGCAGGAGGCATAGATCCTCGTGAGCCCCAGCAACTGTCGGTGGACAAACATTTGATTTCTGACATATTCATGTGTTCATTCAACGGGAAAGATCACCCAGTGCACAGTCGTGCGAGCAAGAGGCACAGATCCTCATGAGCCCCCGCAACTGCGGGGGCTCATGAGGATCTGTGCCTCTTGAGGTTGGGTGTGGCTGTGCCCGGGTTTAACAAACAGAACAACATAACAACTTCGTCAGTCCTGGCACCCTCTCTTTCTCAGTTAATACGACATCCCACAGCTCTCTATTCCTCGTAGCATATCCGCTACGTAGACGGCAGCGGAAAGAAAGAAAGTGCCTGAGTTCTGCCCGTATATGGCAGAGACTCTAAACGCCCAGGGCTTAACGTCTTTTGTCCACCACGAGGGTGATTTTAAAGACGGTAAAGGGCCTGGACAATTGTGACCCCAGCTGGATTCGATCCCGCGACCTTTCGGACGAGAGTCAAACGCTATACCACCGAGCCACCCAGCTATTCCCCCCCCCCCCTCCCGACATCGCCCCCCTTTCCCCCCTCCCTCCCCGTTATATGGCTAAAGCCAGCGTGTGCATCTTTTAGGAAAGCGAGATTTTTATTGTCATACAAAGAAAATCTCGCTTTTCTCTTGCCGTGAGATGGCTTTAGTCGCCTGCTCGACGTTAAACCCTAATAACCACTGGACTAATTAAGTAAGTAAATAAGTTAGTAAGAAAGTAAGTAAGTAACTAACTAACTACGTACCTACTTACCTACCTGCCAGACTAACTAACTAACTAATTAACTAACTAACTAACTAACCAGCCAACTACGTACCTACTTACCTACCTGACAAACTAACTAACTGCGTAGCCAACTACATACCCACCTACGTACCTACCCACCCACCTAACTAACTACCTAACAAACCAACTTTCTCAAAACTGGACATCATGGGGTTTCTGACTGTTGATATGTAGCGCATGGTGGCAGTGACAAGGTAAATCGGCACACGTCGTTTAAAACAAAAATAAATAAATAAAAAATTCCGACTGTGCCCTGTGGGCTACAATCGAAAAGATTTTTCTCTTGTTTTGTTTTGTTTTGTTTTGTTTTGTTTTGTTTTGTTTGGGTTTTTTTTTTTTTTTTTTTTGTTTGTTTTTGTTTTGTTTTTTGTTTTTTTTTTGTTTTTTTGTTTTTTTGGGGGGGCATTTTTTTTATGTGGGGGAGAGAGGTGTGTGTTTTTTTTTTTTTTTTTGTTGTTTGCTTGTTTTTTTCTTTTTTGTTTTGTTGTTGTTTTTGTCTTGGCACTTACTTTCTGGCATCAGCGAGGGAGGGGACTGAGCAGAACCGCTGGACGCTGGCCTGGTTACACCCGTAAGTGGCGGTCCACCCGACCATACCCCCGATAATCAGGGACCAGAAGGAGTGACGCTGGGTAGGGTCCGGGTTGAAGCTGCGACCAAAAGTTAAACTTCGTCTAATACACATACCAAAGGAGACTACTTAGAAGTGGACACACAGTTAGATATCTGTGTGTATGAGGTGGACACACATTTAGATCTCTGTGTGTTAGAGCTGGACACACAGATAGATCTCTGTGTTAGAGGTGGACACACAGTTAGATCTCTTTGTGTTTGATATGGACACACAGTTAGATCTATGTGTGTTAGGGGTGCACAGGCAGTTAGCTCTCTGTGTGTTAGAAGTCGACACACAGTTAGATCTCTTTGTGTTCGATATGGACACACACTTAGATCTCTGTGTGTTAGGGGTGGACAGGCAGTTAGCTCTCTGTGTGTTAGAAGTGGACACACAGTTAGATCTCGGTGTGTTAGAGGTGGACACACAGTTAGATCTCTGTGTGTTAGAGGTGGACACACAGTTAGATCTCTTTGTGTTCGATATGGACACACAGTTAGATCTCTGTGTGTTAGGTGTGAACAGGCAGTTAGCTATGTGTGTTAGAAGTGGACACACAGTTAGATCTCTGTGTGTTCGATGTGGACACACAATTAGATCGCTGTGTGTTAGAGGTGGACACGCACTTAGGTCTCTGTGTGTTAGAAGTGGACACATAGTTAGACCACTGTGTGTTAGAGTGGACACATAGTTAGATGTATTTGTGTTCGATCTGAACACACATTTAGATCTCATACCTGTTCATATCGCAGTAAAAGTAGACGCACAAGACAATACGCAATACTGTTGCTAGAACATTCACTATCTAAGACACATGCATGTGCAATACGTCATACATGTACGTCAAACGTAGAAAAAAACGAAGTAACTAAATTGAGGAGAAAAAAAAACGCAATGTCAAATTAGGACGTAGCACCTCTGACTAAGTAAGTCCTCGCCAGCAACATTTATAGACAGCTCTTTTACGTCTTTTAAGACGTAACATACAGTATTTTTTATCCCGCTTGTGATGGTAGAAATGACGTAGTGCGGCTTCCTTTCTTCAAAACATTGCCAGTAAAGAACTTGATAAACACAAAAACATTAATTTCTGCTTAGTCAAAAACATTAATTTCCACTTACTCGAAGAATTTGATCCGGTCCCATTCGTAGTTCACACGCCACACTTTGTCCATTCCTCCCACCTCCACCACTCCCTGACGTCATAGACACAGACAGACTGAAACAACGTCATTAAGCAGACACAAACATCCCCTCTCTCCTCCCTCCCCGTGTGTGAAGTCATAATCATACACATACATTTTAAATACATGACGTACAGAATATAAACAGACACTTCAATATAATGATGCTTTAACTCATGCAAGGCGACCAGCATGCGGACACGCGGCGATTCGCCGCGTGTCCGCATGCAGGTCGCCTTGAATGTGTTAAAGCGATCTTCGCCATAAAGAGTTACTAGTTTGCTAAATAAACCACAAGTGATCATTTCGACCGATACAATGTGGCAAAACGAATAATTCATTTTGTGTAACGACATAATTTAAACGGTTTCTTGAGAGTAGTTTCTCCCATAGAAGTAGTGCGGTGCCACCACACTTTACTCTGCCTGAATAATGTCGCATTGCAAGGAAACGGTCTGTAGTGCGGCGGAGACTGAGCAACCTGTATCACCCCAAGTGGATTGAGACAGCCGTGTTAACACATGGTCGGGAAAATCGTGAGAGCTGTATAAAATGTATTACACCTTGACTCTTATTAATGACGTATTATGAATGTGTCTTGACGCACCTTAATGACGACAGCCAGCAGCCCAGCCAACATGATGACAGACTGAAATACGTCAGTCCACACCACTGCCTTCATGCCACCCTGTTTAGTCAAACATACGCAGTTAAATCTTTTACGTCAAACCATTTTATGCCATTATACATACAAAGACACAAGCTAATAATACAATCAAATCATTCAATAAAACAAATGATAACAAATCCAAGTAAATTATAGGTATAACCCTACAACGAGGAAGTTTAAAAGTGTGTAATAAAATTACCCTCCTCACTGCCGAGGAAAAGGTAGACACTGACAAACTGTACGAGGTATAGAACCTCATGTGTCCCCGCTGACGCGGGGACACATGAGGTCCTATGCCTCTTACTAGTCCAGTTTATATTCTTGCTCTTCAGAGAGAGCAGGTTGTGAGAAATTAACTAAAGTTATTTTGATTTCATAATGCTACGCCATAATGATCAAGTATAAGAAATGGGTGTGTGTACAGTGAACGAGCAGACGACTCGATCAGGTGGGGAGTTTTACATACCAGAACTACTGACTTCCATTAAAAACGCGAATTTTTCACCATAGCGCTTTTCTTCGTAAATATGCTTTAATCCGGTTTATTTTGACGTCATTTATTTAGAAAATGTTATGAAGTGTTTTATGTCGTGTGCAAATAGAATGTTTAGTCTTAAAAATCGCACATCGATGGCTTATGACGTCATCGGTGACACTACCATCACAGGATATTAAAAGTGAAATAGGGAGCATCTGCAGAGGACACAGCTGAAAGCCAAACAATGTGCAGTGTCACTAGGGTCCGTGTGCATGAAAATCCGGCCTGTTTGGTCTTGACCTACTTTTCGTTTGTCAAAGGCACCTAAATAATCAACATGACCTACAAACATGAAAATCAAAACGTTCTTCATTTTTAGGTTAGCGGCCATAATACCTGATCAAATGGATATGGGTGCGTTCTTTATCTCTGTGTCAGTCACTAGAGCATAAAAATGATTTGAAAGTAATTCACATTAAATCAAATAAGATTTATTAAGAAAATGATGTGCACCGGAAGTCCTGGTTTCTTTAATGAATTTTTCGAGTCAAATTTCGTTTGAGGCAGTCAATAACATCATAAGCAATCCACACAACTTGTGTGTAAAAACATATCACAGGAAACTTGCTTCACAGAGTGTGTCCAGTTTTGCTTATTTTTTATTATTTATTTTTTGCTTATTTTCACCACTAATGAAACCCTGTGTCCTCCAAGGTATCATGGGCGATAACTCATCCATTTTTGTGTGAAGGTAGCTCAGACAGTAGGCTGAACATATGAAGTAAGCAGCAAATAACATTTTCTTGTTTTGCTGTCAGGGTGGCTCTTTGTTTGCGGGTACACTTACAGACACTTTTCGCGTTTTTATTGGAAGTCAGTATATTATAACATAAAAATGGTCCACATTTAAAGAATGCTTCAAATTAGTTGTGAAGTCTAGTGATATAAGAAACAATAAACTCAGTAGCTGAGCTGACCCTTTGCTCCACGTGAATGTCCTGTGCCTGTCTTGTATTGTGTTTGTCTTCAGAGTGAATGCGTGTGTGTCACGTGTGCGTGCGTGTTGGGTTAAGTTCGCGGCGTTTGGAGCCGATTCGCAGAATTGGGTAAAGGGACTATATAATATTCGGTATTATTATTATTATTATTATATTATATGAAATTATTTTAAATTGCGCGTACACGCGCACACATACAAGCACGCACGCACTCAAGCGCAAATAACTGCATGCACGCACGCACGCACGCACACATATACACACCCACGCACGCACGCACGCACACACACACACACACACACACACACACACACACACACACACACACACACACACACACACACACACACACACTCACACACACTGACTTGACTATTGTACGTTTGTACTTACCAGCGTGGTATAGAAGGCTGACACCAATCCCACAATGACAATCGTCGTCCATACCGGAAATCCCGTCACTGCACATGCGCATTGGCACATAACATCACATGACATTAACTCATTGGAGACGTGCAGCGTATCCGGAGGCGGCACGTCTCGAATGAGTAAAAGGGGGACGCGCATTCAACAGAAGGAATTCCTTTCAGTACTTCGACCACAATAGAGTATCGGTTGTTTTTTTTTAAATAAAGTTAACAAAATTAGTGGCATCATTAACTTTCTTTTCTGATATAACAATATAGTAAAATGAACAGCGTCATAAATCTTTGTTGATGTTGTTTTTAATAGCAAAGAAACCTAATGGTGAAACAATCTTTTTTTTCTTAATACTTTATTGCGGTCAAACTACACTTTTCTGTGTTAAATTATAATGCCAGCTGAGACCACACAATAGTTTTTCTAACGTGCGTTGACTTTGTTTACAGTGACGGCCGACCGATATGTTCTCAGTCTCGAGAAACGAAACGCTTACCCTAACCTAATCCTAACCCTACCCTAACCCTAACATTATCCTAACCCTACCCTAACCCTAACCTAACCCTAACCATAACCATATCGCTAACCCTAACCCTAACCTAACCTAACCCTAACTCTTATCGACGACAATGAACGCTAAGCATCAAATCCTAACCCTAATCATAACCTAACCCTACTCTAACCCTTATCCTACCCTAACCCTAACATTATCCTAACCCTACCCTAACCCTAACCTAACCCTAACCATAACCATATCGCTAACCCTAACCTAACCTAACCCTAACTCTTATCGACGACGGTGAACGCTAAGCATCAAATCCTAACCCTAATCATAACCTAACCCTACTCTAACCCTTATCCTACCCTAACCCTAACCGAACCCTAACCCTACCCCTACCCTAACACTAATCCTAAACCTAACCCTAAGCACTCAATAACTGACACCGACACGTTCACAGTCCCGGCTGACCGATATGTTCTCAGTCTCGCCGATCAAAACAAAACCCTAACCTAACCCTACCGTTAAACCTTAACTCTAACCTAACCGTAACCCTAACCCATTAAACCTTAACTCTAACCTAACCCTAACCAAACCCCAACCCTAACCATTACGGACGATGGTGAACGCAGAGCGCCCCTTCACTTACACAGACACGTTCACAGTTACGGCCGACCGATATTTTCTGTCTCGCCGACGGAAATGCTACTCTAACCCTAACACAGACTAATATGTTCTGTCTCGCAGATCGAAAGAATAACCTTAACCATATCCTAACCCTAATGATAACAATAACCCTAACCATAACACTAATCCTTAACCTATCCTAAATCTAACCTAATCCTAACATAACCTCACCTAACCTCGCCGATCAAAACAATGACCTTAGCCATAACCTAACCGTACTCTAAGCCTAACCCTAAACTCTAAGCACTCTGACCCTAACCTTACATTTTTCTGACACCGGCACGTTCGCAGTCATGGCTGAGCGATGTGTTCTCAGTCTTGCCGACCAAAACGCTAACCATAACCCTAACTCTAAACCCTTACTCTAAACTTTAACCCTAACTCTACATATCCTTACGAATGATTGTAAACGCTAAGCTTCCCATTAATGACACCGACACGTTCGCAGTTTTGGCCAACCGATATGTTCTCATTCTCGCCGACCGAAACGCTAACCTAGCCCTAACCTAACCCTAACACTAACCCTTACCTATCCTAACTCTAACCTAATAATAATCTAACCCTAACCCTAAACCTTACACCTATCCTAACCCTAACCCTAACCACAACCCTAACCCTTACGTGCGACGATGAACGCTAAGCGCCCCATTACTGACATCGGCACGTTCATAGTCACAGCCGACCGATATGTTCTCAGTCTTGCCGACCGAAACACTAACCGTAAACCTAAACCCAAATCCTAACCCTACCCTAAACCCAAATCCTAACCCTACCTAATCCTAAACCCTAACCCTAAGGTTAGGGTTAGGGTGTAGGGTTAGGGTTAGGGTGACAGTCACGCCGACCGCAATGCTGAGGGTCAAGTCGCGCCGCGATAACTGGCGCATTTTTTCGACAGTCGCTAGCCGTAGCTCACAGAAAGTGCGGCTTCAAGACTTGTAAATGCATTCGTACGTCCTGGCTCGATTATTGCAATTCTGTACTGGCAGGTTTACCGGCAGACCAGATTTCACGCTTGCAGATGATTCAAAACAATGCGGCGCGTCTCATCTTGAAGAAACGAAAGAGAGACCACGTTACGCCTCTACTGAAGCAGCTGCACTGGCTGCCCGTAAAATTCCACTGCCAGCACAAGACTGCAATTTTCGCCTATCGGCATTTTGACGGATCTCTCCTTTCTGCCAAGCTGTCTGTTTATCAGCCATCACGCACCCTTCGTTCCTTCAGTGAAACACTTTTAAAAATCTCGAAGCTTAACATGAAAACTGTCGGGGAGCGTTCTTTCACCTTTTTAGCCCCAAGTGTGTGGAACTCTTTGCCAATTGAAATGCGGAATCTGCCCACATTGTCAGTCACAATTCAAAGCTCACTTAAAGATTTTTCTTTTCTGTCGGGCATTTAACATTTATCTCACCTTTAGCTAACTGTTGACTGCCTTTTATTCTGATTCTAGATGGAAGTTGATGTAAGGTGTTGGGGGAGATGGGGTAGTTTAAAGTAGTGTATAATTGTGCGTGTGTCTGAGAGCGAGAGTGTGATGTTGTGCATGCGCAGTGAATACAGTGGTTTTCTGGAGAACAGCGCGATACAAGAACTATTTATTATTACTATTATTATTATATTATTATTGTTGTTATTATTATTATTATTATTATTATTATTATTATTATTATTATTATATTATTATTAGTATTATTATTATTATTATTATTATTATTACTACTACTACTACTGAAAAGACTGAATTGTTACTTTTAACTCCTTCACAGCAGAGAAAAGTGAACACGATCCAGCTGCAAGAGACATAGATCCTCATGAGCCCCCGCGACAGCGGGGGCTCATGAGGATCTATGCCTCTTGCTGAGACCAATTTGTATCCATGTTTCTTGGACGGTTGTGACTTTTCGTCGCGGAATGAACCAAGAGTTCAGAAACCCCCAAAAATGTACTTACAGTGCCAGCGAAGGGATTAAATGTCTTTGAATCAAGCAAAAAAGATCGATTCCCGGGCATTCTGTTATCGTGCACTATATCTTTGTACATACAGAGCATCCTAAGAAATTTTCTCATCGATCCATAACGAACACATTCTAAACAAAATAACATTATCAAAGTCATGCATCAGTTGAGCCAAGGCTCCGTTATGTGACTGATTCGGGGAACAAAAATTTAACTCTGTGGGCAAAATGTAAACACTGGACTTAAACCCATTTGATGCACACACAAAGACAAGAAAAAACCAAGATAAGGATTTCATCCCAAAGTCTACCGTATTTGTTTGGAGCTCTCTCTCTCTCTCTCTCTCTCTCTCTCTCTCTCTCTCTCTCTCTCTCTCTCTCTCTCTCTCTCTCTAGTCAGCACGATCCGTACACCAGCGCCGTTTGCGTATGGCGGTGGATCAAAGGCTGGGGCTGATCCAGAACACAAGCCACAGCAGCCCGGCTATGATCGCACATTAACACTCATGGGCGCCCCTTCCTACATGGCAGGCGGTCGACCTGTGTACCCCTACCCGTACCCCAAACCCCCAACTTTCCCCTATCCCCCGCCGCCCCCACCCCCTGGAGTGCCGCAGCTTAGTGAGAGTGACTGTGCCGCCTTGTTTTCGCTTCTTCAAAAGTTCAGGCCACGCGCCGGAAATTAGGACACGCGTGATAGCCATTTCGACATTCTTTGATAAAGTCCCACTGTGCGCGTTTTGTGGACCAATTATTGACAGTAATTTCCAATCTGCTATTCTCATTTCCTGATTTAAATATACTTTTTTCACTTAGCGATTTTTAAAAATATTATAGTTGTACCATTTTCTTAGACTTTAAATTTGTTTGTTTTTCTTTCTTCTTATTTTTAAGTCGTCAAATTAGCTTTGTGTATTATGAACTTTGTCGCAGGTGAACGTGCATAGTTCCTTGACAAGTCATTTTTTATTTGTTTTCTTTTATAGTTGCTGACTGTTATTTTTTGTTGACATAACCAAGCAAGAAAACCGTAAACATTCTGCTGAACTTAGACTAAGCGCGTGATAAACATTGTGTTTCTTTGCCGTGTATTCTTTTATTGAGCTTATTTAAAGCATTCTATAGATATTGATATTAGTTGATTTTTATTTTTTATTTTGTTGGATTATTTTTTGTGACCATATTAATTTTGTATTATATTTTTTGTTACATTTGTGTTTTTACCGACATGCAAAATCGTAATCTAAATACTGTTCCGAAACGAACAGACGAACTGAGAATTGGCCATCTTAACATATACCATCTAGTTAACAAGGTGCCCGATTTATCCGTGTTCCTAAACACGCCCTTACATTTTCATATTTTTGGTGTGTCCGAGTCGAGGCTTAAAAGTTCAATAAGGGATAACTCCATTTCTGTCCCAAATTTCTCAGTACTCCGCAGAGATGCCTCAAGCCCTCAACACACTGGACTAGCTATATATATATATACATAATTCAATACTTGGTAACGTCAAACGGCGACAAGACTTAGAGTCAGCTCAAGTGGAAAGCTTGTGGGTAGAAGTGAAGACATCTAAATCACCCCCCGTCCTCATTGGCTTTATTTATAGAAATCCCGCAGCCAGCTGGGACTGGTATGATGACTTCGTAGCAATGATGGATAGCGTAAATCAAAATAAAGCTGACGTTGTTCTTTTGGGCGATTTTAATATTGATCTTTCTAAATCTAAAGGGTCCAATGCTGCATGGGCGTCAACAACAGCACTATTCGGTTTAGAACAGTTAATTAAAACCCCCATTAGAACCACATGTACATCTTCAACCCTGATTGATCATATTTATGTGACAAATAAGATAAGATAAGATAAGATAAGATAAGATGGTTTATTGCCATATGTTTCCATGTACAAAACAATAAAAACATTGGAATTTATCTTGATGTCAGTTACTAAGACTAAACACACACACACACACAGAGAGAGAGAGAGAGAGAGAGAGAGAGAGAGAGAGAGAGAGAGAGAGAGAGAGAGAGAGAGAGAGAGAGAGAGAGAGAGAGAGAGAGAGAGAGAGAGAGAGAAACATCTGATACAGTTAAAAAACTGACTGTACACAATCATTCTCACTCGCCACTCGCGCTCTCTCCAATTAGTCCGGTTGATCAGAGAGAGCGTGAACAGCAAGAGGGAAAAAAACTGTTGCGGAATCTGCTGGTCCTGGTACTGATGGACCTGTACCTGCGCCCTGATGGTAAAATTTGAAAAAGCTCATTGCCGGGGTGAGTGGAATCACTGGAGATAAGACGTGCTCTACGTAAGAGACGCTGCTGGTACAGTGAGTCCATGCTAGGAAGATCTCTGCCTATGATTTTTGAAGCGGTCTTGACCACCCTACTCAGTCTGATTTTCTCTTTGGCCGTGATGGAACCATACCAAACCGTGATCGAAAAGGTGAGCACGCTCTCAATCACAGTTCGGTAGAATTGCATCAACATGTGGGCACCGAGACCGAAACTTTTCAGACGTCGCAGGAAGAACAAGCGCTGCTGTGCTTTTTGGACGATAAGGCGAGTGTTTTCCTCCCACTTCAGGTCACATGACAGGGTAGTGCCAAGAAACTTAAAGTTCTGGACTGTTTCAATGATGATAAAATATCAAATGTACATGTTCCCTCCTTAGCTGTCAGTGACCATAACCCAGTATGTTGCACAGTCTCCATGAAACTAGATAAAGAGAACAAAAAGAGACATAAAACAATTAAATATCGTTCTTTCAAAACATTTAATAACGACGACTTTCTGCGGGATCTGCGCAATACTCCTTTCAGGGACGTGTATAACCACACTTCTCCTGACAGTGCCCTGTCGTACTGGATGGATCTATTCCTTGGAGTCCTAAATAAGCATGCGCCCATACGAGAAAAACGAGTTAAGCACTCTACCCTGCCACCCTGGTTAACAGTAGATGTCAAACAGGCCATGTCATTTAGAGACAAACTTAAGAAAGAAAAACAGTTTGATGAATATAAGAAACAACGAAATCGTGTTAAATACTTAGTGAGAGCGTCAAAAAAACTGTTCTTCCAGGAAATGATTAGGGACAAAAAAGATACAGCATCGGTGTGGAAAGCCCTGAACGTTATAACAAAGGGTAAATCAGCCCCTGAAATACCATCCCATTTGTCAGCTGATATATTAAATAAGCACTTCCTATCGACAGCTGAAACACTTGCTCAGTCAGCTGCAAGTAGTAACGCAGAGTACCAAGTTCCTAGTGTACTGGAAAAATACTGTGAGGCCAAAAATATACTGCAGACATTCATCA
>BTPG01000002.1:8349717-8412319 GCA_036245525.1 Semisulcospira habei | reverse complement strand
TTTTGTGTCTTTATTTAGCAATCTGAATTTTTTTCTACGCATACGTCGATAGGAAAATCAGTCGAGTTTATAACCCTGTGTTTAGATTTTTTGTCAGCCATTTCTGAAACCCCTAATTAATACCAGAGTCAACCACAGTGTGTTCCAAAATGAGTGACATTGACACTAATAGTGACAGTCCCAGAGCTTCGGTAGTTCCTAAATCAAGCGCAAGGAGGGCGCACAGTACAGGAGATGGAACCAAGTGTTGTATTGTTGGTTGCAATGTATCATCAGTGGCATGCAGGGGACTTTCTTTTGTTGGAATTCCAAGCAAATGTGTCAGTGAAGCGAAAGACAAATGGAGATCAGCCATCATTGCTAGAATTGATCGAGTGGACAAAGCATTCAACCCAGACAAGGGCAAGATTTGCAGTCGGCACTTTGAAGATGCTTGCATCAAACGAGGTAAGTCTCTGTCATTATTCTTTGTTTCAGTGGGATGTGGGTGTACACCAAATATAGACGTCTTTTGTCTTTGAAATCAAATCTTCACCTCAATCACTGAATGAGTCAGTTTAAAAAAATTATAATCAGTACTAGTGATTTTCTTGCACAGCAGTTATGACTACTAGTCTACTGTACTGTGATGTTTTTCAAAACAGTTTAGCATTGACAAGTTGTAGCTTGTTTTCTCAACTCTTCACCAAGTAACCTACATTTTAAAAAAAATTGTTTTCTCAGGACCCTCTGGAAAATGTTCTGGACTGGTTTTTGGGAGCTTGCCTACCCGCTGGATGCCTTCGAAATCCATTCTGACGCCCAAGTCGACATCAAGGCCTGATCCAGTAAGTTTGTGTGTGTGTGTGTGTGTGTGTGTGTGTGTGTGTGTGTGTGTATGTGTGTGTGTGTGTGTGTATGTGTGTGTGTGTGTGTGTGTGTGTGTGTGTGTGTGTTAATTTGACTTTCACTCAACATATATAATACACTTGAAGTTGAAGTACAGTGGAATCCTGATAAGATCAATCTGAAAGGACCAGAATTATTCTTTTGAACTAACAAGTTTTATTGCTAACCATACACACTGCTGAAGGAAAATCACAACTTGGGCCGGAACATTATGTTGTGCCAACCAATAATTTGTGATATTAGTGTATGAGCTAAGTGGACTCACCTGTATTGTCAACTGATAAACAGTTAACCTTTTCAATGCCAACATCACTCTCATGTGATAAGTTGTAAACAAATTACCATTATCTTTCATGTGCTTGTTAATGTAAACGAAACAGACTGAGTTGTCACTGAGGTTTTCACACTGTCACATGCAGGCTATGATAGGTATTTTTGTTGTGTTGCAGACTCCGCGAACCACTGAGCCCCCGCCAGATAGAGTTTCTTACTACAACTTCGAGGAAGTCAGGAATGATGTCAGGAAACTGAAGCATCCATGGATGGCCAAGGAACAAACAGCGGAGTTTTTGGAGTTTGGTATTCCCACTGATCATGGATGGAAAATCACTGTGAGCCTCAAGGCAGAGACTGGACTGCAGGCTGATGTCAAGGTATGAGTGATTTTGAGGGAAGTTTTAAATTCATGGATGATCAAACTAGTATTAATTTGATATTTTGCAAATTCTGGCTCAGCCATGAGTAGGGTGCCTTGACCCTTTGTCTGTCAAACTCAACATTGTACATGTATTTGTCCTCGGCATGTGCTATGAGGTTCATTCTGAATCTGTCCGTTATGATTATTATCATATTATTTTCATATTTATTTTGTAGTATAGGAGCGAAACACACACACACACAGACAAATTGTAGTACAGTGAAATTTTTTGGGACAGATTATTTAGTTTTGGCACAAAAAAACAGCTTTTCTTTTGGAATTCTGTTTTGAAAACAGCCTGGGTTTGAAAAGGTTATGCTGATTCTGTAACCAGTGTGGTTGTTCATGTAAAGGCCTAATGTCAAACTGGGGATTTAGTTTTGGGATAGGTGTTTGTGTTATATTTCAAAATATGTGTAGGTAACGAGTATTACAAGTTGTTCTTTCGTAAAGTGTGTGTGTGTTATATTGTGTGTGTGTGTGTGTATGTGCATGTGTGTTGTATTGTGTGTGTGGGTGTTGTATTGTGTGTGTGTGTGTGTGTGTATTTAATCAGCGTTAGGGTATTTTTTTTACCTTTATTTATTGTTTTGCTTGGCACTGTATGGTTTATGAATTGTTTTATTAGAGATATTATTAAGTATAGGTAAACATTGTTTTTATTACCAACATATTACTTTTTATATGTGTGTTAGTACTTAGAACTTTTAACGTTAAGCTACTTTTAAACATTGTTTATATTTTAGGTTTATATATAGGTTATTTCTTAATTATGCGTGTGAGTGTGTGTGCTTGTCTGTATTTGTATTTCTTTAAAACATGTCTTTTCATATATATATAGACTATTTTTTATGATGTTTAACGTATTTTATCTCATAATGTTATCATATTGTTTAAATATGTTATCCTTGTGTGTGTATGCGTACGAGCGCTTAGAGCAAGCTATAAGTTTGGTTTTGCGCTTTATAAAATAAATTATTATTATTATTATTATTATTATTATTATTATTATTATTATTATTATTATTATTATTATTATTATTAAAGGACTAAAAAAATGCTTTTGTGGTTTCTTTTCCAGATCCTGGGACTACCAGCTGCACATTTGGCAACCAACCTGGAGAAGAAGAAACTGACAACATTCCTTCACGAGCTGCAGGAGATGCGCATCTGCGACGGGGTAAAGGACAGCTCACTGCAAGATTTTGCTGAACAACCAACTGGGACCCCAAATGGGAAATGCGGTTACTACCGCTACTTCCAGTACAAGCAAAGTGAAACTGGGCTGATGTCGCACATTTCCTGTGTGCGATCACACACCTGCAAGCTGGTCATTCAGTTGGGTGATGAACTCTGCCAAGACTGCAAATACGCACGTCGTCTCCTGAAAGAGAAGAAGGACAAACATTCAAAAAGACTGTTGCAGCCGCTTAAGGCGAATGACCCCCTTCATTCCCTGCAGCAGAGTCAGCTGAAGGAAGCCTACAAGGGTGTTTGTCAAGTGACTGTACATTTGAAAAAAGAACTAGAACAGTTCAAGAAAAAAATGGAAAAAGAGTCCGTCACAGTTTTAGGAGAGATGCACAGAGGCCTGAACAGTGTCGATGAAACTGCCATCAAGGATTTGGATGGGCTGCCCAAACTCTTCTGGGAGGAGCAGCAGAAGGCATTCAGCACCAAAAGAAATGGAATGCGCTGGCACCCAATGATGATCAGACTGGCCATTTTGCTGCATAGCAAAAGCAAAGCAAGCTACGAACTGCTCAGGAAGACCAGAGTGCTCAAGCTACCCGGGGCTGCTACCCTGCATGAGTACACAAGCTGCGACATCCCCACTGAAGGTTTCCAGCTTTGCGTCATGAAAGAGCTGAAATCTCAGGCAGACAAGCTTCCAGAGAACCGCAGGTTTGTCACCATACTTCATGATGAAATGAACATCAAGGCGGATTTAGTCTATGACCAGAGGTCAGGCGAGCTCATTGGGTTCTGCAACAGAGACACATGGACATTCAATGAGAACGAGGAGAAACTTGCCACGCACGCTCTTGTATTCTACGTGGTGGGGGTAAACTCTGACATGAAGATGAGCCTGGGGTTCTTCGGAACAAGAGGAGCCACTGCTGACCAACTAATGCCAATGCTATGGGCTGCGATAGCCTGCGTCGAAGGGTGTGGCCTGAAAGTCATGGCCAGCACTAGTGACAAAGCATCACCCAATCAGACTGTACCAGCTACACCAGACTCCAGGTGTGGAAGCCATTTGCTACAAAACCACAAATTGGTTTGCTCCTGACAGAGAAGTCTTCTTTCTCAGCGACGCACCGCATCTCATAAAAACTGTGAGAAACAACCTCGCCAGCAGCGGAAGTGGCAAGAACACCAAACTTCTTTGGAAGGACGGCAAGTACCTGCTATGGAAGCATATCGCAGCCTTGTACCATCAGGATATGCATCTTGGGCTATACAAGACAAAACTGACGATAAACCACATCACCCTGACGCCGCATTCCGTCATGAACGTGCGCTTGGCTGCACAGGTCCTGAGCCAAACAGTCGGCCGAGTTCTTCAGGAGTATGGAAATGAGGAGAGTCAGGAGACGGCCAAGTTCATCTTGCTCATGGACAGATTCTTCGATTGCCTCAACTCACGACACCTGCAAGAGGGTGATCAAAAGAGAAAGCCAGACCTGAAGGCATACACAGATGTCGACGATGCGCGTTTTGATTTCTTGCAGGTAGAGTTCCTTGGCTATCTGCAGGACTGGAAGGCTTCTGTAGCTGCCCGTCCAGGTTTCACCCGAGCTGAACAGCAGAAAATGCTACTGTCGCATCAGACCTTGAAGGGACTGGAGATGACTGTTCGAGCATTTGTGGAGCTGACTCGCTACTTGTTGAGAAATGGGGTGTCATTCGTGCTCAGCACCAAGTTCTGCCAAGATCCTCTTGAACAGCACTTTGGCTGCCATCGGGCCATAGGCAGGACAGCAGAAAACCCAAACCTCTATCAGTTCGGACACCAGGAGAATCGTCTCCGCATGGGCCGTCACGTGTCATTGATCGTGACCCCTAAAGGGAATGTGAGGGGTACATGTCCTCAACCCCCTGTATCAATCAGCACAAGTCCTCTGAAAAAGAAACAAAGAAATTAGTTTGTAGAATGCATTCGCTGTGTTTTGTGAACCCCTTTAACTCTGTATTGCGATTGTGCATCTGCAAAGTCTTCTGAAGAAAAGACAGAAATGATCATTTGAATTTTTCTGCAAGAACGCAAGTACATGGGATGTGTTCAGTGTTTTTTTTTCGTCATCTTTTTGGTGTGTTTTGACATTGTCCCTTTAAGTATTTTTTTCTTGTCACAGTAGTGGGATGTTCTTTTATTTTTTTCATCAGCACAGTTGGATGTTGTGCTTTCAAATAAAATACGGTTTCCTTGATAACAGAACTCACGATGGACTGTCTTTGGAATTTTAGAGCAGTCTTTTATTTCAATGCATAAAATGTGCACTATTTGGTACGGTTGTAATTTTTGCATGAGCTACAGACAGTGCTGTGTTCTTGTAGTTTAATGCAATATGCTGAAATTGGTGACTCAGTAATTTTTTTTTACGTAATGTTTCCTAGCTACATGTAAACCCAGTTCACAGATAGTCTTGGAAATTGCAGATCACTTTCACATCATGGCCTAAAGCCCTGCATGCAGCATCCAGTTCAGAGCATTGAACATAATACTTTCATTCAACAAATCCATTCAATGCCTCAATGCTAGCAATATTCTTGGTTCAATGGTGTGTGCAGCGCATAAGTAATATGCTTTTTGAATATGTGTACTCCCACCATGTGCTACAAGCTGACTGCTATTTTCTGTTATCATTCCTGTGAAATTATGTGCCTTATGTCATATGTTGAAGTGGGGACTAGTGTGCATTGTGCCTTTAAAAGGAATTTTTTTTTTCTTGTACCAGTAGTTGGATGTTGCTTTTTTTTCATTTCATCTTTGTGAACAGGTAGATGGTGTGCCTTACACATTTTTCATTGGCTAGTCTGTTAAATGTTAAAAGTCTTTTATGCTATTGAACAACATTGTGGTGATTGTGCACCTCGAAATATGTATGTATACTATTTTATGTGCTCCTATCTGAATGTGCTCCCCCCCGTGGGGATGCCGGGGGTTTCTGTATAAATAGTATCCCCACTTTGTGGAAATTTAGTGCTTTCAATTCCCACTGTTCCTATCATTCTCATTTGTTCTGTCTCTTTTCTAATCTATTCTTTCATTCTACTCTCTTCTTCACTAGACCAGTCAGCTACCATGTTTCTTGAAAACGCTCCTCAAAACTCCTCATTTGTATATTGGGTCAACTTGGTGGCATTGGACTCCTCTGCCAAATGGTCACTAGTGCTTTCCATGAATTGGTGTTTTTTAGCTATGTAGTCATTTTCTATGTATGCATTTAGTTACTATTTTGTAATGATGTTTATATTCTATTTTGTTTTTTGTAACCGGGGGTTCGATAAATTAGAGTGCGCCTCAGCGTCCCCTGCATGGGATGCCTTTATTGTAAAGTGACCGGCTGGTGGAGTGCCTTCAGTGTTACCGTTGGGGTTGTCTCTGCAGATCTTTTGTATGTGGATTGGGGGGGTGAGATTTTTTTTTGTGGTCCTGATTCGGCTCTTCACAGTCCGCTGGACCCCTATAAGCAATGTGCTGTTCACATACGATTTTTTATTATTCTTTGAAGATGGTTAAAGGGCCCCAACTCGAAGGCTTTGTTGTTATTGTTTATGGATGTGGGTGGGTGAAGTAGAGGAATGGGAAAGAGAAAGAGAGAGGGGGGGGGGGGCATGTTGTTTGTTTTAGTAATAATCTAGATCTACTTGATGTAGGCACAACTGCATGTGGAGCTGCTGGCCTTATAGCAACACGTACTGCCTCAGTATTCTAATATTTGGTTTCATGTGATGTCAGGTTAAGTTGTGGACTCCGTTTTGTCATCAATGCACTCTATTTTTAGCAGCACAGGGCATCACAACAAAATTATGGAATTTATTGATTTAAAAAAATTATACTATCAAAATAGTTTGTTTTTTTTTGGTAGTAATCTTATATTTTCAAGAAGGGCAACATTCACTATGAGTGTTAAAGGGTTTTGTTGCTGAAATTGTGAAAATCGGTGAAGGTGTGCCCCTTTAATGTACATTTAATGCATTTAAATTGGTGTTATTAGTGACTATTGGATACCGTGCTGTTGAGGACTAGTAGAAAGAGTGATGTTTTTCAACACCAAACAAAAGCATGTTATAACTTTTTTCATCCATAAAATTCAAAATGCCAAACTCAGATTGTTGTCATGGTTTTTTTTTTGGCTTATTGTCTGTTTATTCACACATTCACTTTCAAATGTGGTGCTTTAAATTCCCACCGTTTGTCATTCTCATTTGTTTTTTTCTCGTACTTAATCTGTTATATCAATCTACTATTTCTCTTTTTTGCTACACCGGTTACCTACCTTTTTCCTTAAAACTCTCTCTCTCTCTCTCTCCACCCCCCCCCCACCCCCCCCCCCCCAAATATTCACAACTAGTCTGACTAGAAAAACTGAAGTAAATCACACCAATCTAAACATACAGGGACAAACAAAAAGCATGAATAACCAGCACACTACTAAATAGTTACTGGCTGAAATTGTTACAGACAGCTGACATGGTATTAACCAAAAAATTATGAAGTTACTGAGAGCAGATGTTTTACAAGCACATAAATGAAACGGCCAAAATAAAAAAAAATATCCGCATGAATACCCGCACATGTACTTACAAAAATATCAAAATGGAAATTGCTGGCTGTTTCAATCAGACCAGTTATGTGACAAACACACAAATGAAGAGGATGACATCAAAACTTACTAGCAGCTTGAAATTGAGCAAGTCTCATTCACACATACATAAAATTGAGGTAGGAGTGCTGTAATCTGTACATACAGCTGAGCAAGAAACCAAGTTCAATCAAGTTGCAACTCTGGTGCAGTGTTCTTTTCCTTCAGTCTTTTTCTTATCCCCTGCTTTTCAACAGCAGTCTTACATTTCAACCTCTGCATGAACATTTTACACTCGTGGTGAACTCGAATTTTGTAAAAGAGCTGTACAATTTTGACAAAAACTGACTCTTTCCCTGCCTCACTGCGGGCATTATACGTTGCTAAGTGGAATGCAGAAGTAACAGTCTCATCTGCTTCACACCTTGCAACAAAATCTGAAATCTTCATCTGTGTCTTGTTAGTTGGGGCGTTACAGGCTTCCTGGACCTCAATCTCCAGACAGTGAAAGAAGTCCATGGCTGCTGGCTTCAGGAAGACAAGCCCCCCTCGGTTCAGAGTCTTCGTCATGCGGTTGTCACTGCAGGTTTGAATGCCTTCCTCATCACACATTTCACCCAGGCAATCAATCAGCGCTTCTTTTGCTGCTGTATCTTTCAGGCTTGCAGCTTTCTGTCGAAGTTTGGTGACAATACTGCCACCAATATACTGCACAACATCTTTTGTACCTTCTTTCAGCTGGGCACACTTCCTGGCTTTTTCCTCAAAAGCTGATTTTGAGGCTAGAGGATATGCTGCGTCAAGTAGGAGTTGAAAAAGATGCATGCAGAGCCATGCGGATGCAGCTGGTGAACCAGTCAGCTGGGTAACATCCACCATGTGCTGAATGTATGCATGGTTGTATTTACTCCATGCGTGCTCTCTGCAGCTGTGCATGAACTTGGTCTTTGCAACAACACATGTGTTCAGGAACTCCACTTTCTCCAGTACAGCAGCCCCTAAAAATAAAAAATAAATAAAACATTAATAAGGGTTATTTTGTAAAGCATGTGCTCTACAATGCATTTGAGTACATGTAAAAAAAATCCATTAATTCACTATTGGTATTATGCAGAAAACTCACTTGATACAGTCTTGAAAAATGGCCTTTCAGAAACACAAACACATCTGTCTGCCAAAAATGAACATGCCTCTTCAACGAGTTCCAGGTTTATCTGCACACAAAATAAAACTAACATTACACAAAATAAAACTGACTAGCAGTGCACAAAATGTATACTTCAGTCAAGTTAAACTCCTCTGAAACAAAAAGAAAATGTGCGCTGCATACTTTTTACTCAACTCACTTTCTTTTAAAAATAGTTGTTGTAAAAGAAAGTTACCTTGTGGTTTGCAGGTGCTCTTGTTTTGTTTGGAGGAGCAGTGTCCAACTCCAAGTCCAGCAGTTCATCTTCAACCTGAAAATCAAAACAAATGGAAGTCATTTGAACTTCAACACAGCAAATAACACAGCAAAAGCATCGACACTGCTAATGCATCAACACAGCAAATACATCAACACAGCAAATACATCAACAGAGCAAATGCATCAACACAGCAAATGCATCAACACAGCATAACATAGCAAAAGCATCAACACAGCAAATGCATCAACACAGCAAATAACATAAAAGCATCAAAACACAGAAAAAGCAAATACCATCAACACAATAAGAGCAGATAACACAGAAGCAAATAACACAGCAAAAGCATCAAAACAGCAAGGTGAATAGCATCATCAATGCAAGGTTAATAGCATCAACACAGCAAGCAAACACGGGAAGGTCACCCACTCACATAGAAGAACAGTACACGGTCCAACGCGACGGGGATAATTCGGGATATTGCCGAACTTTATATAATTATAAATTATTCAGTTTATTGCTGATTAGATTGCAACATACAGCAGCAATTTGTTTACACAAAATAAAAAAATTGCCCTATCAACATCAAAGCCAAACAAGTTTTCATAACATTGGCGAATTCCCACGGGCGTGTCCAGATAGCCTGACCACAGTGCTTCGTTTTCTGTCTGAAGTGGAATGAATATATATATATATTTTTAATGCTGTGTCTGGGATACCTGCAAATGTACTTAAGTTCTCACTTGATGGAATAAATCATAACTGTTTGAACAGTTTACTGTTTTACTTAACATGAGAATTCGCTCAACTGTAGCGTCCACTGCGGTAGCAGACGTACCGGAAGTAACTACAGCGGTCAATCGCTTCGGTCTGGCTTCGGTAGACTCTGTTAGTGGCACAACGCGTGCGCGCTGGGTCAGTCAGACGTCCATTGCTGTTGGGTCCTAGAGTAGGGTAACTGCCAATGAGGGAAGGGTGGGGGGTATGGCTGGAAAGGCGGTTGGAAGACTGGATACTGTGGCAGTCCGGGGGGTGTGGCCTGGGGCCAGGGAACGATGGGGCGGCCGTAATTCCCGTAGTAAGACGAAAAGGCGTAAGGATCCACGGCTACAGCGTCAGGTCGATGGTACAGTGGCTGTAGGGAAGGAATGCTGGCACCAGTGGTGACATCGGCATGTGAGTTCTCTGTAGAACCGGTGGCGCGAGATGTCTTGTCAGCGGGAGGCTGGCTGTTGTGGTTATTGGGGACGGGGACAGCTTGGCGAGAGACAACCGCCCTGTCACCGTTATTGCTGCTCGCCAACACTGAAGTCTCCCACCGGCGGGCACTTGCAAACTTTGACCTCTGCTCGGTGCTGTTTGTGGGACCTGGAGTTAAGTCCCGAGAATTAGAGTCAGGCCCAAAGAACAGTGGTGGGTAGGCTTGCTCGTACGTTACGGTCCGTTTGGTTACAGTGTCTTATTTATCGGAACATTGTGTATGTCTTTGGACGAGCCGTGTTTACGTTGCATACGAGTGTTAGGCAGAGCTTCATCTTCGGCGTGATATAAATACCGCTTCACCTGACGGAGCAGGACCCCTACACCTCTTTCACTTAGATGTAGTTTGTCACTGCTAAAGAGAGCAGCAGCAACTTGTCCCTGTGGTGTGTAGAAGGCCTTTTCTTGGAGGAAGAGCACTTTCTCACTGACACAGTGCTCGGCCAGACGCTAGTTTACAGTTTCTGTTATTTGTAGTGACCGTCGACCCTGGGGGAGGATTGCTATGTACGCAACTGCAGCAGAAGGAAATGCACGGCGGACCTGCTTGGTGAGACGTTGGAAGCTCTGCAGAATCACCTCCGTGTCGTGGCCCAAGGCGCAGTCGTTTGTACCCACGTGGACCACAACACGGCTGATGTCCTCACGGAGGTCACACGTCTCTAGGGTTGCAGCCAGGTCACCAGCCTTGACCCCGCGCAGGGTACGCACGCACGTGGCCCCGCTAGGATCAAGCCGGCGGCGATCCACCCGCTGTAGATTGGAGTCGCCAATCAGTAGGGCAGACACTTTACCCGGTGGCGGCAGGCGGAAGCTGAAGAGTCGCGGGGTTTGTGGCGGCCGGTCCTTGATGGGATTAGCTCCCATATCTTCGCCGCTGGCCCCACCTGCCGAAGACTCGCACGTCTCCTGACTGAACGTAACGGGATGCTCAGTAGAGTCAGCATGGGTAAGCTGCTTTTTCAGGACAACAGGGGGAGGGGAGGAGGCAGCTGAGAGAGGAGTCGGGTTTTCGAATGGAGGGATGGAGTCATTAGCGGGTGGAGGTGGTGTGTTACCCTGTTTCTGTCTAGCCAGTAGTTCTTTCTGGCGGCTGTCAATAGCGTTGACCTTTCCCATTTTGGTGATGAGTCTAGAAACTTGCCTTTGCAGATCGCTATTTTCTTTTTTGAGGGCGTCGATTTCCGCTTTCATGTTCTCGCGTAACTCCTTTTGCTGGTTTTCGAACTGCAGTTTCAGGTCTGTTATCATGTCAGTCACACTAGCAAAACAAAGAGTTCCTACCACTGGCTCAGTACAACGGTCACAGCACTGAGGGGAACATTGGGTCGAGGTGTGCACAGTCTCTGAAGTGACGTCATTTGAGACGAGGCCTTGGGCTGTTTCATCATTTACCTCGTCCATCGAACTAGCCAAAGACTTGCTAATCTCCTCGTTGCCCCCGGACACTAGACGGGGAGAGTCACGGCCAGGGAGTGTGCCCATCACAATGCTTGGCTGCTGCTTCGCTTCACTGACCACCACTGGCAATCCCTCCGCGCATGGAAACAAGGACTCCGATGCTATGAGGGAGTGGTTTAGAGGCAGCTCGTGTCGATCAGATACATCTTGGTGGTCACCTAGGGGATTAAGGTCAGTGGTGTTAGGGCGGGGCGTCGAGATGGATGAGCTACCTTTGACAGCCGCAGCGGCCTGCCCATCAAGGACCGCGGCAGAACTGTCACCGATCGCGCTGTCCTGTTGACTGGATGGAGGGGGGAGGATGGCGAGAAGTGGAGACGTAGTGGGGAAGGTGTCCACGGGGCTGCACCTGAACTTTTCAAAACATTTCTTCAACTGAAGCATGGAAATCGCTCTCTCATTACCATTACACTCTACCACACCACCGGCAGAGTTCTTGTACAGGGAAACGTGTGCCCTGTGTGGGTGGGCGAGGAATTTGACAAGTTGAAGGCATTAGTAAGCGCCATGAGCGGTGAGACACTTGAACTTTGCCCCCCACCCTCCGTACCTGAGGAATCCCATGCACTCTCCACCCCACCACCCACCCCCGTGGACACCTTCCCCACTCCGTCTCCACTTCTCGCTCTGTATCGCTCTAGTGCGAGTAAGTCGCATAGTCACATCGCTCCGTCTTCAGTGACAATTGTGTTGGCATTGTTTGGCTGTGCTGTGAGATTTTTGCCTCGGTGACTTGTGATAGTGACTTCTATTGGACTGTGATTTTTCGTTTGTGTGACATTCATTTTCCGAGAGATATCAACGTTTCTTTTTTGTTTCATCATGCACTGTTCTGTTGGATGTTAGACCCATGGAACATGGACTCTTTGTTTCTGTGTCGCTTGGCGCCAAGCAGTCAGTCAACGGCCAGACTCGAGTTTTCGCTGCCGTTAACCTATAGCATAGATCCTCATGGTGCCCGCAGATGCGAGGATGCGAAAGCGCATGAGAATCTTGGCTGCGCGAGCTGATTCAGTGACTGTTTCATCCATCGTGTAAGTTAGACGTGTTGACAGCAATGATAAACAGACCGCGCTGCTGGAAAAACTGAGGGCGGCGAGCTCACATTCCAGCTAATCAAAGTGATTAGACATTTCCGGAGTCTGAGTTAGAACTATGTGTGAAATGTAACTGACGCTAGCCCCAGTGCCTGATACTCGCTGCCATCACTTGAGCGCAGCAGCGAACTATCTCTCTCTCTCTCTCTTAGCATGGCCGCCGCGAGGCTGGCATCGGCTGTGTAAATCCACCAGCCACACCCACCTTCCACAATGGGCCCCACCACCCGCACCAACCACGCCAGATATGCCATTGACTTGGAGCATATTAAACACACCAGAGACCCTGCTCAAGTCATATTCGACACGACCCAAAACAAACTCCCTCTTTGGAGATGTGTCATCTATATGCGGTACGTCCAAGAGGCTCCCGCTCAGATTTACCACCAATGGACGGACTCAAATAAAGATCTTGTAATCATCACAGTGCCAGTCCCATCATGCATCCCTTCTCCACCTGAACTTTTCAAAACATTTCTTCAACTGAAGCATGAGAGAGAGAGAGAGAGAGAGAGAGAGAGAGAGAGAGAGAGAGAGAGAGAGAGAGAGAGAGAGAGAGAGAGAGAGAGAGAGAGAGAGAGAGAAGAGACAGAAAGAGTCTTAAAGGAGAAGGAGTTAGAAGTTCAGAGAGAGAGAGAGAGAGAGAGAGAGAGAGAGAGAGAGAGAGAGAGAGAGAGTTAGAGAGAGAGAGAGAGAGAGAGAGAGTCTTAAAGGAGAAGGAGTTAGAAGGTCACAGAGAGAGAGAGAGAGGAGAAAGAAAGAGTCTTAAAGGAGAAGGAGTTAGAAGGTCAGAGAGAGAGAGAGAGAGAGAGAGAGAGAGAGAGAGAGAGAGAGAGAGAGAGAGAGAGAGAGAGAGAGAGAGGAGAAAGAAAGAGTCTTAAAGGAGAAGGAGTTAGAAGCTTAGAGAGAGAGAGAGAGAGAGAGAGAGAGAGAGAGAGAGAGAGAGAGAGAGAGAGAGAGAGAGAGAGAGAGAGAAGATACAGAAAGAGTCTTAAAGGAGAAGGAGTTAGAAGCTTAGAGAGAGAGAGAGAGAGAGAGAGAGAGAGAGAGAGAGAGAGAGAGAGAGAGAGAGAGAGAGAGAGAGAGAGAGAGAGAGAGAGAGAGAGAAGATACATAAAGAGTCTTAAAGGAGAAGGAGTTAGAAGTACAGAGAGAAAGATAAGAGAGAGCGTTTCAGAGAGAGAAAGACGAGAAGTCTCTAGCATTTCAGAGAGAGAAGGACGAGAGGGAACATGCTTTAAGAGAGAAAGAACTATAGTATCAGAGGGAGGAAAAGGAGAGATATAGGGAGGTACAACTACAATTAGCTCGAGATGCGGGGTCTAGAGCAGCTTCAGATAGTGATTCAGTAGGCCGGGGATTACGGAATTTTCCTAGACTGCCAATGTTTAAGAAGTCTGTGGACTCTATTGACGCTTTTTTGTGTCGGTTCGAGGCTCACGCGCAGGCGTTGAGTTTGCCTTCTGCCAACAGGCCCGTTTTGCTTTCGTCTGTGCTGTAAGGCCAGGCCTTGAGATTTTTTCATAGTCTGTTTGTTTGTCTTTTTTGACAAAGGGTATTTACCCGAAATATTAATAAATTGTGTTGTCCCCGTCTTTTCTAAGCGTGTTTCTTTATCGTTCGGTACTTCTTTGCATTTTACACGCTTGGCAGTCACCATTGTGGTCTTGATTGTCTCTTTTGGCAAACGGTTGTCCCATTTGCTCGTACGTTGGGTCGAACTGTCCAAGATCGATCACACGTACGAGGCATTGTTCGATCTCATGTTGGCTGAACAGTTCTTTGGTAGCGTTTCCAAGGATCTAGCGGTATTCTTGAGGGAACGTAACCTCAAGACTACGGACGAGTTAGTACAGAACGCGGAGGCTTTTCAGCTGGCGCATCCGACGAAAAACCTCGCGCGTAGGACCGAGACACCGCCAGTCGGGATGGTCGCCGCTAACACGACTGGGGGTTACCGGGGCATCAATACCTTACGTGGAGCCCAGCTGGTTAACGGTAGAGGTACTTTATGTTTTCGACGCGGTGATCGAGGTAACAGCAATGGCGGTCGCGATCCGTACGCACGTGGAGGGACATCTTTGCGTGGGTATGGTCGTGGTCGTATTGCGAATTCGGACACTCAGTGTTTTGCGTGTCGTGGGTACGGACACTTCAGTCGGAACTGTCCTTACAATAGTGCAGACGCGCAGTCTGTTGGTTATCAGGAGCACGGCCATCTTGCTCATCAGTGTCCGAGCGTCACTGGTCGGGTAGATGGGGCTGGGCAGCTCACTCACACGGCCAGTGTTGCGGTGGCCCTTGGAGAGGAACCGTGGCTGGGCGTTTTGTGCTCGGCTGACGGAGGTGGGTTCCTACCGATAGTAGACGGGATGGTAAATGGAGCCGTAGTTACCGTTTTGCGCGACTCGAGTGCCACGACAGCGGGGGTCAGGCGTAGTTTAGTGAGGGAAGATCAGTTCACGGGCGAGACGCAGCACGTAGTTTCGTTCGGATGACAGATAGAATTGTTTCCGGTAGCCAAGGTAGATGTTGACTCCCAATTCTTTTCCGGGGAGTTGACTTGTGTTATCGATGAGCCTGTCGTGGACTTGATCATCGGAAACATGAAGTATGTTGAGCCAGGCGTAGGTATGTTCGGGTCGTTTGAGGGGCATGTCGCGAGTGGCGCTGGCGAGCGCGATGAGGATGACAAGTCTGTGTCGTTTGGGGCTGTGGCTGTGGTAGAGCCTGAGGTCGACGATGCGTTGCCGTTGCCTACGCTTCCGTCCCCACAGGCGGAATCATTCAAGGACGTGCATTACGACGCCATCTTGTCGGAGGCACAGCAGGATGAGTTAGCGGCTACCTGTGCGATATTTTCAAGGGTGCTCACAGCGGTGCCTGGCATCTGCAAGGGGCCGATTATGCACGAGATCCGTCTGAGAACGGAGGACTCGATCCGGCGGTCGCCATACCCTATGCCGTTCGCCTCTACGCGCGTCATTATTGACGAGGTGCGTTCGATGTTGCAGCAGGGGGTGATTGAGCCGTCGGCATCGCCCTACACCTCACCATGTTGTTCTGGTCAAGAAGAAAGACGGGCAGTGGAGGTTTTGCATTGATTTCCGGGCTTTGAATGTGGTCACGGTATTCGACGCAGAGCCGATTCCAGATGTGGAGGATTTGTTTACTCGGTTGGCGGGTATTCAATACTTCACGAAACTCGATCTGTCCAAAGGGTACTGGCAGATCATAGTTAAAGACGGATGTTTTCGTGAATGACCGAGTGAGTGTGCGTATGTGTATGGAATTGTGTGGCCGGCGTACAGAGCACCTCGCCCATCCCTTGTGCTATCCCCTTGGTTGTTGGTGGTGCTTTGGTCGAGTTGACTCCATGAGTCTCCTCCCCGGCAGGGCGTGCCCCCGACGGTTGAGAGAATAGTGCATATCAGTATTAGCCTAGTCTTACGATATATATTAACTAGTTTTACACCCGACTGTGATCACTAAATTAGTGACATATTTACTCTATGATAGTCTGTTTTCATTTTAAACGATATACCTTTAATTAATTTAGACTTCTTAGATTAATAGGCGTGTGTGTTGTGTCAGTGTGTGTGGGAAATGAGCGTGGGTGTGTGAATGGGTACGCATTGGGTTGTGAGATTAGTTGTTCAGTTTTAAAGTTTTGACAGTGTGTGTAGAGCATTGAAATGTGTGATAGAGTCGACCGAGATGTTTGTAATTGTAACGACACCAACACACATTCCTATGCTTTATGTCTTAAGGCAAATAGCAATAAACAGTATTATTATTATTATTATTATTAAGAGGAGGACCGACCGAAAACCGCGTTCCTGACATCCGTCGTGCTGTATCAGTGGGTCCGGATGCCTTTCGGATCGTTTCGGCACCAGCCACGTTCGCTCGAATGATGCGGTTGTTACTGAACGAGTCCGCCATCAATTTATTTGATGACATCCTGGTTACGAGCAGGTCATAGGATCAACACGTACGAGACGTTGCGTCCGTGATGTCTCGACTGCAGGAAGCGGGATTAACAGCGAGGCCAACTAAGATCTACGCTGGTTTCCGTGTGGTGGAGTTTCTTGGCCACCAAGTGGGTCGTGGGGTACTCCAGCCGGTCAATGATATGGTTAGGAAGATCCTTGCGATCCCGGTACCGACTACGAAGCGGCAGATGCGGTCCCTGTTGGGACTGATCGGGTACTACCGTCGGTGTATGCCGGATTTCGCTACGCTAACCTCGGCGATTAGCGACCTCGTCGCGGGCGACGGTAAGCGTAAACTGGTTTGGACGCCGAAGTGCGCGACCGCTTTACACCGGATCGAGGTGATCCTTTCTTGTGGGCCGGTACTCATTTTGCCGGACCAGCGCAGCCTTTCTTGGTTCAGACTGACGCTAGCTCTACGGGGATAGGGGGTGTCTTGTTGCAGGACAGAGGAGACACTTGCCACCCTGTTTGCTACGTGAGTCGAAAACTCTTAGATAGAGAGACACGCTATAGCACGATTGAACGGGAATGCCTGGCTATTGTGTGGGTTCTTTCGAAACTCCAGAGATATTTGTGGGGTTGTGTGTTTTGACTGCAGACGGATCATCGACCACTGGCAGACCTTATGTCCGGCCGTTTCCAAAACGCGAGGTTGATGCGGTAGTCGCTGACGCTGCAGGAGTTTCAATTCGAAATTGAAGGGCTTCCCGGTACACAGAACACGTTTACTGACCTCTTGTCGCGTTCGCAGTGCGATGAGAGAGTGTGTGTTGAATTTTGAGGTGGTTCAATGTTTTTGTTAGGGGTATGTGTTGAGGTTGTAATATATTATTTTTCTTGTATTCTGGATAGTACAAGTTAGTCCTTTATTGTTTGTGATAATATTGCGTCGAGTAGTCTTAAAAAGAAACTCGGTCGTTTCTTTTTTTCCCGAGGAAGGGGGAATTGTGATGAAGCTCTATGCTCGTGCATAGTGCTCACACAGTAGGGTAAATACGGTACGGTTTTTGTTAACGGGTTGTTTTGTGCCGATAGTCCGTGAGGCCCGTTGTCCACGTGAAATCATTAAGACAGGGTTAGCACGGGAGTTTAAGTGAGTTCTGTTATAGTGAGTTCTAGGCGGAAGCTGTCTGGCAGAACAGTGAACACGCTAGTACGGGCTTTCTTGTTGTATGAAACGGATGTGTTTGAGATACCTAGCCCGTATTCCAAGACTCTGAAACCTCGAATTCAGAGTGCTTGTAAAGAGTGGAGCGACGGACGCCGAGACGTCAGTCACAGGGACCTAACGTGAGGTCATCCCTCCAGCTCTTCACTCAGAGAGTGAAGCGATCGGGACCGAGATACACGAGTCAAAGCGAGAACTGCGCTACGGTACGAGTACGAGAACGTCTGTGATAAAGAAACAAGACGACGGGAAAGAGCGTACAATGAAGGACTTGCACGCCTAGACGTGAGAAGAGCCAACGTATCCAGGCAATAACATCAAACAGGTTGGAGACAGTGTGAAACTAATACCTAGCCTGGCAAGGATATTGTGTGTGTGTATGTGATGTTTGGATGCAGTGGGGAAGGTGGAGTGTATATAGTCTGATAACATTTTAAGCGTTTGTTCTTTTTATTGTGTATAAAAGTTACTTTAGAACGGGAGCCCATGTTTGTTTGTTTTTGTTTTTTTTAAACCGCATGAATGCGCCCGTCTGGGTCAGTGGCGGTGTATGCGTCTAGTGCGTGAGAGGCTGTACGTGTGACTGTGGGCAAGTCTGCGTGCGTTACAATGTCTCAAGCCCTCAACACAATAGACTAGCAGTATATATATATGCACGCTTGACGTTACCAAGTATTTAATTATATATATATATATATATATATATATATATATATATATATATATATATATATATATATATATATATATATATTATATATATATATATATATATATATATATATATATATATATATATATATATATATATATATATATAATTAAATACTTGGTAACGTCAAACGGCGACAAAACATAGAGTCAGCTCAAGTGGAAAGCTTGTGGGTACAAGAGAAAACATCTAAACCATCATCGTCCTCATTGGCGTTATTAATACAAATCCAGCAGCCAGCTGGGACTGTTATGATGACTTCTTAACAATGATGGATTACGTAACAATGATGGATAATGTAACAATGCTGGATGATGTAACAATGATGGATAACGTAACAATGACGGATAACGTAACAATGACGTATAACGTAACAATGATGGACAACGTAACAATGATGGACAACGTAACAATGACGGATAACGTAACAATGACGGATAACGTAACAATGACGGTAACGTAACAATGATGGATAATGTATCATTGACGAATAACATAGCAAATACTGATAACGTAACAATGAAGGATAACGTAACAATGATGGATAATGCAACAATGATGAATAACGTAACAATGATGGATAACGTAACAATGATGGATAACGTAACAATGACGGAAATCGTAGCAATGATGGATAACGTGACAATGATGGATAACGTAACAATGATGGATAACGTAACAATGACGGATAACGTAACAATGATGGTAACGTAACAATCATGGATAATGTATCATTGACAAATAACGTAGCAAATACGGAAAACGTAACAATGAGGGATAACGTAACAATGAAGGATAATGTAACAATGACGGATAACGTAACAATGATGGATAACGTAACTATGATGGTAACGTAACAATGATGGATAATGTATCATTGACGAATAACGTAGCAATGACGGATAACGTAACAATAAGGGATAATGTAACAATGATGGATAATGTAACAATGATGGATAACATAACAATGATGGATAATGTACCAATGACGGATAATGTAACAATGATGGATAACGTAACAATGAAGAATAACGTAATAATGTTGGATAATGTAACAATAAGGGATAATGTAACAATGACGGATAACGTAACAATGATGGATAACGAAACAATGATTGATAATGTAACAATGACGGATAATGTAACAATGATATATAACGTAACAATGATGGATAACGTACCAATGGCGGATAATGTACCAATGACGGATAACATAACAATGATGGATAACGTAACAATGAGGGATAACGTAACAACGATGGATAATGTATCAATGACAGATAACGTAACAATGATGGATAACGTAACAATGATGGATAACATAACAATGACGGATAATGTAACAATTATGGATAACGTAACAGTTAGGATAATGTAACAATGACGCATAACGTAACAGTTATGGATAACGTAACAATGATGGATAACGTAACAATGATGGATAACGTAACAAAGATGGATAAAGGAACATTGACGGATAACGTAACAGTTATGGATAATGAAACAATGATGGATAACGTAACAATGATGGATAACGTAACAAAGATGGATAATGTAACAATGATGGATAACGTAACAATGACGGATAACGTAACAATGATGGATGACGGATAATGTAACAATGATGGATAACGTAACAATGACGGATAACGTAACAATGATGGATAACGTAACAGTGATTGGAAAACTTAACAATGATGGATAACGTAAATGAAAAAAATCCACCGTGAGAAGGCCTTAGTCGTCTGCTTGGCGTTAAACCCAAATAACTAACTAACTAAGTAAATCAAAATAAAGATGACGTTGTTCTTTTGGGATATTTTAATATTGATCTTCCTAAATTTAAAGGTCCCATGCTGCATGGGCGTCAACAACAGCACTATTTGGTTTAGTTAAAAATCCCACTAGAACCACATCTATATCTTCAACCTAGATCGATCATATTTACGTGACAAATGAAGATAAAATATCAAATGTACATGTTCCCTCCTTAGCTGTCAGCGACCATAATCCAGTATGTTGCACAGTCTCCATGAAACTAGACAAAGAGAACAAAAAGAGACATAAAACAATTAAATATTGTTCTTCCAAAATAATTAATAATGGCGACTTTCTGCGGGATCTGAGCAATACTCCTTTCAGTGATGTGTATAACCACACTTTTCCTGACAGTGCCCTGTTGTACTGGATGGATCTGTTCCTTCGGGTCCTAAATAAGCATGCGCCCATACAACAAAGAAAAACGAGTTAAGCACTCTACCCTGCTGCCCTGGTTAATAGTAGATATGAAAAAGTCCGTGTCATTTAGAGACAAATTTAAGAAAAGAAATTAGAAAGAAAGACAGTTTGATGAATATAAGAAACAACGAAATCGTGTTAAATGCCTAGCGAGAGCGTGAAAAAAATGTTCTTCCGTGAAATGATTAGGGACAATAAAGATGCAGCATCGATTTGAAAAGCTCTGAACGTTATAACGAAGGGGTCAATCAGCCCCTGAAATTCCATCCCATTTGTCAGCTGATATAGTAAATAATCACTTCCTATCAAAAACCGAAACAATTGCTCAGTCAGCTGCAAGCAGTAACGCAGAGTACCAAGTTCCTAGATTACTGGAAAAAAAATACTGTGAGACAAAAGATCTGCAGACATTCATCATGCCTGATATTACCCTCGCTGTAGTCAGCAAATTTATTTATAGCATGCCGAACAAAACGTACACCAGGATGGATGGTAGGGACAACAAAATTTTGAAATGTCACTACCATATATGGTAGAGACACTCACTTATATCTTTAACCTCGGTGTAAGTACAGCACGTTTCCAATTATTTTCAAAGAGGACAAGGTAATTCCAGTCACTAAATCAAAAGATCTTGAAGATGTCAATAACTACTGTCCTATCTCACTTTTGTCGGCCCTTTCAAAGCTACTATGCAAAAACATCTCCTCTATTTTCTAGAAAAGGGTAATTTAATTAATATTCATCAGTCCGGCTTTAGACCGAAGCACTCATTTCAGTCAGCACTGACACACATTGTAGACGGCTTTCTCTAATCAATTAATAAAACCTGATGTCTGGTGGTGTTTTCTTAACCTACAAAAAGCATTTAATCTTGTTCACCATGACATTTTATTAAAAAGATAGCAGCATACCATATACGTGTAACCGCCATAGCATTCTTTAGATCATACCTAAAAGACAGAAAAAAGGTACACACCTATGGAAAATACTCTAAACAAGGTCAAGTTAACTATGGTGTCCCCCAAGGGACGATTTTGAGACCTCTTCTATTTATACAGGAAGGATCATAGCACAGAGACTGCTGTACTGAGTGTCCTTGATGGCCTGTTGGTAAAGGCAGATGAGAGATTCGTCTCTCTTATGGCCCTCTTGGACCTCGGTGCAGCATTCGACACACTTGGGCGCAGAGAAAGAACAAGATGAAAATGGAGTCAGCTTCACAGAGATGAAGACCATCATTAAGTCTGTGTACAGACCACCACAACGGCCCCTAGACAGTTACCATCAGCTGTCCAGACAAGAGCAGGTGACCATCTTTCGTCTGAGGACCGGGCACAACCGACTCAATTTCCACATGCACAGACGCTTCCACCTCGTGCCATCTCCCCTGTGCCCTTGTGGAGAAGCAGAGCAGACCGCAGAGCACATCCTCCAGGACTGTGGGAACCACCAGCCGCTGAGGGAGGAGATATGGCCGAAGCCCGCCACTCTACAAGAGAAACTGTACGGGCCTGTGGAGGCGCTACAGAAGACCACAGATTTCATTTTGAGAGCCAAACTCCAAGTGTGACGGCGTTCGAAAAGAAGAAGAAGACTTGATCATTCCATTCCAAAAAGGCTTGAGGTGACATATGGAGTGAAAGGCACTGTTCTTGACTGGTTTAAATCATATGTCAGTGGTCGGTGTCAGTGTGTTATTCTTTATGGTATTGTATCAGCTCCAAGCCCCCTTGTGTACGGAGTTCATCAGGGTTCCGTCCTGGGACCCGTCTTATTTACATTATACTCCCAGCCTTTGTCAGACGTTATTTCTGCTCATGAGTGTGACTTCCACAAATACGCTGATGACACGGAGCTGTCAAAGGGCGCACCTCCTGATGAGTTTTCTTCAGTTCTGTCAGGCATTGAAACATGCATACACGACGTTTTAACGTGGATGAATAGTAACACGCTGATGTTGAATGCTGTCAAAACTGAAGTAATTCCTGTTGGTGCTCCCTCCCGGCTCCGACTTGTAAACAGTGCTTCTGTCAACTCTGCTGGCAGCACCATTTCCTTCAAAACATCAGTTAGATATCTTGGTGTCAAGCTAGATCAGACACTGGCCATGCACGATCAAATCAGCAGTGTTTGTCGAGCCTCATTCCTGGAGCTGAGACGCATTGCATCTATCCGGCCTTATCTTTCTGAACGCGCTTCGGCTAGACTAGTCACTGCGCTGGTAACTTCCCGCCTTGACTATTGTAATTCCATCTATTCAGGTCTGCCCATGGAACAGGTATGTCGGTTGCAAAGGGTTCAGAACAGCGCTGCACGGCTTGTTCTAAATAAGCGTAAACGCGACCACGTGACACCCATGCTTTAAAAACTCCACTGGCTGCCGGTACAGTTTCGATGCCAGTACAAGATGGCAACTCTGGCATACCGTCACTTCGACGGGACTCTCCCGGCTTACCTTTCTGCTTCACTCTGCTTATACCAGCCTTCACGTTCTCTGCGGTCCTCCAGTGAGAAACGTTTGAAGGCTCCGAAGCGTAACTTGAAAACTGTTGGTGAACGCTCATTCAGCTTCATTGCACCTTCAGTTTGGAACTCGCTGCCTGTCAGTCTTCAAAATCTTTCTACTCTCCCTCAGTTTAAGGCTCAGTTGAAAACTCACTTCTTCCAGCTTGCTTTTTCTCTGTCTTAGATCCGTGGTCCTGTTGTATTTATTTGTAAATTATTTTCATATTGTCTATGTCATGTTTGACTGCGTGTGTTAGCGCAATGAGTTTTTGCCACAAAAAAGATTTTGCGCTATACAAGAACCATTCATTATTATTATTATTATTATTATTATTATTATTATTATTATTATTATTATTATTATTATTATATTTATTTATGATTTGCCTTTGCATATTATTTACACTGATGTCAACTACAACCTGTCTGCGGACGATACGAGCCTACATGTTTCGGGTATTAAAAAAAACAGCTGACATTAATCTTAGCTTATAAAGCAGTCTCAGCGAGGTTTCTGACTGGTGCAGAGTGAATCATATGGTTCTTCATCCAGGAAAATCAACGAGTATTTAATCACTACACGACAAAAACACCAACACCGACCACACCCGTTACATTTACAATTAAACGCTATACCGATAGAACAAGTCAGAGCGTAAATTCTTGGGAATACACGTTGACTAACAACTCTTTTGGGAGACGCATATAAATACAGTCTTTAAAACCATCTCTAAAAACACATCCCTGTTGTCCCAGCTTAGACAAGTAACGGATACACATACTCGTAAACTGTTTTTTCATATCCATATCAAGTCTCACGTTGATTATGTCTCCACAGTGTGGGAAGGTTGTAGTGATGTTCACATGAACAGGTTAAACCCCATATATAAAAGAGCTGTCAAAATGATAGATACGCGGCCCATTCCTACCACAGACAAATTTAGACATCTAAACATTCTCGACCTGCATCAACAACTTAGTTTTAACAAATGCATCCTCAAGCGCAAGATATTAAATAACATGACACTGCAGTTTTTAACCACCAAATTTATGCCACAGCAATAATAATAATAATAATAATAATAATAATAATAATAATAATAATAATAATAATAATAATAATAATAAGCGCATTAAATAGGCGCTTTATCCCAATTGAAAATCGGCTCAAAGCGCCGCCGCGAACTGAACCCAACAAGCACGCTCACGTGAATCACGCGCATTCACTCACACACAGTACATAAACACAGAACATTCACGTGTTGCTAAGGGCAAGCTCAAGCGAGCTACTGTAGTTTTTGGAAATTCAAAATCGTTTGTATTTGAGATTTTATTAAGTTGGCTGAAACTGATTCCAAAGTCGTGGGGGAGGAAGAGCCGGAGTACCCGGAGAAAGAACCCCCGACGGTCCGCCCGAATTAACGGTGACACTTACTAGAGGAGAAAAATCCGACGCCGGAACCCGTAATCGAACCTCGCACCTTTAGCATTGGTGGCAGGCGCCTTAACCACTGCGCCACGGACCGCCCCATAATAATAACGCGAACGGACCTCAAGAAACAATACTTTACCCCTACCTCTGCCTCGAATTGATCTTTTTAACACTAATTTATTATTTTCTGGACCGTTTGTGTGGAACACTATTTTTGCACATTTGAAGGCTATAGTCTCGCTTGAGCCGACAAAAGTGAGATGGGATGGTTGTTATTGACATCTTCAAGATCGTTTGATTTAGGAATTGGAATTATCTTGGCCACTTTGAAAATAGTTGGAATTTAAAAAAATAAACTTTTCGATTACCTGATGAGCCAAACATAACATCACTGGACATTTATTTAAACAAACCCTAATGGTTAATACGGTTTTGTTTTTTTACCACATTCTTTTATGTATAGTGTGAGTGTGTGTGTGTGTGTGTGTGTGTGTGTGTGTGTGTGTGTGTGTGTGTGTGTGTGTGTGTGTGTCTGTGTATGTGTGTGTGTGTGTGTGTGTGTGTGTGTGTGTGTGTGTGTGTGTGTGTGTGTGTGTGTGTGTGTGTGTGTAAGATAAATGTTGAGTGTTACTATTATTCTGTGTATATATGTTTTGTTAAAAAATTTATTATTATTTTGTTTATATTATCTTTTAAATTATTGTTGCATGAAATAATGTGTGTAAAAAATTGTTTTTATTGTTATTATTATTATTATTATTATTATTATTATTATTATTATTATTATTATTATTATTAAACCTATTTTATGTTGTAGATGTTAGCAACGGCAAGTTTGTAAAATGACGATTTGTTTCTGTCAAAAATTACCGTTACCGTTGATGAGTTTTGTTTTGAAAGTTTAGACACGGTCTATGTTTTGTATTGAACGTTCGGATTAGACACTGTGTTTTTATTGAACGTTCAGATTAGACACTGTGTTTTTATTGAACGTTCAGATTAGACACTGTGTTTGTATTGAATGTTCAGATTAGACACTGTGTTTGTATTGAACGTTCAGATTAGACACTCTGTTTGTATTGAGTTTTCAGAGTAGACACTCTGTTTGTATTGAATTTTCAGAGTAGACACTCTGTTTGTATTGAACGTTCAGAGTAGACACTCTGTTTGTATTGAACGTTCAGATTAGACACTGTGTTTGTATTGAACGTTCAGATTAGACACTGTGTTTGTATTGAACGTTCAGATTAGACACTGTGTTTGTATTGAACGTTCAGATTAGACACTGTGTTTGTATTTAAAGTTCAGATTAGACACTGTGTTTGTATTGAATGTTCAGATTAGACACTGTGTTTGTATTGAACGTTCAGATTAGACACTGTGTTTGTATTGAACGTTCAGATTAGACACTGTGTTTGTATTTAAAGTTCAGATTAGACACTGTGTTTGTATTGAACGTTCAGATTAGACACTGTGTTTGTATTGAACGTTCAGATTAGACACTGTGTTTGTATTGAACGTTCAGATTAGACACTGTGTTTGTATTGAACGTTCAGATTAGACACTGTGTTTGTATTGAACGTTCAGATTAGACACTGTGTTTGTATTGAACGTTCAGATTAGACACTGTGTTTGTATTGAACGTTCAGATTAGACACTGTGTTTTGTGTTGTATAAAAAGTTTAGACACTTTCTGTTTTGTATTTTCCAAGTTTAAAACCGGTCTGTGTTTTGTTATGTATTAAGTTTAGACACCGTTTGTGTTTTGTATTGAAAGCTTAAACATGGTCTGTGTTTTGTATTAGAAATTTAGACACGATCTGTGTTTTGTATTAGAAGTTTCGACACGGTCTGTGTTGTGTATTAGAAGTTTAGACACGGTCTATGTTTTGTATTAGAAGTTTAGACACGGTCTGTGTTTTGTATTAGAAGTTTCGACACGGTCTGTGTTTTGTATTAGAAGTTTAGACACGGCCTATGTTTTGTATTAGAAGTTTAGTCACAGTCTGTGTTTTGTATTAGAAGTTTCGACAGGGTTTGTGTTTTGTATTAGAAGTTTAGACACGGTCTGTGTTTTGTATTATAAGTTTAGACACGGTCTGTGTTTTTGTATTGAATTGAAAAATAGGACAATGTCCGTGCTTTGTGTTGTATTAAAAGTTTAGATTTAATCTCTGTTTTGTATTGAACGTTTCGACACGGTCTGCGTTTTGTATTTAACGTTTAGATTAGACACGCTCTGTGCTTTGTATTGTATGGAAAGTTTAGACACTGTCAGTGTTTTGTGTTATATTAAAAGTTTAGACATGGTCTGTGTTTTATATTGAAAGTTTGGCCACGATCTGTGTTTCGTATTGAACGTTGAGATTAGGCATGATCTATGTTCTGTATTGTATTGAATGTTTAGACTAAGTCTGTGCTTCGTGTTGTTTTGAAAGTTTAGACACGATCTGTGATTTGTATTGAAATGTTAGACACTGTCTGTGCTTTGTATTAAAAGTTAGACACAGTCTGTGCTTTGTATTGAAAGTTTAGACATGGTCTGTGTTGTAATGTATTGAAAGTTTAGACACGGTCTGTGGTTTGTATTGAAAGGTTAGACACTGTCTGTACTTTGTATTAAAAGTTAGACACAGTCTGTGTTGTGTATTGAAAGTTTAGACATGGTCTGTGTTTTGTATTGAAAGTTTAGACATGGTCTGTGTTTTGTATTGAATGTTTACACACGGTTTGTGATTTGTATTGAAATGTTTGACACTGTCTGTGCTTTGTATTAAAAGTTAGACACAGTCTGTGTTGTGTATTGAAAGTTTAGACACGGTCTGTGTTTTGTAGTGTATTGAATGTTTACACACGGTCTGTGTTTTGTAGTGTATTGAAAGTTTAGTCACGGTCTGTGTTTTGTAGTGTATTGAAAGTTTAGACACGTCTGTGTTTTGTAGTGTATTGAAAGTTTAGTCACAGTCTGTGTCCTGAACGTTTTGACACGGTTAGACGTTAACCTTAGTTAGAACAGTGTGCGCGGGCAAACTATGGCTGATTCTGGCCGAGATGCTTTTGTTTACTGAGTGTTTACTAGCCTAGAATTCAGCATCACGTTGACACGATCGCCATTAACGCTGCCTGAATGTATGGCTACACCCCGGTATGGCGATATACCAACACTGGTCTGTAGTCTGATGGTATGGCTACACCACGGTTCGGCGATACACTCACACTGGTCTGCCGTCTGATGGTATGGCTACACCCCGGTATGGCGATACACTGACACTGGTCTGTAGTCTGATGGTATGGCTACACCCCGGTATGGCGATATACCAACACTGGTCTGTAGTCTGAGGATATGGGTACACCCGGGTATGGCGATACACTCACACTGGCCTATAGTCTGATAGCCAGCGCTAGCCTCACCTATCTGGTTTGTGAGTATAGTCTGATCGTATAGCTGCTGCAGCCGGTATGGCGATATAGCCCGGCTGACCTGTAGTCCGATTTTATGGTTCCTACTGCCCGTCATGGAGATATACCGACACTGGCCTGGTTCTGAGACTGACCTATAGAACTGTTTTTGGAGGGTGTTTTTGTGTGCCATTGTTGTTGTTTTTCAATCAAATTTGGCACAACGGTAGCTGATGATAAGACCTTCCTATATATCCTAATTTAGTTGACGCATCGCAAAGGTCAAGGGCCACGGGGGTTTCATAGATGTGGAAAACTGATTACATTTTGAGAAAACTTGGATTTTGTTAGTGCAGAAGACATCCCTTTACATATTATCAGACATGTGTGGATCGGTCAATACATGTGAGCCATAAGGGCTTTGCCTTTCTTTTTTTGTGTTGCATAGATCGATTGCTTGCGATTGCTTCCGTTGCTACACAACTGCGCTGTGCAGAACGAGGCCGAGAATTGTCGTAATGAACTCGTAAAAATATGAAATAACCACACATACACGTATTACTAATCAAAGTAAACACTTTCTATCTATCTATCTATCTATCTATCTATCTATCTATCTATCTATCTATCTATCTATCTATCTATCTATCTATCTATCTATCTATCTGTCTGTCTGTCTGTCTGTCTGTCTGTCTGTCTACCTATCTTCCTACCTACCAACCTACCTATCTATCTATCTATCTATCTGTCTGTCTGTCTGTCTGTCTGTCTGTCTGTCTGTCTGTCTGTCTGGTCTGTCTGTCTGTCTGTCTGTCTGTCTGTCTGTCTGTCTGTCTGTCTACCTATATCCCGTAGTCTGCCCGACCGTTGGAGCACCACTGATGACATGGGTACCAGCTCCCTCTATTCCTCTCTGTTCTCTGTCATTCTAAGCGTATCACCCAGCCTCAGTCCTGTCCATTCTGAGATATTGTCCTCTCATCTTTTCCTCTGTCTTCCTCTCCTTCGTCCTTGCACAGTGTCTTGCAGGATTGTTTTGGCAAGCCCTGCTGAACGCGTGACATGCCCATACCACTTCAGTTTGCATCTTTTCACAATGGCTAAAAGGTCTTCATAGGGCCCGATGGCTTGCCTGATTCTGCTTCCCATTGATTTAACATGCCTTTTTTTGGGGAGAGTTATTATAAGTGATTGGGTCCATTGAGTGGGCCAATCCCCTGACTGCCAGATCTTATTGCAGATTGTTAGTAAGGCGCTTATCACGTTTTCTCCCACTTCTTGGACTAGATCTGCAGAGATGTTGTCTGCTCCTGCTGCCTTCCCTTTAAGAATGCTAAGTAAAGTATAGATTATGATCATGCACAGATGTACATTGGTGGGTGTTCTGCTTTTTTGTGTGTGTCCCAGGTATCTTTGACTTACTTTATCTTATTTATTTAACTGCCGTGAGATGACCGTAGTCGCCCGCGCGGCGTTAAACCCAAATAACTATTAATTTATTTAAATTATTAATTTATGTTTGTTTGTAATGTAGATTTTGTACATACACATACACGGTAATAGGTGCCAAACCGCCCCACTTTCAACCCCACCCCACATACAAAACCACAGAACACCCACAAAAGACATGCACAATTGCATACTGATGGGCATTATATATAGAGACTTCAGGTTAATAAAGTGGCTTGTATTGACTGCCTGTATTTTAGCTGCCCACCTACAAATTTCATGTGTACAGTTAACCACACTGCACATGCAGCCATCAGTTCTGTGAAAAGTACTGTTGGCCTCATGCACAAGGGCACCAAAACTTAGAGATAAGGCCACACCTGATAACAATAACAGTACTACTACTATTAATAATATGCATACTCAGCCACTAGTTCTGTAAACAACACCTTTGTAAACAGTACCAGTGGTCAAATGCACACATACATCATGGATGATGCTACCACTGATCATTTCAAACAATAGGCTGGCCAGTTCACATTTTGATGCCGTGAACTAGCCTGCACATGCAGTCATCAGGTCTGTAAATAGTACTGGTGGCCACATGCCAAGCAGCACCAAACTTAAAGGTGAGGCCAAAACTGCCACCGCAAACAAAACGCTACCTACACACACATATCAATGATACAGTCAACCTCCATGTGCGTTAGGCAGAACAGGCTTAAAGTATGGGACTGTAAATCTTACAGCGAAATGTCAAAACCAGTAAGAAAATAATGTAACAGCAACAAGTACATGTATTTTGTAAACCACTCAAAACATGAGAACTCATCGAGTCTAATGGTGTTATGAGTGGGTGATGGAAACACTGAAAGAAATAGTACGTGTACATTAAAAAGTATGTGCCTCCTCCCCCCCCCCCCTTAACTAGGTGTTCATCATAAAACATATATATCTCATTCATTTGATCACTTGACTGATTTATTAAATCATCTCTGCGTCACCTTTCTCCGTTTTTTTTTTTTTTTTTGTCTCGTGTTAATCCCAATATATGATTCAGTGCTAATGTCAGCTGCTAAGAATCCTTGCAGCGAACTGCAAATGTCTATATGCAGACAAACTGCAAATAACACAGCAGCAAAATAAGTTCCTCTTTTGTGCAGTAGGCTACTGCTAGCAAGATAGGTTCAATTTTAAACAAAGCATTGCATGAACTTCCAAGCGTGTTCACATTGTGCTGTGTATTTTTTTTAGTGTGAAGAGTACTGTACCATCAGTGATCACTGAGACTGCATAATTGGCACTGGCAGTGATCGCACATCACAACATAGCTTGTCAGTGCAACTGATTAAAATAAATGTTACTGCATAAAATAATTAATCAAGTTCCGAAACTTTGCTCAGCGATGGAGCGTTTGTGTTGTGGGTTGCGTTTTGCCGGTGCTGTGTTGTCGAAATGAAACGGGCAAAGCGATGGTAAAGTGAATGGAAATAAACGTGACAGACCTTTATCAAGCCGTAAAAATGCACACAGCAACTTTACACGTTTGCTTTTTTTTGGAAACAAACAAGCTTATGTAGAACAAATCAAAAAGGACCCGTCGGCACACCGAAATTTACGTCCGCGGAGGTTGTGACATCACGTGATGTTTTGATCACGTGATTTGGGATACCTTATTGTTGAGTAACGATATTTGAGTTCAAGGCAAGCTGTTTCGTAATTGTTTCTTCTCTTAATATATCTAAGTGTGAAAATGTTACTTTTAAACAAATGAAATCCTTTTAAGTGACATATAGTGCATACTACCACTGAATACAGGAACAATGAGACCCGTGTAAACTACTGATCCCCTGTGAACATGGCGGCGACGGTCCTAGTTTTGTCTGCAGCCATACTGGAAACAAAATGTGCTACAGAAAAATGTCTCCATCCTCCGGCGGTTTAAAACGAGTGCGCACTGCTTTTATTCATACTAGACTGTGACTTCATTTTGATATACCAAAACCTTTGTTACTCTCTAGAAAATCACTATCTCCTAAACGGCTGATCGTCTATAAAGGGCAGCTGCTAGACTATCTCTCTCTCTCTCTCTCTCTCTCTCTCTCTCCGCTCTTGCTCTCGTGATCGCGCACGCAGTTGATTTCGCTCTGATTGAGCAGCGATTTGTGTTAGGCTATCCAAGGTGCACATGCTGGGATTTTATAGTGTGGACTTGTGATATGATCCTCTACACAATGGTGATGTTATTTCCGTGACTTTCTACGATTCTTGTGGATTATTTATACTTTTCACAGATTTCTTTGTTCAGTCTTCACTGATGATATGGGACCGGTCTACAACGGCTGTACACGGCGCGCAGTCGAAAACCGCGCTTCCTATATTTCTCTGTTGTAGGTGGTTTATTGTTGCGCGCACTCAGCGCATGGAATTGGGGTCAGTGCCGGTCTGGCATACATCACACCGCCTCTGAATCTGTCAAACGTACCCGAGCCAGAGCTGATAACACCACACAAACACTACAGTAAAACTCGGCTCTGCTAAACTCGGCTCTGCTAATGTTTTACGCGAGCACGCGATGTGTGTAACAACACGCTCAGCAGCTGGCTGTGTACCGCTTGGAACCACTATATTCTTTGTCTCAACAAGACGGCACCACTTGACTTGCCAGTGATTACCTGGCCGAGGTAAACATCGGCCATGATACGGAGGATGCTTCGCCCCAATCTCGTCACACTTCGGTGAGCACGAACGACCGTCCTAAGTAAACTTAATCAGCAAACAAGATGGCACGTCGAGAGTGAAGCGAGCGCATTGATGACACCAATCCCCCAACAATGCCAGGCCCCACCACCCGATCTAAATCTTTTTCCCCACTTGAACCCATAGAGGAGATCACAGATACAAATGACCCCATCCAGAGCCGGCACTTTATAACGGACTCCACCAGAGTGTTCGCGTGGAGACTAGCTCTACATGAACGCTACCTCGCGCATCCAGCCCCTGGAGTACCAACATCTTGGGAAGACCGAAACAAGAACAAGAAACCCATTGACTCCTCCATCCAACCCCCCTATCATGACGCCCTGAACAACACATTGATTCAACTAAATGATGGAACCCCCGATGGAGATGTAACCATCACTATATACTATACGTCCTATCTGATAAGAGTGCAGGGAAAAAACTGCAAGCAGTGGATAGATGAAGAATTTCTAGTTGTTTAAGAAATAGTAGAGGACACTGTATCTAGTTCCAGTCTTCTGTCCCTCTACCCAACCTCCCCTCAGACACCGTCATCACCCCAATTCTTTGTAAATGAATTAGCATCTGCCATCGCCCAACCTCCAACCACCCTGCACCACGGAGGTAGTCCCACCCCAATATCCGCAAGCTCAAACCACCAACACCTTCCAGCCTGACACTTTCCCCCTCACCCTGACGCTTGCCATATCTAACCCCTTCCCCCAGCCTACGGCCCCTCGTCTGACGTCACTAACGACAGCAATCCGCCCATAGCCACGCCCAGTCCACCCGACGGCGAAAGCTCTGATCATGTCCAGGTCCTGTCCAGCACTAATCCCTCTTCAGATGGAATGACTGACGGATCCAGGGGTGGTGAAATTAGCGACTGTGAACAAGTGGGCCTCGCGTCCGCTGATAGGATTAACGACGTAGCATCGCCCTCTGGCCTTTCACTTTGCCCAGACAATGTTGCATCACCCCTATCCCTATCCCTTTTGCAACAACAGCTATCGGATGCCACGGCCTGTATCCGAGATCTGAAGACAGAGCTGCAGACTGTTACATCTGAATTAGCCACTGTCAAGCAGCAATACGCAGCCCTTATTACCCGCCAGGATAGGTTTGACAGCGACCTAAAGGACAGTGCAGCAAAATTCAAACATGATGTCCAAGCTACTGACTTGTGTCTACAAGAGCACGAAAACTCAACAGCTAGTGCTGTTGAGAAAATGAATCATGAACACAAAGCCTTGACCACGCAGGTGACAAAACTTGCACTTAGCAAGGAGACGCAGGGTGCTACACTTCGGGAGCTGAGAAAGCAGGTGGAGTCATTATCAACATCACTCCACTCTAAAATCTCATTATCTGTCCAACACTGCCCTGAGGCAAAGAACCACCCACCACAATCCCCTTCCATATCCCGCTCTGGTACCAGCGATCTCGGCAGTGTGCAACACTCACCTGCAACTGCTAAAACAACCAAGGCCCTGCAGCATGAGTCGACAACAGCCAGCGTGACCCTTGGTTCAGCCGTAACGGTCACGACGCAAAATCGCTTTGCAGCCCTCTCCGACGACCACAGTGACCAAAGTACCGATGGATTAACACCGTCCCAGGCCGCCGAGCAGACAGTCTTAAAAACCTCCTATACACCGCCACCAAAGACTCCATACGACCATCTATGTGCCATGAACATCAGACACCAGTCAAACGTCCTTCTGCTTGGTGACTCTATTATGAAGCAAGTGAGCGAGCGGAAGATGTCGTCCAAAGACTATGTCGTACAAAACTTTGTGGTTTCTGGCCTCAGTGTTGAGACTTTGAGCAAATGGCTCGCCACCCTCTCACCTTCTCAACACGTACGCCACGTTGTGTTTCACGTCGGGATTAACAGCTGTAGGGACACTCAGGGTCACGTTACTACTAACGCGTGGCTACAACTAATCCGCCTGGTGTCCGCCGCTTTTCCGCGCGCTACATTACAGGTCTCTTCCATCATCCCTCCTTTTAGCAGTCACCACGCCCTATCACGACCTGCGCGCATGTCAAACGCCAACCTGAAACAGGCCTGTCAACAAACGCGCGTACAGTTTGTTGACCACACTTCCAGCTTCCTGACCAAGAACGGCGCCCCCAAGCAGGTCATGTATAGACGCGATAATACAATGACCCACCCGAGTGACGAGGGCATTAAGCTGATTGCCCTTAGGATCCGTTACGGTGACCCTCCCCACGCCCCCTACCACCAGCTGAGAAATGCCGGGGAGCCCGGCCAAGGGGACGGGCCTAAACCAGCCATCAGCCGAAACGGTTCACGTGGCGATAGCAGACGGCTCAGCAACCCGTCTTTGATGTCTGCCGCCTTGAGCCAGCAGCCGCCCGTCACTCGCCACACGCCCACCAATCAGCCTAACCAACCACCACCCGAGAGCGTGTCAGGTTCACAGCCCGGCGGCGTACAGCAGGGCCGTATCTACGCGACTCCCCGGTTCCAGACCACCGACTTCCCGCCGCTGCAGCCGTCAGGGACAGGACCCATTGTCCCACCAGCGGCGGAATCACCCACGAACGCCTGGGGCGCGAAGCAAGCGGCTGGAGCCATGTTTTTGGACCAACCACAAATCCAAGCACTAAAGCTGCTCGCGCAGTTTTTACAATCACTGTCGTAATCGGCGTCCCACAATCCCTGTCACATTCAGTTCCCACTGAACGAATCTTCTGCAGTTCTTGTAAGTTGTGAACTACATACAAATGGCGGACGAAGGGTGATCCATGACAGCGTGGGTGTTGCGCCTTGTCAGCTATGTACCTTTGCATGGCTCGCCAGGTGCGGCACCTTTGTCGGCTTGGTCATCTATCCGTCCGCACATTGAACTGAACATGACAGGGGTCGTGCATACACGGACGCATGAGTCAGTGCGGGTGTGTGTGTGCGTGTTTGTGTGCGGTGTGTGTGTGTGTGTGTGTGTGTGTGTGTGTTTGTGTGTGTGTGTGTGTGTGTGTGTGTGTGTGTGTGTGTGTGTGTGTGTGTGTGTGTGTGTGTGTGTGTGTGTGTGTGTGTGTGTGTGTGTGTGTGTGTGAGTTAGGTGTCATCAATCAGACTCGTCTTGAAACACTGACTTTTTTTTTAGTTTGTTCTCTTTGCTGATCTGACGTTAAGCCACAAGAGTGGCCGCGTACCCAGCTAACTCTACACTCACCCACACACGAGAAGAGACATGTTTATTACAGCACAGCAATAAATTTATTTCTGTGCTCTTCTTACTCGTTAAGGGTTTAAACTGAGTGAACTTGTACTGCAGATATCTTATGTTGATCTGCTCGTGACAGATGATATTAATCATTTCATCTCTGCATGTTTGGTCAAATACCATCATAGCAGTGCACGTGTGAGACGTGTGTTTACGGGACCTCGTATCTTATAATCGACTCGAACTCCTTACTACATGCAGCGCACTTTTGTCTTGTGTCGACTTACTTTCTATTGCTCATGTGACTGTCTATATAGACTATAGATTTTACGGGAAAAGTCAACTTACTTTTATTATTATTATTATTATTATTATTATTATTATTATTATTATTATTATTATTATTATTATTATTATTATTATTATTATTATTATTATATTTTTCTTTCTTCCCGTTAAAGCGTATGTGAGCAAGTCAGATCAGTGAATATTGGCGAGTGCTCGTTACATTTTTCCAGCCTCACAAATATTCTCTTATTTGTCTTGGATAACGTAAACGCTTTGTCTAAATAACGTACTCCCCCTACGCCCCTTTTCCCCTCTCTTTTCTGTTTAAATTTTGCTTTTTCCGTGAAGTTTGCTGTTTGTTTGCCTTACATTTGTTACTTTTATTACTCGCATACTACTTTTTGTTCCTGTACTCTACTTCCCCTTAGTTCCATTACTTATTTTTAACGCCAAAATTACCATACAAGATAATGTGCAAAAAAGGCCAAAAATTTCGAATCGGACATTTAAATGTATATCACCTGGCGAACAAAGTGCCGGACGTTTGCGTGTATGTTAATTCACCTAGTTACTTTCATCTCTTTGGTATAACCGAGACACGCCTTGCCTCCAACATCAGTGATGAGGCCATCGCCATTCCAAATTACTCCATTCTTAGGCGAGATCCGTCAGTCCAGGGTGAGACAGGTGTAGCGGTCTACATCCACAACTCAGTTAAACACATAACCCGCAGGCGGCGAGACTTAGAAACTAGCAGTGTGGAATGTATTTGGATAGAGATTAGGCAATCTAAATCCCCTCCTTTACTTGTTGGGTTTCTTTACAGAAATCCTGCGGCCAATTTTGAGTGGTATGACAACTTTGTACACTTGATTGATAAAACAGATATTCATAAAAGCGAACTTCTCCTTCTAGGGGATTTTAACATTGACACTCTTAAACCTCACCCATCATGGGAGTGTACCACTACCTTAGTCGGCCTTCAACAAATGGTAACATCGCCCACTAGAGTTACAACATCATCAGCCACTGTTATAGACCATATTTATACAAATAAACCGCTGGCAATTAGCAACGTTCACGTTGGTAGTCTTAGCGTAAGTGACCACTATCCGGTAAGCTGCACGTGGCTGTCCAAGCTTCCAAAACTAAAAAAGCAAGGACATACGTGCATAACATACAGATCATTTAAAAAGTTCAATGAAAATACCTTTCTGTCTGATCTAGCTTCTGCAGAATTTACTGAAGTGTACAATAAAACCGACCCAAATAAAGCACTAGATACGTGGTATCACATTTTTCTCAGAGTGCTAGATAAACACGCGCCCTTGAGACAACAAAGAGTTAAATACGCCACTTTACCCCCCTGGCTGACTGCGGATCTTATCGAGGCCATGGAGCACAGGGACGAGCTGAGAAGAGAGAAGCGCTTCACCGATTACAAGAAAGAACGTAATCGAATAAAATCCATGGTTCTGAAGGCAAAGAAATTACTTTTCGATAAAGTTATTCACCAAAATAAAGACTGTGCCACAATATGGCGTGCGATAAATTTAGTTACTAGAGGCAAAAATAAAAGCACAACTCCTTTACCGCCGCATCTCACAGCAAACAGCTTCAACAGCCACTTCGTCTCCGTAGCAGAATCATTAATCCAGCCGGGAACTGAGTCGCATGACTATGTATGCCCGGACAACTTAGTCGATTTCTGCAAGCAGAGAACTGCCGGCACAAAACCTTTCATCATACCCACTATAGCGGTCCATGACGTTGGTAAATTAATTACATCCTTGGAAAATAAAAAATCACCAGGACTGGATGAGATTAGTGCGAAAATACTCAAGATATCCCTCCCATACATTGTAGAGAGTATCACTTATATCTACAACCTCTGTATTAATTTTAATTGTTTTCCAGACGCATTTAAAGACGCGAAAGTAATACCTCTACCTAAATCTAAAGATCTTAGTGAAATTAATAATTTTAGGCCCATATCACTTCTACCTGTTCTGTCCAAGCCCTTAGAACGGCATATTCACAAGCATCTATCTATATACCTGGAAAGCCGAAAAGTAATCTATTCATTGCAGTCGGGCTTCAGATCAGCACACTCATGTCACACTGCGCTGATACGGATGATAGACACCTGGTTATCTTCCATCAACGACTCAAAACTTACAGGAGTCATGTTTCTAGATTTTCGTAAAGCCTTTGATCTAGTAAACCACGAAATACTGATCAAGAAAGTATCCATGTACACCAACAACTCGGCGTCGTTTCTCAAATCCTACCTCGAAGGTAGAAAACAAAAGGCATTAGTAAATGGCTCATACTCAAATCAAGGTTTAGTGAAGCATGGCGTACCACAGGGCTCTATTCTTGGTCCCCTTCTATTCTGCTTGTTCATTCATAAATGATCTTCCTCTTGCGATAAAAAATGAAAGCGTTACGTGTGATATGTTTGCAGATGCTACTGCTGTACACACGCCAGATAAAGATATATCAAACATCAATTCACGACTGCAAAACACACTGCAAGATATTGATGAATGGTGCAATCATAATATTATGATTTTAAACCCGGTAAAAACGGAGAGCATGGCAATTAGCACCCGCCAAAAACACCAGCTTGGCTCTCTCTCACTCAGTTTGTCCCTCCAAGGCAAAACCATCAGCCAAGTTACTAACCATCGCCTGCTAGGAGTCACGGTGGACAACCAGCTTAGGTGGCAGCTACACATCAGTAACGTTTGTAAAATTGTCTCCGGGAATCTGTACATCTTAGCAAAACTTAAACACATTACTGATATGGAGACACGCCAACTGTTCTTCAATGCCCATATTAGATCGCATATAGACTATGCTTCTACTGTTTGGGATGGTTCGAGAGATGTCAATTTGAAAAGATTGAACTCTCTACATCGGAGAGCTGCCAAACTAATACTCCCTGATCCCAGCTTAACTACTGACCAAAAATTGGCAGCCTTAAAAATTCTGCCCCTGAAAGATCATCTAATTTACAATAAGGGAATGGTTATGTTCAAGGCATTAAACGATAAGCTACCCCGATATATTACATCGCTATTTACCGTCCAGTCATCAACATACTCCAGATCAAGAAAATCCCTTATTGTGCCGCGACCTAGAATTGATCTCTATAAAACGAGTTTGACGTTCTCTGGCTCTAGGGGAGCTGGGTGGCTCGGTGGTAAAAGCGTTTGCCTCCAGACCAAAAGGTCCCGGGTTCGACTCCAGCTTGGGTCAAAATTTGCTCAGACCCTTTTTCGTTGTCCCCGTCTTTGAAATCACCCTCGTGGTGGACAAAAGACGTTAAGCCCTAAACATTTTTTCTCTGGCTCTAGTCTTTGGAATGCCTTGTCTAGAAACGTCACGACATCAGTTACTTTCTCCTCGTTTAAAGTCAGTCTCATCAAGTACTTATTTTTGTCAGCAGCATCCCCGTGACTGTGCACATATTGAAAAATACTATTTCTCATTAGATCATTAATTGCGTGTATCACAGGTTTCGACTGATGACTCATATTAATTTTATTCGGTACAGCTTGTATGTAGCCAGCTACTCATATGACTGACTAGCTTAAGCCGCGTAAGCGTGTGTGTGTGCACGTGTGTGCGTGTGCGTTGTGCGTGTGTGCGTGTGCGCACGTGTATATTAGAGATAGAGAGTGGCGTGCTCAAATGTGCATGCGTTATGTATGCGTATTAGGTTGTGTGTATTCCTATTATATTATTTTAATTCAACCTCACAACATGTCATTATGCCCGACCAGTAAACTTGGTAATTCCCATGTCATTTCCCCTCAACATTATTATTATTATTTATTTATTTTTATTTTTATTTTTTTCATTCTTGGCTTGTGCTGTGTCATGTAATTTTTTTTTCCTTCTTAGTAGTAGAAAACAATTAGTACGATAGTAAATGTGTAATCAATAGATTAGCAATGGCAAGTTCGAAAAATGGTTGTTATTACCAAAACTTTTACCGTTGTCAAATAAAGGATCATTGTCATTGTCATTGTCATCATTCTCTCTCTCTCTCTCTCTCTCTCTCTCTCTCTCTCTCTCTCTCTCTCTCTTTCTCTCTCTCTCTCTCTCTCTCTCTCTCTCTCTCTCTCTCTCTCTCTCTCTCTCTCTCTCTCTCTCTCTCTCTCTCTCTCTCTCTCTCTCTCTCTCTCTCTCTCTCTCTCTCGTCTTCTGGCAGTGATGGTATCAATGGCTATATCCTTGACCTGTCGCAACCATACATAGTGGAACCTCTTACAAACATTTATAACCTATGTATAAAAAAAAATGTCTTCCCAGCAGCTTTCAAAAAATCAAAAATAGTTCCTGTTCCTAAAGCAAACGATTCTTCTGAAATTAATAATTTTCGCCCCATTTCCCTTCTATCAGTTCTCTCGAAGCCTCTGGAAAAGCATGTTCACAAACATCTTATGGAATTTCTTGAAAAAAGGTCCCTATTATATCATTACCAGTCAGGTTTTCGTCCCAAGCATTCATGCCACACTGCACTCGCACGAATAGTGAATTCGTGGGCAAACAGCATAAATGATAATAAAATGGCTGGTGCTGTCTTCTTGGATCTAAGAAAAGCGTTTGATCTTATCGATCATACCATCTTACTGAAAAAGCTTGCCACCTACTTAAACAAAAAGAGCGACTCAGCTCTTTCGTTTCTGAACTCCTATCTTACAAAAAGAACACAAACAGTCTATGTCAACGGAAAATGTTCTTCTGAAAAATTTGTGGAGTATGGAGTGCCCCAGGGGTCTATTTTAGGCCCACTACTGTTTTGTATCTTCGTTAACGATCTACCGTTACATCTAACGTGTAGTGAGACTGAGTGTGACATGTTTGCCGACGACTCAACATTACATTTCGCTGGTAAAACTGTGCCTGAAATTGCAAATAATCTTCAAGAGAATCTTCATGAAGTCTCTCGGTGGTGTAATGAAAATCGCATGCTTGTAAATCCCACAAAAACAAAAAGCATGCTTATCACAACCCACCAGAAACATCAGCTCAAACCTCCATCACTCAACCTTTCTTTGGACTCCATCTCAGTTGAGCAGGTCAGTCAACACAGCCTGCTTGGAGTAATAATAGATGATGATCTAAGCTGGCATAACCACCTATATTATATGAGAAAACATTTGTCCAAAAAGTTGTTTCTACTTTCCAAACTTAAAACGATCATTGACCTTAAGACGCGCAAACTATTTTTTAATGCCTACATTAAACCACACATTGATTATGCCTCAACAATATGGGATGGCTGCAGTGAAAATCACTTCAAGAAGATAAATTCATTATACAAGCGCGCTGCTAAGCTTATCCTCCCTGATCCGTCTTTATCCACTGATGCCAAGCTGCACGCCATCGGACTTCTCCCTCTGGTTAAGCACCTCGCACTAAACAAATGTGTACTGATGCACAAAATTCTTAACGGGAAAGCTCCACCTTACTTATCTAGGCTTTTTTCGCCAACTGAAAAAAAATACAGCACCTCCAGGAACAGTCTCTCTATAAAAAGGCCCCGTATAGACCTGTTCAAATCTAGCCTGTCTTATTCAGGTGCTCTTTTATGGAATTCGCTTCCTCCCACTATTCAACAAACCACGTCCCTCTCTCTGTTTAAAAGTAGAGTACATGATTACCTTCTTAAGACATCGTTATGCTGATCCTTTCTTCTTCTTTGTTTTTTGACATAATACGCTTCATGTTTTTAAAAAAAAAATTTCATCTAGCCTCCAAATTGTTTAATCCAGACCAAAAAGGTGACTGCCAAGCGTGTAATATGCAAAGAAGTACCCAACGGAGAAAGAAACACGCTTAGAAAAGACGGGTACAACACAATTTATTAATATTTCTGGTAAATACCCTTTGTCAAAATAGACAAACAAACAAACATAGAGATTAGCCGCTACTTATCTTCAATGGCAGAAGGAATTCCTTCTGCCATTGAAGATAAGTAGCGGCTAATCTCTATGTTTGTTTGTTTGTCTATTTTGACAAAGGGTATTTACCCGAAATATTAATAAATTGTGTTGTACCCGTCTTTTCTAAGCGTGTTTCTTTCTCCGTTGGGTACTTCTTTCCAAATTGTTTGTTCAGTTTTCTAACTTGTTTTTGATAGTACACAAAATATCATACCTACTTATATGTCAGATAATTATGTGCGCACGTACGTGTGTATGTGTATGTACAAAAGTGCGCGTGTGCACGAGTACATGTATACGTGTGTCTGTGTGCGTGTGTGTATGCGTGTGTGTGACGTTTATTATTAGTTAGTTTTTGTTGTTTGGTTGGTGTTCCTTAAGTAGCTTAGAAAGGACAGATTGTAAGAAAGGCCTGCGCGCCTAATATCTCAATCCTTGGAAAATAAAGTTTCGTTCGTTCGTTCGTTCGTTCGTTCTCTCTCTCTCTCTCTCTCTCTCTCTCTCTCTCTCTCTCTCTCTCTCTCTCTCTCTCTCTCTCTCTCTCTCTCTCTCTCTCTCTCTCTCTCTCTCTCTCTCTCTCTCTCTCTCTCTCTCTCTCGGATAAACTCGGATAACCACGAATCCTGCAAACTTACACCTGTAGTTCGGGATGTTGGCGGACTGTATCGGTTGTTTTCGAAAATGTGGACACAGTTTTGATATTTATATAAAGGCACACTCGTACTGATTTGTACATTTGTAACCCCACGGGGATTCCTACCATGGATCGCGCTCGTTAGCTGTACCATGTTAGATGGCTGCCACACCGTGGCACTTTTCTCCCCCACCCCCTGTCCCCTTTTGCAAAGGGCCGATGGCCTATGCAATAAACATCTTAAAGTCTAAAGTCTAAAGTCTCTCGCGCTCTCTCCCTCTCTCTCTCTCTCTCTCTCTCTCTCTCTCTCTCTCTCTCTCTCTCTCTCTCTCTCTCTCTCTCTCTCTCGCTCTCTCTCTCTCTCTCTCTCTCTCTCTCTCTCTCTCTCTCTCTCTCTCTCTCTCTCTCTCTCTCTCTCTCTCTCTCTCTCTCTCTCTCTCTCTCTCTCTCTCTCTCTCTCGCTGTCCTTTGAGCGTAACTAAAGAAACTCTTCTGCGTAAAAAGGAGGAGAAGATGACCAGACAAGTATTTCCTCTTACGACGATCAAACCTCACAGCTCAAGTAAGCCTTTTTGTCCAGTGTTATTGTAAGACACAATGGGAACGTTCAAACCTCACAGCTCAAGTAAGCCTTTTTGTCCAGTGTTATTGTAAGACACAATGAGAACGTTCAAACCTCACAGCTCAAGTAAGCCTTTTTGTCCAGTGTTATTGTAAGACACAATGAGAACGTTCAAACCTCACAGCTCAAGTAAGCCTTTTTGTCCAGTGTTATTGTAAGACACAATGAAAACATACATGAAGGCGATATTGAGATCTTTTAACCCTTTGCTGCCTGGAGCAGATCACTTCAAAATCAAAACAAGTCGACATGTGCAGTAAGCGCTGACTGGATACAGCAAATACTATCAACACAAAACACGTCAGTGTGCAGAACAATTCAGACAGAGAGAGATTGGCTTTAACGCATCCTACGCCAAGACCGAAATCCTCAAATTTTGAAGTCGCCCTCTGAAAGAAGGACTGTATTACAGTTATAGAGCCAGATCGAGCATGATAGTTCAAGGGTGGTGCCAGAATAGCTTGGCGCCTATAGGCGCCAAGCTATTCTGACACCACCCTTGAACTATCATGCTCGATCGTTGTCTTGCTGTGGTGTGTGGGGCTGAATGAGTTCATCCTGTAGCCGTCGGGGGCGGTGCTAGTCGCGATCATTCCTGCCGGAATCATCGTGAAGAGCAAACCCTCTACCGACAGACAAAGAGTGCTGGTCTCTTATTTTGGACCTATGGTGTAAGGTGCAAAATCACAGACCAACACACGCACATACACGCACGCACGCGCGCGCGCGCGCGCACGCACGCACACTGTTACGATTGTGGTTGTGTTATCCTGTGAGAGCATGCATGTGTTATTCATAGGTAACGATCCGATGTTTATTTGAGCTTTCACGGTTACGATTCACGTGCTTGTTTAGTACGATTTTCTTTTGTTCGTGAATAGAGCCGATTTTCTTTTGTTGTGTTTAGTCCGTGCGTTTTAGAAAGGTCGCACTGTCTAGTGGCCTCGTAAGTATCACGTCGGTAGGTTGGCATCGCAACATTTTCGCTACTTTTTGTTTTCCTGTGCGCGTGAATTGAGCAGCTTTTATTTTGTTTTGGGAATGTTCTCGTACCTTTCTGAGCTATCTTGGAACATGGTGATAGGGATACCATACTTTTATGTGACTTAATTATACGCTAGAATTTAGAGCTGAAGTAAGCAGCCGAGTTTTTGTAGCCGGTTATAGTTTTTCTGGAGAGTTTATTTTAATGAGCTTCAGCTGCGTGTTTCGTTCTGTTTGGTTGAGTTGTATGATTTCCGTAGACGATTCTGGAATTTCGTAGTATTTATAAGGAGGGCGCTGGGAAAGCCCGTTAGTACATTGTCTTGCTTTGTCAGTTGTAGAGACACGCAGTTTATTGAGAGAGACGCTGTGTATGAGAAACTTTGAGTCGTAGTGTGGACATAGCAGAAGAGACTTTGTATCAGTAGTTTGTGCATTTGAAAGTGCATTATTGTGTGGATATCGCATCGCTGAATTAAATATTGTTGGAACTGTTACTCCAGTTTTGTCTACATCCTTAAGCCACGTGTGACGGATTGCAGCTGAACGAGGTTTATTTTAAAGAACTCTACGTGTGTGTCTATTGTGTTTATCATACAGTTCGACTACAACACCACCACGTAACACACACACACACACACACACACACATACACACACACACACACACACACACACACACACACACACACACACACGAGAAAACAAACAAAATACATATAACTTGAATAATTATTAGCAACACCATGTACACTCAGTTACAGACTGACCCAGGAGTTTGGTGACCCAGGTTTTCTGTGTTTCAGACAGCCGGTCACCCAGCACGGGTTTCAGGAAGTCCTCCCACGTCACAGACGCTAGGGCGTTCAGGCACGAGGACATGGTGCTGGGCATCAATCAATCAATTAATCAGTCAATCAATGCGATTAGGTTCCAGAATGACAGGGTAGGGGATCTAACTGCTTATTTTAAATTTTATTTTATGGGTTGACCTTGACCCTTCGGCTGGAGAATTAGGCTTCTTTCACCTCGTGCTATGGTTATGAGATATGAAATAAATGTTAGGAAACAGATATATGTAATTGGTATTCTAACCACAATATTATTTGATTCATAGTTAGATTATCTATGTTTGCACTGACTGCAAATCATGTGGGATTTATTGCTGATCACTTCATATAGCAATGTTCTCTATCAGAAAACTGAAATGACTTAACCCGCAAAAAAATAAATATCAAGGAAATATATCAGTTCACAACAGCAAGAGGTATATCTCACTTGATCTTTATTTTGTGACAAAACATTGTTTTCAAATACACTTTAACGTATGGTTTATTTGTTTATGTCTGCACTGAGTGAAACTGTCAAAAATGCCTTTCATTGTGAGGCTTCTCTTATGAGTTCACCAAAATTGTCAAGTACATCAATAAGTGTGTACATAAATAAAAACACAAACACCATTGTGATATAGTAAAATACAGTTGATTTTTTAATAAAAATGAGTACATCTATCCTCAACAAGACCAAGTAGTCTATGTACCCTACAGAACCATATAGTCCAGACCAAAATGGTGAATGCGAAGCATGTGTAATGCTGAGAAGAACTCAATGAAGAAAGAAAGACGCTTAGAAAAGACTGCTACAACACAATTTTATTTATATTATCTAGTAATAACTTGTGTTGTAACTGTCATTTCTAAGCGACTTTCTTTCTTCATAGGGTTCTTCTCTACAGAACAACATACATGTACACTTTTACTTCCAGCACCATATATAACTGTAATAATACATGAGGCAAAAACACAAACAGAACAGGGACAACCATTTTAATTATAAAGAAACAATTTCACTGATGTCATTGAATCATATGCATGGTATATTTTGCTTATGATGCTGTCTTTCAAACTTGGTCTGTTTTTGGGGGATGAAATGAGATGGGGGTGGGTGTGGGGGTGGGGGATGTTGGGGTGGGGGTGGGGGGTGGCGGTCAGGGATTTGAGAAATAGTTTGTATGATGGTGACTGCTCAGGTTGGTGCTGCTGCCAGTTCCAGCTGACAAACACCAGTGCGTCCATGATGCGTGAAAAGCAAGATTTTGACTGTATGCACACTGACAGTGTCCATTTTTGCCCGCATGGGTACACATGCAGGCATATATATAAATGCTAATATTGTCATTACTTCACAGCCTCCATGGACAGGTCCAACCAGTGAAGAGGCAACCGACTGGCCAGTGTCAAACATGTCACCAAACTGCAGGGGCGTTAGCAGCAACGTCACAGAGAAACTTTGGAACAGCAAACAGCCTGATGCAGTGCAGAGTGCCCCAATTTGCTCTCAGCAGGCAGCTGCAAGACAAGAAGCAAAGGTCAGTTACTACACGTAAAGATGTACTGCAAACACTGTTCTAGAGGAGTTGACTTGGCTACCAGGTATATGCCAGTATAATCTACTCATCATGAAACCAACCGTAATGAATCACAGCCAGTGTAATCAATACAATCCATACAAGACAGATTTGCAAAATAAGTTTTACAAACAATTTATTTGTCTTGGTGATGGTCAAAAGATTTATACAGTTTTGTTCTAATAATGAAAGACATTGTAGTTTGCAATGCTGCTTGGCAATATATGATATTATATGAATATGTTTTTCAGGCCAAAATAGCCAACGTTTCCCTGGGGGAGACTAAAGAGGCACTCAACCGATCTTCTTCTTCTTCTCGAATGCCGTCACACTTGGAGTTTGGCTCTCAAAATGAAAGCTGTGGTCTTCTGTAGCACCTCCACAGGCCCGTACAGTTTCTCTTGTAGAGTGGCGGGCTTCTGCCATATCTCCTCCCTCAGCAGCTGGTGGTTCCCACAGTCCTGGAGGATGTGCTCTGTGGTCTGCTCTGCTTCTCCACAAGGGCACAGGGGAGATGGCACGAGGTGAAAGCGTCTGTGCATGTGGAAATTGAGTCGGTTGTGTCCGGTCTTCAGACGGAAGATGGTCACCTGCTCTTGTCTAGACAGCTGATGGTAACTGTCTAGGGGCCGTTGTGGTGGTCTGTACACAGACTTAATGATGGTCTTCATCTCTGTGAAGCTAACTCCATTTTCGTCTTGTTCTTTCTCTGCGCCCTTCTTTTGCCATTCTTTATTCTTTATTCAGCTTCTTTATTGCCGTAGATGCCACAGTGTGAAGGGATCCACTGCAGCACCAGTCTGGTGCACTTGATGTTTTGCAGTGCCTCTTGTAGACGTGGCAGATTGCTTGCTGTTGCTGCCTCAAGGACAGACATGGCATCAGTCAGGAAGACAATCTGGGCGTCAGGGTCTGCAGTGCCACTAAGGGTGTTTGCAGCACGGACCAGGGCTTCCACCTCAGCTCTGTAATGTGTGCAGTGAAGGCCTGTTGATACTGCCTCTGCCTTCCATTTTCCGTTTCGGTACTGAATGTACACCACAGCCCCTCCATTCTGAACTGCATCTGTGGCTGATCCATCGGTGTATGCCCGTATCCATGCTTCCTGGGGATACTTTTCTTCGAGCATGGCCAGTGTCAGGGCTTTCTTGCTCACAGTGCTGTGTTCATCTTTGGTGGTGATGTAGGGTACCGTGGAAGAGATACTCAACCGATTAGCAGCCCGTGGTGACCATATCGTATGTGGGAGTAGGGCGACACCTTATCAGCGCATCACCAGTGAAGACCTTCCGGCCTATTGTTTGTGTGGGAATTGTCTAATAATAATGGGCAACATGATAGAAGCGCTTTACAAGAACGCCTGCAGCGCGGTTCTACTTAACAATCAGTCAGGCGAGTTCTTCAGGACGACGATCGGTGTCCGTCAAGGATGCCTGCTCTCTCCTGTCCTTTTCAACATATTCCTGGAGAAGATCATGCAGGAAACCCTCCACGACCACCATACTTCAATCTCTATTGGTGGCAGATCCCTGTGCAATCTTCGATTCGCAGACGACATTGACCTCATGGCAGGCAGCAATAGTGAGCTCCAAAACCTGATAGACAAACTTTCAAGTAGCGCATGGTCTTATGGCATGGAGATCAGTACGGATAAAAGCAAAGTGATGATCAACACCACAAGCGACAGCAGCAGCAACATTCACATGAATGGCCAAAAGCTAGAAGAGGTCAATAGCTTCAAGTACTTGGGAGCCACCCTGTCCAAAGACGGTAGTTACATAGCAGAGATCCGTATCAGGATAGGTACAGCAACATCCGCAATGGTCAGGCTGGACAGGATATGGCGAAGTAACTCCATCAGCTTCACCATCAAGTACAGGCTTTACAAGTCCCTCATAGTGTCTATTCTACTCTACGGCTGTGAGACTTGGACACTGCTTGCAGACTTAGAAAAGAAAATCCAGGCCTTTGAGAACAAGTGCCTGAGGAAGTTGCTCCGCATCTCGTACCGCGAGCACAAGACCAACGAATATGTACGGAGCATCGTCACTTCCCTGGTGGGCCCACATGAACCCCTTCTGGCAACCGTGAAACGGCGCAAGCTTGCTTGGTTTGGCCACGTGACCCGACACAACACCTTGTCCAAGACTATCCTCCAAGGCACTCTCGAAGGAAGTCGTCGGCGAGGTCGTCAGAGAAAGAGTTGGGTCGCAAACATAAAAGAATGGACCGAACTCGAGATGTCAGACTTGCTTGCCACCGCCCAAAATAGAACTCAGTGGAGAGCACTGTCTGTTGCTGCTGCCTTTCAGTCCCCCCAACGCCCAGTTCGGGCAAGGGACTGATGATGATGATGATGAATGGGCAACAAGGACTACTGAATTTGATCCAGCTGATCGAGTTAATAGAGGAACCAACTTCTCTAGATATTTGTAAGAAGCAGACCGAAGTCAAATTTTTCAGCATCACAAATTATGCATACAGATCTTTTCAGTTGTGGCATGACAGCCATGACAGCCATATGAGGCCTGGCAACAGAAAACACTGTCGCTCTTGTCAGGTGGCCTTAATCAGATGGCGGTTTCCAAGCCCCAATCTAACTTACCTATACACTAGGTACACTATCTGGTTGTGTAAACCAACCTCCAAGTCTTTGCTTCTGCTGAAAAACCACATCCACTCGGGGCTCACTCTGTCATCTGTCTGCGTAGGTTCTGTAACAAACTGGAGAGCTTTCCATCAGTGAGGCATTGGGGATACAAGGCCACGGAGCATTCCTTCATGAGAAAAGGCAGAATGAAAAAAAACAAACATTTCATTTACTTTTAAAATTTACTCTCTGTCATGGATGTGGAGATTGTTTACATCTGTTTGTACAAGTAGTTGGGACATGAATAAATGGACACATGCAAACATGCATGTAATATGATACTGCATATTGTGCACTTTGTACTCTCTAGACAAGAAAGTATTAAATTTGAATGTAAAAGCAAAGTGTTGGACATTCTTTGTTTTCAATACATTTGGCATTCTTCTTCATAAATCGCATACATGCCTGCTTTTATTTTCCATCCTTGTTATAACTATATACTGTGAACAGTGCACACGAATAGGAATTCTGCAACCGACTTGCCATAAGAAAGAATTAAGCAATCCCGACCAAAAAGGTGACTGCCAAGCGTGTGAAATGCAAAGAAGTACCCAACAGAGAAAGAAACACGCTTAGAAAAAACGGTATAACACAATTTATTAATATTTCGGAAATATATATGTATATATAAGAAAGAATTAGTTTTCATGGTCAGTGTCACAATCCTAAATAGTATATTTATACAAATACATGTACTGTAATGATACTGAAAATGACATGTACAATACTGCACTTGTACCAGAAATTGCACAAGTGTGTAACATACTATGTGCTTATGCATATTTCTGCTCTGCTACCTGGTATGCCACTGAGTGCCTGTTGCTAGTCTTGGTATACTGCTTGCATTCTTGGTGGTTGAAGTCTGATGTGCATTGTGTAACCTTTGTAGCCAATTGAAGGGGTGTTGTTGTTTTGTTTTGTTTTATTTTTTGTTTTGTCTTTTGCCATTTCAGCCACATAGATACATCCCCTTGACTAACACTCAATGATGAGACTGAAACATATGTAAACTCTAAGTCAAATTAAGTGCGTAAATAAGATACGATACTTTGATCGTGTCTGGCAAGGAAGCCCATAACTGAAGTTTTAGACGCACACCTGTCACTCCCCTCTACCGGAGGTCAATATGTTTTAACTGTGCATACCTTGGGTGCATGAGTACCTGAGCGGGAAACATTTGTAGTTTTTCAAAACCGGCCAAATCGATACAAAATTGAACATTTGGGAAACCCTTTCTTCTAACCAGGAAGTCCTAGAAACGGTCATAGGTGTGAAACTTAGTTTTGAGCAGACACCTGACACTAAGCTGTGTAAAGCACAGGTATACCCCAGTGAAACAGAAAACAAAATGATGAAAGCAGGAGTCAAAGACCTGTTACGAAAAGGGGTCATAAATTAAAGAGTCTTGCAATAAAGCAGAGCAATTTGTCTCACATTTTTTCTCAGAGAAAACATGACGGAACCATACCCACCGGGTTATATTTCTCAGTTTCTGAACAAAAACATTGAGTACCACTCAGAAATTCAAAAGGGAAACTATTCATACTGCACTTAATATTGTCACTAAGGACTGCTATTTCGCATCGCTTGATCTTCGAGATGCGTACTACTCCGTCTCTGTACATATCGAACTGAATACCAGTAAAACTTCGCTGGAGAGACAAATTGTATTGTTCCCAAGCATCGCCAGTAGGCCTTGGCCCGATACCCAGGAAGTTTACGAAACTCACAAAACCAATCCTGGCAAGGCTACATGATTTGAATCATTCAATCATATCCTTCATTGACGACAACCTCTTAGTGGGCACCACAAAAGAGGACACAGTTCAAAATGGTATCGATACGGTTCAACTGCTTGATGCAGGGGTTTTTTGACAGTCCACGGAGACAAATCTCAATTCCTACCCACGCAAGAGATTACATACTTGGGATTTGTGATTGATTCTATCGACATGTCGGTGATACTGACGAACGAACGTAAGCAAAAACTGAGCGAAGCATGCTCCGAAATAATGAGAAAACCAGTAGCCAACATTAGACCAGTAGCTTGTCATTTGGCTGATGGTAGCAAGTTTTTTCAAATACTTCTGGGCCCTCTCTATTATAGGGCCTTTAAACAAAAGAAACCCCGAGCTCTCAAAGAAAACAAAGGAAACTAAAAGAAAATCATGCCTATAACACAAGACGCGGTTCTTGAGCTGCAATGGTGGGGTGATAACATCGGACACCAAAAAGCTCCCCTACAGAGGGAAGACCCTACCTTTACGCTGAAAAGAAACAACTCACTTTCAGACATGCCGGGGCTGTTGTAAGGGGTTTTGGAATGAAAATGACAAAAACAAAAACTGCTGAAAGCTATTCCCTTTGGATTAAAATTGCTCCTACGAGAGATGATAGACATGCATGTGCGTGTACTGACAGACAACACCACGGCTGTTGCTTGCGTAAACAAGATGGGCCCAATGAAAGTGAGTTTGCTAAATGAAGTTACTCGGGATGTCTGGTTCTGGTGTGATCAGAGGAGACTGTGGCTGAGTGCAGCACACGTACCAGGTACCAAGAATGTAAAAGCAGACCGTCTGTTTCGACAGTTGCACAGTGACACAGAGTGGAAAATTGACTCTGAACGTAACTGTTTGCATCCAAAATCAATGCTCTTTTTCCCAAGTATGTATCCTTTCTCCCAGACCCTGGGACTTTCACTGGGGATGCTTTCTCCATTGGTTGGGGTGATTGTACTATGTGTTTTTCCCCCCTTTCAGTCGAGTCTGGTGGTCCTGGCAAAGATAAACAAAGACAAAGCCAGGGGAGTGGTAGTGGCACCATGGTGGCGAAACCAGAGTGTTTTTGGCCAGTGCTGATGCAAATGCAAACCAGTACTGCTGTCAGCAAGAGATACTTTGTTGTGTCAACCAAGCGACTTGAAACAAAGACATCCTCTGCGCAAACCACTGAAACTACAGACTACTCATTTGCAAGATGTCAGGGATAGATACAGAGGGATTCTCTTCAGATGCAACCGACATCACCATGTTATCGTGGCGACTGGCCACCTGTCAATGTATGAAGGATACATCACTCCTTCTAGACCGTACGCGAGTGAGAGATCGGTGGATCATGTCTCACCGCCGCTAGCCGAGGTAGTCAATTTTCTTGCATCATTGGTACTCAATGACCTATGCTATAAAGTATTCCATTTCTTTTGGCTTGACTTCGCAAACGAAGATTCTATAGGGCTTGCCCACGTCGTCTGCAGGCATTTTCGTGACTGCGGAGGCCAATCTGGGACAGGCAGGTTCGACCGCAGTGGCTTCAGGGGAAGGTCTGGTCAGGGTTCTGAGTTACGGCAACTCTGTTTTTTCTCCTGAGCCGCTTGTCCTTAAGGTTAGCTCTGCGAGAGTCCTCAAAGGAGACGGCTGCCTTGTAAATGGTGGAGCGCCAGGTGCCACGGTCCGCAGCAAGCGAAGACCACTGGCGGTGGTCGATTTGGCAGGCACTAAGTGACTTCTTGAGACCGTCTTTGTATCTCTTCTTTGGTGCCCCTCTGTCTCGGTGTCCAGTGGCAAGCTCGCCGAACAGAGTGATCTTGGGTAGGCGATGATCCTTCATCCTGGAAACGTGCCCCGCCCAGCGAATCTGTGTCCGCAGCAGCAAAACCTCGATGCTCACAGTTTCCGCCTGTTCAAGGACCTCGACGTTGGTGACATAGTCACTCCAGTGAATGCTGAGGATGGTACGCAGGCAGCGCTGGTGAAAGCGTTCGAGGAGTCGTAGTTGGTTGTGGTAGAGGGCCCAGGACTCGGAACCGTACAGCAGGGTGGTGAGGACGACATCTCTGTACACGCTGATCTTGGTGCCTTTTTTCAGCTGTTGATTGTGCCACACCCGCTTGAATAGTCGCCCGAAAGCACTGTTCACTTTTCCCAACCTGTTGTCCAGCTCCTTGTCCAGCTTGGCGTCTGACGTGATGACACAGCCAAGGTAGGTAAACTTTTGCACTGACTTCAGTTCGGACTCGCCGATGGTGATGTGGGGAGGGCGATGCTCTGCCTTTGGTGCCGGCTTTTTCAGACTGACCTCGAGTCCAAAGAGCTGGGTAGCATCTGCAAAGCAGGACGTGATGCGCTGCAAGGCTCTCTCTGTGTGTGCAACGAGGTCAGCGTCATCAGCAAAGAGCAGCTCACGAATCAGTTAGTCTAGGGTTTTGGTGTGGGCCTGCAGTCGTCTGAGGTTGAACAGGCTGCCATCGAGACGATACCTGATCGTCGAGGTCCACTGTGGCCTGCTTCAACATCATGCTAAAGAAGATGGTGAAGAGGGTTGGTGCCAGCACGCAGCCCTGTTTCACGCCGTTGATAATGGGGAATGGTTCTGAGAGGTTACTGTTGAGTCTAAACTGGCCTTGCTGTTCCTCGTGGAGCTGGACGATCATGCTGAGGAACTTTGGGGGACAGCCAAGTCGCTCCAGGATCTGCCACATGCCTTGCCTGCTCACAGTGTCGAACGCTTTTGTTAGGTCGACAAACGTTACGTACAGCCCTTTCTTCTGCTCGCGGCAATTCTCCTGAAGCTGTCTCAGCACAAAGACCATGTCGGTGGTACTCCTGTTGGCTCTGAAGCCACACTGGCCCTCTAAGAGGTGGTCTTCAGCGATGGCAGGTACCAGCCGATTCAGGAGCAACCTTGCGAGAATGTTCCCGGCAATGGATAGCAGGGTAATTCCACGATAATTAGAGCAGGCAGACTTCTCTCCTTTGTTCTTGTACAGGGTGATGATGACTGCATCACGGAGATCCTTTGGTAGTGTTCCTTTCTCCCAGCAACAGAGAAAGAGGTCATGGAGCTTGTTGTGCAGTGCTGGGCCTCCATGTTTCCAGATCTCTGGCGGGATTCCGTCAATGCCTGCTGCTTTGCCACTCTTGAGCTGGTGGATGGCTGTGAGGGTCTCTTCGGCGGTGGGCGGTTCGTCCAATTCAACCTTTAGTGGGAGCTGTGGGATTTGGAGGATGACTGTTTCTTGAACAGTGCGCTCAGCGCCGAAGAGGTCCTGAAAGTATTCTGACCAGCGGTTCAAGATGGAGGTATTATCTGTGAGGAGTGCCTGTCCATCGGCGCTTCGCAGGGGACTTTGTACCAGGTGCCTAGGGCCATACACTGCTTTCACTGCTTCATAGAAGCCCCTGTAGTCACCGTTGTCAGCGCAAAGCTGGGTCCTCTGTGCCAGTCTCGACCACCAAGGAGCTCTCTAAGCTTGAGCTGGAGACTGCTGCAGATGAGGCGAAAGGCAGACTTCTTCACAGGGCAGGAAGGCTAGGCTAGGTGGGCCTGGTGGGCGGCTCTTTTTTTTTTTTTTTTTTTTTTTTTTGCTGGAAGTTCCTGGATCTCCACGTCGTTTTCGTCAAACCAGTCTTTGTTCCTCTTTCTAACAAAGTCCAAGACTTCCACAGAAGATTTTACAATAGCAGTTTTCAATTGTTCCCAGAGTGTTTCAAGGGAGGAGTCTGCTGGATCAACTGTGTCTTTGAGCATGCGCTCTAAATCTGTCTGAAGGGCAGCTTTCTTGTCGTCACGCTGAAGGCTGGCGACATCAAGCTTTTTCGTGGGGGGGGGGGGGGGGGCTTTTCTTGGGTTTCAGCTTGAGGTGGAGTCTGAGTTTGCAGCGGACAAGGCGGTGGTCAGTGTGGCACTCTGCGCTGGGCATCACTCTAGTGAGGAGGACGTCACTGCGGTCCCTCTGACATAGTCGATAAGATGCCAGTGTTTGGAGCGAGGATGCATCCAGGTGGTCTTTCGACTGTCCTTTTGCTGGAAAGTAGTGTTGGTGATGACAAGTTGCTGTTCTGCACAGAACTCCAACAGTAGGCGGCCATTGTCATTGCAGTTCCCAACGCCATGCTTACCGAGGACTCCTTTCCAGGCTTCAGAGTCTTGGCCCACTCTGGCGTTGAAGTCGCCAAGGATGATGACTTTGTCGTCTGCGGGGGTGCTCTGCAGGAGGCTGCGCAGGTCAGAGTAGAACTTGTCTTTTTCTGCAGGCTCAGCCAGGAGGGTTGGGGAGTACACACTTAGAAGGGTGACGTATTGATGGTGTCTCAGTGGGAGGCACATGGACATGATGCGGTCGGAGTGATCCATTGGTAGGTTTTCCAACTTAGTCGCAATGGGGGTCTTGACCATGAAGCCCACGCCTGAGAGCCGTCTTCCTGATGCAGGCCTGCCTGCCCAGTAGAGGGTGTAGCCAGCGCCAAGTTCTTGGAGGCTGCCTTCTTCCGGGAGGCGTACTTCACTGAGCGCGGCGATGTCGATGTTTAACCTCCGCAATTCATGGGCAATAAGGGCGGAGCGACGTTCAGGGCGTCCGCTGTCTGCTGTGTCGAGCATGGTTCGGATGTTCCAGCATGCTACGTTGAGTCCGGTCGTGGTCCTCATGAAAGTGGATCCATTGTTTGCTATAAAGTATAAAGTATAATGCTATGGCTACAGAAGCTGTTATTTGTGTAGATGGAGTGCCGCTAGGGTCTACAAAAGTGATAAAGAGATTCATGAAGGGTGTTTTTGAGAGTAAACAGTGTTTCCCAAATACCATAGCACATGGAATGTTAATGTAGTGTTGCACATGCTAAAGACGTGAGTGCCTCTAAACAAACTTACGTTCGGCAATGAACTCACGCTAAACTGGTAATGCTTATTGCTTTGCTCTCTGGATAGAGGTGCCAAACGCTACGAGCGCTAAATGTTACTAACATGCAAGTGTATATGTTATGTAACTAAGCTGTTAAAACATTCCATATGGGGAAAACATCATTGAATTTCATGCTTTTCCAACAGTCAATTCTTTGTATGTGATTCATACGTTAAAAATATTTGAAACAAAAAGACAGACTGGAGCTGACGGACAAAACAGGTTTGTTTGTTGCAATCCTCGCTCCGCACAGCAGGCCAAGCTCGAATACTGTTGCCAGGTGGCTAAAATGGACTCAAAAGATAGCACAGGTGGACACTGTGCATTATTCTGCTCAGTCCACCAAACTGGCCAGAGCCTCAGCATCATATGACATGAATGCTTCCATAGATGTCATCACGAAAGCTGCGGGATGAACGTTATTATTGCCGGGTTCCGCGTGTGAAACTCACCTTATGTCGGATGGTGATGGACAGGTATCTGGCAAAGAAGTAGAGATAAGGCTGCTTGTCATTTCAGCATGACTCAGCCTTTACGCTCATTACCACTGTTGCTCTCAAATCTCAAGTGCACTTAGTGACGGGATACAGGAAATGAGTAAGAATTGTTAGCAATACAGCGAGACTTACCTGTAAGGTGAAGCTGATTGCAAATTCTTACGAATTTCTTGTAGACCGGAACTAGTGCACTTGCCCACCCCACACTGTGTTGAAGAGCACTGCGCTCTACCCTGCCCTTTCACTTCGTTGTAAGGTGCACTTGTTCCGGGGTTCCTTCAGTGGTATGAGCTGTCTTTCAATACTGAGGGGATAGGTAGCGCGCGTTTCTCAAATGCACTAGTTCCGGTCTACAAGAAATTCGTAAGAATTTGCAATCAGCTTCACCTTACAGGCAAGTCTCGATGTATTGCTAACAAACTGTGAGCATAAAGTTACGGATCCATAAGCACGAATCCGATAGGAATACGATTCGAACCCGATGAGGTGATGCAATTTTCCTTCAAAAATTGCCTTCATTTTCGTTCGAAGCCGGATGCGAATTTGTGTCCGCATCGGGCGTATGGAAAAACACAAACATGAAAAGAACTTGCACGGACCTTCCTCTTTGGGACCCGCTTGGGATTCGGATGGGGTTCGTATCGGATCCGTGTTTATGGGTCGGCGCCTGAAGACGAAAAGTCAAAAGAGAAAACGTACGGTACGGAACGTGTGTAAAGCAATGCGTGAACCAGTGTCTGACGTCGTACGCTAGGATGTCCATATGACAGGAAAGCCAGATTGTCATTGTGCATGACTCGTATTGGGGAGTCTTTGGTTGCAAGCGAAACCTCACCGTATATTACACGACGATTTCCCACAGCGAGCTCTAGCTCTCGCGCGCCGCTCACCTTTGGCCTGTCTGTGTATAAGGGGTCAGCTGCATGAGCGAGATTAGTCCTGCACCAGCCACTAAGCAAGGTGCGCCGCTATAGCGGCGCACCTTGCTTAGTGGCTGGTGCAGGACTAAGCTCGCTGATGCAACTGGCTCCAGGTGTACATAGTATCCAAACAAAAAACGCCTATCGGCGTAAAACAATGGCCAAAACTACATGTCCTCATACACACGATGAAGCCCCACTGAGGAATTCAAAACGAACATCGACGTAACGAGGTTTACTCATTCCGAAAAAAATATCTGTCACTCGTTGAACTGTTTAATTTCTTTATGTGTTTTGGCGATTGTTTCAGATCGTGCGCGGGCCAACCAATGCTGACACCGGCCCTAGGGCCTTTTGCTCATCGGCGTTTGTTGTTTTTTTTCTAAAAAGAATGTGGACGATAGTGTGGGTTAGTTCCTCGTGGGACGACAATAAGTCGATCGATCAATCAAGCAATTATTCAATCAATCAATCAATCAATCAATCGATCAATCAATCAATCAATCATCTAGTCATCCAATCAATCAATCAAATAAACAACCAATCTTTTAATCTCTACATTTTTATGGTTATTTCTGTCATTTCTATTTCACATCGCGATATACCGGTGCGTTTATACCGAGGTTGGCCTGTAGGAGAACTGTCACAAACAGGCATCTCATGTCTACATGTGTGTGGTGATTTGAACGTAGGAGCCGTTACTCATTTCTCCGTCAGAACATACGTCACTTCCTCTTCCGCTGTCGAATGACTTCAAAGATCCCTTGCTACTGAAGATAACCGCGTTGTAGTCGGGGGGAGGCAGGTCAGCCTGTGATTTACCGTCAGGGATGACGATCTCCTTCTCCAGTTCGTTTTCCTTGATATCCTGCAGAGACACGAGACACATAGTTAGCGACACGATTAGCAACCATGCAATGTCATACAATATAATGCGTTGCTAGGCAAACCCAGCCCAATACAACCAAGTTCAACACAAGGAAGCCGCCAATAGGATTTACCCAAACCTAACGCAACCAAACCCAACCAAACGCAAAGCAATGCAACTCTTTACCACCCAACTCCACCCAGCCCACCCCAACCAAAACCAGCCAAAATCACAACCCAGCGCATTAAAATAAAAATAATAAAAAAATAAAAAACCAGCACAGCTCCAAAGCAACGCAACCCACCCAACGCAAACGTTAAGCAACATATGCCAAAACAACCCAAATGCGCTCAATCCGAATTATCTCATCCCAAGCCAAAGAAAAGCAACCCGCCCCCCAACCCAACCCAACGCAATGCAACACAACAATTGCAAGCTCATCAGTTTCGCAAAAATGACATGATCTGCAAAGTAAGTAACTATTTTCTAGATTCACGATCTGAAATTTATTAACCCTTTGACTACCGACAGTCAAAGGGTTAATTGTTGATATACTCGTGCGAAGCGCGCTGCCAGAAACATTCCATTTCTTTTTTTATCCAAAGTTATGTGACATTCTAGCAGATGCGTCACTGTGTACCTCCGGGTTGGGGAACTCTTTGTGACAGCGGAGTGTTCTCCGCCAGGATGCTGGCAGGCAGCAGAAGAGGCGGTCAAAAATCGGAATCAGATATTTGGGATCAATGTCGTCAACGTCCATCGGTCCTGCAAAAACACAAACAGCCAATAAAAAAAACGTCGAGTTAGTAAATTCGGGCTAAGGTCTTGAGGGCAGTCGTGCGGTTCCTGTTCATAGCCACAGTAAAAACGCACGCAGCCAACCAAATGTCGGGAATGAGCCGCTGAAACACTTAGAGACTAGTACGTGCAGTAAATGTGTTCTTTATCTACTGGACCAGCAAACAGGCAGGCAGACCGTGAACAAAATAATTATATGCAAATTAGAATATCCCAATGCATAAAAGGCCATGGGGCGCACGGTCGTGGCGGGCCAACGTAGGCCGACGTCAGCCCGATGAACTTTTGCGCATTGGGGTGATGGTCGGGATATGTATTGCCTGTACAATCATTGGACCAGAAAATAGGCAAAGACACCAATTAGGGACCGTGGGGTGATGGTCGGGGTATGTATTGCCTGTACACTCATTGGACCAGAAAATCGGCCAAAGACACCAATTAGGGACCGTGGGGTGAAAAATAAACATACTAGAGTTGTGGAGCAAATCAGGGTCTGTGCAGACAACAATGCTTGGTCCTGCAAAAAGCAGCCAGTCAGCTAGTGGCTGTTCCAACAAAAGTACCAGAGATGAAACTGATGTTAATCCACCCCATCACAACAGCAGTGGCTCTTCCAACAAACGTGACGACTATGTGATAAAACTGACATTGAGCTGACCAACCACTAAACAGTGGCAGTTCCAACAAACGTTCACATGACAAAACCATCTGTAATTCTAACGGGACTGCGACAGTGGCTGTTCCAACAAATGTACTGGTGATAAAACTGATAAATAGCCGCCCCGCTTAGTAACAAACCCGGTTCTCTTGCACTCTCACAAAGAAGGGTGGCAAGGCAAAAGTTTAGGTTTTTAGAGTTTTGAGTATTAAAATATTCTGACTTTCGTTTAGACTCTGAATTTAGTTTAGACTCCCAATATCAAACCAAACCGAGTTTCCAGTTTCACCGATTTACGACGACAAGGCCCACACAGTTCAGACAGTTCTTCACAACCAACGGCCGGCCACCAGTACCGTTCCAACAAACGTACTCGTGATAAAACTGATAATAAGCCGCCCCACTGCAGCAACAGTGACTGTTAACAATAGACTACCTGTGATAAAAATAGCCAAAGGCCATCCCACAGCAACAGAGGCCGTTCCAGCAAACGCACCTGTTACAAAACAGACGTTTACAAGCTAGGCTGTTCTAAAAAGCTTACCCGTGATAAAACTGACGATAAGCCCAACGACAATGACAGTTGCTGTTCCAATGGATGGATACCACAGGTAGGACACGGTGTACAACAAGCTTATTCCAGAACTGCCATTAACAAACAAACAACATGGTTGGTTACGTCAAGGTGTTCTACCGAACAAAAACACGAATTGCCGAGCGCGCATCATGCAAAAAGAGATTATCCCTTTGACTGTCGATAGGTCGTTTTGTTGAGGTGATTCCTGCAGGAATCACCTCAACAAAATGACCTATCGACAGCCAAAGGGTTAATTTTACAATATTTCCACTTCACCCAACTGCACTGGAGCCACCGGTTCTGTAACGTTGTCGGTGGCTGCTGGAATACAAATCTTTTACGGTGGGTTCTTCAAAACAATTATTTTATGTACATTTCGTTGACAGGCGCCAAGGTGGTTGTGGCGAGGGTGGTGAGAGTTGTGGCCCCTGTTGCCATTGTAGTCATGGTGGCATTTTCAAGGAAGCAGCTGTTGGTGGGCAAGGGGAGGCCACTGGGGCTGGAGGGGAGGTTGTAAGCGCCGATGCTGATCCACAGTGGAAACACAAGCCCCAGTACACCACCTGCCACGGCGCCCTGTTGACGGAAACACCACTACCGTCAGCATTTCCGTGTCGATAAACGTCATAGTAATCTTCGTCATCATAGTCTTTATCATCGGAGTCTTCCTCCTTATCACAGTCGTTATCACTTATCTTTGTCGTTTACATATACGTTGTAAGCATCATCATCACCTTCGTCGTGGTCGTCATGGTCGTGCTCGGTATATTATCGACGTCACCGTCGCCATTATCATCGTCTTCATCATCATCGTCGTCATCGTCTTCGTCATCATCATCGTCACCATCGTCGTCATCATCATCATCCTCGTCATCGTCGTCGTCTTTGTCACCATCCTCGTCATCATCATCATCATCCTCGTCGTCGTCAACATCATCATCATCTCGTCATCATGATCCTCGTCATCATTGTCGCGGCAGTCGTCATTTCCATCATCAATCTAGTCGTTGTTGTTATCGTTTGGGTTGTTAGTGATGGTGATGCTGATGTTGCTACTGTCACACCACAATCACCATGTTGGTTTTTGTCATGTCGGTTGAATAGAATGTGTGCTTGTCTGTCATTCTGCACCTCACAAAGAGGGAGGTTTGGGGTGAGAAGTGTTTTATGTCTCACTATACACAGGTCACATATGCCGCATGCAGATAAGCGACAGTATGCCTCGGGATACACCTCACAAAGGAGAAGTGTTGTGGGAAGTGTTTTGTGTCCCAGTCGAGACGTGTCGGATAAGGATACGCGGCTTGCAGCCGCGTATCCTTATCCGGCACGTCTGGAATGAAGTAGATGTATGTACTTACCCAACCGTTGGCCCAAGGAAACACTCCTCCCAGAAGAAACAAACCCAGGATAGGGCCTGAGGCAGCACCAGTGAAACTCAGCGATGCCTGGGACAAACCCACAATATAACACCGTCACATTTGTGTCGAACGCTACGATTGGTCATCTGAATAAAACGCGCAGGATATAATACCTAAATAACACATCGCCAACTGTATGTCCACCTTAACGATTGGTTAGCTGAATCAAATTACAAGTCATGAAAACTGGCAGTAAGCACAGGTAAACGCCAAGGTCCTTGCATACTGTTAGCCCTCTCCTGTCTTTGAGGGAGCACTACCTACTTTCTCTGACCTGATTCCGATGTAGCAACAACTAGTATTTTTGTACGTGTAGCCAATACCTGCAGGACTGTCCCTCCGAGTCCTTGCGCCATGAAGGCCATGCCAATCCCCGCGCCGCCATAAATCAGCACTGAAAAAAACAGGTTAACCCATTCAGCCCTGACGCACTACAGCAGGCGATGATTCGACCATGATAATTCAAGGGTAGTGCCACATCAGCTTGGCGCCTGTCGGCGGGAATCTGTCTGTTTGTCTGTCTGTCTCTGTCTCTGTCTCTGTCTCTCTCTCTCTCTCTCTCTCTCTCTCTCTCTCTCTCTCTCTCTCTCTCTCTCTCTCTCTCTCTCTCTCTCTCTCTCTCTCTCTCTCTCTCTCTCTCTGTCCTTTGAGGGTAACGGAAGAAACTCTTCTGCTTGAAAAGTAGGAGAAGAGCAGAAAAAGTATTTCATCTTACGACATTCCAACTACATAGCTCACGTGTTATTGTCAGACAGACTGAGAACATTATTGAGATCTAGCAGCACTTCACTGCCTGCAGCAGGTCTCTTCAAAATAAAAACAAGTCGAAATGCGGAGTAAGCGCTGATTGGATACAGCAAATACTATCAACACAAAACACGTCCATGTACAGAACAATTCAGACAAAGAGAGATTGGCTTTATCGCATTCTACGCCAAGACCGAAATCCTCAAATTTTGAAGTTGCCCTCAGAAGGACTGTATTACAGTTCTAGAGGCAGATCGAGCATGATAGTTCAAGGGTGGTGCCAGAATAGCTTGGCGCCTATAGGCGCCAAGCTATTCTGGCACCACCCTTGAACTATCACGCTCGATCGTTGTCTTGCTGTGGTGTGTGGGGGCTGAATGAGTTAACCCTGTAGGCGTCGGGGGCGGTGCTAGTCGCGATCATTTTTGCCG
>BTPG01000002.1:8324717-8347217 GCA_036245525.1 Semisulcospira habei | reverse complement strand
TTAACCCCTTGACTGCCGAGAAAAGGTGAACACAATCCAGCTGCAAGAGACATAGATCCTCATGAGCCCCCGCGAATGCGGGGGCTCATGAGGATATATGCCTCTTGCTGAGACCAATCGGTGATCACGTCTCTTAGACTGTTTTAGCTTTCGGTCATTTAGTGAACACATATTTCAGAAACAATAATGTACGTGCAGTGGTACGGAAGGGCTTAATCATGCCAAGAGTCATTTTTAATGTATCGTTCGAACGATAACTGCCTATCTGGCGATTCCCAGTTAATACAGAGTTATCGTCCGTTTCAGCACTTTGCGTTCAGCCATCGCTACTGTACAATTTTTGGGCGGCATCATGTACAAAGCGGGGTTAGCTGGAGAAAAACTTACATATATACTTCCAACTCAAGTGTCTACAATTGATACATGCGTTTACGTCGTATGTCCTTTCACACCTTTGCTGCCAAAATCACGGATTTCGCGTCAGAAACCACTGCACACTACATAGGCGAAATCACGGATTTCGCGTCAGAAACCACTGCGCACCACATAGGCGAAATCACGGATTTCGCGTCAGAAACCACTGCACACTACATAGGCGAAATCACGGATTTCGCGTCAGAAACCACTGCGCACTACATAGGCGAAATCACGGATTTCGCGTCAGAAACCACTGCGCACTACATAGGCAAAATCACGGATTTCGCGTCAGAAACCACTGCGCACTACATAGGCAAAATCACGGATTTCGCGTCAGAAACCACTGCGCACTACATATGTCAGAAGAACAGGAAGTAAATGGAAACTACATAGAAACCAGATACAGGCAGAAAGAAGGTAGGGCCAACAAGAGACATAAACAATCGTCAGCACCTGCGGAAGAACTCAACGAAGAAAGAAACACGCTTAGAAAAGACAGTTACAACACAGTGTATTAACCCTTGGCGTACCGGTAGAGGTTTTTGACGCGATGATTCCTACAGGAAGGGTTAGGGTTAGCCCTACTTGAATCATCGCCACAAACAAAGGGTTAATATTTTTGGGCAAAAACCTTTTCTCAATTTTTTTTTTCGGGGCTGTGGGGGTAGGGGTCTGGGAGTGGTGGGGGGGGGGGGGGCAGGGTAACGTTTGATTTGCTCCGGTAGCTAAACGGTTAATAATTTGATTAACATGCCAGTCAATTGTGCGCACGACGAAAATATGACTTTTCGTACAGGTCAATTCGATCCAATTTAAATTTAAAAAAAAAAAGAAAGAAAAAAAAAAGTTATTTTTCCCTTAAAGTGCAAGCTCCCGTCATTCTTTAACCCTACCACTGCCACTGGACGCACCTTCTGTGCTCACTCAACGTCAAAGATCCGCAGGTCACCTTAGAACATGGACACAAAGTGGTGTCAGCAGGAGGCATAGATCCTCGTGAGCCCCAGCAACTGTCGGTGGACGAACATTTGATTTCTGACATATGTGTTCTTTCAACGGGAAAGATCACCCAGTGCACAGTCGTGCGAGCCAGAGGCACAGATCTTCATGAGCCCCCGCAACTGCGGGGGCTCATGATGATCTGTGCCTCCTGAAGTTGGGTGTGGCTGTGCCCGGGGTTAACAAACATAACAACATAGCAACGTCGACAGTCATGGCACCCTCTCTTTCTCAATGTCGTCAGTCCTGGCACCCTCTCTTTCTCAATGTCTTCAGTCCTGGCACCCTCTCTTTCTCAATGTCGTCAGTCCTGGCACCCTCTCTTTCTCAATGTCGTCAGTCCTGGCACCCTCTCTTTCTCAACGTCGTCAGTCATGGCACCCTCTCTTTCTCACCGTCGTCAGTCATGGCACCCTCTCTTTCTCAATGTCGTCAGTCCTGGCACCCTCTCTTTCTCAACGTCGTCAGTCATGGCACCCTCTCTTTCTCACCGTCGTCAGTCATGGCACCCTCTCTTTCTCAACGTCGTCAGTCCTGGCACCCTCTCTTTCTCAACGTCGTCAGTCATGGCACCCTCTCTTTCTCAACATCGTCAGTTATGGCACCCTCTCTTTCTCACCGTCGTCAGTCATGGCACCTCTCTTTCTCAACGTCGTCAGTCCTGGCACTCTCTCTTTCTCAACGTCGTCAGTCCTGGCACCCTCTCTTTCTCAACGTCGTCAGTCATGGCACCCTCTCTTTCTCAACGTTGTCAGTCATGGCACCCTCTCTTTCTCAACGTCGTCAGTCATGGCACCCTCTCTTTCTCAACGTCGTCAGTCATGGCATCCTCTCTTTCTCAACGTCGTCAGTCCTGGCACCCTCTCTTTCTCAACGTCGTCAGTCCTGGCACCCTCTCTTTCTCAATGTCGTCAGTCCTGGCACCCTCTCTTTCTCAATGTCGTCAGTCCTGGCACCCTCTCTTTCTCAACGTCGTCAGTCATGGCACCCTCTCTTTCTCACCGTCGTCAGTCCTGGCACCCTCTCTTTCTCAACGTCGTCAGTCCTGGCACCCTCTCTTTCTCAATGTCGTCAGTCCTGGCACCCTCTCTTTCTCAATGTCGTCAGTCATGGCACCCTCTCTTTCTCAACGTCGTCAGTCCTGGCACCCTCTCTTTCTCAACGTCGTCAGTCCTGGCACCCTCTCTTTCTCAATGTCGTCAGTCCTGGCACCCTCTCTTTCTCACCGTCGTCAGTCCTGGCACCCTCTCTTTCTCAACGTCGTCAGTCCTGGCACCCGCTCTTTCTCACCGTCGTCAGTCCTGGCACCCTCTCTTTCTCAACGTCGTCAGTTCTGGCACCCTCTCTTTCTCAATGTCGTCAGTCCTGGCACCCTCTCTTTCTCAACGTCGTCAGTCATGGCACCCTCTCTTTCTCAACGTCGTCAGTCATGGCACCCTCTCTTTCTCAACGTCGTCAGTCATGGCACCCTCTCTTTCTCAACGTCGTCAGTCATGGCACCCTCTCTTTCTCAACGTCGTCAGTCCTGGCACCCTCTCTTTCTCAACGTCGTCAGTCCTGGCACCCTCTCTTTCTCAATGTCGTCAGTCCTGGCACCCTCTCTTTCTCAATGTCGTCAGTCCTGGCACCCTCTCTTTCTCAACGTCGTCAGTCATGGCACCCTCTCTTTCTCACCGTCGTCAGTCCTGGCACCCTCTCTTTCTCAACGTCGTCAGTCCTGGCACCCTCTCTTTCTCAACGTCGTCTGTCCTGGCACCCTCTCTTTCTCAATGTCGTCAGTCATGGCACCCTCTCTTTCTCAACGTCGTCAGTCATGGCACCCTCTCTTTCTCAACGTCGTCAGTCATGGCACCCTCTCTTTCTCAACGTCGTCAGTCATGGCACCCTCTCTTTCTCAACGTCGTCAGTCATGGCACCCTCTCTTTCTCAACGTCGTCAGTCCTGGCACCCTCTCTTTCTCACCGTCGTCAGTCATGGCACCCTCTCTTTCTCAATGTCGTCAGTCCTGGCACCCTCTCTTTCTCACCGTCGTCAGTCCTGGCACCCTCTCTTTCTCACCGTCGTCAGTCATGGCACCCTCTCTTTCTCAACGTCGTCAGTCCTGGCACCCTCTCTTTCTCACCGTCGTCAGTCATGGCACCCTCTCTTTCTCAACGTCGTCAGTCATGGCACCCTCTCTTTCTCACCGTCGTTAGTCCTGGCACCCTCTCTTTCTCAACGTCGTCAGTCCTGGCACCCTCTCTTTCTCACCGTCGTCAGTCCTGGCACCCTCTCTTTCTCACCGTCGTCAGTCCTGGCACCCTCTCTTTCTCGTCAGTCCTGGCACCCTCTCTTTCTCAACGTCGTCAGTCCTGGCACCCTCTCTTTCTCACCGTCGTCAGTCCTGGCACCCTCTCTTTCTCAACGTCGTCAATCCTGGCACCCTCTCTTTCTCAACGTCGTCAGTCATGGCACCCTCTCTTTCTCAACGTCGTCGGTCCTGGCACCCTCTCTTTCTCAATGTCGTCAGTCATGGCACCCTCTCTTTCTCAATGTCGTCAGTCATGGCACCCTCTCTTTCTCAACGTCGTCAGTCCTGGCACCCTCTCTTTCTCAACGTCGTCAGTCCTGGCACCCTCTCTTTCTCAACGTCGTCAGTCATGGCACCCTCTCTTCCTCACCGTCGTCAGTTCTGGCACCCTCTCTTTCTCAACGTCGTCAGTCATGGCACCCTCTCTTTCTCAACGTCGTCAGTCCTGTCACCCTCTCTTTCTCACCGTCGTCAGTTCTGGCACCCTCTCTTTCTCAACGTCGTCAGTCATGGCACCCTCTCTTTCTCACCGTCGTCAGTCCTGGCACCCTCTCTTTCTCAACGTCGTCAGTCCTGGCACCCTCTCTTTCTCAATGTCGTCAGTCCTGGCACCCCATCTTTCTCACCGTCGTCAGTCCTGGCACCCTCTCTTTCTCAACGTCGTCAGTCCTGGCACCCTCTCTTTCTCAATGTCGTCAGTCCTGGCACCCTCTCTTTCTCACCGTCGTCAGTCCTGGCACCCTCTCTTTCTCAACGTCGTCAGTCCTGGCACCCTCTCTTTCTCACCGTCATCAGTCCTGGCACCCTCTCTTTCTCAACGTCGTCAGTCCTGGCACCCTCTCTTTCTCAATGTCGTCAGTCCTGCCACCCTCTCTTTCTCAACGTCGTCAGTCCTGGCACCCTCTCTTTCTCAACGTCGTCAGTCCTGGCACCCTCTCTTTCTCAATGTCGTCAGTCCTGTCACCCTCTCTTTCTCAGTTGCTGCTAAGGGTTAATACGACATCCCACAGCTCTCTATTCCTCGTAGCATATCCGCTATGTAGACGGCAGCGGAAAGAAAGAAAGTGCCTGAATTCTGCCCTTATAATTATGGCAGAGACGCTACACGTCCAGGGCTTAACGTCTTTTGTCCACCACGAGGGTGATTTTAAAGACGGTAAAGGGCCTGAACAATTATGACCCCAGCTGGAGTCGATCCCGCGACCTTTCGGACGAGAGTCAAACGCTATACCACCGAGCCATCCAGCTCCTCCCCCCCCCCCCCTCCCCCACTTGCCGTTATATGGCTAAAGCCAGCGTGTGCATTTTTTTAGGAAAGTGAGATTTTTATTGTCATACAAAGAAAATCTCGCTTTTCTCTTGCCGTGAGATGGCTTTAGTCGCCTGCTCGATGTTAAACCCTAATAACCACTGGACTAAGTAAGTAAGTAAGTAAGTTAGTAAGAAAGTAAGTAAGTATCTAACTAACTACGTACCTACTTACCTACCTGCCAAACTAACTAACTAATTAACTAACTAACTAACTAACTAACCAACCAATTACGTACCTACTTTCCTACCTGCCCAACTAACTAACTGCGTAGCCAACTACATACCCACCTACGTACCTACCCACCCACCTAACTAACTACCTAACAAACCAACTTTCTCCAAACTGGACATACTGGCTTTTCTGACTGTTGATGTGTAGCGTATGGTGGCAGTGACAAGGTAAATCGGCACACGTCGTTTAAAACAAAAATAAATAAATTTAAACATCCGACTGTACCCTTTGGGCTACAATCGAAAAGATTTTTCTCTTGTTTTGTTTTGTTTTGTTTTGTGGTTTGTTTGTTGTTGTTTTGTTCTGTGTTGTTGTTGTTGTTGTTTTTTGTTGTTGTTTTTCTTTTGCTTGTTTTTGTTGTTGTTGTTGTTGTTTGTTTGTTTGTTTGTTTGTTTGTTTGTTTGTTTGTTTGTTTTTTGGGGGGGCATTTTTTATGTGGGGGAGAGAGGTGTGTGGTTTTTTTTTTTGTTTTTTTGTTTGTTTTGTTTTGTTTTTGTTTTTTGTTTTGTTGTTGTTTTTGTCTTGACACTTACTTTTTGGCATCAGCGAGGGAGGGGACTGAGCAGAACCGCTGGACGCTGGCCTGGTTACACCCGTAAGTGGCGGTCCACCCGACCATACCCCCGATAATCAGGGACCAGAAGGAGTGACGCTGGGTAGGGTCCGGGTTGAAGCTGCGACCAAAAGGTAAACTTCATCTAGTACACATACCAAAGGGGACTATTTAGAGGTGGACACACAATTAGATCTCTTTGTGTTCGATATGGACACAGAGTTAGATCTCTGTGTGTTAGGGGTGGACAGGCAGTTAGCTCTCTTTGTGTTAGAAGTGGACACACAGTTAGATCTCTGTGTGTTAGAGGTGGACACACAGTTAGATCTCTGAGTGTTAGATGTGGACACAGAGTTAGATCTCTTTGTGTTCGATATGGATACACAGTTAGATCTTTGTGTGTTAGGAGTGGACAGGCAGTTAGCTCTCTGTGTGTTAGAAGTGGACACACAGTTAGATCTCTGTGTGTTAGGGGTGGACACACAGTTAGATCTCTGTGTGTTAGAGGTGGACACACAGTTAGATCTCTTTGTGTTGGATATGGACACACAGTTAGATCTCTGTGTGTTAGGGGTGAACAGGCAGTTAGCTCTGTGTTTTAGAAGTGGACACACAGTTAGATCTCTGTGTGTTCGATGTGGACACACATTTAGATCTCTGTGTGTTAGAGTAGACACATAGTTAGATCTATTTGTGTTCGATCTGGACACACATTTAGATCTCATACCCGTTCATATCAGGCGCCAAATCGCCACCCACGCGCCAAAAAATTACGCAGATCGAGTGCAGGACGGTCATATATGCTGACGAGCAGAAGAAATGCGACATTCCTGCAACACTGCAGTATTTCCGATGATTTCAAAATATCGCATTTTTTTTTTTTTGGTCGACATTATACATCCCTTTAAAAAAAATGATACATCACGTCTTGCATTAATGCTTTGTCTCTTACCAATACTAAGAAATTATGCAGGAAATATGTTGTCGGAAATCATACAGACGAGCAACGGATTTATTAACTCTTTCAGTGCCAGCTGACGGAGACTGTGTTTCTGCAATGTTCGTTGATTCAGCCCCCAAAATCCCTAGACGTTAAAAAACGCGCACTCAAAGGGTTGTCAGCAAGAGGCATAGATCCTCATGAGCCCCCGCAACTGCGGGGGCTCATGTGGATCTATACCTCTTGCAGTTGTGTGGTGTTCACATTTTCTGGGCACTGAAGGGGTTAATACTAGGCGGGTAAAGACCCTGAAGGGCCATAGTAGAAGTGTAAGACAATACGCAACAATGTTGCTGTAGCCATCACTATCTACGACGCATGCAGGCGCAATACGTCATACATTTACGTAACACGCAGTAAAAGTAGACGCATAAGACAATACGCAAAACTGTTGCTAGAACATTCACTATCTAAGACACATGCATCTGCAATACGTCATACATTTACGTCACACGTAGAAAAAAACGAAGTAAATAAATTGAAAAAAAAAAACGCACTCTCAAATTAGGACGTAGCACCTCTAAGTAAGTCCTCGCCAGCAACATTTCTAGACAGCTGTGTTACGTCTTTTATGACGTAACATATCGTATTTTTAACCCGCTTGTGACGGTAGAAAGGACGTAAAGCGGCTTCCTTTCTTCAAGACAGTGCCAGTAAAGAAGTTGATAAACACAAAAACATTAATTTCTGCTTAGTAGAAAACATTAATTTCCACTTACTCGAAGAATTTGATCCGGTCCCATTCGTAGTTCACACGCCACACTTTGTCCATTCCTCCCACCTCCACCACCCCCTGAAGTCATAGACACAGACAGACTCAAATGACGTCAATAAGCAGACACAAACATCCCCTCTCTCCTCCCTCCCCATGTGTGAAGTCAAAATCATACACATACATTTTAAATACATGACGTACAGACAGACGTATAAACAGACACTTTAATAAAAAGACACTTTAACTCATGCAAGGCGACCAACATGCGGACACGCGGCGATTCGCCGCGTGTCCGCATGCAGGTCGTCTTGAATGTGTTAAAGCGATCTTCGCCATAAAGAATTACTAGTTTGCTATACATATCACAGCAAAATAAACCACAAGAGATCATTTCGACCGGTACAGTGCGGCAAAACGAATAATTCATTTTGTGTGACGACTCTATTTATACGGTTTCTTAAGAGTAGTTTCTCCCTTAGACGTAGTGCGGTGCTACGACACTTTACTCGGCATCAGTGACTGATCGTTATGTCGCATTGCAAGGAAACGGTCAGTAGTGCGGCGGAGACTGCGCAACCTGAAAATCGTGAGAGCTGTGTAATATGTATTACACCATGACTTTTATTAATGACGTATTATGAATGTGTCGTGACGCACCTTAATGACGACAGCCAGCAGCCCAGCCAACATGATGACAGACTGAAATACGTCAGTCCACACCACTGCCTTCATGCCACCCTGTTTAGTCAAAACATACGCAGTTAAATCTTTTACGTCAAACCATTTTATGCCATTATACATACAAAGACACAAGCTAATAATACAATCAAATCATTCAATAAAACAAATGATAACAAATCCAAGTAAATTATAGGTATAACCCTACAACGAGGAAGTTTAAAAGTGTGTAATAAAATTACCCTCCTCACTGCCGAGGAAAAGGTAGACACTGACAAACTGTACGAGGTATAGAACCTCATGTGTCCCCGCTGACGCGGGGACACATGAGGTCCTATGCCTCTTACTAGTCCAGTTTATATTCTTGCTCTTCAGACAGAGCAGGTTGTGAGAAATTAACTAAAGTTATTTTGATTTCATAATGCTACGCCATAATGATCAAGTATAAGAAAGGGAGGTGTGCACGGTGAACGAGCAGACGACTCGATAAGGTGGGGAGTTTTACATGCAAATGTTAACCAGAACTACTGACTTCCATTAAAAACGCGAATTTTTCACCATAGCGCTTTTCTTCGTAAATATGCTTTAATCCGGTTTATTTTGACGTCATTTATTAGAAAATGTTATGAAGTGTTTTATGTCGTGTGCAAATGGAATGTTTAGTCTTAAAAATCGCACATCGATGGCTTATGACGTCATCAGTGACACTACCATCACAGGATATTGAAAGTGAAATGGGGAGCATCTGCAGGGGACACAGCTGAAAGCCAAACAATGTGCAGTGTCACTAGGGTCCGTGTGCATGAAAATCCGGCCTCTTTGGTCTTGACCTACTTTTCGTTTGTCAAAGGCACCTAAATAATCAACATGACCTACAAACATGAAAATCAAAACGTTCTTCATTTTTAGGTTAGCGGCCATAATACCTGATCAAATGGATATGGGTGCGTTCTTTATCTCTGTGTCAGTCACTAGAGCATAAAAATGATTTGAAAGTAATTCACATTAAATCAAATAAGATTTATTAAGAAAATGATGTGCACCGGAAGTTCTGGTTTCTCTAATGAATTTTTCGAGTCAAATTTCGTTTGAGGCAGTTAATAACATCATAAGCAATCCACACAACTTGTGTGTAAAAACATATCACAGGAAACTTGCTTCACAGAGTGTGTCCAGTTTTGCTTATTTTCACCACTAATGAAACCCTGTGTCCTCCAAGGTATCATGGGCGATAACTCATCCATTTTTGTGTGAAGGTAGCTCAGACAGTAGGCTGAACATCTGAAGTAAGCAACAAATAACATTTTCTTGTTTTGTTGTCAGGGTGGCTCTTTGTTTGCGGGTACACTTACAGACACTTTTCGCGTTTTTATTGGAAGTCAGTATATTATAACATAAAAATGGTCCACATTTAAAGAATGCTTCAAATTAGTTGTGAAGTCTAGTGATATAAGAAACAATAAACTCAGTAGCTGAGCTGACCCTTCGCTCCACGTGAATGTCCTGTGCCTGTCTTGTATTGTGTTTGTCTTCAGAGTGAATGCGTGTGTGTCACGTGTGCGTGCGTGTTGGGTTCACTTCGCGGCGTTTGGAGCCGATTCGAAGAATTGGGTAAAGGGCCTATATAATATTCGGTATTATTATCATTATTATTATTATTATTATTATTATTATTATTATTATTATTATTATTATTATATCATATGAAATTATTTTAAATTGCGCGTACACGCGCACACATACAAGCACGCACGCACTCAAGCGCAAATAACTGCATGCACGCACGCACGCACACACATACACACCCACGCACGCACGCACGCACACACACACACACACACACACACACACACACACAATCACACACACTGACTTGACTATTGTACGTTTGTACTTACCAGCGTGGTATAGAAGGCTGACACCAATCCCACAATGACAATCGTCGTCCATACCGGAAATCCCGTCACTGCACATGCGCATTGGCACATAACATCACATGACATTAACTCATTGGAGACGTGCAGCGTATCCGGAGGCGGCACGTCTCGAATGAGTAAAAGGGGGACGCGCATTCAACAGAAGGAATTCCTTTCAGTACTTCGACCACAATAGAATATCGGTTGTTTGTTTTTTTTTTTAAATAAAGTTAACAAAATTTGTGGCATCATTAACTTTCTTTTCTGATATAACAATATAGTAAAATGAACAGCGTCATAAATCTTTGTTGATGTTGTTTTTAATAGCAAAGAAACCTAATGGTGAAACAAATTTTTTTTCTCAATACTTTATTGCGGTCAAACTACACTTTTCTGTGTTAAATTATAATGCCAGCTGAGACCACACAATAGTTTTTCTAACGTGCGTTGACTTTGTTTACAGTGACGGCCGACCGATATGTTCTCAGTCTCGCGAAACGAAACGCTTACCCTAACCTAATCCTAACCCTACCCTAACCCTAACATTATCCTAACCCTACCCTAACCCTAACCTAACCCTAACCATAACCATATCGCTAACCCTAACCTAACCTAACCCTAACTCTTATCGACGACGGTGAACGCTAAGCATCAAATCCTAACCCTAATCATAACCTAACCCTACTCTAACCCTTATCCTACCCTAACCCTAACATTATCCTAACCCTAACCTAACCCTAACCATAACCATATCGCTAACCCTAACCTAACCTAACCCTAACTCTTATCGACGACGGTGAACGCTAAGCATCAAATCCTAACCCTAATCATAACCTAACCCTACTCTAACCCTTATCCTACACTAACCCTAACCGAACCCTAACCCTAACCCTACCCCTACCCTAACACTAACCCTAAACCTAACCATAAGCACTCAATAACTGACACCGACACGTTCGCAGTCCCGGCTGACCGATATGTTCTCAGTCTCGCCGATCAACAAAACCCTAACCTAACCCTACCGTTAAACCTTAACTCTAACCTAACCGTAACCCTAACCCATTAAACCTTAACTCTAACCTAACCCTAACCAAACCCTAACCCTAACCATTACGGACGATGGTGAACGCAGAGCGCCCCTTCACTTACACAGACACGTTCACAGTTACGGCCGACCGATATTTTCTGTCTCGCCGACGGAAATACTACCCTAACCCTAACACAGACTAATATGTTCTGTCTCGCAGATCAAAAGAATAACCTTAACCATAACCTAACCCTAATGATAACAATAACCCTAACCATAACACTAATCCTTAACCTATCCTAAATCTAACCTAATCCTAACATAACCTCACCTAACCTCGCCGATCAAAACAATAACCTTAGCCATAACCTAACCGTACTCTAAGCCTAACCCTAAACTCTAAGCACTCTGACCCTAACCTTACATTTTTCTGACACCAGCACGTTCGCAGTCATGGCTGAGCGATGTGTTCTCAGTCTCGCCGACCAAAACGCTAACCCTAACCCTAACTCTAAACCCTTACTCTAAACTTTAACCCTAACTCTACATATCCTTACGAATGGGGCGGTCCGTGGCGCAGTGGTTAAGGCGCCTGCCACCAATGCTAAAGGTGCGAGGTTCGATTACGGGTTCCGGCGTCGGATTTTTCTCCTCTAGTAAGTGTCACCGTTAATTCGGACGGACCGTCGGGGGTTCTTTCTCCGGGTACACCGGCTCTTCCTCCCCCTCCACTTTGGTATCAGTTTCAGCCCACTTAATCAAATTTCAAATACAAATGATTTTGAATTTCCAAAAACTTCAGTAGCTCGCTTGAGCTTGCCCTTAGCACCACGTGAATGTTCTGTGTTTATGTACAGTGTGTGAGTGAATGCGCGTGATTCACGTGAGCGTGCTTGTTGGGTTCAGTTCGCGGCGGCGCTTTGAGCCGATTTTCAATTGGGATAAAGCGCCTATTTAATGCGCTTATTATTATTATTATGATTGTAAACGCTAAGCTTCCCATTAATGACACCGACACGTTCGCAGTTTTGGCCAACCGATATGTTCTCATTCTCGCCGACCGAAACGCTAACCTAACCCTAACCTAACCCTAACACTAACCCTTACCTATCCTAACTCTAACCTAATAATAACCTAACCCTAACCCTAAACCTTACACCTATCCTAACCCTAACCCTAACCACAACCCTAACCCTTACGTGCGACGATGAACGCTAAGCGCCCCATTACTGACATCGGCACGTTCATAGTCACAGCCGACCGATATGTTCTCAGTCTTGCCGACCGAAACACTAACCGTAAACCTAAACCCAAATCCTAACCCTACCCTAAACCCAAATCCTAACCCTACCTAATCCTAAACCCTAACCCTAAGGTTAGGGTTAGGGTGTAGGGTTAGGGTTAGGGTGACAGTCACGCCGACCGCAATGCTGAGGGTCAAGTCGCGCGATAACTGGCGCATTTTTTCGACAGTCGCTAGCCGTAGCTCACAGAAAGTGCGGCTTCAAGACTTGTAAATGCATTCGTACGTCCTGGCTCGATTATTGCAATTCTGTACTGGCAGGTTTACCGGCAGACCAGATTTCACGCTTGCAGATGATTCAAAACAATGCGGCGCGTCTCATCTTGAAGAAACGAAAGAGAGACCACGTTACGCCTCTACTGAAGCAGCTGCACTGGCTGCCCGTAAAATTCCACTGCCAGCACAAGACTGCAATTTTCGCCTATCGGCATTTTGACGGATCTCTCCTTTCTGCCAAGCTGTCTGTTTATCAGCCATCACGCACCCTTCGTTCCTTCAGTGAAACACTTTTAAAAATCTCGAAGCTTAACATGAAAACTGTCGGGGAGCGTTCTTTCACCTTTTTAGCCCCAAGTGTGTGGAACTCTTTGCCAATTGAAATGCGGAATCTGCCCACATTGTCAGTCACAATTCAAAGCTCACTTAAAGATTTTTCTTTTCTGTCGGGCATTTAACATTTATCTCACCTTTAGCTAACTGTTGACTGCCTTTTATTCTGATTCTAGAGGGAAGTTGATGTAAGGTGTTGGGGGGAGATGGGGTAGTTTAAAGTAGTGTATAATTGTGCGTGTGTCTGAGAGCGAGAGTGTGCTGTTGTGCATGCGCAGTGAATCCAGTGGTTTTCTGGAGAACAGCGCTATACAAGAACTATTTATTATTACTATTATTATTATATTATTATTGTTGTTGTTGTTATTATTATTATTATTATAATTATATTATTATTATTATTATTATTATTATTATTATTATTACTACTACTACTACTGCTACTGAAAAGACTGAATTGTTGCTTTTAACTCCTTCACAGCAGAGAAAGGTGAACACGATCCAGCTGCAAGAGACATAGATCCTCACAAGCCCTCGCGACTGCAGGGGCTCATGAGGATCTATGCCTCTTGTTGAGACCAATTTGTGTCCATGTTTCTTGGACGGTTGTGGCTTTTCGTCGCGGAATGAACCAAGAGTTCAGAAACCCCCAAAATGTACTTACAGTGCCAGCGAATGAACCAAGAGTTCAGAAACCCCCAAAATGTACTTACAGTGCCAGCGAATGAACCAAGAGTTCAGAAACCCCCAAAATGTACTTACAGTGCCAGCGAAATGAACCAAGAGTTCAGAAACCCCCAAAAATGTACTTACAGTGCCAGCGAATGAACCAAGAGTTCAGAAACCCCCCAAAATGTACTTACAGTGCCAGCGAATGAACCAAGAGTTCAGAAACCCCCAAAATGTACTTACAGTGCCAGCGAATGAACCAAGAGTTCAGAAACCCCCAAAATGTACTTACAGTGCCAGCGAATGAACCAAGAGTTCAGAAACCCCAAAATGTACTTACAGTGCCAGCGAATGAACCAAGAGTTCAGAAACCCCCAAAATGTACTTACAGTGCCAGCGAATGAACCAAGAGTTCAGAAACCCCCAAAATGTACTTACAGTGCCAGCGAATGAACCAAGAGTTCAGAAACCCCCAAAATGTACTTACAGTGCCAGCGAATGAACCAAGAGTTCAGAAACCCCCAAAATGTACTTACAGTGCCAGCGAATGAACCAAGAGTTCAGAAACCCCCAAAATGTACTTACAGTGCCAGCGAATGAACCAAGAGTTCAGAAACCCCCAAAATGTACTTACAGTGCCAGCGAATGAACCAAGAGTTCAGAAACCCCCAAAAATGTACTTACAGTGCCAGCGAATGAACCAAGAGTTCAGAAACCCCCAAAATGTACTTACAGTGCCAGCGAATGAACCAAGAGTTCAGAAACCCCCAAAATGTACTTACAGTGCCAGCGAATGAACCAAGAGTTCAGAAACCCCCAAAATGTACTTACAGTGCCAGCGAATGAACCAAGAGTTCAGAAACCCCAAAATGTACTTACAGTGCCAGCGAATGAACCAAGAGTTCAGAAAACCCCAAAATGTACTTACAGTGCCAGCGAATGAACCAAGAGTTCAGAAACCCCCAAAATGTACTTACAGTGCCAGCGAATGAACCAAGAGTTCAGAAACCCCCAAAATGTACTTACAGTGCCAGCGAATGAACCAAGAGTTCAGAAACCCCCAAAATGTACTTACAGTGCCAGCGAATGAACCAAGAGTTCAGAAACCCCCAAAATGTACTTACAGTGCCAGCGAATGAACCAAGAGTTCAGAAACCCCCAAAATGTACTTACAGTGCCAGCGAATGAACCAAGAGTTCAGAAACCCCCAAAATGTACTTACAGTGCCAGCGAATGAACCAAGAGTTCAGAAACCCCCAAAATGTACTTACAGTGCCAGCGAATGAACCAAGAGTTCAGAAACCCCCAAAATGTACTTACAGTGCCAGCGAATGAACCAAGAGTTCAGAAACCCCCAAAATGTACTTACAGTGCCAGCGAATGAACCAAGAGTTCAGAAACCCCCAAAATGTACTTACAGTGCCAGCGAATGAACCAAGAGTTCAGAAACCCCCAAAATGTACTTACAGTGCCAGCGAATGAACCAAGAGTTCAGAAACCCCCAAAATGTACTTACAGTGCCAGCGAATGAAGCAAGAGTTCAGAAACCCCCAAAATGTACTTACAGTGCCAGCGAATGAACCAAGAGTTCAGAAACCCCCAAAATGTACTTACAGTGCCAGCGAATGAACCAAGAGTTCAGAAACCCCCAAAATGTACTTACAGTGCCAGCGAATGAACCAAGAGTTCAGAAACCCCAAAAATGTACTTACAGTGCCAGCGAATGAACCAAGAGTTCAGAAACCCCCAAAATGTACTTACAGTGCCAGCGAATGAACCAAGAGTTCAGAAACTCCCAAAATGTACTTACAGTGCCAGCGAATGAACCAAGAGTTCAGAAACCCCCAAAATGTATTTACAGTGCCAGCGAATGAACCAAGAGTTCAGAAACCCCCACAATGTACTTACAGTGCCAGCGAATGAACCAAGAGTTCAGAAACCCCCAAAATGTACTTACAGTGCCAGCGAATGAACCAAGAGTTCAGAAACCCCCAAAATGTACTTACAGTGCCAGCGAATGAACCAAGAGTTCAGAAACCCCCAAAATGTACTTACAGTGCCAGCGAATGAACCAAGAAATCAGAAACCCCCAAAATGTACTTACAGTGCCAGCGAATGAACCAAGAGTTCAGAAACCCCCAAAATGTACTTACAGTGCCAGCGAATGAACCAAGAGTTCAGAAACCCCCAAAAATGTACTTACAGTGCCAGCGAAGGGATTAAATGTCTTTGAATCAAGCAAAAAAGATCGATTCCCGGGCATTCTGTTATCGTGCACTATATCTTTGTACATACAGAGCATCCTAAGAAATTTTCTCATCGATCCATAACGAACACATTCTAAACAAAATAACATTATCAAAGTCATGCATCAGTTGAGCCAAGGCTCCGTTATGTGACTGATTCGGGGAACAAAAATTTAACTCTGTGGGCAAAATGTAAACACTGGATTTAAACCCATTTGATGCACACACAAAGACAAGAAAAAACCAAGATAAGGATTTCATCCCAAAGTCTACCGTATTTGTTTGGAGCTCTCTCTCTCTCTCTCTCTCTCTCTCTCTCTCTCTCTCTCTCTCTCTCTCTCTCTCTCTCTCTCTCTCTCTCTCTCTCTCTCTCTCTCTTACAGAGTTAAGAGTTTCTGCAGTTAAAGCTGTAGAATCCCGAACTGTCTTCCGGGATAACGAAAACAACGCCCTACTAGGTCAGCTTGACGCTGCAGTAAAAGCGTTCGAGTCCCGAGTGGCTGACCTGGAAAGGGAGAAGGTCGCGCTAGCCAGTCAGCTTGGCGCCACTCTGAAAGCTCTCGAGTCCCGGGTCGCTGATCTGGAAAAAGAGAACATCACCCTGGCTAGTCAGCTTGTCGCTGCTAATAAGGACATCACAGCACTGCAAGCACCGCAACAATCTGTGGCTTCATCGGGCGTCCAGGTCACTGATTTCATGCCGTCAGGAGCCTGCAGGTCCTCACTGTCCACTGAGAAGCCTACAACGTGTGAAGTGTCTGTCACTGCCACTGTCTCCACAGGTAATAGCTTTTCTGTCCTAGCTGACAACAGTGAAGACTCAAACCCTATTGTTCCCAAGAGCGGGGACTGCACTGGCAGGATGAAATCGGCTATACCGGGAAAAGGTGCAGTCCCCGTCAGCAATGATCGGCCAGCTACGTCCTCTACACATAATGACTTCCTCTCATCATGCGAACAGCTTCTCCAGCAGCCTATCATGGGCGAGGTTACCTTCCTCTTTGTTGGAGACTCCGTGCTCCGTCCAGTTGATGTCTACAGGATGGTGCCGGCAGGCAGTAGAGTCCAAAAATGTGCAGTCCCTGGTCTACAAATTGCCGACATTGAGAAGTGGGTAACTACCCAGCCAGGCCCACATCACCACGTGCAGCATCTCACCATCCATGTTGGGGTTAACGACTGCACTGACAAGTCAGCTGTGGAGGAACGCAGGTGGTCCCATCTCCTTCAGACATGTAAAAAAGCCTTTCCCGCTGCCAGACTACACATGTCTTCCATTGTACCTGCGAAAGGTGCACACCCAAAAAAGCCAGCAACCATGACGTCAAATGTGAACTTGAGTACAGCTTGCAAGAAACTTGGCGTTGAGTTCATAGACCATAGCAGCATCTTTCTCACTGCTAATCAAGCACCGCGTCAAGCTCTCTACCGAGACTCACTACACCCCAGCCCCCGTGGCACAAGGTACTTGGCACTCAACGTAGCTGCTGTATTCGCGTCTCCATCCAGTGACAACCCCCACACCGGAAATCGCTCACACAGGGTTACAGCGGGCAGAGAATCAGAGCACACGCCCGCTCGAAACAATTACCGTCGACAACACAGCTTTAACTCCTGGGGGCGCACTCCACACTCTCAGCAGTCTCTGCAGTCAGAGACTTCTCAGCGGTCTAAAGAGCTCTGCCAGACACGTCTATACAGTGCAGTGGTTGCTGGAGCGCCCTCTCCCCAGCATACGTCTACTGGGGCTCAGAGTATAACAGATGCACACATGTTGACACCCCCACACTATGACCCTGCTACTAAATCACCTTCTGCAGGTCAGCCATTCTACCTGCCTCGTACTCATCACATGGCGTCACACCCCCTCTATAGCAACAACTCTGAGATGGGTATGTCTGCCCAGCATGTCTACCGGCCTACACCACCACAGATGGTACGACCCACACCCACACACGTTCAGCCCAGCGTCAACCCCTTGGAGATGGGGCAGCCTGTCTACTCACCTGACTTCATGGCCCCTTCAGCTCCATCTGCACAACCCTTTGACCCCTGCGGCTTGTTGCAGAACTCCTAAAACCCTACATTATGAGCTGAGTTTGCAGTACGATACACGGCGGCATGCCCCACTCTATGCTCATAACCTTCATACACCTCATATCTCTGTGTGAGAAAGATGATGGGCATAGACTTGGGTATGGCCTTCTTGTTTTATTTTGGTAGTCTCAATCACAGTGTTGTCACTGGCTTACTCCATTTTATGCCCCACGCTTTAGCCCAACTGGAAATCTACATGTCTAGACACTCACCGTCCAATACATGTTGGAAGGCGCAGGGCATAGAATAGAGTATGACCCTGTAGTTCTAACAATATATTCCGATGTGATGCTGATTCAAGATCTTCATCGACCGTTGATTGTGAGCTGCGTCTGAGAGAGAAAATGAAATATTGCTTTACTAGCATATGTTGCCACTTTACTAATGATGCATATCTGAGACTTTTCACTTGTCGAAGGTGTTAAGCTTGTAAACTGAATATGACCTCTGTCTGCGTTTGAAATGATATTCTCGGCAGGATCCTTTCAGCATGTCCGTAGCATACTTTATTTTATGCCCATCGCTTTTTTTCCCGTTACTGTATTGTCTTGACGTGCACTCGTACACATTATACGAGGAAGGCGGTGAGCATAGAATAGACTATGACTCTCTATTTTAATTCTTTGGTGATATTCACTACATCATAATCACTAGAATGTTTCATTGTCTGCCTGTCGACTTATCTAATATGTCAGGCTATGCGAGGCACTCATACTCAATACAATAGAAATGTGACGGGCATAGACTGAGTGTCTTATGATTCCTTCAGTATTATATGCCGATATATTACTAGATGAAAATAGTAATTCATGGATAGCATGTCTTACTGTATTTTGATTACTATTATCTATTTAATATCTTAAATGTGTGCTGCGATGGCATCATCTTGACATATCGTGCGAGTGTTGACACTTTCATCACAAGCATATTTGTATCTGCTTGTGCTTTTCTTGGGATTTGTCCGGACATAAGAAATTGCTAGACGCTTCTGCGATTTAAATAATAATAATTTTAGGGTATCTTGTAAGGCAGCATTGAGTTATAGGAACATTGAACTCTCATTTGTGACACGTATCTTGTTTGGAAATCTTATTGCGTGTCATTACTTATTGCATACATTAGATCGTTCGTGTTAAACCTGTTATCGGGTATTTAGCTTCGGTTATTTAACTTTACTTTCTCATTCTCTTGTTATTTCACAAGTGCAACCAGTTTCTTTTTTCTCCCATTATCCTGTAGTCAGAAAGACAGATGTCACCAAATACCAACAACCCAGATCGTCTCTTGAACATTGGCCACCTTAATGTGTATCATCTCTGCCGCAAAATACCTGACATCACTATTCTCTTAAATCAGCCATCACAATTTCATATCTTTGGCTTCACTGAATCCCGCCTGACAGACAATATCAGTGATCAGGCAATCTCCATACCTAATTTTGCTACTCTACGTCGTGATGCCACTGTTCTAGGCCAAACTGGCATAGTAATATACATACATGACTCTATAATTCAATATGTGACTAGAAGACTTGACCTAGAATCAAAGCAAATTGAATGCATGTGGTTGGAAATAAAAACATCGAAGTCATCACCCGTTCTTGTAGGGTTTATTTATAGAAATCCAGCGGCCACAGTGGCATGGCTTGATGACTTTGAATCAATGATTGACACAGTACAGAAATGCAGGGGTGATATACATATCCTAGGTGATTTTAATGTTGATTTGTTAAAAGACTGTTACTCTTCATGGAATTCAATGATCTCTTTTCTTGGTTTAACACAAGTTATTCAGTCGCCCACACGAGTTACTTCATCTTCTGCGACAATGATAGACCATATCTATACTACAAATGTAAATGCTGTTAATAATGTCCATGTTCTCAATTTTTCTATCAGTGATCACTTCCCAGTATCTTTCTCGCTGTCTGCCAAATTAGCTAAGAAATCTTGCACAGGGCATACTACTATTATTTACAGGTCTTTCAAAAAATTTAACCAGAATGCCTTTCTCTATGACTTATCCAATACCCCATTTAATGATGTGTTAAATTACAATGACCCAAATGAAGCCCTCACCCGCTGGTATGAACTGTTCCTCGGTGTTCTAGATAAACATGCCCCAGTGCGAACAAAACGTGTCAAACATCCCACAATTCCTGAATGGCTAACTGGAGAAATAAAAGCAGCCATGCAACTCAGAGATACACTTAAGAAAGAAAAGAAATTTGTTGACTATAAAAAGCAAAGAAATTTTGTCAAATCTTTGGTCCGAAAAGCTCAAAGACAACATGCTGAACAGATCATTGCAGACGGCAAGGACCTGCGCTCTGTTTGGCAAGTTATCAACACCTTTACTAAAGGTCACAATCACAGAGACATGAACATTGCACCTGAGCTCACTGCAGATACCTTCAATACCCACTTTCTTAGTATAGCTGAGACTTTAGCACGCACTAATACAAATGATCCTGCGAAATACCAATGTTCTGAGCAACTACGATTTCACAGTAACAATACTGCTGGTTGTGTTTTCTCACTCCCCCCAATGACTGTTTTTGACGTGGGTAAATATATATCTAATATGAAAAAGAGGTCATGTGGTTCAGATGGCATCAGTTGCGAAATTCTTAAAATAGCTCTGCCCTACATAGTTGAGTCTCTAACGTTCATTTACAATCTTTCTATTCAAAGAAATATTTTCCCTGATGAGTTAAAAACAGCTAAGGTCATTCCCCTTCCCAAAAGCAAAAACTTAAACTCATTGAATGATTATAGACCTATCTCCATTCTACCAGTTATCTCAAAACCTATTGAAAAACATATCCATACACATCTGCAAAATTTTCTAGAACAGAACTGTCTACTCAGTAAAATGCAGTCTGGGTTTCGCCCGCAGCACTCTTGCCAAACTGCCCTTATACATATAATTGATAAATGGCTTACAGCCATTAATAATTCTCAGTTATCAGGTGCAGTTTTTCTTGACCTTAAAAAAGCTTTTGATTTAGTCAACCACTCTATCTTATTAAAAAAATTACCGATGTATCACATCGATTCCAATACCGTACATCTCATATCATCCTATCTAAGTGACAGAAGACAGAAAGTTTTGCTTCATGGTAATTACTCGAGTGAAGGTTTAGTAACGTGTGGTGTTCCTCAGGGGTCAATTTTGGGCCCATTGTTATTCAACATATTTATCAATGATTTACTATTCTCTATCTCACATCCCGATGCAACGTGTGACTTATTTGCTGATGACACTACCATACATACATCAAACAGCGAATTGCCAAAAATAAACGAAGTTCTCCAGCAAAGTCTTGATGAGGTTTCAAGCTGGTGCCAACATAATCATATGATAATTAGTGTCCAAAAGACAAAGAGTATGTTAATTACTTCACGCCAAAAACATCAACGTGGTCTCCTGCCCTTAACATTATACCTGAACTCTGAGCCCCTTGATCAAGTTAAAAAACACCGTTTGCTTGGAGTCACAGTAGATAACCAGCTCAGCTGGGAACCACATATCGAAAACACCTGCAAAACAATATCTAAAAATCTATTCCTGCTATCAAAACTAAGTCAAATAGTTAACACTGAGACTATAAGACTCTTTCTCCATGCCCATATTAAGACACACTGTGATTACTGCTCCACTATCTGGGATGGATGCAGTGACGTACATTTAAAGAAACTTAACTCATTGTACCGTCGAGGGGTAAAGTTAACTGTGCCTGGTCCCTCTCCCACCGACGAAAAGTTTAGAACCATCCGACTGCTAAACCTAAACAAACAGTTCACATTTAATCGATGCATACTTATGCATAAAATTCTTCACCATAAAACCCCATCTTACCTTCGTATGTTATTTTTGGATAGTCAAAGACAAAACACGAGGAACAGTTTGTTACAGCTACCAAGGGCCAGGCTCGATATATATAAAACCAGCCTTTCGTTCTCAGGTGCCAAAGCCTGGAACAAACTACCACCCCAAATTAAATCTATTTCTAATTCTAGAACCTTCAAAACTCGTTTATATAACATCTTGTTACAGTAACTTACTACCTGAACGGACTACTTATATGTGTGTGTGTGTGTGTGTGTATATGTGTATATATATATATATATATATATATATATATATATATATATATATATATATATATATATATATATATATATATATATATATATATATATATATATATATATATATATATATATATATATAAAATTATTATTCACTATTATTGATATGTGTACGCATTATTTGCATTGCTTTTTTCCAGTTTATTTCTTCATGTTTCGATTTATTGTGTTATTGTGTTTCTTACTCTTTGCTGTTAATATTTCTTTTCTAACAGGACAGTTTGTAAGAGAGGCGTTTCGCCTAAAACCTTATCCTGTCAATAAAACGTTTCATCATCTCTCTCTCTCTCTCTCTCTCTCTCTCTCTCTCTCTCTCTCTCTCTCTCTCTCTCTCTCTCTCTCTC
>BTPG01000002.1:8318333-8324225 GCA_036245525.1 Semisulcospira habei | reverse complement strand
CTCTCTCTCTCTTTAAATATATACTTAGTTTTTTTTTATTAATATGTCTCACTGAGGCGTTTGGTGCTTTTACGACAACATCACTGTCTGATTCTTGTGATAAAATAAAGGAGTCTTACTTCAGTTTGACATTTTTTTCCGCATAGAACTTTTATTTTCGAAAACGTTGAAGAAGTACAAAGCTGGCTAACGAACTCATCCAATGTCTTTCTACAAATTAGCCATTAGCCATTTCAAACTTTCAAGTGCATAATTATAATCAAAATTGCGGACTCTAATCTGGGTCAACCGACTTTCTATAAACGGTCTTTTATGTCTTTAATGAGATCCAATTACAATATGCTCGGAGGCCCTCTTAGGCACCCACTTAATAAAGTATTTTGCCAAGTTTCAAGTTTGTGCGTGCAGTAATATCGGAGAATCTCGTGTTTACATACATACGCACACACACATACATACATACATGCATACGCACACACGGCGCTTCGCTCCAAATCGACGTTCAACAGCAAGGTTTGCGTAGCTAGACGTGACGTCATTTTTATCTTGTTACTTCGTTGCCAGACTATGAGCCCCGCCCGCCTGTAATGTCCTTTGCATTCTACAGAACGTGCTCCGACCAGCCCCGTCCATAAGTCTACCGTATTTTCAATACGGTAGAAGAAGAAGAAAAAAATGGATGTCATCCAGTGCCAGTTGACCTAATACGATTTACTTTGTGTCAGTTCACTGTACAATCGTAAGAAATGATTGATTTTACATCCTTAAATGTGCCTCAGATATATTCAGTATAATAAAGAACAAATTTCACGTGAATGATAAAGTTTTCAAACCTGAAACAGCTTGGCACAGATGACGTCTGCATGCTTGACCTCGATATTGAAATCTGGCCGTTTCCCGCCTGGGGTCAATTTAACAGACGTAAAACAGTGTATGCCTATACATTACTAAGCCACCAAGCTTTAACCCCATCAGCTCTGGGTGACGTAAGGTTACGTGATATATCAAAAAAAAACTTGATTCACGCGGGTTACCTCCCCTATCCGCTCCGCGCGCGGAGCGGATCAAGGGAGATAACCCGTGTGGACTTGTGCCAGCCAGCGTGGTCGTGATCTCGGCCACAAAACAATTTGGGAAAAAAATTGTTCACGCAGGGTGAACGAACTCGCCTGCTTCCAGGGCGGTGGATGGCGCGAAGGACGCGATACCCATGTAGAGAATCTGAAAAAAGTGATGAGTGGTTAGGTGGGTAGGTGGGTGAGTAAGTGAGTCGGTAGGTGGGTGTGTGGGTGAGGGAGGGCGGGTGTGAGTGAGTGAGTGAGTGAGTGAGTGAGTGAGTGAGTGAGTGAGTGAGTGAGTGAGTGAGTGAGTGAGTTGATTAGATGGGTATAATTGAGTGGAATAAAAGAGTCAGTTATTTCATTAAATTAATACAACCGTCATAGAGTCAATCAATCAGTCAGTCAGTTATCGTGTGAGAACCAGACCAACCTGCTGTACAATCATGATGGTGGTCCCTATCAGTTTCGCTGCCCTGGAGTTGAATCTCTTCTCCAAGTACTGAAAATAACACAGTCAAAATGTTCAACAAAAGTCAGAAAAACAACAGATAATTCATCTTAGATCAAAATAAACAAACATAGAGTTAAACGTCTACACCACCACCACCACTCACCACCCCACCCCACCCCCCACCCACCCCCCCACCCCCTCTGCCCCCACCTCTACCCGTTTTTCTCTCTTGGCCATTTCACAGGCAAATGATCCGCCCCTGATGCCCTTTCTGGATAAGAATTCGAGAGAGAGAGAGAGAGAGAGAGAGAGAGAGAGAGAGAGAGAGAGAGAGAGAGAGAGAGAGAGAGATTTATAGACAGACAGACACAGACAGACAGAAGGACAGACGGACAGACAGTAGGCTTGCACTTCTTATTTAGCTGAGGCCGGCGTTCTTAGGAAGCAGAACAATAAATATGTGAATGAATAAATGAATGAATGAATGAATGAATGAATGAAGGAATGAATGAATGAATGAAGGAATGAATGAACAATAAATATGTGAATGAATGAATGAATGAATGAATGAATGAATGAATGAATGAATGAATGAATGAATGAATGAATGAATGAATGAATGAATGTTTTTTTTAAACGAGATAACAAACGAATGAACGAACGAGAGAGCGAACGAGTGAGTGAGTGAATCAATGAATGAATCAATGAACGAAGGAACCACGAAAGAAAGAAAGAAAGACACAAACAAACAAAGACGCATTCTTCACCTCAAAACTGCTGGTAAGTTTTAAAGGGTACAGGAAGGGCACAAACACCAACGCAGCGATGATGATGGCCAATGCAATGCCGAACAAATAGATGAAGTACTGCGTCCCGCTCATGTACATCTCCGCCGGGGTGCCCAGGATCAAAATGGCCGAAATGAAGGAGACCAGGATAGAAATGGCAATCTGTTGCACGAAACAGAATAGTGAGGTTTTGTTTGCAACGAACGCCTCCCAACAAGGAACGAGAGTGAAATCAGTTGGGATAATAAAATTGGACCAGAAGTACAGACAACATTGCAAACATCTCCAAGAGGCATAGATCCTCATGAGCCCGTTGTCTCCAGATGCTTATGTTAGGAGCTGGTTATCCGTCGTGAATTCGCTCTCGTTTGTTGTTGGAAGTAGTAGTTGCAAACGGAACTTCACTAGTAACAAAACAAAAGGGTTGGACAGAGTTTGAGAATGCTGGCTTTTTTGCTCTGCAAGTAAATCCTAGTTGCCAGTGTTCAAAACAGTTTCGAATGCAAAACCTGTTCCTCCAATGAGAAATTAATTACGCATTTTAAAAATATATTTAAAAAAGAAGAAGAAAATATGAACATGCAAGTGTATATTATTGTGATAGAGACTATCGCTACCCATCATGTTCCTAACACGAAAAGTCAGCCACACTGTTGAGGAGCAACATGACGTTATATATCGCTTATTGACAGTGTTATTTGCACGATACTTTGCATAAATTATTCACATCACAAACCTAGCATTGCACGGCGGCGTGCGAATAAGGCTGCCATGACGAAAAGTTGATAATGACGTCATTTTGCTGCTCGATAGTGTGCTTGCTATTGGTTTTCCTCACAATGGCTTACAGAAGATCCTTTATCACGAAACTCGATATCGTTTGAGCCAAAACCAACTAAGCCACCGCAAACACACACCGCGAAACGCGGAGCAGCGAGTTTACAGACACGATAGTTAATACATTATGGCAGAGATTCACCAGCGTCAAACTCATTATTGGTTGCTGCTACAGTCACTCGGAATGTTGTTTACGGTAGACAGCACTCAAATGAACGCGCCATATGTTCTGAAACAACCGCCAAACACAAAAAGAAATAAAATAATTGAACGAGTGACAGATATTTTTCGGAATGAATAAATCGTGTTACGTTCATGTTCGTTTTGGATTCCTCAGTGGGATTTCATCGTGCGTATGAGGAAATAATGCAGTTTTGGCCACTGTTTTACGCCGATATGTGGTTTTTGTTTGGATAAGTACTTTTTTTTTTAATTCAGGCGACGAACCTAGGAGAGTTAACTAGTGGTTCATTTTGAAACATCACAGTTAAAAATGAAAAAAAAAAATGCCGTCAGAAAGGGTTTGATGGGAATCAAAACATCCTGGGTTCCATTTTGTGAGCAATCAGAACTAGGGCAAAAATCTGAGGTATATTCGTTATAGAAACGAATTAAGTGGTTAATGGCCTTTCCATTAATTACAAAAATAAATTACTCCGAGCTCAGACTGAGAATTAAATACGAGTTTTAACATTCGTATTTCATCAGTCAAACTGAGCAAGGCAGATTTACTTCTTTAATAGAAAGGCCAGTCACAAGTTAATTTAGATATGCATACAATTTTAGTTATATATTACTATAATGTGGGGGCGGTCACAATTGAATATAAATTTAATTTGAACATGCTCAGTGCCAGCTTCTGCGATCTTCGTTAATTCAAGTCCAAAAAGAACTAAAGACGTCCCAAGGGACATGCTTTCAAAGTGGTAGTCAGCATACGGCCCAAGGGGCATGGATTCAAAGCGGTGTCTGCAAGAGGCATAGATCCTCATGAGTCTCCGCAATTGCGGGGGCTCATGAGGATCTATGGCTCTTGCAGTTGGTTGATGTTCACATTTTCTCGGCGGAGACCGAAAAAAAAAACTAGCTGTCCCAGGGGACATGCATTCAAAGTTGTGTCAGCAAGAGGCATAGATCCTCATGAGCCCCCTCGCAGTTGCGGGAGCTCATGAGGATCTATGCCTTTTGCAAGGTGGGCGGTGTTCCAATTTACTGGGCAATGAGCTGGTTATTGCGCAGTGTCAGTGCCTTGCTGTTGAACTTAGAAACAAACCCAGCTGCTCCAGGAACACGCATTCAAAGTTGTGTCAGCAAGAGGCATAGATCCTCATGAGCCCGCCGCATTTGCGGGGGAGGGGGGGTCATGAGGATCTATGACTCTTGCAAGGTGGGCGGTGTTCCAATTTCCTGGGCAATGAGCTGGTTGTTGCGCAGTGTCCGTGCGTTTGCTAGTGAACTTACCGGGATGACGCTCATGCTCCTGTTGGCCATGAGGAACTCCTTGGTGGTGCGCTGTTTGCCGCCCCGACACCCGTAGAAAATGCCGATCCCTGCCGACACCAGCAGCATCAGGGCGAACACCACGTAGTCCCACGCGCCGAAGTGGCGCTGCTCTGTTGCCATTGTTGATGGTGTTGTGTTGTTGTTGCTGTTGTTGCTTTTGTTGTTGCTGTTGTTGTTGCTGTTGTTCTTTTATTGTTGTTGTTGTTGTTGTTGCTGCTGCTGTTGTTGTCGCTGTTTTTGTCTGTGTTGTTGTGTTGTTGCTGCTGTTGTTGTTCTTGTTTCTGGTGTTGTTGTTGTTGTTATCGTCGTTCTTGTTGCTGGTTTTGTTGGTGCTGCTGCTGCTGCTGTTGTTGTTGATGCTGTTGTTGCTGTTGTAGTGAGTGGTTGTTGTTGCCGGCCGGGCTATCTCTTACCGTCAGGCACCAGGGCTGGAGGGTTAAATACTTCACACTTAACCCTTTGTCAGCTACTGATGACGCCACATCTACGCGTCTTTTCCGCCCAGCTGTAGCGTCAGCATCAGTCAAAGGGTTAACCCATTCGAGACGTACCGCCTCCGGATACGCGACTTTAAGCCGCGTATCCGGAGGCGGCACGTCTCGAATGAGTTCAACCATCTGCTGCAGAAACGACTTTGTTAAAATCCTCCATTGGTTCTCAACTTTCTCTTGCCTTAACTGGGCCTGCTCTACCCTTCTTTTCACAACCCATCTGCGCAGGCACAAGTACCAGAGGTAAAATTTATTCTACCCTGTACATGCTTACCGGGAACTCTTTGTTCAAAGAAAAACAAAAACAGAAATATGGACAGACGCACGTAGCACAGGGTTTTTTCCCCGCTGACCTTGCTATGGGCCGTTTAACATGCGAGCGCACGTTGTTTTTGTTTTCCTGTTTTTTCCTCCAAATATCTCCGCAAAGAAAGACTTTTCTGCATCACTTTAACTCATTCAGTCCCGACACACCACAGCAAGACGTGGATCGAGCATGATAGTTCCAGGGTGGTGTCAGAATAGCTTGGCGCCCACAAGCAAGCTATTCTGACACCACTCTGGAATTATCATGTTGGATATGTCTCTAGAATTGTAATACTAGAAGGCAACTTCAAAGTGTGGGGATTTCGGTCCTGGTGTGGAATGTGTTAAGAAGAGAAATTAATATGATGTAGCGCTGGTTGACCTAATGTTAGTTAATATTACTTAACTCCTATTAATTGTTGATTTTGCTGTACAATTGTAAAAGAAAACACACA
>BTPG01000002.1:8288333-8315833 GCA_036245525.1 Semisulcospira habei | reverse complement strand
CTTTTCTGATTGGTTGAGTTGTGTGAATCTGCTGGCTGGAAATCTGTAATAGTAAAAAAGAGCCTGTTAGGAAATATGTGCGTACACTGCATGAGAGACGCAGTGTGTCAAAAGTGTTGATGCATTGTAGAGGAGACCAGTGTTGGTGCATTTGTGGATGCATTGTGCGGAGATTGTTGGAACTGTTACTCCAGTGTGGTCCACAACCTTATGCCACGTGTGACGAGTTGCAGCTGAGTGAAGTTTTATACAAGAACCCTACGTGCGTGAGTCTGGTGTGATTGTATCATACTACGACTACGACCACCACGTAACAGGGATGATTCCTGCAATGTGTGGGTAGCGGTTTTTGTTGTTACGTTTCCTGCAGGAAAAAAACCCAGCTACCGACTGCCAAAGGGTTAATTGTAAGTTAGATTCGTATAAACAATTCATCAACATGTCCAAATGTATTCTTATAAATAATAAGGACACCTGCTCAGCGGTCAACTTAACTTTATTGCGTTAGCATATTTATATTTTAGTCCATAAGCTAGGAAGGTCTACCGTGCACCCCCCCCCCCCCCCCCCCCCAGTACTCAAAACGATGGGTGTCAAAGTTTTCCTTAGTATGTCCTCAGATGTTTAAGCCATGTTCCCCGAAAATCCTTAGGAACACACCAGAGATATAGCCGATGGCCCAAGGGTACCCCCATTCACGCTCTTCGCAGGTGCTAAAATGAGGTTGAGAAACATTTTCTTCTAAATAAATCAGAATTAGTTCCAGAAACCCAAATCAGACAATATTATGTCAAGGCACACCTTCTGCGTCCTCTGCAAAAAAACAGAATGAAAACATATTGAATCTCTGGCTCACAGTGAAGGTATTTGTGCACCCAGTAAACGACCATTTCCGCGAAATCGCAAAAAAAGACAAAAATAATGTGTCAGATGCCTTCAGACATTTTCTATAGCACTGACAGTCCATTTTCAGGTTTACATCATTAAAACACGATGTCACAATTATTCTAAACTTGACTAGGTGATGCTGTGATCACTGTGAGTGCCACAGTGGTTGATTTTGTATCCCTACCCCCAAGTTGTAAAAATACACAAAATTAATTAGAAAAAAATTGCTTAAGTTATTTCATTTTATTTTGACCTCTCTTTACCTATTAAGTTTCAATAATGTGAGCATAAAGTGCAAGAAAATAAGGAAAGTCGGCATCCTTTACGGTACGTTCGTGGTGAATGATAGCTTTTTCCCATTTAAAATTGCCGAATTGGGAAACGTACGTTGTTTCTGATGCCCTCAGAACTTTTGTATACAACTGATGGGTCGTTTTTAGATTTTACTGTTTAGGAAAGCGTACCACAATTACTCCCAACCTGATTTTATGATGCTGTGATGCATTTAGGGGCCACAGTGGCTAAATCTGCTGCCCTACCCCCATTTTACCTGTACGCAAAGGAACGAAAAATGATCATAACAATTGCTCCTCCGATTAAACATGTTTGTTGCCAGTTTTCTTAACAAAATATGCATATTGAGCATAAACATTTGTGATCATTTCATTAATTTCAATGTGTCCCATCAATTTAATTGTAATTCTTTTTATTTAAGGCATGCGTAACAGGGGCTGCCGCTGAAGCTTCTATCATCTGCACATTCTGCACTCTTGTCAAACTCGGGGAAGTTGTACCTCATGGAGATGTGTCTGATGCTGTTTTTGGTCTACATTAATGACATCAGTACAACAGTACCAAGGTTCATCTCGAACATCCTCCATGCGGATGACTTTGCAGTGTGGAGCGCAGCAGAACATAAAGACATAGCATCCTCCAGAATCCAGGATGCTGCCAGTAGAGTCAGCAGCTGGACTGAAAGAGGCCACTCAAACTGAGCTAGACCATCTCTTTCAATCAGACGGAAGAGGTCACCTCAAAACAGGAGACCTTCTAGTACCAAAGACAGACAGGCCAACTTTACTGGCAACAAATAAATTACTGGATTCACGTGGAGGCCTCACGTTGAAGCCATGGAAGCTAGAGCTGCAAAAAAAAGTCTCTGATGAAGAAACTGGTGGGGACCACATTGGCGCAAATTACAGCATCCTGGCACAAGCAAACACCTGCTCGGTCAGACCAGTTGTGCGGTACCAAGATACATCGACAACATGAAACACTGCCTGCAAAATCCAAAAAGCCAAGCTTGACAAGATGCAGAACATGGGTCATTCTCATGATGCAGTGACATTCTTATAGCCATCTGGAGCACCCCAATTTAGGAAATGGAGGACATTGGAGCCACTGGAATGCAGAACAGCACAAACGATGAAGAAACTTACTAAACACCGACAGCATGGGAGACTACAGGAGCAGACCAAGAACCGTCAGAAATAATAATAAAAAATAATAATTACGGTATTTATAATGCGCTTATCTTATAATAATTATAACTCTAAGCGCGCACTCACAACTCGCACACACGCATGCGCACGCTTTAGACAATGACCCACGTAACACGAATAGTGAACATACATTACGACGGTCAGCTTGGGGTGGGGAGTGTGGTGATATAGTGCTAGAACTGTTGAAAGAGGTGAGTTTTGAGGGCGGTTTGGAAGGAGGAGAGCGAATGTTTCTGACGGAGAGAGAGAGGGAGAGTGTTCCAGGTGGGTGGACCGTATACTGAGAAGGAGCGGGGGCCGAAAGTGCTGAGTTTGGTGCGGGGGATGAGGAGGCGGAGAGGGTCGGAGGCAGAGCGGAGGGAGCGGGGAGGAGTGTAGGGGTGAAGTAAGTTGGAGAGATAGGCAGGAGCGTAGTTGTTCAGGGATTTGTAGCAGAGAGACAGAATCTTGTATTGGATGCGTTGGGGGATGGGGAGCCAGTGAAGGAGCTTGAGCAGGGGAGTGATGTGGTCAGATTTTTTCTTTCTGAGGACGAGGCGGGCAGCATTGTTCTGGACGCGCTGGAGAGTGACAGTGGTGGAGTGAGGCAGGCCGGAAAGGAGAGAGTTGCAGTAGTCGATGCGAGATAAGATGAGAGAGACAGCGAGTTTGGTGGCAGCTTCGGTAGTGAGGTATTTTCTGATCTGACTGATGCGGCGGAGGTGGAAATAACATGCCTGGGCCGTGACAGAGACGAAGCTGGTCATGGAAAGAGAGGAATCGAGGAAAAGGTCAAGGTTCTTGACCGAGTCAGAGAGGGAGATGGGGGTGCTGTCGAGTTGAAGGTGGAGAGAGGGAGGAGCTGGGAAAGTTTCTGGCGAGTGCCTACCAGCATGGCTTCCGTTTTGTCGTCGTTCAGTTTGAGCTTGTTTGCTGTCATCCAGTTTTTCACGTCTTCGTAGCAGTCAGCCGTGCGAGTCAGTAGTGTCTGAGTGTTGTCGAGTTTGTCTTTGTCTAGTAGTTGTGAGTCGTCAGCGTAGAGGTGGTGGTGTATGTGGTGAGACTGGATGATGTTGGACAGGGGGGAGGTGTAGAGTGTGAAAAGGACCGGGCCCAGGACGGACCCCTGTGGAACGCCGCAGGAGAGCCTGACTGGGTTGGAGGAGACGCCGTCGATGGTGACGGACTGCTGTCTGTCGGAGAGGTAGGATAGAAACCAGGAGTGAGCAGAGTCAGTGATGCCAAAGGAGTGGTGAAGGCGGTGGAGGAGGATAGAGTGGTCTATGGTGTCGAAGGCGGCAGAGAGATCGAGTAGCGTAAGAAGGGAGATGTTGCCCGAGTCAGTGGAGAGAAGCAGGTCGTTAAGGATATGTAGAAGGGCTGTTTCAGTGCTGTGATGTTTGCGATAGACAGACTGGAAGGGACTGAGGAGGTTGTTGTCGGCGAGGTGGAGGTTGAGTTGGTTGAGGACAACCTTCTCAAGAAGCTTGGACAGAAAAGAGAGATTGGAGACTGGGCGGTAGTTCTTGAGTTCGTTTGGGTCGAGGTTGTGTTTTTTGAGGAGAGGACGGACGATGGCGGACTTGAAGATATCGGGGACGGAGCCATTCTCTAGAGATGTGTTGATGATGTCGGTAATGAAGGGCAAAAGTTTTGGGAGGCCGTCCCGGTAGAGGGAAGCTGGTAGGTGGTCTAGTTCGCAGGTTTTGAAAGGCATGGACTTTATGGGCGTGAGGACTTCATCCTGAGAGACGAGGCGGAAGGACGAGAGGGGAGTGCCGGAAAAGGGGGGTCAGGAAGGCAAGGTGGAGAAGGCAGAGTGTCGAGTGTGTTGCGCAGAGTTTGGATTTTGTCGGAGAAATAGGAGGAAAAAGCGGACGGAAGTTCTTCTTTGCTGTGTGTGTTGGGAAGAGGAGAGTCTTTAGAAGTGCCTAGGAGTGTGTTCATGGTGGCGCAGAGGGTTTTGGGAGAAGTGGATTCCAGGATTTTGTTTTGAAGGTGTTTGCGTTTGGAGTCGGAGATCATTCTGCAGACTTTGGATCTGGTGGTTTGGAAGATCTCTCTGTGAACGGTGAGGTCAGATGAGCGCCAGCGGCGTTCCGCTTGTCGACGCTCGCGCTTGGCCTCAGCTATGTCGTCAGTGAGCCAGGGGGAGGGGAGTCGGTTGGGTATGGAACAGGTGGTGACAGGGGCATGGGTGTCTAGAAGTTTTCGAAGGGAGGAATCGAAATGGGATGCAAGATCGGGAGAGGAGGCGGGGTCCAAGAGAAGGTCGACAGCTTCGTCTAAGAAGTTCTCTCGGTTGACATATTTTAGTTTGCGAGGAGAGACAAAGAGCTTGGGTTTTTTGGGGGGAGGTAGGTTGAGGGCGACGAGAATATAAATGTCCAAATCTGAACTGCCTAAATCTGAACCGCCAACTGAAGGTCCTGCAAAGGGCTAACACTGACGTCCTGGAACCAAGCCCAAAGATGTGTGAACAGCTCCCTTCAGATACCTGGACATCCCGAAAGAGCCTTCAAGACAACATAAACAGTGTTCCAGGACTCTTTGCCAAAGGTCGCGGCACTGTACAAAGCCATCTTGCTGGAGGTTGTGCACAAGCGCTACCCTCACAGCAGCTGTGATACCACACAAGATGCCGTGCGGAATGAAGGAAGTGGCGTGCACATCTGTTGTGCAGACCGCACTACTACCTCCCTCTCCTTACCAGCTGGTGGCAGCAGCTCCAACTATCGTACAGATCTGCAGGTGCTCAGCACAGCAGCAGAGCACTAGCTAGGGAAAGGCAGCAGCTTGATCCACTGATCTCACCAGGAAGCTTCAAGATAGACTGGATGCCCTGTCCACAAAATAGTGCTGCAGTGGATTCCAGTGCATTCTGGACTAGCTGGGAATGGAGACACTACAACAACAAAGTGATTGGCAACAGCAGAATGGCGGCTGCAGCCCGTGGGCAGATGACATCAACAAGCTGAACAGGGAGAGCCAGGCCACCATCTTTCATCTACGCACTGATTACTTTGGACTGGGTCCATACAGAAAAACAGGAACGTTTCACAAACCCAAAATGAAGCCTGAAGGTTTACACACTTTAATCAGATCACTCTGTATCAGCAATTATTTGAAGCTTCCATGCCTAATGCATGAAGAGATACAAAATAAAAGAACGCTTAGCGAATGTCGGACTTCGGTAGAAGCGTAAACAACCAATCAGAATGTTCGGCAGAAAGGCCATGCAGTCACTTTATGATCAGAGCTAAATATAGATCACTTGCAACAAGCGTCAGCATGATCGTTCGCAATGGAATAGTCACAAATTGGGGGAGAAAAAAAAAAGAAGTAGACAAAAGTCTGCCAGCACGTTGTAATTTTTTACGAACTTTCACAGACTTTAAGGAAAAGGACTGAAATTGACAGACTTTCCAGGGCCCTGAAAAAAAGCCTTGTCATTTTTTAACAACTTTCACAAATGTCCACAGACCGTAAGGACCCTGCTGGACTCACCTCGTGAGATTGGGTCATCCGAAACAGCCCTATGCGAATTTGGCGTAGAAAATCAGTCTCCTTTGCACATTCTCCAAACATGTCCATACACAGAAGCGGTCTGCTGGCAGTTCTGACCAGAAGACACGCCCCTATACACCAAACTCTGAAAACATGCTGCCTAGCTCTTGACAGCTCACGTATTGGCAGCCAGAACAATATAAGATTTAAAGACGGCCATAAAAAAAATTGAACGTTGCAGAAGGTGGAAGTGGAGATCTCGTGGTCGACATGTGGAAACTAAGTATTTTTGATAACATTGTTTTAGCTATTAGGAACCATGAAACTTTATTACGCATTTATATTTACACATTTCTAGATGAAAATAAATGAAAGGAAAAGGGGAGACCTTACTAGACCTGCCTTATGCTAGGTAAATTATCACCTAAAAGACCAGCCAGTTAAAAATAGTTACAATTAAATTGATGGGTTACATTGAAATTAATGAAATGATCACAACATTTTATGCTCAATATGCATACTTTTTTTTTTTAAAAACTGGCAACAAAAAATATTTAAACAGAGGAGTATGACGTAAGCAATTTTTATGATTATTTTGCGTTACTTTGCATACTGGTAAAATGGGGGTAGGGCAGCAGATTCAGTCACTGTGGCCCCTAAATGCATCATAGCATCACAAAATCAGGTTGGGAGTAACTGTGGTACTCTATCCTAACCAATAAAACCTAACAAAGACCTACCGGTTGTATACACAATTTCTGAGGGCACCGGAAACAAAGTACGTTTCCCATTTCGGCAATTTTAAATGGGAAAACGTTATCATTCACCACGAATGTACCATAAAGGATGCCGACTTTCCTTATTTTCTTGCACTTTATGCTCACATTATTGAAACTTAATAGGTAAAGAGAGGTTAAAATAAAATGGAATAACTTAAGCAATTTTTTCTAATTAATTTTGTGTATTTTTACAACTTGGGGATAGGGATACAAAATCAACCACTGTGGCACTCACAGTGATCCCAGCATCACCTAGTCATGTTTATAATAATTATGACATCCTGTTTTAATGATGTAAGCCTGAAAATGGACCGTCAGTGCTATAGAAAATGTCTGAAGGCATCTGTCACATTATTTTTGTCTTTTTTTGCGATTTCGCGGAAATGGTCGTTTACTGGGTGCACAAATATCTTCACTGTGAGCCAGAGCTTCAATATGTTTTCATTCTGTTTTTTGCAGAGGATGCAGAATGTGTGCCTTGACATAATATTGTCTGATTTGTCTTCTGGAATGAATTCTGATTTATTTAGAGGAAAATGTTTTTCAACCTCATTTTAGCACCTGCGAAGAGCGTGAATGGGGGTACCCTTGCGCCATCGGCTATATCTCTGGTGTGTTCCTAAGGATTTTCGGGGAACATGGCTTAAACATCTCAGGACATACTAAGGAACACTTTGAAACCATCTTATTGAGTACTGGGGGGGGGGGGGTGCACGGTAGACCTTCCTAGCTTGTGGACTATTTCCCATTACACGCACACCTCCATATTACGGTCACTTAACGCCTTCGCTGCCACCCGCTAATATTTGGTTTTTAACCTGTAGTCATTCAACTACCAAAAGCCGCAACCATCCAAGGAACATGGATGTGAATTGATCTCTGCAAGAGCCATAGATCCTCATGAGCCCCCGCAGTCGCGGGGGCTCATGAGGGTCTATGCCTCTTGCAGTTGGATCGAGTTCACATTTCCCGGCCGTGAAGTGGTTCAGGGCCAGTATCGATGTGGCTGCTATGTGCAGGAAGACCGTTTACGAAGGGTCTCGATACAGCATAATAAAAACGAGGTATACTTTTTTTAGCGGCTAATAACTGTCGGGGAGCGTTTTTTCACCTTTTTAGCCACAATAAGTGTGAAACTCACTGCCAGTTGAAATGCGGAATCTGCCCACATTGTCACAGTTCAAAGCTCACTTAAAGAATTTTCTTTTCTGTCGGGCATTTAACATTTAGCTCACCTTTAGCTAACTGTTGACTGACTGCCTTTTATTCTGATTCTAGAGGGATGTGGATGTAAGGTGTTGGGAAGGGATGGGGTGGTATAAAGTAGTGTATAATTGTGCGAGTGTCTGAGAGAGAGTGTACTGTTGTGCATGTGCAGTGAGTCCAGTGTTTGCCTGGAGAACTGTACACGAGCTATTTATTATAATTATTATTATTATTATTATTATTATTATTATTATTATTATTATTATTATTATTATTATTATTATTATTATTGCTATGACAGGTGACGGCTACATATTGGTGGCCGCTGCAGCCGGTTTGACCGTAATCCATTTGAATAATGAGGGGAAATATTTACCGAGGAACAAGAAAGGCGGCTGCCCGATGAAGGCCCTCCCCACCCCCCACCCCCTCCCCCCTGAACAAATTTGACACTTTTGACAGCAAAATGTGGAGATTGAAATTAACCCCTTCGCTGCCGAGAGAAAGGTGAAGGCGATCTCACTGTTAGAGGCGTAGATCCTCATAAGCCCCCGCGACTGCGGGGGCTTATGAGGATCTATGCCTCTTGCTGAGACTAATTTGTGTCCATGTTCTTTGGACCGTTGTGGCTTTCGCTCGTTCAGTTTAACCCCTTCAGCCCTGACGCCCTACAGCAGGAGATGGGTCGACCATGATAATTCAAGGGTAGTGCCAGATTAGCTTGGCGCCTGTCGGCACCGAGATAATCTGGCACTACCCTTGAATTATCATGGTCGATCCGTCGCCTGCAACATGTGCATAGTCGTTAGATGACGCCTCCAAAATTTGGGAAATGCGTGCGCCGGGCTGAGTGAGTTAACCCAAAGTTCAGAAACAAAATACACGTCCGTTGGCATGGTAGGGTTAAAAGAGCAAGTTTGCCTTTGGTATAGGTAGTTTGCCTTTGGTATAGGTCGTTTGCCTTTGGTATAGGTAGTTTGCCTTTGGTATAGGTCGTTTGCCTTTGGTATAGACCGTTTGCCTTTGGTATAGATAGTTTGCCTTCGGTATGAGGTCGTTTGCCTGTGGTATTGATCGTTTGCCTGTGGTATTGGTCGTTTGCCTTTGGTATAGGCAGTTTGCCTTTGGTATAGACCGTTTGCATTTGGTATATATTGTTGCCTTTGGTATAGGCCGTTTGCCTTTGGTATAGACCGTTTGCATTTGGTATATATTGTTGCCTTTGGTATAGGTCGTTTGCCTTTGGTATAGGCCGTTTGCCTTTGGTATAGGCCGTTTGCCTTTGGTATAGGCCGTTTGCCTTTGGTATAGGCCGTGTGACATCAGAGCGCATAAACGCGTTCTGCAAATTCCTCCTCATCGAAACCTTTGTCTGTACCACTCTAAGAACAAATGTCACCTATTAGTGACGATTGCTCTAAGATCAATTATTTTTTTGCTTAAAACTCATTCCACCCCAAGACCGAAATCCCCAAATGTTGCCGCTGTCCTCTGAAGACTGCACTGCGGTGCAGGACACAGATCGACCATGATAGTTCAAGGGTGATGCCAGAATAGCTTGGCGCCCATGGGCGCCAAGCTATTCTGTCATCACCCTTGAACTATCATGGTCGATCCTTTTCTTGCTGTGGTGTGTCTGGGGTAGAATGAGTTAAAGTCCCACCACGCATAAATCTGAAGACACATTTCTGCACCGTTTGTGTTTGTTATGCCTTGTCGACACAGCCAACAGCTGTTTGGACACGCAGCAAAAGCACACGCGTATTCGCGCTTACTAATTCTGCGCTGCCATTAGCGTGTAAATCCATTTTTAGCTGTTTCTGGTACCAACAGCGTTGTATATTTATAGAACAGAGTGGATTCATTGCCAGGTTACTTGATATGAAGACGACGTGTGCTGAACGGGATTGTCCTCTGTCTAAATAAACCATGACTAGATCTGTGCGCAGCGTTTCGTAACCATCTGTTACAGAAGTGTATCTTTGAACAGTTACAGTGGCACTGGGCCTTTGTACAGTCTGCTGATGTTGTACAAGTCTTAGAACAAGTATCATTCAGTGATAGTTGGTCTAATAGGATTCATCCTAACTTACTAATATACATCTTGCTGACTTTGCTTTACAGTCCTGAAAAAAACACACACATGAATATGCCATTTTAAAAATACCACTATAAAACCCCCGAAAGGAAACGGATAGATTTCAAAATCAAGCACAAATATTACGACTTCATGCGCATCAACGTAATGTTTGAGGCTTAAACATTTGGTAATTGTCACTTACTCACGTCAAAATGCATATTTATAGTACTGGGCTGAAATATATCTGAGGTACGCTTAGGGGGTGAAAAATCAGACATTTTATGCAAAACTTTCTAAATTTTACGACTTAAAAAGCAATATGGCAAATATACTGCATAGTACACGTTGAGATAGAATGAACGCTCTAAGATCAACTGGCACTGAATGATACTTGTTCTATGATTGGTACAGAAAACAATGTTTCCTTCGCGAAAACTTTGCACACATAACAAAATCAAAGTTGTGCGCACCGATGGCAAACGACCTATAACGAACCAGGCTGCTAGCTGTGGGCTGACTTCAACCCGAATTACTGAGGCCAGGGCGACTGTTGGTATGCCATGAAGGGATTTATCATGTTATGACAGTGTACACTCAAAATTATAACAACATTCAATCTATCGAAACAAAATAATAATAATTACGGTATTTATAATGCGCTTATCTTGTAATAATTATAACTCTAAGCGCGCACTCACAACTCGCGCACGCATGCGCACGCTTTAGACAATGACTCAAATACTTTACGACAGTCAGCTTGGGGCGGGAAGTGTGGTGATATAGTGCTAGAACTGTTGAAAGAGGTGAGTTTTGAGTTTTGAAACAGCGGTAAAAGTGTTTAACCCTTTGGCTGTCGGTACGCTTTTTGTCGCGATGATTCCTGAAGGAATCATCGCGACATAAAGCGCTACCGTCAGCCAAACAGATAAACAATATCTACACGTGACCACCTAGACCGTGGGGTAATTAAAAACAGCCACACACGCGACCAACAATTACCTGAAATCGGTGGGACGTACATGGTGGGACCAACATTAGCCCCATTGTGCATGCAGCCCCTGGTACTGTTTACAGTAGCGGTGGCTACATGCACAAGGGGGTTAATAGCAACCACACACGCGATCCGCCTCACCATTCTGAGTGTTCTGCCCAAAAACTCAATCAACAACAAAAACATTTATTATAAAAAAAGAAAACAAAAGAGTCTGCTCTTTGAAGGCAAAAGAGGGCAAGTCCATTTTTGTGAAAAGCGAGATTGTCCTTGAAATACAACGAAAGTCTCGCTTTTCACAAAATGTAGACGTGCCTTTCTGCTGCCTTCGCAGGGCAAATCTGTCTTACCGCAGAGAGGACAGTGCAGACTAGGACAACCGGCCAGCGCCACTGGGGTGTACAAGTGACATCTACTGCTACAGCGCAACCTGGACACAGCCGGCTGTTGGCAGACTCACACCATAAATCTCCCACTCAGGCTCACGGGGCACAGCTCGCGCTGTTTACATGTTTGGACCTTTCTTGCAGCGAAGAACCCAACGGAGAAGGAAACACGCTTAGAAAAGACAGTTACAACACAATTTATTAGTATTTCGGGCGAAGACCCTTCTTCAAAATAGACAAACAAAGAAAGAGAGAGATCAGTCGCTACTGATGCGGATGCGACGTTGTGTCAGAAAAAGACGTAGATTTACATGACTCCAGGAAAACAGCAGAATGCGACATTGTTGTCAGCAAACGGCATACAGTCACACACGCCTAAACAACACAGTTAAAGATCCGGGTTCAGCAATTAGTCAGTAGAGGACAGCGAAAAAAAAAATTATTCAAAGTCCCTACCTGACACAGAAAGTGCAACCCTGACAGGGCCTCGTCAAATGGGATCCCCGAACACGCACGTTACCATAACTGCTGTAGAGTGTCAGACGTCCTTGACAGTTGTCACAGTTCACGCAAACAAGTATACGCCACTCAGCTGCCAAAGGTCACTTCCAGTTGCATGTGTCCGTACACGGTAACATCCACAATTCTCGTGCAACAACGACGAAGAGAATCCAACTTTCACTTCTGTACTGGAAGCACTGAGCGACTGAGTGACGTCTACAACGTCCAAAAATGGCCCAGGAAATGGTGACGGTACGTCGAACATGCTATAGCGTGGTCTTCTCATTCCTTCTGTCCTTGCATTTATCCAAAACAGTGTTTCCTCGAAACAAGTCCCTCATGGTAGTCGCCATTTTTACGAAGGGAAGCTACTAGAAAATGTTTTTGTAGGGGACAGCACTCCCGTGCTAAGCAACGCGCAACGCGGAAATGCCCACCTCAAAACGATTTTATTTTTCACAAAAGCCTGGGAGATAATTTACAGGCGATCATGCACCGATGTGATGTGCATGGGCGACAGTGCGAGAAAATGAAATGAATGAAAGCGGTCCATAAATATGCCCCATAAATCCATGGCCAGCAAGGGACATACATTCTCATGAGCCCCTGCGGATGCAGGGGCTCATGGCTCATGAGAATTTACGCCTGTTGCATTTGGAACAGGCTGGCTGAAGGCCTGTTCTGTCTGAACCAAACAGCTGAAAATCAGCTTTCCGGGATTTTGAAAAGCTGATTCAGCTTATAGGACTGAAGACTGTCACCCATGGATGTGATTATGGCTGTGCATGTGTGTTATACGGACATAAAACTTGATTACATTATAAGAATCTAAGCACTAGGCAATATTGTGCTTTGTCAATTTTTTCTCATCTTGTTTTTTGTTTGTTTGTTTGTTTGTTTGTTTGTTTGTTTGTTTGTTTGTTTGGTTGGTTGTTTTTTTTCCCAAAGATAATTACTGTCGGCAAACTTGCTGAGTTCAGTGATAATATTTTATCCCCAGACCAACTGCTGTTTATGCACATGCATCATGCAGCTCTTCGGCTGGAGCATTAGGTTTCTTTCGCCTCGTGCTATGGTTAAGAGATATGAAATAAATGTTAGGAAACAGATATATGTAATTGGTATTCTAACCACAATATTATTTGATTCATAGTTTATCTATGTTTGCACTGACTGCAAATCATTTGGGATTTATTGCTGATCACTTCATATAGCAATGTTCTCTATCAGAAAACTCAAATGACTTAACCAGCAAAAATAAATATCAAGGAAATATATCAGTTCACAACAGCAAGAGGTATATCTCACTTGATCTTTATTTTGTGACAAAAGCATTGTTTTCAAATACACTTTAACGTATGGTTTATTTGTTTATGTCTGTACTGAGTGAAACTGTCAAAAATGCCTTTCAGTGTGAGGCTTCTCTTATGAGTTCATCAAAATTGTCAAGTACATCAATAAGTGTGTACATAAATAAAAACACAATGACCATGATGATATAGTAAAATACAGTTGATATTTTTAATAAAATGAGTAATCTATCCTCAACAAGACAAAATAGTCTATGTACCCTACAGAACCATATAGTCCAGACCAAAATGGTGAATGCGAAGAATGTGTAATGCTGAGAAGAACTCAACGAAGAAAGAAAGACGCTTAGAACAGACTGCTACAACACAATTTTATTCATATTATCTAGTAATAAATTGTGTTGTAACTGTCATTTCTAAGCGACTTTCTTTCTTCATATGGTTCTTCTCTACAGAACAACATACATGTACACTTTTACTTCCAGCACCATATATAACTGTAATAATACATGAAGCAAAAAACAGAAACAGAACAGGGACAACCATTTTAATTATAAATAAACAATTTCACTGATGTCATTGAATCATATGCATGGTATATTTTGCTTATGATGCTGTCTTTCAAACATGGTCTGTTTTGGGGGGATGAAATGAGATGGGGGTGGGTGGGGGGTGGGGTGGGGGGTTGGGGTGGAGGGGGGGTGGCGGTCAGGGATTTGAGAAATAGTGGTGACTGCTCAGTTTACATGTTGGTGCTGCTGCCAGTTCCAGCTGACAAACACCAGTGCGTCCATGATGCATGAAAAGCAAGATTTTGACTGTATGCACACTGACAGTGTCCATTTTTACCCGCATGGGTACACATGCAGGCATATATATAAATGCTAATATTGCCATGACTTCACAGCCTCCATGGACAGGTCCAACCAGTGAAGAGGCAACCGACTGGCCAGTGTCAAACATGTCACCAAACTGCAGGGGCGTTAGCAGCAACGTCACAGAGAAACTTTGGAACAGCAAACAGCCTGATGCAGTGCAGAGTGCCCCAATTTGCTCTCAGCAGGCAGCTGCAAGACAAGAAGCAAAGGTCAGTTAGTACACGTAAAGATGTACTGCAAACACTGTTCTAGAGGAGTTGACTTGGCTTCCAGGTATATGCCAGTATAATCTACTCATCATAAAACCAACCGTAATGAATCACAGCCAGTGTAATCAATACAATCCATACAAGACAGATTTGCAAAATAAGTTTTACAAACAATTTATTTGTCTTGGTGATGGTCAAAAGATTTATACAGTTTTGTTCTAATAATGAAAGACATTGTAGTTTGCAATGCTGCTTGGCAATATATGATATTATATGAATATGTTTTTCAGGCCAAAATAGCCAACGTTTTCCTGAGGGAGACTAAAGAGGCACTCAACCGATCTTCTTCTTCTTCTCGAATACCGTCACACTTTGAGTTTGGCTCTCAACATGAAATCTGTGGTCTTCTGTAGCACCTCCACAGGCCCGTACAGTTTCTCTTGTAGAGTGGCGGGCTTCGGCCATATCTCCTCCCTCAGCAGCTGGTGGTTCCACAGTCCTGGAGGATGTGCTCTGTGGTCTGCTCTGCTTTCCACAAGGGCACAGGGGAGATGGCACGAGGTGAACGCGTCTGTGCATGTGGAAATTGAGTCGGTTGTGTCCGGTCCTCAGACGGAAGATGGTCGCCTGCTCTTGTCTAGACAGCTGATGGTAACTGTCTAGGGGCCGTTGTGGTGGTCTGTACACAGACTTAATGGTGGTCTTCATCTCTGTGAAGCTGACTCCATTTTCGTCTTGTTCTTTCTCTGCGCCCACTTTTGCCATTCTTTATTCTTTATTCAGCTTCTTTATTGCCGTAGATGCCACAGTGTGAAGGGATCCACTGCAGCACCAGTCTGGTGCACTTGATGTTTTGTAGTGCCTTTTGTAGACGTGGCAGTTTGCTTGCTGTTGCTGCCTCAAGGACAGACATGGCATCAGTCAGGAAGACAATCTGGGCATTAGGGTCTGCAGTGCCACTAAGGGTGTTTGCGGCACGGACCAGGGCTTCCACCTCAGCTCTGTAATGTGTGCAGTGAAGGCCTGTTGATACTGCCTCTGCCTGCTATTTTCCGTTTCGGTACTGAATGTACACCCCAGCCCCTCCATTCTGAACTGCATCTGTGGCTGATCCATCGGTGTATGCCCGTATCCATGCTTCCTGGGGATACTTTTCTTCGAGTATAGCCAGTGTCAGGGCTTTCTTGCTCACAGTGCTGTGTTCATCTTTGGTGGTGATGTAGGGTACCGTGGAAGAGATACTCAACCGATGAGCAGCCCCTGGTGACCATATCGTATGTGGGAGTAGGGCGACACCTTATCAGCGCATCACCAGTGAAGGCCTTCCGGCCTATTGTTTGTGTGGGAATTGTCTAATAATAATGGGCAACAAGGACTACTGAATTTGATCCAGCTGATCGAGTTAATAGAGGAACCAACTTCTCTAGATATTTGTAAGAAGCAGACCGAAGTCAAATTTTGCAGCATCACAAATTATGCATACAGATCTTTTCAGTTGTGGCATGACAGCCATGACAGCCATATGAGGCCTGGCAACAGAAAACACTGTCGCTCTTGTCAGGTGGCCTTAATCAGATGGCGGTTTCCAAGCCCCAATCTAAATTACCTATACACTAGGTACACTGTCTGGTTGTGTATGTGTGAGCAACCAACCTCCAAGTCTTTGCTTCTGCTGAAAAACCACATCCACTCGGGGCTCACTCTGTCATCTGTCTGCGTAGGTTCTGTAACAAACTGGAGAGCTTTCCATCAGTGAGGCATTGGGGATACAATGCCACGGAGCATTCCTTCATGAGAAAAGGCAGAATGAAAAAACAAAACATTTCATTTACTTTTAAAATTTACTCTCTGTCATGGGTGTGGAGATTGTTTACATCTGTTTGTACAAGTAGTTGGGACATGAATAAATGGACACATGCAAACATGCATGTAATATGATACTGCATATTGTGCACTTTGTACTCTCTAGACAAGAAAGTATTAATTTGAATGTAAAAGCAAAGTGTTGGACATTCTTTGTTTTCAATACATTTGGACATTCTTCTTCATAAATCGCATACATGCCTGCTTTTATTTTCCATCCTTGTTATAAATATATACTGTGAACTGTGCACACGAATAGGAATTCTGCACCCGACTTGCCATAAGAAAGAATTAAGCAATCCAGACCAAGCGTTTGAAATGCAAAGAAGTACCCAACGGAGAAAGAAACACGCTTAGAAAAAACGGTACAACACAATTTATTAATATTTCGGAAATATATATGTATATATAAGAAAGAATTAGTTTTCATGGTCAGTGTCACAATCCTAAATAGTATATTTATACAAATACATGTACTGTAATGATACTGAAAATGACATGTACAATACTGCACTTGTACAAGAAATTGCACAAGTGTGTAACATACTATATGCTTATGCATATTTTTGCTCTGCTACCTGGTATGCCACTGAATGCCTGTTGCTAGTCTTGGTATACTGCTTGCATTCTTGGTGGTTGAAGTCTGATGTGCATTGTGTAACCTTTGTAGCCAATTGAAGGGGTGTTATTGTTTTGTTTTGTTTTATTTTTTGTTTTGTCTTTTGCCATTTCAGCCACATAGATACATCCCCTTGACTAACACTCAATGATGAGACTGAAACATATGTAAACTCTAAGTCAAATTAAGTGCGTAAATAAGATACGATACTTTGATCGTGTCTGGCAAGGAAGCCCATAACTGAAGTTTTAGACGCACACCTGTCACTCCCCTCTACCGGAGGTCAATATGTTTTAACTGTGCATACCTTGGGTGCATGAGTACCTGAGCGGGAAACATTTGTGGTTTTTCAAAACCGGCCAAATCGATACAAAATTGAACATTTGGGAAACCCTTTCTTCGAACCAGGAAGTACTAGAAACGGTCATAGGTGTGAAACTTAGTTTTGAGCAGACACCTGACACTAAGCTGTGTAGAGCACAGGTATACCCCAGTGAAACAGAAAACAAAATGATGAAAGCAGGAGTCAAAGACCTGCTACGAAAAGGGGTCATAAATTAAAGAGTCTTGCAATGAAGCAGAGCAATTTGTCTCACATTTTTTCTCAGAGAAAACATGACGGAACCATACCCCCCGGGTTATATTTCTCGGTTTCTGAACAAGGACATTGAGTACCACTCATAAATTCAAAAGGGAAACCATTCATACTGCACTTAATATTGTCACTAAGGACTTCTATTTCGCATCGCTTGATCTTCGAGATGCGTACTACTCTCCGTCTCTGTACATACCGAACTGAATACCAGAAAAAATTTCGCTGGAGAGACAAATTGTATTGTTCCCAAGCATCGCCAGTGGGCCTTGGCCCGATACCCAGGAAGTTTACGAAACTCACAAAACCAATCCTGGCAAGGCTACATGATTTGAATCATTCAATCATATCCTTCATTGACGACAACCTCTTGTTGGGCACCACAAAAGAGGACACAGTTCAACTTGGTATCGATACGGTTCAACTGCTTGATGCAGGGGGTTTTCGACAGTCCACGGGGGCAAATCTCAATTCCTACCCACGCAAGAGATTACATACTTGTGATTTGTGATTGACTCTATCGACATGTCGGTGATACTGACGAACGAACGTAAGCAAAAACTGAGCGAAGCGTGCTCCGAAATAATGAGAAAACCAGTAGCCAACATTAGACCAGTAGCTTGTCATTTGGCTGATGGTAGCAATTTTTTTCAAGTACTCCTAGGCCCTCTCTATTATAGGGCCTTTAAACAAAAGAAACCCCGAGCTCTCAAAGAAAACAAAGGAAACTAAAAGAACATCATGCCTATAACACAAGACGCGGTTCTTGAGCTGCAATGGTGGGGTGATAACATCGGACACCAAAAAGCTCCCCTACAGAGGGAAGACCCTACCTTTAAGCTGAAAACAAACAATTCACTTTCAGACATGCCGGGGCTGTTGTAAGGGGTTTTGGAATGAAAATGACAAAAACAAAAACTGCTGAAAGCTATTCCCTTTGGAATAAAATTGCTCCTCTGAGAGATGATAGACACCACGGCTGTTGCTTGCGTAAACAAGCAGCCCAATGAAAGTGAGTTTGCTAAATGAAGTTACTCGGGATGTCTGGTTCTGGTGTAATCAGAAGAGACTGTGGCCGAGTGCAGCACACGTACCAGGTACCAAGAATGTAAAAGCAGACCGTCTGTTTCGACAGTTGCACAGTGACACAGAGTGGAGAATTGACTCTGAACGTAACTGTTTGCATCCAAAATCAATGTTCTTTTTCCCAAGTATGTATCCTTTCTCCCCGACCCTGGGACTTTCACTGGGGATGCTTTCTCCATTGGTTGGGGTGATTGTACTATGTGTTTTTCCTCCTTTCAGTCGAGTCTGGTAGTTCTGGCAAAGATAAACAAAGACAAAGCCAGGGGAGTGGTAGTGGCACCATGGTGGCGAAACCAGAGTGTTTTTGGCCAGTGCTGTTGCAAAAGCAAGAGATACTTTGTTATGTCAACCAAGCGACTTGAAACAAAGACATCCTCTGCGCAAACCACTGAAACTACAGACTACTCATTTGCAAGATGTCAGGGATAGATACAGAGGGATTCTCTTCAGATGCAACCGACATCACCATGTTATCGTGGCGACTGGCCACCTGTCAATTGTATGAAGGATACATCACTCCTTCTAGACCGTACGCGAGTGAGAGATCGGTGGATCATGTCTCACCGCCGCTAGCCGAGGTAGTCAATTTTCTTGCATCATTGGCACTCAATGACCTAAGATATAAAGTATTCCATTTCTCTTGGCTTGACTTCGCAAACGAAGATTCTATAGGGCTTGCCCACGTCGTCTGCAGGCATTTTCGTGGCTGCGGAGGCCAATCCGAGACAGGCAGGTTCGACCGCAGTGGCTGCAGGGGAAGGTCTGGTCATGGTTCTGAGTTACGGCAACTCTGTTTTTTCTCCTGAGCCGCTTGTCCTTAAGGTTAGCTCTGCGAGAGTCCTCAAAGGAGACGGCTGCCTTGTAGATGGTGGAGCGCCAGGTGTCACGGTCCGCAGCAAGCGAAGACCACTGGCGGTGGTCGATTTGGCAGGCACTAAGTGACTTCTTGAGACCGTCTTTGTATCTCTTCTTTGGTGCCCCTCTGTCTCGGTGTCCAGTGGCAAGCTCGCCGAACAGAGTGATCTTGGGTAGGCGATGATCCTCCATCCTAGAGACGTGCCCCGCCCAGCGAAGCTGTGTCCGCAGCAGCAAAGCCTCGATGCTCACAGTTTCCGCCTGTTCAAGGACCTCGACGTTGGTGACATAGTCACTCCAGTGAATGCTGAGGATGGTACGCAGGCAGCGCTGGTGAAAGCGTTCGAGGAGTCGTAGTTGGTTGCGGTAGAGGGCCCAGGACTCGGAACCGTACAGCAGTGTGGTGTGGACGACAGCTCTGTACACGCTGATCTTGGTGCCTTTTTTCAGCTGTTGATTGTGCCACACCCGCTTGAATAGTCGCCCGAAAGCACTGTTCGCTTTTGCCAACCTGTTGTCCAGCTCCTTGTCCAGCTTGGCGTCTGACGTGATGATGCAGCCAAGGTAGGTAAACTGGTGCACTGACTTCAGTTCGGACTCGCCGATGGTGATGTGGGGAGGGCGATGCTCTGCCTTGGGTGCCGGCTGATGAAGGGCCTCTGTCTTTTTCAGACTGACCTCGAGTCCAAAGAGCTGGGCAGCATCTGCAAAGGAGGACGTGATGCGCCGCAAGGCTCTCTCTCTGTGTGCAACGAGGTCAGCGTCATCAGCAAAGAGCAGCTCACGAATCAGTTGGTCCAGGGTTTTGGTGGGCGCCTGCAGTCGTCTGAGGTTGAACAGGCTGCCATCGAGACGACACCTGATGTACACTGCATCGTCATCGTCGAGGTCCACTGTGGCCTGCTTCAACATCATGCTAAAGAAGATGGTGAAGAGGGTTGGTGCCAGCACGCAGCCCTGTTTCACGCCGTTGATAATGGGGAATGGTTCTGAGAGGTTACTGTTGAGTCTAACCTGGCCTTGCTGTTCCTCGTGGAGCTGGACGATCATGCTGAGGAACTTTGGGGGACAGCCAAGTCGCTCCAGGATCTGCCACATGCCTTGCCTGCTCACAGTGTCGAACGCTTTTGTTAGGTCGACAAACGTTACGTACAGCCCTTTGTTCTGCTCGCGGCACTTCTCCTGAAGCTGTCTCAGTACAAAGACCATGTCGGTGGTACTCCTGTTGGCTCTAAAGCCACACTGGCCCTTTGGGAGGTGGTCTTCAGCGATGGCAGGTACCAGCCGATTCAGGAGCAGCCTTGTGAGAATTTTCCCGGCAATGGATAGCAGGGTAATTCCACAATAATTAGAGCTGGCAGACTTCTCTCCTTTGTGCTTGTACAGGGTGATGATGACTGCATCACGGAGATCCTTTGGTAGTGTTCCTTTCTCCCAGCAACAGAGAAAGAGGTCATGGAGCTTGTTGTGCAGTGCTGGGCCTCCATGTTTCCAGATCTCTCGCAGGATTCCGTCAATGCCTGCTGCTTTGCCACTCTTGAGCTGGTGGATGGCTGTGAGGGTCTCTTCGGCGGTGGGCGGTTCGTCCAATTCAACCTTTAGTGTGAGCTGTGGGATTTGGAGGATGACTGTTTCTTGAACAGTGCGCTCAGCGCCGAAGAGGTCCTGAAAGTATTCCGACCAGCGGTTCAAGATGGAGGTATTATCTGTGAGGAGTGCCTGTCCATCGGCGCTTCGCAGGGGACTTTGTACCAGGTGCCTAGGGCCATACACTGCTTTCATTGCTTCATAGAAGCCCCTGTAGTCACCGTTGTCAGCGCAAAGCTGGGTCCTCTGTGCCAGTCTCGACCACCACTCGTTCTGGAGCTCTCTAAGCTTGATCTGGAGACTGCTGCAGATGAGGCGAAAGGCAGACTTCTTCACAGGGCAGGAAGGCTAGGCTAGGTGGGCCTGGTGGGCGGCTCTTTTTTTTTTTGTTGTTAGAAGTTCCTGGATCTCCACGTCGTTTTCGTCAAACCAGTCTTTGTTCCTCTTTCTAACAAAGCCCAAGACTTCCACAGAAGATTTTACAATAGCAGTTTTCAGTTGTTCCCAGAGTGTTTCAGGGGAGGAGTCTGCTGGATCAACTGTGTCTTTGAGCATGCGCTCTAAATCTGTCTGAAGGGCAGCTTTCTTGTCTTTACGCTGAAGGCTGGCGACATCAAGCTTTTTCTTGGAGGGGGGGGGGGGGGCTTTTCTTGGGCTTCAGCTTGAGGTGGAGCCTGAGTTTGCAGCGGACAAGGCGGTGGTCAGTGTGGCACTCTGCGCTGGGCATCACTCTGGTGAGGAGGACGTCACTGCGGTCCCATTGACGCACTAGGACATAGTCGATAAGGTGCCAGTGCTTGGAGCGAGGATGCATCCAGGTGGTCTTTCGACTGTCCTTTTGCTGGAAAGTAGTGTTGGCGATGACAAGTTGCTGTTCTGCACAGAACTCCAACAGTAGGCGGCCATTGTCATTGCAGTTCCCAACGCCATACTTACCGAGGACTCCTTTCCAGGCTTCAGAGTCTTGGCTCACTCTGGCGTTGAAGTCGCCAAGGATGATGACTTTGTCGTCTGCGGGGATGCTCTGCAGGAGGCTGCGCAGGACAGAGTAGAACTTGTCTTTTTCTGCAGGCTCTGCCAGGAGGGTTGGGGAGTACACACTTAGAACTGTGACGTATTGATGGTGTCTCAGTGGGAGGCACATGGACATGAAGCGGTCGGAGTGATCCATTGGTAGGTTTTCCAACTTAGTCGCAATGGGGGTCTTGACCATGAAGCCCACGCCTGAGAGCCGTCTTCCTGATGCAGGCCTGCGTGACCAGTAGAGGATGTAGCCAGCGCCAAGTTCTTGGAGGCTGCCTTCTTCCGGGAGGCGTACTTCGATGAGCGCGGCGATGTCGATGTTTAACCTCCGCAATTCATGGGCAATAAGGGCGGAGCGACGTTCAGGGCGTCCGCTGTCTGCTGTGTCGAGCATGGTTCGGATGTTCCAGCATGCTACGTTGAGTCCGGTCGTGGTCGTCATGAAAGTGGATCCATTGTTTGCTATAAAGTATAAAGTTTAATGCTATGGCTACAGAAGGGTCAGCGCTCAGCTGTTATATGTGTAGATGGAGTGCCGCTAGGGTCTACTAAAGTGATTAAGAGATTCATGAAGGGTGTTTTTGAGAGAAAACAGTGTTTCACAAATACCATAGCACATGGAATGTGAATGTAGTGTTGCACATGCTAAAGACGTGGGTGCCTCTAAACAAACTTACGTTCGGCAATGAACTCACGCTAAACTGGTAATGCTTATTGCTTTGCTCTCTGGATAGAGGTGCCAAACGCTACGAGCGCTAAATGTTACTAACATGCAAGTGTATATGTTATGTAACTAAGCTGTTAAAACATTCCATATGGGGAAAACATCATTGAATTTCAGGCTTTTCCAACAGTCAATTCTTTGTATGTGATTCATACGTTAAAAATATTTGAAACAAAAAGACAGACTGGAGCTGACGGACAAAACAGGTTTGTTTGTTGCAATCCTCGCTCAGCACACTGAGCAGGCCAAGCTCGAATACTGTGGCCAGGTGGCTAAAATGGACTCAAAAGATAGCACAGGTGGACACTGTGCATTATTCTGCTCAGTCCACCAAACTGGTCAGAGCCTCAGCAGCATACGATATGGGTGCTTCCATAGATGTCATCACGAAAGCTGCGGGATGAACGTTATTATTGCCGGGTGCCGCGTGTGAAACTCACCTTATGTCGGGTGGTGATGGACAGGTATCTGGCAAAGAAGTAGAGATAAGGCTGCTTGTCATTTCAGCATGATTCAGCCTTTACGCTCATTACCACTGTTGCTCTCAAATCTCAAGTGCACTTAGTGACGGGATACAGGAAATGAGTACAAATTGTTAGCAATACAGCGAGACTTACCTGTAAGGTGAAGCTGATTGCAAATTCTTACGAATTTCTTGTAGACCGGAACTAGTGGACTTGCCCACCCCACACTGTGTTGAAGAGCACTGCGCTCTACCCTGCCCTTTCACTTCGTTGTAAGGTGCACTTGTTCCGGGGTTCCTTCAGTGGTATGAGCTGTCTTTCAATACTGAGGGGATAGGCAGCGCGCGTTTCTCAAATGCACTAGTTCCGGTCTACAAGAAATTCGTAAGAATTTGCAATCAGCTTCACCTTACAGGCAAGTCTCGATGTATTGCTAACAAACTGTGAGCATAAAGTTACGGATCCATAAGCACGAATCCGATAGGAATACGATTCGAACCCGATGAGGTGATGCAATTTTCCTTCAAAAATTGCGTCATTTTCGTTCGAAGCCGGATGTGAATTCGTGTCCGCATCGGGCGTATGGAAAAACACAAACATGAAAAGAACTTGCACGGACCTTCCTCTTTGGGACCCGCTTGGGATTCGGATGGGGTTCGTATCGGATCCGTGTTTATGGGTCGGCGCCTGAAGACGAAAAGTCAAAAGAGAAAACGTACGGTACGGAACGTGTGTAAAGCAATGCGTGAACCAGTGTCTGACGTCGTACGCTAGGATGTCCATATGACAGGAAAGCCAGATTGTCATTGTGCATGACTCGTATTGGGGAGTCTTTGGTTGCAAGCGAAACCTCACCGTATATTACACGACGATTTCCCACAGCGAGCTCTAGCTCTCGCGCGCCGCTCACCTTTGGCCTGTCTGTGTATAAGGGGTCAGCTGCATGAGCGAGATTAGTCCTGCACCAGCCACTAAGCAAGGTGCGCCGCTATAGCGGCGCACCTTGCTTAGTGGCTGGTGCAGGACTAAGCTCGCTGATGCAACTGGCTCCAGGTGTACATAGTATCCAAACAAAAAATGCCTATCGGCGTAAAACAATGGCCAAAACTACATGTCCTCATACACACGATGAAGCCCCACTGAGGAATTCAAAACGAACATCGACGTAACGAGGTTTACTCATTCCGAAAAAAATATCTGTCACTCGTTGAACTGTTTAATTTCTTTATGTGTTTTGGCGATTGTTTCAGATCGTGCGCGGGCCAACCAATGCTGACACCGGCCCTAGGGCCTTTTGCTCATCGGCGTTTGTTGTTTTTTTTCTAAAAAGAATGTGGACGATAGTGTGGGTTAGTTCCTCGTGGGACGACAATAAGTCGATCGATCAATCAAGCAATTATTCAATCAATCAATCAATCGATCAATCAATCAATCAATCATCTAGTCATCCAATCAATCAATCAAATAAACAACCAATCTTTTAATCTCTACATTTTTATGGTTATTTCTGTCATTTCTATTTCACATCGCGATATACCGGTGCGTTTATACCGAGGTTGGCCTGTAGGAGAACTGTCACAAACAGGCATCTCATGTCTACATGTGTGTGGTGATTTGAACGTAGGAGCCGTTACTCATTTCTCCGTCAGAACATACGTCACTTCCTCTTCCGCTGTCGAATGACTTCAAAGATCCCTTGCTACTGAAGATAACCGCGTTGTAGTCGGGGGGAGGCAGGTCAGCCTGTGATTTACCGTCAGGGATGACGATCTCCTTCTCCAGTTCGTTTTCCTTGATATCCTGCAGAGACACGAGACACATAGTTAGCGACACGATTAGCAACCATGCAATGTCATACAATATAATGCGTTGCTAGGCAAACCCAGCCCAATACAACCAAGTTCAACACAAGGAAGCCGCCAATAGGATTTACCCAAACCTAACGCAACCAAACCCAACCAAACGCAAAGCAATGCAACTCTTTACCACCCAACTCCACCCAGCCCACCCCAACCAAAACCAGCCAAAATCACAACCCAGCGCATTAAAATAAAAATAATAAAAAAATAAAAAACCAGCACAGCTCCAAAGCAACGCAACCCACCCAACGCAAACGTTAAGCAACATATGCCAAAACAACCCAAATGCGCTCAATCCGAATTATCTCATCCCAAGCCAAAGAAAAGCAACCCGCCCCCCAACCCAACCCAACGCAATGCAACACAACAATTGCAAGCTCATCAGTTTCGCAAAAATGACATGATCTGCAAAGTAAGTAACTATTTTCTAGATTCACGATCTGAAATTTATTAACCCTTTGACTACCGACAGTCAAAGGGTTAATTGTTGATATACTCGTGCGAAGCGCGCTGCCAGAAACATTCCATTTCTTTTTTTTTTATCAAAAGTTATGTGACATTCTAGCAGATGCGTCACTGTGTACCTCCGGGTTGGGGAACTCTTTGTGACAGCGGAGTGTTCTCCGCCAGGATGCTGGCAGGCAGCAGAAGAGGCGGTCAAAAATCGGAATCAGATATTTGGGATCAATGTCGTCAACGTCCATCGGTCCTGCAAAAACACAAACAGCCAATAAAAAAAACGTCGAGTTAGTAAATTCGGGCTAAGGTCTTGAGGGCAGTCGTGCGGTTCCTGTTCATAGCCACAGTAAAAACGCACGCAGCCAACCAAATGTCGGGAATGAGCCGCTGAAACACTTAGAGACTAGTACGTGCAGTAAATGTGTTCTTTATCTACTGGACCAGCAAACAGGCAGGCAGGCCGTGAACAAAATAATTATATGCAAATTAGAATATCCCAATGCATAAAAGGCCATGGGGCTGACGGTCGTGCGCGGGCCAACGTAGGCCGACGTCAGCCCGATGAACTTTTGCGCATTGGGGTGATGGTCGGGATATGTATTGCCTGTACACTCATTGGACCAGAAAATAGGCAAAGACACCAATTAGGGACCGTGGGGTGATGGTCGGGGTATGTATTGCCTGTACACTCATTGGACCAGAAAATCGGCCAAAGACACCAATTAGGGACCGTGGGGTGAAAAAAAAACATACTAGAGTTGTGGAGCAAATCAGGGTCTGTGCAGAAAACAATGCTTGGTCCTGCAAAAAGCAGCCAGTCAGCTAGTGGCTGTTCCAACAAAAGTACCAGAGATGAAACTGATGTTAATCCACCCCATCACAACAGCAGTGGCTCTTCCAACAAACGTGACGACTATGTGATAAAACTGACATTAAGCTGACCAACCACTAAACAGTGGCAGTTCCAACAAACGTTCACATGACAAAACCATCTGTAATTCTAACGGGACTGCGACAGTGGCTGTTCCAACAAATGTACTGGTGATAAAACTGATAAATAGCCGCCCCGCTTAGTAACAAACCCGGTTCTCTTGCACTCTCACAAAGAAGGGTGGCAAGGCAAAAGTTTAGGTTTTTAGAGTTTTGAGTATTAAAATATTCTGACTTTCGTTTAGACTCTGAATTTAGTTTAGACTCCCAATATCAAACCAAACCGAGTTTCCAGTTTCACCGATTTACGACGACAAGGCCCACACAGTTCAGACAGTTCTTCACAACCAACGGCCGGCCACCAGTACCGTTCCAACAAACGTACTCGTGATAAAACTGATAATAAGCCGCCCCACTGCAGCAACAGTGACTGTTAACAATAGACTACCTGTGATAAAAATAGCCAAAGGCCATCCCACAGCAACAGAGGCCGTTCCAGCAAACGCACCTGTTACAAAACAGACGTTTACAAGCTAGGCTGTTCTAAAAAGCTTACCCGTGATAAAACTGACGATAAGCCCAACGACAATGACAGTTGCTGTTCCAATGGATGGATACCACAGGTAGGACACGGTGTACAACAAGCTTATTCCAGAACTGCCATTAACAAACAAACAACATGGTTGGTTACGTCAAGGTGTTCTACCGAACAAAAACACGAATTGCCGAGCGCGCATCATGCAAAAAGAGATTATCCCTTTGACTGTCGATAGGTCGTTTTGTTGAGGTGATTCCTGCAGGAATCACCTCAACAAAATGACCTATCGACAGCCAAAGGGTTAATTTTACAATATTTCCACTTCACCCAACTGCACTGGAGCCACCGGTTCTGTAACGTTGTCGGTGGCTGCTGGAATACAAATCTTTTACGGTGGGTTCTTCAAAACAATTATTTTATGTACATTTCGTTGACAGGCGCCAAGGTGGTTGTGGCGAGGGTGGTGAGAGTTGTGGCCCCTGTTGCCATTGTAGTCATGGTGGCATTTTCAAGGAAGCAGCTGTTGGTGGGCAAGGGGAGGCCACTGGGGCTGGAGGGGAGGTTGTAAGCGCCGATGCTGATCCACAGTGGAAACACAAGCCCCAGTACACCACCTGCCACGGCGCCCTGTTGACGGAAACACCACTACCGTCAGCATTTCCGTGTCGATAAACGTCATAGTAAT
>BTPG01000002.1:8185833-8283333 GCA_036245525.1 Semisulcospira habei | reverse complement strand
TGTTGCCAAAATCACGGATTTCGCGTCAGAAACCACTGCGCACTACATAGGCGAAATCACGGATTTCGCGTCAGAAACCACTGCGCACCACATAGGCGAAATCACGGATTTCGCGTCAGAAACCACTGCGCACTACATAGGCAAAATCACAGATTTCGCGTCAGAAACCACTGCGCACTACATACAGTTATATCTTGAACCGCTCGGAGATTACTCTGCACTGAGGTAGTCGCTACAGCTCCAAAAACACATGGCCCCACGAGCTCCTTAGCATCCGCGTTATCGCGGAATTGTTTATATTACAGCGGACGGCAGACGCAGCCGTCCCGTTAGTCCCTTTCCTTTTTGTCCCTTGTCTCCTTGACTGCGTGCGCAAAATAAGGCGAACTTGTGTGAAATCATAGTTGACAATTCGCATCAACTTCATTTTAAAAAAAAAATGAACTTCCGAATTTTTTAGTGCGTGTACAGGTTAGCGCATTTTTTTTTAAACAATAGGCGCCCAGGCCTCTTTTCGTGTTTGTCCTTGCTAAACTACAACATTCTTAGAGAGAGAAAGAGAGATGAAATGAAACTTTTTTAAGAGAGAGAAAAACCAACAGCCTAGTGATAATAAAGTGTAAAAATGGTTATAACTAAATAGTGTATACACGGTATACGTGAAGACACAGTCGTACTATCCGTGAACTGAAAAGCTTTTGGTCAGGCAGGGAGTCGCAGGAGCAAATAGGAGGGGAGGAAATATGGTCGCTGCGGGTTTGATATGTGCCAGATATCTCTCACGACAGCTTGATGATAACTGACTCGCACCCACACTTGCTGGAATTCAGGGACCTTTTTTTCTCTGTCCGTTGAGTTATAGACTGCATAGGCAAAATCACGGATTTCGCGTCAGAAACCACTGCGCACTACATAGGCCAGAAGAAAAGGAAGTAAATGGAAACTAAATGGAAACTACATAGAAACCAAACGCAGGCAGAAAGAAGGCAGGGCCAAGAAGAGACGTAAATAATCGTCAGCACCTGCGGTTAGGGGTGAGGGGGGGGGGGAGGGGGAGGGGGAGGAGGTGGAGGGGGGGGGGTGGTCATGGGGATTTCAATTTCTTGCAGCTGGACAGCGTTCAGAGAAGAGCCCAACGAAGAAAGAAACACGCTTAGAAAAGACAGTTAAAACACAGTGTATTAACCCTTGGCGTATCGGTAGAGGTTTTTGACGCGATGATTCCCACAGGAAGGGTTAGGGTTAGCCCTACATGAATCATCGCCACAAACAAAGGGTTAATATTTTGGGTAAAAGCCTTTTCTCAAATTTTTTTTCAGGGTTGTGGGGGTAAGGGTCTGGGAGTGTGTGTGTGTGTGGGGGGGGGGGGGGTGAGGGTAACGTTTGATTTGCTCCGGCAGATAAAGGTTTAATAATTTGATTAACATGCCAGTCAATTGTGCGGAAGAGCGAAAATGACTTTTCGTCCAATTTAAAAAATTTTAAAAAAAATTAAAAAAGAAGTTATTTTTCCCTTAAAGGGCAAGCTCCCGTCATTCTTTAACCCTACCACTGCCACTGTTTCGCACATTCTGTGCTCACGCAACGTCAAAGATCCGCGGGTGACCTTAGAACATGGACACAAAGTGGTGTCAGCAGGAGGCATAGATCCTCATGAGCCCCAGCAACTGTCGGTGGACGAACATTTGATTTCTGACATATTTATGTGTTCATTCAACGGGAAAGATCACCCAGTGCACAGTCGTGCGAGCAAGAGGCACAGATCCTCATGAGCCCCCGCAACTGCGGGGGCTCATGAGGATCTGTGCCTCTTGAGGTTGGGTGTGGCTGTGCCCGGGTTTAACAAACAGAACAACATAACAACTTCGTCAGTCCTGGCACCCTCTCTTTCTCAGTTAATACGACATCCCACAGCTCTCTATTCCTCGTAGCATATCCGCTACGTAGACGGCAGCGGAAAGAAAGACAGTGCCTGAGTTCTGCCCGTATATGGCAGAGACTCTAAACGCCCAGGGCTTAACGTCTTTTGTCCACCACGAGGGTGATTTTAAAGACGGTAAAGGGCCTGGACAATTGTGACCCCAGCTGGATTCGATCCCGCGACCTTTCGGACGAGAGTCAAACGCTATACCACCGAGCCACCCAGCTCCTCCCCCCCCTCCTCCCCCCCCTCCCCCCACCTCCGCCCCCCCTCCTCCCCCCTCCCCCCCCCCCTGCCGTTATATGGCTAGAGGCAGCGTGTGCATTTTTTTAGGAAAGCGATATTTTTATTGTCATACAAAGAAAATCTCGCTTTTCTCTTGTCGTGAGATGGCTTTAGTCGCCTGCTCGACGTTAAACCCTAATAACCACTTGGACTAAGTAAGTAAGTAAGTAAGTAAGTTAGTAAGAAAGTAAGTAAGTAACTAACTAACTACGTACCTACTTACCTACCTGCCAGACTAACTAACTAACTAATTAACTAACTAACTAACTAACCAGCCAACTACGTACCTACTTACCTACCTGACAAACTAACTAACTGCGTAGCCAACTACATACCCACCTACGTACCTACCCACCCACCTAACTAACTACCTAACAAACCAACTTTCTCAAAACTGGACATCATGGGGTTTCTGACTGTTGATATGTAGCGCATGGTGGCAGTGACAAGGTAAATCGGCACACGTCGTTTAAAACAAAAATAAATAAATAAAAAATTCCGACTGTGCCCTGTGGGCTACAATCGAAAAGATTTTTCTCTTGTTTTGTTTTGTTTTGTTTTGTTTTGTTTGTTTGGGTTTTTTTTTTTTTTTTTTTTTTTTTGTTTGTTTTTGTTTTGTTTTTGTTTTTTTTTTTTGTTTTTTTTGGGGGGGCATTTTTTTATGTGGGGGAGAGAGGTGTGTGTTGTTTTTTTTGGTTTTTTTTGTTTGCTTGTTTTTTTCTTTTTTGTTTTGTTGTTGTTTTTGTCTTGGCACTTACTTTCTGGCATCAGCGAGGGAGGGGACTGAGCAGAACCGCTGGACGCTGGCCTGGTTACACCCGTAAGTGGCGGTCCACCCGACCATACCCCCGATAATCAGGGACCAGAAGGAGTGACGCTGGGTAGGGTCCGGGTTGAAGCTGCGACCAAAAGTTAAACTTCGTCTAATACACATACCAAAGGAGACTACTTAGAAGTGGACACACAGTTAGATATCTGTGTGTATGAGGTGGACACACATTTAGATCTCTGTGTGTTAGAGCTGGACACACAGATAGATCTCTGTGTTAGAGGTGGACACACAGTTAGATCTCTTTGTGTTTGATATGGACACACAGTTAGATCTATGTGTGTTAGGGGTGCACAGGCAGTTAGCTCTCTGTGTGTTAGAAGTCGACACACAGTTAGATCTCTTTGTGTTCGATATGGACACACACTTAGATCTATGTGTGTTAGGGGTGGACAGGCAGTTAGCTCTCTGTGTGTTAGAAGTGGACACACAGTTAGATCTCTGTGTGTTAGAGGTGGACACACAGTTAGATCTCTGTGTGTTAGAGGTGGACACACAGTTAGATCTCTTTGTGTTCGATATGGACACACAGTTAGATCTCTGTGTGTTAGGTGTGAACAGGCAGTTAGCTATGTGTGTTAGAAGTGGACACACAGTTAGATCTCTGTGTGTTCGATGTGGACACACAATTAGATCGCTGTGTGTTAGAGGTGGACACGCACTTAGGTCTCTGTGTGTTAGAAGTGGACACATAGTTAGACCACTGTGTGTTAGAGTGGACACATAGTTAGATGTATTTGTGTTCGATCTGAACACACATTTAGATCTCATACCTGTTCATATCGCAGTAAAAGTAGACGCACAAGACAATACGCAATACTGTTGCTAGAACATTCACTATCTAAGACACATGCATGTGCAATACGTCATACATGTACGTCAAACGTAGAAAAAAACGAAGTAACTAAATTGAGGAGAAAAAAAACGCAATGTCAAATTAGGACGTAGCACCTCTGACTAAGTAAGTCCTCGCCAGCAACATTTATAGACAGCTCTTTTACGTCTTTTAAGACGTAACATACAGTATTTTTTATCCCGCTTGTGACGGTAGAAATGACGTAGTGCGGCTTCCTTTCTTCAAAGCATTGCCAGTAAAGAACTTGATAAACACAAAAACATTAATTTATGCTTAGTCAAAAACATTAATTTCCACTTACTCGAAGAATTTGATCCGGTCCCATTCGTAGTTCACACGCCACACTTTGTCCATTCCTCCCACCTCCACCACTCCCTGACGTCATAGACACAGACAGACTGAAACAACGTCATTAAGCAGACACAAACATCCCCTCTCTCCTCCCTCCCCGTGTGTGAAGTCATAATCATACACATACATTTTAAATACATGACGTACAGAATATAAACAGACACTTCAATATAATGATGCTTTAACTCATGCAAGGCGACCAGCATGCGGACACGCGGCGATTCGCCGCGTGTCCGCATGCAGGTCGCCTTGAATGTGTTAAAGCGATCTTCGCCATAAAGAGTTACTAGTTTGCTAAATAAACCACAAGTGATCATTTCGACCGATACAATGTGGCAAAACGAATAATTCATTTTGTGTAACGACATAATTTAAACGGTTTCTTGAGAGTAGTTTCTCCCGTAGAAGTAGTGCGGTGCCACCACACTTTACTCTGCCTGAATAATGTCGCATTGCAAGGAAACGGTCTGTAGTGCGGCGGAGACTGAGCAACCTGTATCACCCCAAGTGGATTGAGACAGCCGTGTTAACACATGGTCGGGAAAATCGTGAGAGCTGTATAAAATGTATTACACCTTGACTCTTATTAATGACGTATTATGAATGTGTCTTGACGCACCTTAATGACGACAGCCAGCAGCCCAGCCAACATGATGACAGACTGAAATACGTCAGTCCACACCACTGCCTTCATGCCACCCTGTTTAGTCAAAACATACGCAGTTAAATCTTTTACGTCAAACCATTTTATGCCATTATACATACAAAGACACAAGCTAATAATACAATCAAATCATTCAATAAAACAAATGATAACAAATCCAAGTAAATTATAGGTATAACCCTACAACGAGGAAGTTTAAAAGTGTGTAATAAAATTACCCTCCTCACTGCCGAGGAAAAGGTGGACACTGACAAACTGTACGAGGTATAGAACCTCATGTGTCCCCGCTGACGCGGGGACACATGAGGTCCTATGCCTCTTACTAGTCCAGTTTATATTCTTGCTCTTCAGAGAGAGCAGGTTGTGAGAAATTAACTAAAGTTATTTTGATTTCATAATGCTACGCCATAATGATCAAGTATAAGAAATGGGTGTGTGCACAGTGAACGAGCAGACGACTCGATCAGGTGGGGAGTTTTACATACCAGAACTACTGACTTCCATTAAAAACGCGAATTTTTCACCATAGCGCTTTTCTTCGTAAATATGCTTTAATCCGGTTTATTGTGACGTCATTTATTTAGAAAATGTTATGAAGTGTTTTATGTCGTGTGCAAATAGAATGTTTAGTCTTAAAAATCGCACATCGATGACATGACGTCATCCGGATATTGAAAGTGAAATGGGGCGCATCTGAAGGGACACAGCTGAAAGCCAACCAATGTGCAGTGTCACTAGGGTCCGTGTGCATGAAAATCCGGCCTGTTTGGTCTTGACCTATTTTTCGTTTGTCAAAGGCACCTAAATAATCAACATGACCTACAAACATGAAAATCAAAATGCTCTTCATGTTTGGGTTAGCGGCCATATTTACCTGATAAAATGGGGTGTGTTCTTTATCTCTGTGTCAGTCAATGGAGCATAAGAAATGATTTGAAAGTAATTCACACTAAATCAAATAAGATTTATTAAGAAAATGATGTGCACCGGAAGTTCTGGGTCTCTAATGAATTATTCGAGTCAAATTTCGTTTGAGACAGTTAATAACATCAAAAGCAATCCACACAACTTGTGTTTTAAAACATATCACAGGAAACTTGCTTCAAAGAGTGTGTCCAGTTTTGCTTATTTTCACCACTAATGAAACCCTGTGTCTTCTAAGGTAGCCATGGGCGATAACTCATCCAATGTTTGTGCGAAGGTAGCTCAGACAGTAGGCTGAACATCTGAAGTAAGCAAAAAAATAACATTTTCTTGTTTTGCTGTCATTGTGGCTCTTTGTTTGCAGGTACACTTACAGACACTTTCGAGTTTTTAATAGAAGCCAGCATATTATAACATAAAAATGGTCGACGTTTAAACAATGCTTCAAATTGGTTGTGCAGTCTAGTGATATAAGAAACAATAAACTCAGAAGCTGAGCTGACCCTTCGCACCACGTGAATGTCCTTTGCCTGTCTTGTACTATGTGTGGCTTTAGAGTGAACTTTGTGTGTGTCACGTGAGCGTGCGTGTTGGCTTCAGTTTGCGGCGTTTGGAGCTGATTCGCAATATTGGGTAAAGCGCCTATATAATAATCGGTATTATTATTATTATTATTATTATTATTATTATTATTATTATTATTATTATATCATATGAAATTATTTTAAATTGCGCGTACACGCGCGCACACATACAAGCACGCACGCACACACGCGCAAATAACTGCATGCACGCACGAACACACACGCACGCACGCACGCACGCGCGCGCGCGCACACACACACACACACACACACACACACACACACACACACACCCCAACTTCATCAGTGACTATTGTACGTTTGTACTTACCAGCGTGGTGTAGAAGGTTGACACCAATCCCACAATGACAATCGTAGCCCACACCGGAAATCCCGTCACTGCACATGCGCATGGACTCATCACATCACATGACATTAACTCATTCGAGACGTGCAGCGTATCCGGAGGCGGCACGTCTCGAATGAGTTAAATGGGGACGCGCATTCAAGAGAAGGAATTCCTTTCAGTACTTCGACCACAATACAGCATCGTTTTTTTTTAAAAAAAAATAAACAAAATTAGTGGCATCATTAACTTTCTTTTCTGATATTAACAATATGGTAAAATGAACAGCGTTATAAATCTTTGTTGATGTTGTTTTTAGTAGCAAAGAAACTTAATGGTGAAACCAATGTTGTTGTTTTTTTCTCAATACTTTATTGCGGTCAAACTACACTTTTCTGTGTTAAATTATAATGCCAGCTGAGACCACAAAACAGTTTTTGTAACGTGCGTTGACTTCGTTCACAGTGACGACCGACCGATATGTTCTCAGTTTCGCGGACCGAAGCGCTAACCTTAACCTAATTCTAACCCTACCCTAACCCTAACATAATCCTAACCCTACCCTAACCCTAACCTAACCCTAACCATAACCATATCGCTAACCCTAACCTTACCTAACCCTAACTCTTATCGACGCTAAGCACCAAATCCTAACCCTAAACTAACCCTACCCTAACCCTAATCTTACCCTAACCCTAACGCTAACCCTAACCCTAACCCTACCCCTACCCTAACACTAATCCTAAACCTAACCCTAAGCACCCAATAACTGACACCGACACGTTCGCAGTCCCGGCTGACCGATATGTTCTCAGTCTCGCCGATCGAAACGCTAACCCTAACCTAACCCTACCATTAAACCTTAACCCTAATATAACCATAACCCTAACCCATTAAACCTTAACTCTAACCCAACCCTAACCAAACCCTAACCCTAACCATTATGGACGATGGTGAACGGAGAGCGCCCCTTCACTTAAGCATGTTCTTAATTAAACGAACTTTAGTTCGCGAACTCTGACGAACTACAGTTCACGATCTCGGACGAACCAGGTTGGTTCTTCATTGGACGATCTAAAGATACGGCGAACCTAGTTCGAAGTAGTTCACGAACCTCGGCAAACCATAGTTCGCTGTCAGAAAAGGTTCGCTCAGCGTGTTGAGCAAACAAAGGCGAACCTTTTCTCTGATTGGTCAAAACTGTTACCCTCTTCTGCGTTGGAGATAAGAAGACAGTCACCGATACAAACAAATATGGCGGACGGTGATATTTCACTCGTGCGAAGAACAAGACATTTTTTATTGATTTGTGGGAGGCGCAACGCTGTTTGTGGGGTCGCTACTGCAAGGAGTACAAAAAACAAACATCGTTCAAATCGCGAAGCGGCATAGCGGCAGCCATTTTGAACACCTTCGCAGACAGTAAGTACGCCGAATCAAGCACTTCAGTTAAGAAAGAGAACCATGGCAAACCTGGTTTGCTGAAATTCGCCTAAGTTCGTTCAACCTCAATTAAGAAACAAACCAAACGATCGCCGATCTTCTCCGATCTAGGTTTGCCGATCAATAGTTCGTCTAATTAAGAACAGCTCTTACACAGACACGTTCGCAGTTACCGTCGACTGATATTTTCTGTCTCGCTGACGGAAACGCTACCCTAACCATAACCATGACGCCGACCGATATGTTCTGTCTCGCAGATCGAAAGAATAACCTTAACCATAACCTAACCCTAATTATAACCACAACCCTAACACTAACCCGTTACCTATCCAAACTCTAAACTAAACCTAACCTAACCTCACCTAACCTCGCCAATCGAAACAATAACCCCATCAGCTCTGGGTGACGTAAGATTACATGATATCAAAAGAACTTAATCCTCGCGGGTTACCTCCCTTGATCCGCTCCGCGCGCGGAGCGGAGCGGATCAAGGGAGATAACCCGTGTGGATTTGTGCCAGCCAGCGTGGTCGTGATCTCGGCCACACAAAAAAAATTGTGAAAAAAATTGTTCACGCAGGGTGAACGAACTCGCCTGCTTCCAGGGCCGTGGATGGCGCGAAGGACGCGATACCCATGTAGAGAATCTGAAAAAAAAGTGATCAGTGGGTGAGTAGGTAGGTGGGTGAGTGAGTGAGTGGGAAGGTGGGTGGGTGGGTGAGGGAGGGAGAGAGGGAGGGAGGGGGGGGGCGTGAGTGAGTGAGTGAGTGAGTGAGTGAGTGAGTGAGTGAGTGAGTGAGTGAGTGAGTGAGTGAGTGAGTGAGTGAGTGAGTGAGTGAGTGAGTGAGTTGATTAGATGTGTATAATTGAGTGGAATAACAGTGTGATTCTATCAGTCATTTCATTAAATCAATACAATCGTCACAGAGTCAATCAATCAGTCAGTCGGTTATCGTGTCAGAGTGAGAACCAGACCAACCTGCTGTACAATCATGACGATGGTCCCTATCAGCTTCGCTGCCCTGGAGTTGAATCTCTTCTCTAAATACTGAAAATAACACAGTTAAAATGTTCAACAATAGTCAGCTTATATCAAAATAAACACACATAGAGTTGAACTTTTACAGCACCCAACCCCAACCACCCACCCCCACCCCTTCCGCCTCGCCCCCACCCCTACCCGTTTCTCTCTCTCTCTAATAGTCCACAAGCTAGGAAGGTCTACCGTGCACCCCCCCCCCCCCCACCCCCCAGTACTCAATAAGATGGGTTTCAAAGTGTTCCTTAGTATGTCCTGAGATGTTTAAGCCATGTTCCCCGAAAATCCTTAGGAACACACCAGAGATATAGCCGATGGCGCAAGGGTACCCCCATTCACGCTCTTCGCAGGTGCTAAAATGAGGTTGAGAAACATTTTCCTCTAAATAAATCAGAATTCATTCCAGAAACCCAAATCAGGCAATATTATGTCAAGGCACACCTTCTGCATCCTCTGCAAAAAACAGAATGAAAAAAAATATTGAATCTCTGGCTCACAGTGAAGGTATTTGTGCACCCAGTAAACGACCATTTCCGCGAAATCGCAAAAAAAGACAAAAATAATATGTCATATGCCTTCAGACATTTTCTATAGCACTGACAGTCCATTTTCAGATTTACATCATTAAAACTGGATGTCACAATTATTATAAACTTGACTAGGTGATGCTGTGATTACTGTGAGTGCCACAGTGGTTGATTTTGTATCCCTACCCCCAAGTTGTAAAAATACACAAAATTAATTAGAAAAAATTGCTTAGGTTATTCCATTTTATTTTGACCTCTCTTTACCTATTAAGTTTCAATAATGTGAGCATAAAGTGCAAGAAAATAAGGAAAGTCGGCATCCTTTACGGTACATTCGTGGTGAATGATAACTTATTCCCATTTTAAATTGCCGAATTGGCAAATGTACGTTGTTTCCGGTGCCCACAGAAATTTTGTACACATACCGATAGGTCTTTGTTAGGTTTTATTGGTTAGGATAGAGTACCACAGTTACTCCCAACCTGATTTTGTGATGCTATGTTGCATTTAGGGGCCACAGTGGCTGAATCTGCTGCCCTACCCCCATTTTACCAGTACGCAAAGTAACGCAAAATAATCATAAAAATTGCTTACGTCATGCTCCTCTGTTTAAATATTTTTTGTTGCCAGTTTTTTTTTTTTTAAAGTATGCATATTGAGCATAACAAGTTGTGATCATTTCATTACTTTCAATGTAACCCATCAATTTAATTGTAACTATTTTTAACTGGCTGGTCTTTTATGTGATATTTTACCTAGCGTAAGGCGGGTCTAGTAAGGTCTCCCCTTTTCCTTTCATTTATTTTCATCTATAAATGTGTAAATATGAATGCGTAATAAAGTTTCATGGTTCCTAATAGCCAAAACAATGTTATCAAAATACTTAGTTTCCACATGTCGACCACGAGATCTCCACTTCCACCTTCTGCAACGTTCAATTTTTTATGGCCATCTTTAAATCTTATATTGTTCTGGCTGCCAATAAGTGAGCTGTCAAGAGCTAGGCAGCATGTTTTCAGAGTTTGGTGTATAGGGGCGTGTCTTCTGATCAGAACTGCCAGCAGACCCCTTCTGTGTATGGACATGTTTGGCTTCGATAGAATAGATAATATGGATATAGGCCAAAAATTATTTGGATCAGATGTGTCTTTTCTTTAGGTTTAGGTACCACTTTAGATTTTTTGAAAGCCGCCGGAAAAAAATATTATTTTGAATACATAGGTTGTAAATATAGGTTAAGCTTTCCACAATATATGGAAGAGAAAGTTCGAGGATAAAACCATTGATACCATCAATGCCAGCTGACTTTTTGTTCTTGAGACTAGAGATAAATCTGCCCACGTCATGTACAGCGATGCAAGGATATTAAAAGCATCGCCCGCGGACAGTCTTTGCTTACAAAAGTCAGTAAGCTTCTGCGATGCGACATGTTCCACCTGATCTAAACCTTCAGCATGTAGTAAAGATTTCGGGGCTAAAATAAAGTGGTCGTTAAATGCATCGGCTGTAAGGTTGGCAGTCGTATTTGCAGTACGATTTTTACTTTTGTTAGTTAGTAAGTTTAACACTTTCTATATTGAAGACGGATTCCCGCCGCGTATGGTTTTCTCTACCAGTGCTTTTTGTGCCTCCCGGATACGTAACCTTTTGAACTCAATAAAATCTTTGTCCCGCTTGGCCCGATTTCTGGCTTTCATGGTTTGTTTAAGCTCCTCCGTAATCCAGGTGGGGGGCTCACGGCACCGGACTCGTTTCCTTTTTAAAGAGACATGCTTATTTAGCACTCCGAGGAACAGCTCACGCCACAGTGAGAGCGCTACATCAGGGTCATTGTGATTGTAAACTTCATGGAACGGCAAAAAAACTGAGGTCATGAAGGAAACTGTCTCTATCTAGTTTTCTAAAACATCTATAAGTAATGTATAAATGTTGGGTTCGGCTCTGTTTAGGAACATAACATGACAATGTACAGGTGATGGGAAAGTGGTCACTGACAGCTAGTGAAGGGACATCAGTTTCAATGATAGCTTGAGGGTTGTTAGTATAGATGTGGTTAATCAAAGTAGACGAAGAGTGGGTTACTCTGGTTGCAGTGGTATCTGTTTTAGTCCAAACAGCATTGTTGTACATTGCCACATCGAATGGGGTTTTGAGATGTCAATGTTAAAATCACCGAGAATGAGTATATCCCTGCCTGTGTCATTCACTTTATCCATCACCTGTACAAAGTCGTCATACCACTCGGCAGTGGATGCTGGATTCCTATACACAAAGCCAACTAGCAGTGGCGACATGTTAGTAAGCTTGACTTCCAACCACACGCATTCCACCTCCTTTGTCTCAAGATCAAGACGTCTGCGTACCCTGTGCTGAACAGTGCTGTGCACATAAACAGCTAGCCCAGTATGTCCAGGAGAAGTTGCATCACGTCGAATAAGAGAAAAATTCGGAATACTGACACATGCGCCAGTGATTCGAGAGTCCAGACGAGATTCAGTGAGACCAAAGAGGTGGAAATGTGACGGCTGGTTCAGAAACAGGGAGACATCATGTACTTTCGGATATAAATGATACACATTTAAATGTCCGACTTTTAGTCCTTGAGTGGCTGAGCCAGTGGATCCACTCGCCATATTGTTCGTTGTATATAGACACTAGTGTACACACGACGACAAAAGACCTTTTTTAAAGTCCATAGTCAATAGTTATCCTTTCTCTTATAAGTCTGTACGACTGATCTTTGTACAGAAGAAGAAAAACAATGTAGATAACTAAGAGTTCACAAAAACGTTCACTATACAGTCACACTCCGGCCTCAAATGAGTACATTCATGTTATAACCGGCGCTGTTCAGTCCACACATAACTAAAACCCAAAATTTACTAGTTTCACATTCCAAAGTGCAGATTCACCGTCAGGCACAGTGGATATGACAATGAAACAAATCCGTGTGTTTCTTTTCACGCAGCTTCTCAAAATAGCCGCTTAATGTCACACTTTGTCTAGAAACATTTCTGGCTCAGTCAGAAAGCTGCTCATTTGCAAATACATAGTCATATCACAGACGACGTCTGCGTCAGAAGCAAAATGAGATTAACCTAGCCAAAATGCTCGGCACGGTAATTTCAGTCCAGATATCTGTCTATCACAAGAAAATCAGCACCAATCGGCTAAATATGGCAGTAGAATCCAAATAGATAATAACAAGCCTCACACTTTGTGTCCTGTTAAACTAGTTCACATGTCACTATGAATACATATTAATGACAACACCACTCAGTACCCAGCTGTCCCTGGCATAATCCAATCACTAGATGGCTTGGGGCCGCAAGCCGCCTGAGTGGTACGGGACCAGCCACTGCGGATAAGATACTGGGTATGGTTAAAAAGTCGGGTGGAATGCAGGAAACGGTGGCACGGGTAGTCCGCGTGGTGTGACCTGCGGCCAGAGAGAGAGAGAGAGAGAGAGAGAGAGAGAGAGAGAGAGAGAGAGAGAGAGAGAGAGAGAGAGAGAGAGAGAGATAGAGAGAGAGAGAGAGAGAGAGAGAGAGAGAGAGAGAGAGAGAGACTAGAGAGAGAGAGAGAGAGAGAGAGAGAGAGAGAGAGAGAGAGAGAGAGAGAGAGAGAGAGAGAGAGAGAGAGAGAGAGAGAGATTTATAGACAGACAGACAGACAGCCACAGGCAGACAGAAAGACAGACGGACAGACAGTAGGATTGAACTTCTTATTTAGCTGAGGCCGGTTTTCTTAGAAAGCAGAACAATAGAGATGTGAATGAATGAACGAATGAACGAATGAATGAATGAATGAATGAATGAATGAATGAATGAATGAATGAATGAATGAATGTGGGTTTTTTTTTTAAACGACACAACGAATGAATGAACGAGCGAGTGAGTGAATCAATGAATCAATGAACGAAGGAACCAAGAAAGAAAGAAAGACAGAAACAAACAAACAAACAAACAAAGACGTATTCTTCACCTCAAAACTGCTGGTAAGTTTCAACGGGTACAGGAGGGGCACAAACACCAACGCAGCGATGATGATGGCCAATGCAATGCCGAACAAATAGATGAAGTACTCCGTCCCGCTCATGTACATCTCCGCCGGGGTGCCCAGGATCAAAATGGCCGACATGAAGGAGACCAGGATGGAAATGGCAATCTGTTGCACGAAACAGACTAGTGAGGTTTTGTTTGCAACGAACGCCTCCCAACAACGAACGAGAGCGAAATCAGTTGGGATAATAAAATTGGACCAGAAGTACAGACAACATTGCAAACATCTCCAAGAGCCATAGATCCGCATGAGCCCGTTGTCTCCAGATGCTTATGTTAGGAGCTGGTTATTCGGTCGTGAATTCACTTTCGTTCGTTGTTGAAAGTAGTAGTTACAAACAAAACCTCCTAGTAACAAAATAAAACGGTTGGACAGAGTTTGAGAATACTGGCTTTTTTTTTTTTTTTTTTTTTTTTTTTTGGCTCTGCAAGTAAATCATAGTTGCCAGTGTTCAAAACAGTTTCGAATTAAAAAAAACAACTGTTCCTTCAATGAGAAATTAATTACGACATAAAAAAAAGAAGAAGAAGAAATATGCACATGCAAGTGTATATTATTTTGATAGAGTCAATCGCTACCCATCATGTTCCAAACACGAAACGTCAGCCACACTGTAGAGAAGCAACACGACGTTGTTCATCGCTTCCTGACAGTGTTATGTGTACGATACTTTGCATAAACTATCACATCACAAACCTAGCATTGTATGCACGGGGGTGTGCGAATAAGGCTGCCATGACGAAAAGTTGACAATGACGTCATTTTGCTGCTCGATAGTGTGCTTGCTATTGGCTTTCCTCACAATGGCTTACAGAAGATTACTTTATCACGAAACTCGATAGCGTTTGAGCCAAAACCAACTAAGCCTCCGCGAACACACACCGCGAAACGCAGAGCAGCGAGTTTACAGACACGATAGTTAACACATTATCGCAGAGATCCACCGGCGTCAGACTCATTACTGGCTGCTGCCACAGTCACTTGGAATGTTGTTTACGCTAATAATAGTAATAATAAGGTAATGTTCAAGAAGCAGTGGTCCTACAAATCCCACACCTCCCAGTAAAGGTTGAGTTGGACGAACCGCCCACCGCTGAAGAGACCCTCACAGCCATCCACCAGCTCAAGAGTGGCAAAGCAGCAGGCATTGATGGAATACCGCCAGAGATCTGGAAACATGGAGGCACAGCACTGCACAACAAGCTCCATGACCTCTTTCTCTGCTGCTGGGAGGAAGGAACACTACCAAAAGATCTCCGTGATGCAGTCGTTATCACCCTGTACAAGAACAAAGGCGAGAAGTCTGACTGTTCCAACTATCGGGGAATTACCCTGCTGTCCATTGCTGGGAAAATCCTTGCAAGGCTGCTCCTGAATCGGCTGGTACCTGCCATCGCTGAAGACCAACTCCCAGAGGGCCAGTGTGGCTTCAGAGCAAACAGGAGCACCACCGATATGGTCTTTGTGCTGAGACAGCTACAGGAGAAGTGCCGCGAGCAGAACAAAGCGCTGTACGTAACATTTGTCGACCTAACAAAAGCGTTCGACACTGTGAGCAGGCAAGGCATGTGGCAGATCCTGGAGCGACTTGGCTGTCCCCCAAAGTTCCTCAACATGATTGTCCAGCTACACGAGGACCAGCAAGGCCAGGTCAGACTCAACAATGACCTCTCATAACCATTCCCTATTCTCAACGGCGTAAAGCAGGGCTGCGTGCTGGCACCGACCCTCTTCACCATCTTTTTTAGCATGATGTTGAAGCAGGCCACAGTGGACCTCGATGATGACGATGCAGTGTACATCAGGTATCGTCTCGATGGCAGCCTGTTCAACCTCAGACGACTGCAGGCCCACACGAAAACCCTAGACCAACTGATTCGTGAGCTGCTTTTTGCTGATGATGCTGCCCTCGTTGCACACACAGAGAGAGCCCTGCAGCGCATCACGTCTTGCTTCGCAGATGCTGCCCAGCTCTTTGGACTCGAGGTCAGTCTGAAAAAGACAGAGGTCCTCCATCAGCCGGCACCCAAGACAGTGTATCGCCCTCCTCACATCACCATTGGCGAGTCTGAACTAAAGTCAGTGCACCAGTTTACTTACCTTGGCTGCATTATCACGTCGGACGCCAAGCTGGACAAGGAGCTTGACAGCAGGCTGGCAAAAGCGAACAGCGCTTTCGGGCGACTTTTCAAGCGGGTGTGGCACAATCAACAGCTGAAAACAGGCACCAAGATCAGCGTGTACAGAGCTGTGGTCCTCACCACCCTGCTGTATGGTTCCGAGTCCTGGGCCCTCTACCGCAGCCAACTACTACTCCTCGAACGCTTTCACCAGCGCTGCCTGCGTACCATCCTGGGCATTCACTGGAGTGACTATGTCACCAACGTCGAGGTCCTTGAACAGGCTGAAACTGTGAGCATCGAGGCTTTGCTGCTGCGGACACAGCTCCGCTGGGCGGGGCATGTCTCCAGGATGGAGGATCATCGCCTACCAAAGATCACCCTGTTCGGCGAGCTTGCTACTGGACACCGTGACAGAGGGGCACCAAAGAAGAGATACAAAGACTGTCTCAAGAAGTCACTTAGTGCCTGCCAAATCGACCACCACCAGTGGTCTTCGCTTGCTGCGGACCGTGACACCTGGCGCTCCACCATTTACAAGGCAGCTGTCTCCTTTGAGGACTCTCACAGAGCTAGCCTTAAGGACAAGCGGCTCAGGAGAAAAAACAGAGATGCCGCAGCTCAGAACCCCGGCCATACCTTCCCCTGCAGCCACTGCGGTCGAACCTGCCTGTCTCGGATTGGCCTCCGCAGCCACGAACAAGCCTGCAGACGTCGTGGGAAACTCCTATAAAATCTTCGTTCGCGAAGTCAAGCCAAGCCAAGTAATAATAATAATAATAATAATAATAATAATAATAATAATAATAATAATAATAATAATAATAATAATAATACCGGTTATTATATAGGCGCCGTTTCCCAATTCGGTGAATGGGCTCAAAGCGCCGCGAACTGCACCCAACACGCACGCTCACGTGACACACACGCATTCACTCTGAAGACAAACACAGTACAAGACAAACACAGGACATTCACGTGGTGCGAAGGGTCAGCTGAGCTACTGAGGTTTCGGAAATTTTGATCGCTTGTATTTGAAATTTTATAAAGTGGCCTGAAACCGGCACCAAAGTGGAGTAGACAGCACTCAAATGAACGCGCCATACGTTCTGAAACAACCGCCAAACACAAAAAGAAATTTTAAAAAGTTGAACGAGTGACAGATATTTTTTCGGAATGAAGAAATCGTGTTACGTTCGTGTTCGTGTTGGATTCCTCAGTGTGATTTCATCTTGCGTATGAGGAAACAATGCAGTTTGGGCCATTGTTTTACTCCGATAGGCGGTTTTTGTTTGGATAAGTACTTTTTTTTTTTTTTATTCAGGCGACGAACCTATTAGAGTTAACTAGTGGTTCATTTTAAAACATCACAGTTAAAAATGGAAAAAAAATGACGTCAAAAAGGGTTTGATGGGAATCAAACATGCGGAACTCCATTTTGAGAGCAAACAGAACTAGGGCAAAAATCTGAGGTATATGCTTTATAGAAACAAATTAAGTGGTTAATGGACTTTCCATTAATTACAAAAATAAATTACTCCGAGGTCAGACTGAGAATTAAATACGAGTTTTAGCATTCGTATTTCATCAGTCAAACTGAGCAAGACAGATTTATTTGTTTAATAGAAAGGCCAGTCACAAGTTAATTTAAATATGCATTCAATTTTAATAATACATTACTATAATGTGGGGGCGGTCATAATTGAATATAAATTTAATTTGAACCTGCTCAGTGCCAGCTTCTGCGATCTTCGTTAATTCAAGTCCAAAAAGAACTAAAGACGTCCCAAGGGACATGCATTCAAATTGGTGTCAGCAAGAGGCATAGATCCTCATGAGCCCCCGCAATTGCGGGGGCTGATGACGATCTATATGACTCTTGCAAGGTGGGCGGTGTTCCAATTTTCTGGGCACTGAGATGGGTTGTTGCGCAGTATCAAAGCCTTGCTATTGAACTTACAAACAAACCTAGCTGCTCGAGGAACATGCATTCAAAGTGGTCTCAGCAAGAGGCATAGATCCTCATGAGCCCCCGAATTGCGGGAGCTATTGAGGATCTATGCCTTTTGCAAGGTGGGCGGTGTTCCAATTTTCTCGACAATGAGCGGGACATTGCGCAGTGTCAGTGCGTTTGCTGGTGAACTTACCGGGATGACGCTCATGCTCCTGTTGGCCATGAGGAACTCCTTGGTGGTGCGCTGTTTGCCGCCCCGACACCCGTAGAAAATGCCGATCCCTGCCGACACCAGCAGCATCAGGACGAACACCACGTAGTCCCACGCGCCGAAGTGGCGCTGCTCTGTTGCCATTGTTGATGTTGTTGTGCTTGTTGTTTTTACTGTTGGTGTTGTTGTTGCTGGTGTTGTTGTTGTTGCTGTTGTTATTGTTGCTGTTGTTCTTTTGTTGCTGGAGCTGCTGCTGTTGTTGTCGCTGTGTTTGTTGTGTTGTTGCTGCTGTTGTCGTTCTTGTTGCTGGTGTTGTTGCTGCTGCTGGTGTTGTTGTTGCTGCTGCTGTTGTTGTTGATGCTGTTGTTGCTGTTGTAGTGAGTGGTTGTTGTTGCCGGCCGGGCTATCTCTTACCGTCAGGCACCAGGGCTGGAGGGTTAAATACTTCACACTTAACGCCTTGTCAGCTACTGATGACGTCACATCTACGCGTCTTTTCCGCCCAGCTGTATCGTCAGTATCAGTCAAAGGGTTAACCCATTCGAGACGTACCGCCTCCTGGATACGCGGCTTTGAGCCGCGTATCCAGGAGGCGGTACGTCTCGAATGAGTTCAAACGATCTGCTGCAGAAAAGACTTTGTTCAAATTCGCAATTGGTTCTCGATGTCCTCTTGCCTTAGCTAGGCCTGTTCTTGCCTTCTTTTCGCAACCCATCTGCGCAGGCACAGGTACCAGCGGTAAAATTTATACTACCCTGTACATGCTTACCGGGAACTGTTCGTTCAAGGGAAAACAAAAACAGAAATATGGACGGAAGCACGTAGCACAGGAGTCTTTTTCCGCTGACCTTGCTATGGGCCGTTTGACATGTGAGCGCATAACCTCTTCAACCCCGACACACCACAGCAAGACGTGGATCGAGCATGATAGTTCATGGGTGGTGCCAGAATAGCTTGGCGCCTATAGGCGCCAAGCTATTCTGGCACCACCCTTGAACTATCATGCTCGATCTGTCTCTAGAATTGTAATACAGTCCTTCAGAGGGCAACCTCAAAGTTTGGGGATTTCGGTCCTGGTGTGGAATGTGTTAAGAACATAAATTAATATCATGTAGCGCCGGTTGACCTAATATTAGTTAATTACTTAACGCCTATTACTTGTTGATTTTGCTTTACAATCGTAAAAATGTATTAGTGTAACGACCAGAACAAGCCATTTTAAAGAGCCGACTAGAGCCCCACCCCCCACCCCCCGGTGGGGGGGGGGGGGGACGGCCAGATTTCAATATGGAAGTCAAGCATGCAGACTTCATGTGCGCCAGGTTGTTTAAGGTTTGAAAACTTGGTCGACTTGCTCATTCACGTGAAATTTGTTCTTTCTTATACTGAATATATCTGAGGCACATTTAGGGATGTAAAATCAATCATTTTTTACGACTGTACAGGAAAACTGACACAAAGTAAATCGTATCAGGTCAACTGGCACTGAATGATATGTGTTATAAAAGTGGTAGAGAAAAGTGCTGCTTTGTGAAGATATTTGCCATAAGCGTTGTGCGCTCCGATGTCAAACAACCCATACGCGCCGGCGGAACTCTCCTATATTCAAGGGAAAAGAAGATCAGAAAGGTCTTTCAGTTTACATGCAAACCTCATAAGCTAAGTTAGCTCTTTGTGAAGTCTGAGGATTACTAAAAGAATTTGTGCAGAATAGATCGCAGACTGTACAAGTTTATATGGCCGGAGCAGGTCGATGTCACCCACATCTTAACAATAGCATGGGCTTGAAACGGTGTTAAAGCGACATTCTCCATTTAACCCTTTTTCCTGTCGGTAGCGCTTTTTGTCGCGATGATTCCTGTAGGAATAATAACAGCCTGACATCCTGCAGGGATAACAACACCCTGACATCCTGCAGGAATAACAACACCCTGACATCCTGCAGGAATAACAACACCCTGACTTCCTGCAGCAATAACAACACCCTGACATCCTGTAGGAATCATCGCGACAAAAAAGCGCTACCAACAGCCATAGACTTAAGACAATAAACGTGAAATAGTTTGCTATATCCCCTCTTGTGCGTGTGTTGGTCTGTGTGTGTGTGTGTGTGTGTGTGTGTGTGTGTGTGTGTGCGTGTGTGTGCGTGTGTGTGTGTGCGTGTGTGCGTGTGTATGTGTGTGTATGTGTGTGTGTATGTGTGTGTATGTTTGTATGTGTGTGTGTATGTGCGTGATATCGACGTGGTTGCTATGGGCATGAAGACCTTTTACGAAGGGTCTTGATACTGCAGAAATACAAAAGAGGTATACTTTTTTAGCGGCTGAAAACTGTTGGGGAGGGTTCTTTCACCTTTTTAGCCACAAAAAGTGTGGAACTCACTGCCAATTGAAATGTGGAATCTGCCCACATTGTCACAGTTCAAAGCTCACTTAAAGACTTTTCTTTTCTGTCGGGCATTTAACATTTAGCTCACCTTTAGCTAACTGTTGACTGACTGCCTTTATTCTGATCCTAGAGGGAATTGGATGTATGGTGTTGGGAAGGGATGGGGTGGTTTGAAGTAGTGTATAATTGTGCTTGTATCTGAGAGAGAGGGTGTGCTGTTGTGCATGTGCAGTGAGTCCAGTGTTTGCCTGGAGAACAGCGCTGTACAAGAGCTATTTATTATTATTATTATTATTATTATTATTATTATTATTATTATTATTATTATTATTATTGTTGTTGTTGTTATTATTATTATTGCTATAGACAGGTGACCGCTACATATTGGTGGCCGCTGCAGCAGGTTTGACCGTACTCCATTTGAATAATGAGAAAAATATCTTCCGAGGAACAAGAAAGTCTTATAAAGTTGGCTGCCCGATGAAGGCACCTCTCCCCTCCCCCCCCCCCCCCTCGCCCCCACCCCCACTCACCACCCCCCCCCCCCCCCCCCACCCCCCACCCCTTGAACAAATTTTGACTTTTGACAGCAAAATGTGGAGATTGAAATTAACCCCTTCTTTGCCGAGAGAAAAGTAAAGGCGATCTCACTGCAAGAGGCACAGAGCCTCATAAGCCCCCGCGACTGCGGGGGCTTATGAGGATCTATGCCTCTTGCTGAGACCACGTTGTGTCCATGTTCTTTGGACCGTTGTGGATTTTGCTCGATCAGTTTAACCCCTTCAGCCCTGACGCGCTACAGCAGGAGATGGGTCGACCATGATAATACAAGGGTAGTGCCAGATTAGCTTGGCGCCTGTCGGCGCCAAGCTAATCTGGCACTACCCTTGAATTATCATGGTCGATCCGTCTCCTGCAACAAGCGCATAGTCGTGAGATGACGCCTCCAGAATTTGAGAAACGCGTGCGCCGGGCTGAATAAGTTAACACAAATTTCAGAAACAAAATACGCGTCCGTTGGCACGGTAGGTGCTAAAAGAGCGCGTCTGCCTTTGGTATAGGCCGTGTGACATCAGAGCGCATAAACGCGCTCTGCAAATTCCTCCGCAAAGAAACCTTTGTCTGTACCACTCTAAGAACAAAATTAATGTCACCCATCAGTGACGATTGCCCTAAAATCAATTATTTTTTTGCTTAAAACTCATTCCACCCCAAGACCAAAATCCCCAAATTTTGCCGGTGTCCACTGAAGACTGCATTGCGGTGCAGGACACCGATCGACCATGATAGTTCAAGGGTGATCAGCCAGAATAGCTTGGCGCCCATAGGCGCCAAGCTATTCTGGCTGATCACCCTTGAACTATCATGGTCGATCCTTATCTTGCTGTGGTGTGTCTGGGGTAGAATGAGTTAAAGTCCCACTACGCATAAATCTGAAGACACATTTCTGCGCCATTTGTGTTTGTTATGCCTCGTCGGCACAGCCGACAGCGGTTTGGACACGCAGCAAAAGCACACTCAAACGACCTATAACGAACCAGGCTGCTAGCTGTCGGCTGACTTCAGCCCAAATTAACTGAGGCCAGGGCGATGCCATGCTGGGATTAATCATTTTATGACAGTGTACAACTAAAATTTATAACAACATTTAATCTATCGAAACAGCGGTAAAAGTGTTTATCCGTTTGGGTGTCGGTAGCGCTTAATGTCGCGATGATTCCTGCAGGAATCATCGCGACAAAAAGCGCTACCGACAGCCAAACGGATAAACACTATCTACACGTGACCACTTACACCGTGGGGTAAATTAAAAGCAACCACACACGCGACCAACAATTACGTGAAATCGTTGGGAGGTACATAGTGGGACCATAATTAACCCCATTGTGCATGCAGCCACTGGTACTGTTTACAGTAGCGGTGGCTGCGTGCACAAGGGGGGTTAATAGCAACCACACACTCGATCCGCCTCACCATTCTGAGTGTTCTGCCCAAAAACTCAATCAACAACAAAAACATTTATTTAAACAAAGAAAACAAAAGGGTTTGCTCTTTGAAGGTAAAAGAGGGCAAGTCCGTTTTTACGAAAAGCGAGATTGTCCTTGAAATACAACGAGAGTCTAGCTTTTCACAAAATGTAGAAGTGCCTTTCTGCTGCCTTCGCAGGGCAAATCTGTCTTACCGCAGATAGGACAGTGCAGACTAGGACAACCGGCCAGCGCCACTGGGGTGTACAAGTGACATCTACTGCTACAGCGCAACCCGGACGCAGCCCGCTGTTGGCAGACTCACACCATAAATCTCCCACTCAGGCTCACGGGGCACAGCTCGCTCTGTTTACATGTTTGGACCTTTCTTGCAGCGAAGAACCCAAACGGAGAAGGAAACACGCTTAGAAAAGACAGTTTCGGGTAAATACTCTTCTTCAAAATAGACAAACGAACAAATAGAGAGATCAGTCGCTACTGATGCGGATGCGACGTTGTGTCATAAAAAGACGTAGATTTACACGACCCGCCCCAGGAAAACAGCAGAATGCGACATTGTTGACAGCAAACGGCATGGCAGTCACACACGCCTCAAAAACGCAGTTAAATGCGATGCTGTGTTTGGTTCAGCAAAAGGCATAGAACCACATGACCCGCTGCAGCACAGCAATGGATATAGGGTCAACGAGAGGCATAGTTTCACATGCGCCCCCCCAGGGGCTCAAGTGAATATATGTCTCGTGCTGAGGAAATCTATCATCTACATCTGTGAGAAATTGAAGGCGGTGGATGCCGAAGTTGCTTCAGCTCGTGAGAATCGGTGTTTACCTTTGCGCATGCGCACATGGAAGGTAAGGGACAATGGGCCGAATGTGCACTATCTGCCCTGCCTCGTTGACACACGTGTCAGGTTTACAATGCGTCGTCAGCAGTCCGATCGTGGGGCTTGAAGTGCTGATATATAAGCGAATTGAAGTGTATTGCCCCCAACGTAATGGTGAGGGTTTTTTTTTTTAACCCGTGTACGGCGGCTTTTGTGCCTAGTTTAAAAGCACTGTTTCACACAGACCTTTGCTGAGTTTTTGGGGTGCACGTGTGTTGTCTGTTGGACTGGTCACTTTGCGGGTCACGGTCCACACTGAACTATTCTCGGTCAGAGGACCGCCATTTTTTTCTGAAAACATCCTTAATTCATCATCAGTCCCCAGCCGTTCGAGGAACATTGATACAAGGAGGTATCAACAAGAGGCATAGATCCTCATGAGCCCCCGCATTCGCGGGGGCTCATGAGGATCTATGCCTCTTGCGGATGGGTCGTGTTCACTTTGTCTCGGCAGTGAAGGGGTTAAAATGAGGAAATGAACGACTTTGGTATCAATTTCATCCCCACTTAAGCTTGCCCTTGGCACCACGTGCATGTTCTGTGTTTATGTACAGTGTGTGAGTGAAAGCGCGTGATGCACGTGAGCGTGCTTGTTGGGTTCAGTTCGCGGCGGCGCTTTGAGCCGATTTATTTGATTTGAAATATAATGTACAAGGAAGGGTGGACTCTTTTTTTGACCTAGTTTGGCGGATGGTGATTTGAGGTGCGCACCAGTTGTGGTTTTACTTGGATCAGGTAGTCATTTGGGTTTAACGCCGAGCAGGCGACTAACTCCACCTGAACACCTGAAGGTGGTGTACTTGGGTGCGGGTTTCGTCAAGAATCAGCGGATTGTCCCAAGCCAGTAAGTGTCAATCAACTGTCCCCCATTACACTGCAGATAGAGTTTTAATGCGTGGGGCTAAACCAAACTAAAAAAAACAAAAAAAACAAACGACTAGTGCGGTGACAAGCATGTGCTGGCTAACGAACCAAGAGCGAAATCCAGATTCTCAAGAGATCTGTGCCTCTTGTAAATGTTTGGAGTGTTGTCTATGCACGTGGTCCAAGCTTTGTCTAATATCACCAATGTGTGAAAAGACGTTAACTCATTCTACCCCAAGACCGAAATCCTTAAATTTTGCCGTTGTCTTCTGAAGACTGCATTGCAGTGCGGGACACAGATCGACCATGATAGTTCAAGGGTGATGCCAGAATAGCTTGGCGCCCATAGGCGCCAAGCTATTCTGGCATCACCCTTGAACTATCATGGTCGATCCTTATCTTCCTGTGGTGTGTCTGGGGTAGAATGAGTTAAATAAAATCCTGATTTGATCCAAGCCGATTTCTCCGCCGTTCGATGTTGGGAGTCGTTCAGTGTAAACCAAACCTCACTGAAACGTTTCAAATTTAGCAAATCATAAACAAGATGAGGATTTCATCACAAAGTCTAGAATTAATTACTATTATTGAAAACGTTCAAGAGGTACAACGCTGGATTACAAACTCATTCAATGTCTGTCGCCAATCTAGCTATATCTAAGATTGCAAGTGAACAGAGCGAAAATTACGGACTCAAATGTGGGTCAACCGACTTTATATAAACGGCATGTTTTTCTCTTGAACGAGTCATCCAGTTTGAATATGCTCGGAGGCTGTCCGAAATACATCTCGATCAAAGCATTTACTAAAGTTTCAGGCCTGTACGTACAGAAACACCGGAGATACTCGTGTGTACACACACACACACACACACACACACACACACACACACACACACACACACACACACACACACACACACACGCGCGCGCGCGCGCGCGCACGCACACGCACGGTGCTTACCGCCAAATGTATGTTCAACAGCGCGGTTAGCGTAGCTAAGCATGACGTAATTTTTGTCGTGTTACTTCACTGTCAGAATCTGATGCGTGCCCGCCTAGTTCGTTATTTGCAGGCTACGGAACGTGCTCCGACCAGCCCCATCTCAAAGTATACCTTATTTTCAGTACGGCAAACAAAAATGAACTTGCTACATTGTGCGTTCGTAGATGATTAGAGTTGGGTGTTTGATGATCTCTTTTTCTTCTCTGTCGAACGGAACTTCGGGGGAGTGGGGTGGGCGGGGGGGGGGGGGGGGTTCAACATACTTGTACTGAAGACAGCTGGTGGCGTTTCATAGTCTGCTACAGTGAAGTCAAAACAGCAATAAGTTCATTTTGAGAAAAGAGAGGTGGACTTCTTGTTTTTCGTGTATATTGTTGGTGGGGTCTTACAATCATGAATCCACTGGCCCCGGCGGGTCTTTTCTTGTCAAACAATGGAGACGGGAGTTTGTTTAACTCATTCTACCCCAAGACCGAAATCCCAAAATTTCACACGAAAGGCTTTCAGTAAAGAACAAGCGCGCAATCACAGCGGACAAACAGTTTGTGCAATAAGCAGAGACAGCACTCCTAACATCTCAAAGAGGCACAGATCCTCATGAGCCCAGAGGGCTCATGAGGATCTGTGCCTCTTGGAGATGTTTGGAGTGTTGTCTATCCTTAGACGCTGGTTATTCGCCGTGACGTCGCTTTCGTATGTTATTGTGAGTCTTTCGTCGCAAACGAATCCTCTATGCTGTGCGTGCTGTGCACACGAAGGTGGACAGGACTCGAATCTGAGCCTGTATGTCTTTGACTCGTTGGGAATGAGCAGAAAGAGAAAGATGTGCAGGGGGGTGGGGGCGGTGTAGGAGTATTGTAATATACAAGGTGGCGCCCTTTCTAATGGATTTCCAAGCCCTGCCCAACAGTTGACATCAGGAAAAAAAAAATGTTGTCCAGGGTCAGACTGTTCGCCAGTCTGTTTGAAATTCGACAGCGGCAAGGGCAAATAAGTGTGTATTGTACCTAGGTGTTGTAAGCGACTCGCCCTGACACCGAGTGTAATAAGCGACGTGCGCGATTTATGATCTTACCTTTTGTCCGTAACTTTCATCCGTACAAACTTCTTACCTCCCTTGCACCCGTCGTAAAAATAACGCATGTGACTTATCACGTCAAGTTGATGAGACCGAACTCTGTCGACAAGAGACACAGAGTATCACGAGTCCCTGCAGACCTGCAGGGACACTACATGAAACTCTGTGTCTCTTGTAGACTGAAGTGGACTGGCTGCAAATGCCAGTTTGAGGATCGGGCAATAGATGTGTTGTAAAATGATAAAAGTGTCACGGTTCCTAGTGCCGCGGCGTGAGAGCGGCACACAACACGTTTATCTGCATAGCTTCACGTCCACATTCAATGCCAGTGTCAAGGACGTGTCGCGTCCCGGCGTCAGATAAGCACTACTGAGGTCGCGAGAAACGGATTGACTGAAGTGACTGCCACTCAATTGTGCTTATTTGGTCCCCGATTTCTTAAATAACATTTAATGCAGCGCGGTTCTACTTAACAATCAGTCAGGCGAGTTCTTCAGGACGACGATCGGTGTCCGTCAAGGATGCCTGCTCTCTCCTGTCCTTTTCAACATATTCCTGGAGAAGATCATGCAGGAAACCCTCCACGACCACCATACTTCAATCTCTATTGGTGGCAGATCCCTGTGCAATCTTCGATTCGCAGACGACATTGACCTCATGGCAGGCAGCAATAGTGAGCTCCAAAACCTGACAGACAAACTTTCAAGTAGCGCAGGGTCTTATGGCATGGAGATCAGTACGGATAAAAGCAAAGTGATGATCAACACCACAAGCGACAGCAGCAGCAACATCCACATGAACGGCCAGAAGCTAGAAGAGGTCAATAGCTTCAAGTACTTGGGAGCCACCCTGTCCAAAGACGGTAGTTGCATAGCAGAGATCCGTATCAGGATAGGTACAGCAACATCCGCAATGGCCAGGCTAGACAGGATATGGCGAAGTAACTCCATCAGCTTCACCATCAAGTACAGGCTTTACAAGTCCCTCGTAGTGTCTATTCTACTCTACGGCTGTGAGACTTGGACACTGCTTGCAGACTCAGAAAAGAAAATCCAGGCCTTTGAGAACAAGTGCCTGAGGAAGTTGCTCCGCATCTCGTACCGCGAGCACAAGACCAACGAATATGTACGGAGCATCGTCACTTCCCTGGTGGGCCCACATGAACCCCTTCTGGCAACCGTGAAACGGCGCAAGCTTGCTTGGTATGGCCACGTGACCCGACACAACACCTTGTCCAAGACTATCCTCCAAGGCACTCTCGAAGGAAGTCGTCGGCGAGGTCGTCAGAGAAAGAGTTGGGTCGCAAACATAAAAGAATGGACCGAACTCGAGATGCCAGACTTGCTTGCCACCGCCAAAAATAGAATTCAGTGGAGAGCACTGTCTGTTGCTGCTGCCTTTCAGTCCCCCCAACGCCCAGTTCGGGCAAGGGACTGATGATGATGATGAATACAATTTATTATTTCTTTCAATTTTCATCGCGGGATTAATAAAGAATTAGGACGTGACGTGACGTGGCGTGACGTGGCGTGACGTGACGTGGCGTGGCGTGGCGTGGCGTGGCGTGGCGTGGCGTGGCGTGACGTGACTTAAAGGAGCGACTACATTTCAATGTCTACGCTAGTGATGCTTCTAATAGAGTGTTCCGATAAGATGGTCAAAAACCGTACATTTTGCCTCGAACAGTGGATTTAAAGCACGGACAAACGTGCGATATCGCATGTTTGTCTGTGCTTTTAATTCACTGTTTGCTTCAATACACAATCAAATCTTTTAACTACTTCTGATTTCCAAACGTCTATTATAAGTCCCCCCCACCCCCCACCCCCACCCCCACCTCTCACTCCCACCCCTCCCCCACTACCACCACCACCCGTCTACCTGGGTTTTTTTTTTTTTCTCCCACTAGACAAGGTAAGCGAGGTCTGGCCTCTTGGGGCCTTTCGTGTCAGGTTGAAGGTCCCAAACAATGAGCTGGAAAACCCGCATTCACATCACCACCAACAGCCCCCCCCCCCCCCTCCCCCCCCCCCCCCCCTCCAAAAAAAAAAAAAAAAAAGTCCAGCAGGTAACTGATCCGCGCCTGTGCGGTAGTGAAAGGGTCCATGGCAACAGAGCTCAAGTGAATACATGAAGCATGTATTGTTGGCATCTTTTGCCAAGCAGTACTGAGCTCATACCATCATTGAACAATTACTCGATCTTTAAAAGAGAAACTGAACTGTCATAGATCTGTCACATTTATTTATTTATTTCTCTTTCTCTCTTACTGCACCAGTGACACCAGACTTTGCTTTCTAAACAGCATACGTGTTGACACGCACAATGGAAAGTATTGAGCTCCCAGTTCGTTTGAATTGCGACACATTAAATTGTGTGTAGCACTTGTGTAGTGTGCTCAAAGCTTGAGTCAGCTCGAAATAAAAGGAATATTTTTTTTATTTCCCTGTCGTCTGCCATCGTTTGATCTTTGCGTTTTCCGTTTATTTACGATATAAGATGCCGGACAGCCCTGATCTAATCGCTCAGACGAAAGAACTAGAACAGGTTCGTGCGCAATACTAGAATTGCGGATTGGCCAGATGATTAACAAGTAGGCAATAGGGCATTAAACCCCCTCCGATTTTTAGGTGTTGACCAATCACAGTGTCGGAAAATGGAGTGACTGCACGACAATAGGCGATATTTCAACATCAGAATCAGGTCAAAGACAACAGGTGGAGACCCTTGACAGCGAGGACAGCTCTCATATAGAAGGGAGTTATGTGTTATGGCTCTCATATAGAAGAGACTTTGTGAGTCATGGTTCATCCCATCTTGTTGTTTGGATACCACTGGGTTTTTGTTATTTTGTTTTTTGTTTCGTGTATTCAGAATGTGTAAGAGATACGCATGCACACACAAACACACACACACACACACACACACACACACACACACACACACACACACACACACATACACACACAGATCATCCGAAAGGCACGCTCTTCCGGAGCTAACTCAATGTTTTGTTCCACACAGCCTCTTCCAGCGCTGACTGTTTGATAGGAATAAATAGTGGCTCCAAAACTTGCAAAAATGAATTAATTATTATTTAAAAAGTTGAAGAGGTACAACGCTGGATAAGTTTGTGCGTACAGAAATATTGGAGATTCTCGTGTTTACATACATACGCACACACATACACACACATACGCACACACATACACACACATACGCACATACGGTCCTTCCCGCCGAATCGACGTTCAACGGCAAGGTTAGAGTGGCTAGACGTGACGTCATTTTTATCTTGTTACTTCTTTGCCAGACCATGAGCCCCGCCTGCCATTGCATTCTACGGAAAGCGCTCCGACCAGCCCCGTCCAGTTCTTCGACCTTAAGCTTGGGGCGCTGAAATGGTTAGGGTGTAACAGGCGTTCTGTCCCTGTGTAACTGATGATACGTCACTTCCTCTTCCGCTATCCGGTGACATCAGCAAACTTTGGCCAGGGACTGTAACAGCGCGGCCACCCTGGTGTGCAGTGTCTGTCGGCTGTACCCCGTTAATGGTCGATATGGTCGCCGAGTCTTGGGCAGTGACTTCCGTTTCTACCATCCCCTGAAAAAGTAATTTGGACTAACAGTTCATATTGCACCTGCCGTCGGAATTGATTCACTTTATTTCTGTTTAATTCACTAGCAAATAATCAAACAAACAAACAAACAAACAAACACGGAAGCATGTTCCCTACCTTAGTTTTTGGGAACTCTTTGTTGCAGCGGAGGAATTTCAACCAACGCGCAGGTAGACAGCAGAACAGTCGGTCAAAAATTGGGATCAGGTACATGGGATCTGTGTCGTCAAGTTTCATTGGTCCTGTACAAAACAAAGAGACGCAATGCAGAATAGAAATACGTGATTCTGAAAAGAAGTAGTTGAAAACGTAAACGGCATTAATATACATCCGAGAACTAATTCAAACAACGCGCTCTTTTACGATATTTTGTACACACTTTGAGATGAAATCTGGAGAGAAAAAAATCCAATTTATTCTAACTCATTCAGCCCGACGCACGTATTTCCCAAATGTTGGAGGCGTCATCTAACGACTATGCACCTGTTGCAGGAGATGGATCGACCATGATAATTCAAGGGTAGTGTCGGCGCCAAGCTAATCTGGCACTACCCTTGAATTATCATGGTCGATCCATCTCATGCTGTAGTGCGTCAGGGCTGAATGTGTTTAAACAATATATTTTTTTAAAAAAAATAGTTGAAAATAAAGAACATTAACATGATTGACCGTTGGGCTGTTGTTAGCGCTTTTTGTTGCGATGATTCCTGAAGAAATCATCGCGACAAAAAGCGCTACCAACATCCAGAGGGTTAAACAATCTTATCTTACTTTCCTCTGGCTTAGTTCAGCCCTTAACTGATATTGATCGCAGGATTCTTTTCTGAACTCTTTCTTTTCTAAGTCAACACCAAAGAAACGCCAAGGAACATGGATACAAAGTAAGATCAACAAGCGGGGTATTCAGTTCAATTCAATTCAATTCAATTCAATTCAATTCAATTCAAAAACTTTATTGTGTCAGTCTGGCCGACAAATTCTCTTTCGTTGGGATCACATGCGCACGTACGGTTTCAGCCACATTATGACAATGGTGTAAAAACAAAACAAAACAAAAATTTAAAAAAAAAATTACTCACCCGCTGCTCAGTATCTCATCCATTTTCTGACCCCCCCCCCCCCCCCCCCACCCCCCCCCCCCAAATCAAAAAACAAAACACACACACACACACACACACACACACACACACACACACACACACACACACACACACACACCACACACAACCCACCACATGACCACAGTGTCAGCATAGCTCCTCTTAATCCCCGCAGCTGTGTACACTTGTGGGGCTGTGTTTCTTGCAGTTAGAGGGTGTTCACTTTTTATCGACAGTGTAAGGTTAAAATCCACAATAATTATAATTGTCTTTTTTTTAAATTCTGAACAGACTGATAAGTCCCAAGACCTTGACAGTGGCTGCTATATATAAAAAATAATATTAAAAAAAAAACACCTACCTGTGCTAAAACTAACAGTAAGCCCTAAGAACACCACTGTGGCTGTTCCAACAAACGTACCTGTGATCAAGCTTACGATAAGTCCTACGACCACCACAGTGGCTGTTCCAATGGACGGATACCACAGATAGGACACCGTGTACAGCAAGTTGATTCCGGATCTGTGCAGTAGAAAAAGTGACCTATTTGTGCTGGCCTGTGATTTGGGACCCTACAGCTTCCAGCTGTAGGGTCCAAAATCACAGGCCAGCAGATCATAACTACTGACTTGTGTGTTTAGAGCATACAGCCGTTCAGAATTACGGAACAGCAGATCTAATGATAGTAAGTTTGTGTACAACGCCCTGTTGACTGACGTCACTGAACTACTGTACAGAACTACGGGTCCTATTTTATCAGTGCCGATTTGATGTGCTGGTCCGTGACTGTGGAGTTACGAACTGGAAATGTAACGTCCAAAATCACAAACTAGCACACATACTGCATTTACTTATAAGAAAGGAGTTCATGAGGGTTACTGGTAAATGAGTGTGACGTCACATAACCATGTATCCCCGTTCTTACGCACTAAGGGCGATTGCATGCAGTCAGATTACTAGAGAGTCACAGAAACTGAACATCTTCCCTCCGTGGGAAGGGGCCCTAGTCGCCCGCTCGGCGTTAAACCCACAGAGCTACACAGTTCACTGAACATTTGTATCGCCAAAACTTCTATCATGCGTATTACTGTGACAGTCAGCAACATTTAACTCACCGCTGAATATGTTTCTAAAAGTGCTAAAACAGTGTTGTCATACATTTCGCGTTCAGTGTCGAGGGTCGTGTGGAATGTGGATAGAGTTGTGGCGCCTGTAGTCATGGTAACATCAGTGACGTTGTCACCAAGACAGCGTGACGTTGGAAACGGCAGGGGCAGAGGGAGCGGCGGGAGAGTGTACGCCCCGATGCTGATCCAGATGGGGAGGATCAGGCCGAGAATTCCGCCACTCACAGCGCCCTGTCAGCAACAGCTTGATTTCAGTGTTCCAGCTTTTGTTGACGGGAAGGACAGCCAGGGGCAGGGGCAGAGGCCGAGCCATAGCCATAGCCAGAGCCAGAGCCACACCCAGAGCCACAATAAGAGCCAGAGCCACAGCCATAACCAGAGCCATAGCCAGAGACAAAACCAGAGCCAGAGCCTCTCCTTCATGACAACAGCGGCTGGAAAATTACGCTGATGATTTTAACTCATTCAACACCAAGGCTCTAGTTGCCAATTTTTTTGAGGCTTCATCTAACGACCATGCACGAGTTGCAGGAGATGGATCGACCATGATAATTCAAGGGTAGTGCCAGATGAGCTTGGCGCCTAAAGGGGCCAAGCTCATCTGGCACTACCCTTGAATTATCATGGTCGATCTATCTTCTGCCGTAGTGCGGCGTCGGGGCTGAATGCGTTAAATGAAGCCATTATTCAGTCTCCACTGCGCATTGCACCACGGTCAACTCTGCTTTATGACGTAGGCTATGACCAATGTCAGACATAATTGTCAGAAAAGAAAACGTACCCAAAATCATTAATATTCATTTAAAAAAACACTCTAGATTTTTCTACAATCTTCCACTTAAATCTAGGTGCAATACTTAAACATCATGAAATGTAACCATCATGTGTACTACAAATCTGTGACGTCATGTTTTAGGTCACTAAAACAATCGCGCTTTTTACAGGACCTTCCAGCTTAATCTAGGTCGGATTTTGCTATAAATTAGCGAAATGCGGAACATTCTAGTCACACATCAAAACAAACAAAAAAAAATAATTTACAAAAATCGATCGCAATTTCCATGCAAAAGAAAACGAATCATACTAAAAAGTACATGACTCTAATCTAAAATAACTCAAATGAACATCGGATCTTTTACTACGACCAGCACACTTATGCCCTAAAAAAGAATAACACAACCACAAACGTAACATAGTGTTTGAGCCAAAAGACACGCAGTGTTGATCTACAGTGCACTTCTGATTGACGGAGTCGTCTTTACTCCACATGTGACCAACTGACAAACAAAACCTGTGCTTCCCTGTCATTTTCTGACATCCAGTGTTTAGTTGTTTACTGTATCATGTTTAACGCTGAAGTTAAAGAGGCAGACTTTATGCTGGGTGGCACATGCCTTGTCAGTCCGGCTAATGATGACACACCCCGCCTGGACCCGGTGTGTGTACTTACAGCAGCATTGTCACATACAAAGGGGAATTACTCAGCGCTGGACAGACAAACAGTTAGATCCCCTGCGGGGGCCCTATCTAAGGGATGTAGATGATCGTCTTGTCCTATATCTGCTTATTTTTATGTGGGCTGGCGATTGGGTGCCTGATTTGCGGGGGCAGGAGATCTAACTGTTTGTCTGTCCAGCGCTGAGTAATTCCCCTTTGTATGTGTACAATTCTACCAGCTGGTCTGTGAGCAGCATTGTCGGTCTAATGATCAAGCACCCCGCCTGCCCCCGGTGTGTGCACATACAGCAGCATTGTCAGTCTAACGATCAAGCACCCCGCCTGCCCCCGGTGTGTGCACTTACAGCAGCATTGTCAGTCTAATGATCCAGGCACCCCGCCTGCCCCCGGTATGTGCACTTACAGCAGCATTGTCAGTCTAATGATCAAGCACCCTGCCTGCCCCCGGTGTGTGCACTTACAGCAGCATTGTCAGTCTAACGATCAAGCACCCCGCCTGCCCCCGGTGTGTGCACTTACAGCAGCTTGTCGTCTATGATCAAGCACCCGCCTGCCCCGGTGTGTCACTACGCAGCATTGTCGGTCTAATGATCAAGCACCCCGCCTGCCCCCGGTGTGTGCACTTACAGCAGCATTGTCGGTCTAATGATCAAGCACCCCGCCTGCCCCCGGTGTGTGCACTTACAGCAGCATTGTCGGTCTAATGATCCAGCACCCAGGCTGCCCCCGGTGTGTGCACTTACAGCAGCATTGTCGGTCTAATGATCAAGCACCCAGGCTGCCCCCGGTGTGTGCTTACAGCAGCATTGTAACTCAAATGAACACGCACTTGTGAATTAGTTGTATGAGTGAATTTAGTTGTGCGTCAGACACTAAGCAAGATGCTCCGCTATAGCGGAGCACCTTGCTTAGTGGCTGCCGCAGGATTAAGCTCACGCATGCAACTGGCCCCGGCCATCCCCAGTGCGTGTACTTACAGCAGCATTGGCGCAAGGGAAGAGGCCGCCCAGCAGGAACATCCCTAGAGAAGGGCCTGAAGCCGCGCCCGTGAAACTTAGTGATGCCTGGTGAGCACACACAATGCAAACACACACACATACACACACACACACACACACACACACACACAGATGTGTGATACAGAGATAAATCATAAAGACTGTCATGAACACCGTCACGGGCATGATAGTTGCGAAATCGTTCACTCCTATTAAAGGGGCACATCTATAACCCCGGCTGTGGCCTACTCCCTGTGCAGGGGGATCGTGTTCAGTTTTGTATGTTTTTTTCTACAGTGAAGGGGTTAAAGTTGTATTTACAGAATAACAAGATGGGATGAACCATAACCCACAAAGTTTCTTCTATATGAGATCTGGCCTCGCTGTCAAGGGTCTCTACCTTTTGTCTTTGACCTGATTCCGATGTTGAAATATCTCATATTGAACAAGATGAGGATTTCACCCCAAAGTCTACCGTATTGTTTGGAGCTCACATTATTTTTTTCTTTTAGGAACATCCAGATTTGCTTATATTTTAAGCTTATCCTTCTGATCGATTTCCATCCTCTCTAAGCCAACCTTTGATCAACACACACGCCGGCACACACAAATAAAGACGGACACACGGCGCCTCCCATCATTAGTACGCTCTGTGGGCTGGAGTAGTGACAGGAAATCTGAAGAAGAATAGCACGAGCCGCAGCAAAATGACGTCACTATACGCTTGACGTCATGGCATCGCTAGTCTCACGACGCCGTGTACACAGCGATAAATTGATGTTTCACGTCACTCATCCGAAAGGCACGCAGTCTCTTCCAGGGCTGACAGTTTTGTTCTACACAGCCTCTTCCAGGGCTCACTGGCTTTGATGGGAGTATATAGTGGATCCAAAACTTGCAAAAATTAATTAATTATTATTCAAAAGGTTTAAGAGGTACAACTCTGGCTAACGAACGCATTCGATGTCTTTCTCCAAACGGATCCTCTAATCTGGGTCAACCGACTTTCTATAAACTGTCTTTTATGTCTTACAATATGCTCGGAGGCACTCTTACCCACCCCTTGAAGGTTCAAGCTTGTGCGTACAGCAGTATCGGAGATTCTAGTGTTTACATACATACGCGCGCGCGCGCGCGCACACACACACACACACACACACACACACACACACACACACACACACACACACACACACACACACACACACACACACACACACACACACACACACACATACACACATACGGCGTTTCGCGCCAAATGTACGTTCAGCAGCGAGGTTAGCGTAACTAGTTATGACGTAATTTTTATCTTGTTACTTCAGTTGTCAGAGGATTAGGCCTGCCCGCCGTTGACATCATGGACATGCTATTAAATTCGCCCCACCGCGACCCGTCCTAAAAAGTCCTTTCTATAAATAGAAGGGACTTAACAAGCTCACGGTCCATTTTTAAAAACAGATGTAACAGACTGAAAGGCAGTCTGAGAGTAAGGTTGCAGGTTTGAACCTTGACATGTCACTGCAGCCAGTAATGGTGATTTCCTTTTTATTATTATTATTTATTATTACATGGTATTTATATGACGCATTTCTCATATTTATAATATAACTCAATGCACAGATTATTATGACAACATTTCCAGTGAAACCTGACCTGCAGCACCGTACCGCCAAGCCCCTTCACAAGGAAGGCCACCCCGACACCACAGCCGCCGTATATCAACACTGCAACAGGAAATGTGCTCACAGTGTATGTAGCAGTTTACACACGGCAATCCAGACCAGTGAGATGACTGCCTGGCCGGCGGGTAACATGCACAGACAATCACATCAACAACCAAAAAAAAGAAACACGCTTAAAAAGGACAAGTATGGCACCGGCGACTGTGAGGTCCAACTCTGTCATACTTCTTTGTTTCTGAGATTTTTTTTTTTAATACTGCGCCGACCAAAACGAACACTCCCTTACGATAGTGCACATTGAGGTAGAGAGAGCCGGCCGAGGGCTAGGGGGGTGGTGGGGGTGGGGGGGGGGGGGGAAGAGTTTGTCTTTGTGACTTGTTGTGGGTAATGTAGCTTGGTCAAACGAAATGAAATGAAGTGACGTAAAATGAAATGGAATACAATTTAATATCCCATGGATGCCATGTGTGTGCAGACGTGCTGTTTTCATTCGTTTCCTTGATACACTCCACAAACAAACAATATTTAGACAATGATAGAGAGAAAGAGAGAGGGCTGACCTAGAAGCTTAGTGACCCAGGTCTTCTGTGCTTCAGAGAGTCGGTCACCCAGCACGGGTTTCAAGAAGTCCTCCCACGTCACCGCCGATAACGCGTTCAGACTTGACGATACTGAGCTGCAACACAAACACCACACCCTTCCCTGCAGACAAAACACCTTCCAACCGTGAAGAGACATAGATCAACATGGTCCCCGCAAATGAGGGGGCTCATGGGGATCTATCCCTCTTGCTTTGACCATTTTGAGTGCGTGTTCCTTGGGCGGCTGGGGCACTTGGAGTTGCACTAACATGGATGTTGAAGAACACAACTCGCGCCCTCTGGCAATGGAGGGGTTGTAATTGTGACAGTGTCCAGTACTGATGGGCCCCCGAAGCGCCTTTCATTAACTCATTCAGCCCGGCGCACGTATTTCCCAAATTTTGGAGGCGTCATCTAACGACTATGCACCTGTTGCAGGAGATGGATCGACCATGATAATTCAAGGGTAGTGCCAGATTAGCTTGGCGCCGATAGGCGCCAAGCTAATCTGGCACTACCCTTGAATTATCATGTGGTGTGTGGTGTTGTGTTGTGTGTGTGTGTGTGTGTGTGTGTGTGTGTGTGTGTGTGTGTGTGTGTGTGTGTGTGTGTGTGTGCGTGCGTGTGTATGTAAACACTACAATCTATGAAAGCTCGCTTACGTACGAGCTTGAAAATAAAGGAAATGCTTCATCCTGGTGGTGTCTAGGTGCCCATCCGAGCATATTAAAATTGGATGTCTTATTGAAGAGTTAAATGACCGTTTACAGAAAGTATAATATATATATAAAGCTAGTTTGTAGAAAGACATTGGATGAGTTCTTTAGCCAGCTTTGAACCTCTTCAACTTTTCCAAAAAATAAAAATGCAATACGGGAAAATGTAAACAGTTAGGCTTCTCGGTTTCATTAGAAGAACCAGTGACGGTGGTATGGGCATGACACACGTTCAGCAGGGCTTGCCAAAACAATCCTGCAAGGCACTGTGCAAGGAGGACGAAGGAGAGGAAGACAGAGGAAAAGATGGGAGGACAATATCTCAGAGTGGACAGGACTGAAGCTGGGCGATACGCTGAGAATGGCAGAGAACAGAGAGGAATGGAGGGAGCTGGTTGTTAAGTCATCAGTGGTGCCCCAAAAGTCGGCAAGACTACGGGATATAGATAGATAGATAGATAGTGACGGTGGCGTAAAAGCAGTAAACGCGTCAGTGTTTTAAACAATGTTCCTAATTGACGCAAAGCACCAGCACGTAAGTGTTTTACATGTGTATTATGAGTTGATGCAATGCTCTGCTTTTTGATTTAGGAAGACAGTCTCTCTATTTGTGTAATGATGATTGGGAACGTATTGTGGAAAAGGTGGAAAGCCTCATGCAAGCTCATACAAAAGAGGCCTTGTGGGCATGGGCCATCCCACCTTGTTCTTCAAAATGGATGTGCTACGCCAACCCACATAACGTAAACTACGCCAGCCCACATAACGTAAACTACGCCAGCCCACATAACGTAAACTACGCCAGTCCACATAACGTAAACTACGCCAGCCCACATAACGTAAACTACGCCAGCCCACACAACGTAAACTACGCCAGCCCACATAACGCAAACTACGCCAGCCCACATAACGTAAACTACGCCAGCCCACAGAACGTAAACTACGCCAGCCCACATAACGTAAATTACGCCAGCCCACAGAACGTAAAAAAATACGCCTCAAGCCGCTCAAGCAACATGATTATAATAATAAAAATTGATTATAATAAAATAAATATGATTATATAATAAAATTGGCAGTCACCTTTTTGATCTGGATTGATTATATAATAATTATTGTCGGGTCGGCAAGAGGCATAGATCCTCATGAGCGCCCGCACGTGCGGGGACCCATGAGGATCCATGTCTCTTGCATTTCGATCGTGTTCACATTTTCTCGTCAGTCATTTTCAATTTGACTACAAAGGTTAGAGTGTGACAAAAAGTGTTGTCACAGAAGGGCAAGGGATGTAATCAAGTTTGTTGACATCCTTGACTGTCACTAGGTGACCTCCCTTGGTAAGCTCCCCCTTATGATTAATTCAGCGGCCTTAGCAAGGTACGATCGCATTTGGCTCGACCATGATAGTTGAAGGGTTGCGACTGACTAGCTTGTCGCCTGGCGCTACCCGTGAACTATCATGGTCAATGTGTATCCCGTATTTAACCTTGATTGACAGCATACCTGAAGCGCGGTGAAGTTATTTACGAAGCTAAGAAAGCAACGTGTTAACCCATAATTATCATACTGGGGCTAAAAGCTTCAACATTGTTCACTGCCATATGCAAGCTACATTATAGTACTTACAGATAGTGATATAGACCAATGGCTTTAGTTCAAGGGTGGTGCCAGAATAGCTTGGCGCCTAGAGGCGCCAAGCTATTCTGGCACTACCCTTGAGCTATTTTAGTCAAACTTATTTCCTACACTGGTGTATTCCGAATGATAAGGGTTAGCCCATTCACTTCCAGTGGAAGCAGATCATGGGTTTGTAATTATGGTGAATTTAGCGTCCCTAACTGTCGAAGGAACATGAATACCAAGTGGTTTCAGCCAGAGGCATAGATCCTCATCAGCCCTACGGAGTCCGACATCATGCCCGACATTCAGTGTTGGATTCTGTCCCCACAAACGTTCTTTTGACGTCATTCATTGCCATTTTCTTCCGTCATCATTGCAAAAATAAATGCGACTACGCTCTCTTGGATTCGTCACCTGCGGAGATGGTGAAGCTCATAATGACGTCAGCTATTGACGTCACTGTTTAAAAGAGCGTCCGTCTCCGCCTGTCTAGCGTCAGGTCAATGGTTGAAAAATAAAGTGGTCAGCCGCGGCGGCGGAGACAGCAATCCTTTATCGCACGCGCGAATTGTTTTTTTCAGGGCAGCATGACACGGGCGGGGGGAAAAGGGCGGGACCTAGTGTGCAAAGGACCTTCGGGCCGACGTCGGCCGCCGTGGGCCCGCGCACAGCCGTGCGCGGGCCCACGGCGGCCGACGTTCGGCCCGAAGACTTTTGCTTAATGGAGAGCGGTGTGATAAGGTGAAGGGAGAGAACCTGAGCGCCCCGCTGAACAGACAGGAAACAAAGAGCCCGGGCAGGCCGGGGACGTTCAGCACCTCCATCACGAAGTACGGCACGATCTGCACGTGGAGCATTAACCCTCTGGCGGTCGGTAGCGGTTTTGTCGCCATGATTCCTGCCGGAATCATCGCGACAAAAAACCGCTACCGACAGCTAGAGGGTTACTACATGACGATCATTATCAAGTGCGTCGTCGTCATTGTCGTCGACGTCATCTGTAGTTGACACTATCATCATCAGCAATGACGATGTCGTCGGCTTCGTCATCGTATTCCTATTGTCATCAGCAGCACCACCATCATAATTGTCGTTGTTGTCGTCAACGTTATCATTATCAACAATGTCGCCATTTTTGTCGTCACCATCACCATTATCGACATCATCGTGTTATTATAACATCATCATTGTATCACCCCTCTTCCCGGTGTAGAACGCTACTGATATTAAAGCCCGTTTTTAATTGAACGAACCTTTGATCGGCAAACCCTAGATCAGAAAAGATCGGCGATCTTTTGGTCTGTTTCTTAATTGAGGTTGAACGAATCTGAACGAACCTAGGCGAACTTAAGCAAACTAGGTTCGCCATGGTTCTCTTTCTTAATTGAAGTGCTTAGTTCGGCGAAAGTAGATCTGCGAAGGTGTTCAAATGGCTGCCGAAATGCCGCTTCGCGATTTGGAAGATTTTTGTTTTTGCATCCTTGCAGGAGTGTTCCCACAAACAGCGTTGTTCGCACGAAAGTGAAATATCACCGTCCGCCCTAGTTGTTGGATCGGTGACTATCTTCTTATCTCCATCGCAGAAGAGGGTAAAAGGTTTGACCAATCAGAAAAAAGGATCGCCTTGGATTGCTCAACATGTCATGCGATCTTTTTTTTCGACAGCGAACTATGATTTGCCGAGGTTCACCAAATACTGAGAACTAGGTTCGTCGTATTTTGGGATAGTCCAATTAAGAACCAACCTGGTTCGCCCAAGCTCGCGAACTCTAGATTGTCAAAGTTGGCGAACAAATGTACGGGTAGGTTCGCCCAATTATGAACGGCCTTAACCCGCAATAACATTCTCCCCCCCCCCCCCCCCAAGCCCCCTCCCGCCCCAACCCCACCCCTTCCACCCCACTTAAATTAAATGTGTATACGCATTTAACCCATTCAGCCCTGACGCACTACAGCAGGAGATGGGTCAACCATGATAATTCAAGGGTAGTGCCAGATTAGCTTGGCGCCTGTCGGCTCCAAGCTAATCTGGCACTGCCCTTGAATTATCATGGACGATCCACCTCCTGCAACTAGTGCATAGTCATTAGATGACGCCTCCAAAATTTGGAAAATACGGCCGTCGGGCTGAATGAGTTAACCCGTTCAGTGCCGAGAAAATGTGAACACCGCCCAACTGCAAGAGGTAGAGATCCTCATAAACCCCCGGGCTCATGAGGATCTATACCTCTTGCTGTCACCACTTTAAATCTATGTTCTTGGGACATTTAGGGTTTTCGGTCTTGACCGAATTAACGAAGCCTGCACTGGTGGCACTGAACAGGTTAATTTAGACATTGACACTGACACAGGCGCAACCACGCACGCACACACACATACACACACACATTTTATCACCAATACCACCACTACAACTGATAGCACCAACAACTAAAGTACACCAGCCTGATTAGGATTATCCACACGTCCCGAGGTCAGCGGGTCACATCCGTGTTGCACGTAAAAGGCGAAGATGACCAGTCCAGCCATACACGTGATGACCATGAGGACAAAGATCCCTGGAGCGTTCAGTAGCATGGCCCTGATTAGACAAACCAGTAGCATGACTCTGATTGGACAAAACTGTAGCATGACTCTGACTGGACAAAAACACTAGCATGACTTTGATTGGACAAAATAGTAGCATGACTCTGACTGGTCGAAACTGTAGCATGACTTTGACTGGACAAAAACAGAAGCATGACCCTGATTGGACAAAACAGTAGTATGACTTTGATTGGACAAAACAGTAGCGTGGCCCTTATTGGACCAAAAAACAGTATTATAACTCTGATTGGACCAAAAAAACAACCAAAAAACCGGGAGGATTTCATCTCAAAGTCTAACGTATTGTTTGGAGCTCACATGCGTTTTTCTTTTAGAGTTTACCTTCATATTTTTCTGATCCATTTCCCTCCTCTCTAACCCAACCTCTGATCAAAACACACATAGCACTTTCCACCATTAGTACGCTTTCCCAGCTGAAATAGCGACAGGAATTCTAAAGAGGAAGAATAGCACGAGCAGCAAAATGACGTCACTATAAGCTTCACGCCATGGCATCGCTTGTCCCATGACGCCGTGTACACAGTGACAAAATTTAAGTCATTTCAGAAACATTGTATAACACTGACATCTGGTGCTTTGCAATAATTCAGAAACATTGTGTAACACTGACGTGTATGACGCCTTTAAGTCACCGTCACTGTCTGATCCTTCTCGAGAGTCGAGAGTTCTTACGTTTTTCTTCTTTTTTGGGCCAATGACTTTCTTTATACGAAACATTTGAAGCGGGCTAACGAACTCATCCAATGTCTATTTCCAATGTCCAAAATTCCGAGTGAAGAGACTCAAATGCGGGTCAACCGACTTAATACAAACGGAAATTGTTCCCTTTGACGAGTCTACCATTTAAAATATGCTCGTAGGTTGTTCGAAACACATCTCGATCAAAACACACACACGCACGCGCGCGCGCACGCACACACACACACACACACACACACACACACACACACACACACACACTCGCGCGCGCGCGGCGTTTCCCACCATATGTACGTTCAACAGTGCGGTTAGCGTAGCTAGGCATGACGTAATTTGTATCGCTTTACTTCACTGTGAGCGTCTCAGTGATGTGTGCTCGCCTACCTAGCGTGATCCGACCAGCCCCATCTCACAGTCAACCGTATTTTAAAATACGGTAGACAAAAACCCACATTGATGTTATTCTGTTCTCTGAATATTTTCCATATGAAAATGTTCATTCTTCCCTCGCACAGAAACATCCGCTGCACTGTGAAGGCGAAGACAGTAAGTCCAATTGTGTAAAAAGCGACATTTGTATGACAATGAAAATCACGCTTTTCACAAAATTCTACTTACTGCCTTTTGCCTTCACAGTGCAGAGCTTAGCGGAATAGCGTGTAACGAAAATATCTGTTCTCTTTATGAAATACGTCACACAGCATGGCGTAAATCGTTTCCTTTTCACGTAGCAGTATTCACAGCGACCAGCAATAATTATTATGGTCCTGGTTGCTCGTAATTGGTCCGACTGAAGGGCGAACGACAATAATCGCTACAGAGTTTAACTCATTCGAGACGTGCCGCCTCCGGATACGCGGCTTAAGCCGCGTATCCGGAGGCGGCACGTCTCGAATGAGTTAAAGCCCGCTGACACTGTGTATAGGCGACTGTAGGGTTTCCATCCGCGCAGTGTAACATAATGAGTGACTTGTTTTATCGGGATTTTCTTAACTCACTCGAGACGTGCCGCCCCCGGATACGCGGCTTATGCCGCGTATCCGGAGGCGGCACGTCTCAAATGAGTTAACTCACTGCCTGGCTCCCGTCAGAGTGGGTAGTGCCGAGAAGCGCTGTACGCTGGCCTGATTACACCCGTAAATAGCCGTCCACGTGACAGCACCGCCCACGACCAAGGACCAGAAGGAGTGTCGCTGTGTGGGGTCCGGGCTGAAGCTGACAGACACGCACCACAGTCACCAAGATTACATTTGGAAAGATCCCATTTGCATTTTACTTTACGTTGACCCATTAACTCATTTGAGACATGCCGCCTCCGCATACGCGGCTTATGCTACTACCCCTACTAAACTACTACTATGCTACTACTACTATACTACTAGGTAGCTCAGGTGGCAGAGCGTTCCACTCTCGTCCGAAAGGCCGTGGGTACGAACCCAGCTAGGGTAAAAATTTGTTCAGACCTCTTTTCGGTGCCTCTTCTTTTAAATCACCTTTGTGGTGGACAAAAGACGTTAAGCCCTAATCGTTTAACGGTTGTTGTTGTTGTTGTTTTTTTGTTTGTTTGATTTTCTATACTAATACTAATACTTCTACTACTACTTCTACTTCTACTACTCTTTCTACTAATATACTACTACGACTACTACTACTCCTGATACTACTACTAGTCTAGTAATGAAAGTTAAATAAAACGCACACAAAACAACAACAACAACAAATACAGTAACAACAACTACACCAACTGCTCATTTTTTTGGTGTAAGCGTATCGGGAAACAGCGACTGCACTACAACAGCAAAGACTGATCCCCAGTACACTATAATGAACGCAGAGAGTACTCACTCAAAGAACTGAATTCTCCCCCAGTTGTCATTGATCGTCCACATCGCACCAAACCCGCCAATCGCCACGAGGCCCTAACACCATACACAACGCTGATTTGTTACTTATTTATAGCTCATACAACTATGGATTATAACAGATCAATACATTAACCCATTCAGCCCTGACGCACTACAGCAGGAGATGGGTCGACCATGATAATTCAAGTTTAGTGCCAGATTAGCTTGGAGCCTTCAGGCGCCAAGCTAATCCGGCACTACCCTTGAATTATCATGGTCGATCCATCTCCTGCACTGAACAGGTGCATAGTCGTTAGATGACACCTCCAAAATTTGGGAAATACGTGCACCTGACTGAATGAGTTAAGACAAATTGTTTGGAGTTTGTGCACACCGCTGATATATTTTGTCTATATAAGACACAGGTTTGGATGCTTTTTCTCCCTAGAAAAAGGCTTTTCAACATTTCTGTTCAAGATAAAGACATTTTAAACGTTACGGCACAAATCATGCAGTTTTCACAAGTTTTTTTGAATTATTGTTCTGAAAGTTTAATACTGAACGATGGAAGAGAGAAGTTAACTGACCTTGACGACTACGGCTACGAGTCCAGCCAGGAGTACAGCCCCTTGGAACACGTCCGTCCATACTACCGCCTTCATTCCACCCTGTACGTCAAAAATAATGAGTACGCCATGATAATATGGTGTGGTGTTACGTCCCTTAGAATGACCATGCATGACATGAGACGCATTAAGTATTGCACAGTGTACATATATAATTATCATTGTGTTGGTATGGGATGTTGGACCTTAACGCCTAGAACCGTTAGAATTGTAACTATTGTAAGGTCCAAAATCACATACACGCGAGCACGCACGCACACATACACACATATACACATTATATGACACATGACCACTGTCGTTACCAGCGTGGTGTGGAAAGTTAATACCAATAACACAATGATAATCGTCGCCCACATTATAGCATAGAAGTGAAGTGTTCGAATACTATCATTTCTAGACAGGCCGAGCGACCCCCATTCTCAAACTTTTTGATTCATAGTCACCGAGAGCGAAGCTACTGTGAATCAAACAGTTTGAGAATGGGGCTTGCTCGGTCTGTCTAGAAATGATAGTATACGAACACTCCGCTTCTATGTTTTATAGAACCTTTCACAAAATCAGCAATGTCATAAACGTTTCATTCAATGTCTGCAAGCAGATGAACCTGGTGCCGGCTGCACAACATGTAGTTACCCCTCTAGCCGTCAGACTCTGTCAGCTAAAATCTGAACTTAGCAACAACATGGTCTAACTGCGGTTGCACGGACGCATTTTAGACTAAAGGCGGCTACCCATAAACACAAATCCCATACGAAACCCATCCGAATGAGAAGCGGGTCCGAAACAGAAACAAAATTGTGCAAGTCATTTTCATGTTTGTGTGTTTCTATATGTCTGATGCGATAAATGAATTCGCATCCAGCTTCGAAAGAAAATGACCAAATTGTTGAAGACAACTTTTCATCATCGCATGGAGTTCGGATCGTATTCGTATGGGATTCGTGCTTATGGAAACGTAGCTTTACGTGAGAGACCCATAGACACGAATCCGATACAAACTCGAATCCAAATCCTATGCGGGTCCGAGACAGAAACGTTCGTGCAAGTCCTTTTCATGTTTGTGTGTTTCCTTATGCCCGACGCGTAAATGAATTAGCATCCAGCTTCGAACGGAAATGACGCTTTTTTTTTTTAAAGGAAACTTGCATCACCGCATCTGGTTCGGATCGTATTCGTATCTCAGCCGTGCTTATGGATCCGTATCTTAACAGCTAAATTAGCATGGAAACGTGACAGCTTTTCCGAGCAACACTAATAATGGTTAGAACCATGTTAGGGTTTAAAGAAATGACCTTTGCGTTAGTCTATTTGTAGCTTACAATATCTAGTGTTTGATTTCATTTCCAACTACACAAGCACTGTGCTACATCTCACTCCTTTCATCCACTGCATACCATTGATACAGATTACATGGAAACAACTGCTCTCACCGAATAGTTTAACATCTCTTGGATGACTCGGTCATAGTCGGCAAAATGCAGAGTTGTTTCTTTCACCATCATTCTCCACGGAAACTACATGGTACCTTGTTCTGCAAACAGCCCCTTGACCGTGGGAACTCGCACAACAAATGGATACATGTGTGACGTCAAAGTTTGGGACACAAAACGAAGCGTCGTCTAAAATGTTATGAGATGCAGAGTCAAGTTATGTGGGATGTCCATGACACGACGGGTCGCGGTAGGGCGAATATAATAGCATGCCCATGATGTCAAAGGCAGGCAGGCCTAAACCTCTGACACCTGAAGTACAAGATACATATTACGTCATGTCTAATTACGCTAACCTCACTGCTGAACGTACAGTTGGCGCGAAGCGCCGTGTGTGCATGTGTGTGTGTGTGTGTGTGTGTGTGTGTGTGTGTGTGTGTGTGTGTGTGTGTGTGTGTGTGTGTGTGTGTGTGTGTGTGTGTGTGTGTGCAAACAAGAGAATCTCTGATATTTCTGTACGCACCGCTTGAAACTTGGCGAAATACTTCATTCAAAGGGTGGATAAGAGAGCTTAATTGATTGATTGTACATTGCTTAACGTCCCGAAGGCTAAGAGAGCCTCCGAGCATATTATTATAATTGAATGTCTCATTGAAGACGCATAAGACCTTTTGTAGAAAATTCGGTTGACCCAGATTAGAGTCATATTTATTTAAAATTGTAGATATAGCTAGTTTGCAGAAAGACATTAAATACGTTTGTTAGCCAGCTTTGTACCCTTTCAACTTCATCGGTAATTCATTTCGGGAAGAAGAAAAAATAGTAAAAAAACCTTGACATCTGGAGAAAGTCAGACAGAATCAACTCCGTCACCCCGAAGACATTGACGCAATACTCTAATACTCTAAATATGATGTAATTCTCAATTCTCTCTCTCTCTCTCTCTCTCTCTCTCTCTCTCTCTCTCTCTCTCTCTCTCTCTCTCTCTCTCTCTCTCTCTCTCTCTCTCTCTCTCTCTCTCTCTCTCTCTCTCTCTCTCTCTCTCTCTCTCTCTCCCTCTCTCTTACGCACACACACATATGTGCGCATTTCCAAGAGGCATATATCCTGTTGGAGATATTTGGAGCGCGCGCGCATCCACACGCACACACACACACACACACACACACACACACACACACACACACACACACACACAGACACACACACACACACACACACACACACATCGACGCGCTTTCAGAAGAGCATGCAGGTGTACTTCGTGTCTATCAGGTAGCTAGGTAGAGTCAACCTGATTTCACACAAACTATAGAAGACTGAAACTGTACCGTGAAATTCTAGTTTTGTCACCATATTCTCAAGTCTTGAAGCGAAAGTGAAACTCATTTCACCGTAAATATAAAATTACGTAAAACCTAAAAATACGTCATGACAAATGACGTTTGACAAACCAATTACGCATATTCACTGCGCGCCCTTTATAGAGTTCACTGTGACGCATTGTCAGATCTGCGAGGCTTTTTCAAAAGGAGATATTTCAACATCAGAATCAGGTCAAAGACAGAAGGTAGAGACCCTTGACAGCGAGGACAGCTCTCATATAGAAGGGACTTTGTGGGTTATGGTTCATTCCATCTTGTGTTTATTGTACCTACCAGCGTGGTGTAGAAGGTTGACACCAATCCCACAATGACAATCGTCGCCCACACCGGAAACCCCGTCACTGCACATAGACTGTTACCATGGTGAATCATTTTCAGTGAGTTAATCATATTACACGCCATGCTGTAAAAAAAAAAAAAGCGCATACATTTATAAAACAAAGTCCGTTTGCACAAAACGTACCTTGCGTTGTTTTGCACTGAATAACTTTTAAACGCAGATGATTTGAAGATAGCCCTAAATGGAAAAGATGATCACCAAACTTGGACCTACTTTCTTTATTTTTCCTTTAGTTCTTACAACAATGGTTTAGCCGCTACCCTCGGGAAATTTGCTATATGACCTACATGAACCTTCCAAAATGTACCCTGATCGAGCGCCACTCAGAAACACTGACATGTTTTGTTCTGTCAAATCCACGCTGATTCCAGTCCACTTCACGTTGTACGTTCAATGGTTTGGTTTTAGCAATACGTCCGATCTGTGCGTAGTCTGTCACGTGTTTAGCATCAATGCCCTGCAGGTCTGAGGCCGCTAGCATGAAAAGGACGCATCAGTACTTCAGTTTTCAAGCTGGTCATCTCCAATATCTTCCGAGTGTTAGTTAAACAGTTGTGTTTGAGGCCAAACACATTTTAAGATAAATTAGGTCCAAGTTTGGTCCTCGCTTTTTCTTCTCAACTCATTGAGCCCCAACACCCTACAGCAGGAGATGGATCGACCATGATAATTTAAGGGTAGTGCCTGATGAGCTTGGCGCCTATAGGCTCCTTCAGCTGGAGGCTCTTAGTCTTTGGGTGCCACCTCCAAAACTTTAGGAATGTCTCCGTGCGTCTAAATGTGTTAATGTTGTCCTGAAATATGTTTTGTTCCACAGTTAATTTGCAAAAATACAAACCAAGAGGCAAACTTTGCGCAGACGGGCGATGCAGCTGTCTGATTAGTGTATGTACCATCCAACACATAATGTACACGTGTACTGATAAGCGGTTTAGCTTCCATAATGAAGGCTGACTTTCTGCATAAGTAGACATGGCAAAACACATAACAATTGTCAGTCAGTCTGTAGGTTGTGTGTTTGTTTGTTTATCTGTTTGCTTACCCGCCTCCAGAGCGGTCGAGGGAGCAAACGAGGCTAGACCCATATAGAGAATCTGTCAACAGAAAAACTAGATGTAAATCTGCACACGTACTACACATACAGTCCTTAACCCCTTGAAACCAGGACACTAAACACACACATCTACACGTACACTTACAGTCATTAACCCTTTAACAAGCGGGTCAAAACACACACACCCTAGCGTATACACAATACCGTCCTTTACCCCTCTAACAACCAGGGCACACCACACACCTACACCGACACATCATACAGTCCGTAACTACTTTAACCAACAGGACACAACGCACACCACCTAACTGCAAGAGACACAGACCTTCATGAGCCCCTGCAGCAGCGGGAGCTGATGGTGATCAGTGTCTCCTGTTGCCCTGTGTAGACACGTGTTCACACGGTACAGGGGATATCTGCTGTAGAGCAGCATGTGGTGACGTCACGTTACTCCAGGCGACCCGTTAAAGCCCGTTGACTGCCCAGAAAACTTGACATCAGATCCAGAGCTGAGACGCCACAGCCGAGAACGGACCACCGCTCAGCTGACCAATCAACCGAGACGACGCAACGCGCTGAGACGGTTCACCGCACAGCTCGCCATGTCTAACTACGGACGTCAACCCGCCCCTTCTAGGGCGAATCGCCGAAACACCGACTCAAGGCAACCGGCAACTATTCCGACTGAAGCCACAACCCAAGAAGAGCCACAGTACCAAACAGCTACGTTTCCAGCTTTCCCAACCTACGACCCAAACGAGCCCTACGCCGTCTTCCTCGAAAAACTGCAAGCCTTTACCACCAGTGCAGGGGCGCTCACACCAGAGAGAACAACCGGCCGCTTCACAAGCGAACTGGCCGAGCACTTCGTTAACAACCCATCGAGTACTACGTACTACAACTATCCACTTGAAGCGACACTCCAGCTCGAGCCACCGTCAGAACCAGAATCCGAAGCGGACCTTACACCAACCCCTCCACCAATCCACATCCCCGACCACCTAATCCAGGAGAGGGAGTGGACGAAGAGGGAGAAGAAGGTACGCATAGGAACCATGGACCTCGACGGCCTCGTAAGACTACTTGCGACAGCTATGCCAGCGATTCTCTCCACGGAGGGAGAATACTACCACAGAGCGTCAACCACAGTCAGATGGCTGTTTGACCAAGGGAACCTGAAAGACCACCAACCACCGAAGACCACCCATACAGGCTGCAAAGCGACCCTTCAGGCACAAGAAGCAGAGACCCAGACCATGCCACAGCCCCCAACCAAATCAACGGGATGCCAGGCATCACAAGTCACCAAAACCAAAGGCACCAGCACCCAGCCACCCACCACCCAAGAAACAGAAAGACCAACACGAGAAGCGGAGTCACAAACCGCACCTCCGCCCCAACCACGAACGAGGTCAACAGGGAGCCAGGCCTCCCAAGCGACCAAGACGAAAGGCACCAGCACCCCACCCACCACTACCCACGAAGCAGAAAGCCTCACCGACCCAACCACCACCACAGCGGCCAGTACAAACACGGTACCGGTCACCACCAAGGACCAAGCTACAGACCCCACCCCGACACCGCGTCCAACCGGCGCGCACACCGACACCACCACCCACCGGCGACGCCACCGACCACCCAAGAAAGTTCGAGACCAAACCAAACGCCCGGCACTCCTCCCGACACCCCCACCACACCTCCGCCTGCCACCGCGGAATCACAGCGCACCCCTCTCGTCTCAGCGGCCGACCCCCAGGCCTAGAATCCACTGGCCGCCACCACCACCACCCTACCTCCTCAGACCCATCTTCAACCGGCCTCGGTTCCCCCGGCCACCCCCACCACCACCGCCACCACTCCTTCAACAGCTTCTGGAGTGGTTGACGATCCGCCACCCACCAGCCTGGCGATAGCTACGGTTCCCCGGCCACACCACCCTCCTCCTGCACCATCAACCGCCCGGCCCCGGCAGCACCACCAGCCAGCTGTGCGACGGAGCGACAAACAGACAGCGAGACAACTTCCCCCCCCCCCCCCCAAACCCCTGGCCCACCCCCCCACCCCCCCCCCCCCCCACCCCCCCCCCCCCCCGGACGAAATCAACGAGAGTTGGAAGTCCCCGTCCCTGTTTAAGATCATCATCATCATCAGAAAACTTGAACTGAACACCACCCATCTGCAAGATGCATAGATCCTCATGAGCCCCCGTATTCGCGGGGGCTCATGAGGATCTATGCCTCTTGCTGACACCACTTTTTATCCATGTTCTCAGGATGACGGTGGCGCTTTGGGGTAAAATTAACAACGATTCTAAGACTGAAATACAAACTACAACCACTGGCATTAAACGCATGTTGGTAAGAGCTTTGAGACACAGAGACAGAGATAGACAGAAAGAGACAGAAAGAGACAGAGAGATTCGTGATTGATATGTATCATACACTGTCGTTACTGTGAAAAGAATATTAACAGCTTCTGTTGTAATGTCTCCCCCCCCCCCCCCCCCCCCGTGCCCTCTTATCTCAACTCTTCCATCCCCATGCCACCCCGCCTACCCCCTACCCCCCGTCCCTCCCCTCCCCCCCCCCCCCCAAAGCCCCCTCTTTCCCTTCGGTCCATGTCTCAGTCTCGAATCCGCCCACCCAGCACGGAAAATACCGGCATGAAACTCTCTTTGGCTACAGCAGCTGTAACATGCTGTGGACAACGCTGCCGGCATCTCATCACTTAACCCTATTACTGCCAGCGGACACAGACTGTGCTTCTGACATCCTGGTTAATTCATAAAGAACCTCACCCGGCGTCCACGTAACATGGAGACAAAGCCGGGTCAGCAAGAGGCATAGATCCTCATGAGCCCCCGCATTTGCGGGGGCTCATGAGGATCTATACCTCTTGCATTTGGGTATTGATCGTTGCGTTCCCGTCAGCTGTGGTATTTCCAGTATTTCCTGCTGTGTGTTCGTATAGTAAGAAGACTTCATGCGACATCATGCGGCACACGTTTCTCACTGACCTGGTGTACGATCAGCAGCAGGGAGCCCGTCACTTTGGCTGCGCGGGACCGGAACCGACGCTCTAAATACTGCACATGCGCAGACACAGAACACAGTCTGCAGCAGATCCTTTGCAAAGGCTAGACGTTCAAAAGTCCAGTCGTTTTCATGGGGAACGCTCCAGGTTAACTCATTTGCGGCCAGCCGCATCCGAATGCGGCTGGCCGCGAATGAGTTAAATGTTTGCAATATCACCTTCATAAAGGGTCTTAGTGTGTCTTACAACAGTGCTGCACAAGAGGACTCACTTCATGTTATTCATGAAGTTTGATTGGCGTACAATGAAAGACATTTTGTGCTCGTCCTCGAGTTCCAGCGATGCACGCAAAAGACAGTGGGAAACCTCTGTTTGGTGGACCGACTCACAGGGATTGTAAAAGGCAGGGTAGAAAGGTCTTAGTTGAGCCAAGGCAACATTGAGAGAGCGCGTTGTATCGGAAACCTTTCAGCAACCAACGCACGCCCTGGAGCAGATCGCGGTCGGGCATGGATTGCTAAACTTCACCACACCACGAGTTCTCATTGTTGTTTTGCCTCAACAAGACGCTCACAAACCATGTCAGGAGGCACAAGTAAGAGAGATGTGCTGTTAAACTTCACCACACAACGAGTTCTCATTGTTGTCTTGCCTCAACAAGACGTTCAAGCCCATGTTTGTAGGCACAAGTAAGAGAGATGTGCTGTTATCTCTTTTGCACAACGAGCAACTCGAACAATGGAGAAGAGCAGAGCAGTGGTCCTCTTTACGACATTCAAACTTCATACTCAACCAAATGTTAACCCATTTAACTGTGAGTCCGTATTTCCCAAATGTTGGAGGTATCACTTAAGGACTATATACCAGTTGCAGGAGATGGATCGACATGATAATTCAAGGGTAGTTTCAGATTATATTGGCGCCGTCATCGTGGTGCTGTAGTGTTTCTGGGCTAAAAGTTAACTCTTTTGTGCGGCATTATTGTAAGACATTACCTAGTACATTTACATAAGATACACTGTGGACCATTAACCCTGTCGTGTAGGTCTTGAAACAAAATAAAAACAAGCACAGGACGTTAGTCTTGTCTTTCAACGTGTCCTGTTCCGTGATTTTGAACTTTACTGCTTGAAATGGAAAGGTTCAAAATTACAAAGCAGCACACACTTAGTGCACGCATCACTGACATACCCACAGGCACAACTATGATTTAACATCTAAGTATATTATTCAGGCTCCTATACCCGGCGCAGTCTTTTATGAAGGCTGCAGTGAAGTCATGAACTGACGTCACATGCAGTCGTTTTGCATTTTCCGTCAAATAACGAAAGCAATACGTGCAAATGTGATGTCATGCCAACTTTCATTTTCAGGTGAAAATCTGTATTTGACGACAAATTAATATTTTGGCGTCAAACATCGAAAACAGTACGTTATAATTTGATGTTAAGCGCTGCGATTTAAAAAAAAACCGGAAAACCACTGATGCCAAATAATTATGACGTATTGCGCAGCCAAAGTCAGTGTGAGACATTTCTATTGACGTAAGAACACAACTCACCTCATAACTACTCGTCAGTCTCAGCGGATAGAGCAGCGGCACAAACACGAGGGTGGAAATGACAATAGCACAACAGATGCCACACACGTACAGAAAGTACTCCGTCCCGCGAGTATACATCTCCGCCGGCGTTCCCAACACCATAATGGCCGACACAAACGACAAGAGAATCGACACCGCCACCGGGATGACGCTCATGCTCCTGTTGGCCATGAGGAACTCCTTGGTGGTGCGCTGTTTGCTGCCCCGACACCCGTAGAAAATGCCGATCCCTGCCGACACCAGCAGCATCAGGGCGAACACCACGTAGTCCCACGCGCCGAAGTGGCGCTGCTCTGTTGCCATTGTTGATGTTGCTGTCGGTGTTGTGGTCGTTGGTGTGATAGCTGCCGCTGATTTTAGGCGTTTTTGTTGGAGTTCTTGCTACTGTTGTGGTTGGTGTTGCCGTTGCTTTGAGGTGTTGTTTGAGATATTCTTCTTGTTGTGGTCAATCTTGTTGCGTTTGGAGATGGTGGTGTTGTTGTTTCAGGCGTTGTTGAAAGAGTTACTGTTTGAGAAGTTGTTGCTGTTGTTGCCGTGGTTGTTTCGATTGTTGGAGTTGTTTTGAGACGCTGGTGGAGTTGTGGTATGTTAGGCGTTCACGTTGTGGTTCCTACTCCTTCCTGGTAAGGGCTGATTTGCACAGTGGTGGTAATGGTGGTGGCGACGCTGTTGATGCTGTTGTTGGTGGTGGAGCTGGTGGTGGTGTAGATCGACGGTCCTCGTCTCAATGTTTCTAACAAATATGTAATTCTGAATCACTCTACACCAGTCCACTGTCAGACCACGTGACACAGCGTCCTGATTCATAAGCAGTCACCACGCCGCGCGCGCTTATCCAACACTACTGTAACAATACTGGTGATGGACGAGCGTTTTGAGTCCACTGTGAGGGGTCGGAATGTGTGCTGGTCTGTGATTTTGGACCTTACGGCGTGTGCTGGTCTGTGATTTTGGACCTTACGGCTGTAGCCGTAAGGTCCAAAATCACAGACCAGCACACATGTTAAAAAAAGAAGTGCTTTTCATTGCGCGACATAGATATGTGGGGCAATGATGATGCGGATTGTGGCTATCTCTAAAGCCAGGAGGGAGGGCATAGGGATTTCCCTGTCCCCCATAACCCGCCCGTCAGGGCCGTCCATTATCACTTCGGTGGCGTGGACGTTAAACCCCGAACTAATCAATCAATCATGGGGGTGAGGGTGGTGAGGGTGAGAGGGGGGGTAAGGATGGGGAGGGGGCGGTGATAAGGGTGAGGGGGGGGGGGTTACCATCACGGATTCACTACGGCGATCATTTTTGCGACTCACGAATCAGGAATCCCTAAAACAGCATTTACGTTTCACGAGGTACAAAGGCGATGTGGGGAGTTCCAACATTTTGTTTGGGACCCTCAACCTCATACAAAAGGCCTCCCCGACGCTACACCTGGCTTCCAGAGGCCGAAAAATCCAAAGAAGGGGGGAGGGGGTCTGGGGTTAACAAGGGGGAGCCGGAACCCTTGGAACCCCCCGCCCCCGCCCCCCTCCCCCCCCCCCCTCCCCCCACCCGCCCCCCCCCCCCCACCCCCCCACCATCGGCCCAAGGTAATTGTTCTTGTCAGTGGCCGACAACTCTAATAACGGAGGGCAAGGTAGTGGGGGTGAGACGGGAGGGGGGGGGGGGTGAGGGGGGACGTAATTGAAGTTACACTGCAGCAAAACAGACTGTTCACATTTCACGAAATAGCCAGGATGTTTTTCACGGAACACGAAGATCTGATTTTGGCTTTCACTTTTCACGTACTCTCTATTCATGGATTACGAAGAAGAAGAAAATTGAATTCTCGAATCACGAAATCACGCATCATGATTTTAGGGCATAGTTCCCCACCCACCCATCCACCCCCCCCCCCACCCCCACCCTCCAACACACACACACACACACACACACATCCGAGTCAAAAGTAATCCCGCGTCATAGTCACCGTGACACGCACACACGCACGAACACACACACACACATGCACACGCACAAGGTCACACGCACACACGCACACACACACAACACACACACTCACAAACACACAGAAACATACCCACACTTGCACGCACACATACACATTCGCGCGCACACTGGTATGCATGGACACACACATGCATACATAAATGAAATACAATCCTGTGTTGCTCCGTTCACATACAGTATCTACATGGACATGAGATGTTTTCCTTCCTATCTAGGTCAACAGGTATCTAAGGGTGTTGTCAATGTTACCAACCTGTGCATGTGACACAAGACAGCTTGCCGTCGTGTGGTTAGAGTCATGTTAGACAGCAAAGGTATTTGTCACACTAGGGACAACACGCTTGTAGGCAATAGATTTCCCCTGTCCCCCATAACCCGCCCGTCAGGGCCGTCCATGATCACCTCGGTGCTGTGGACGTTAAACCCGAACTAACCAACCAACGCTTGTTCGTCTGATTGCTAGCGGAAGATTTTTCAGGAATATCCCGCCACGGTGATAACGGCCCTTGTGTTAATAGCACACGCAAAACATCTGCCAGAAGCATAGATCCTCATGAGCCCCCGCAAGGAGCGGGGGCTCATGAGGATCTATAGGAGCGGGGGCTCATGAGGATCTATAGGAGCGGGGGCTCATGAGGATCTACGCTTCTTGCTCCCGCGATTTGTAATGTACCCCCACTTCGTAATGTGTATGCGGAATGCACGGTTCTGGTCGGTTATTCGTCGTTTGACATCGGAGCGCAGAATGTTTTTCCCAAATATCTCTGCAAAGAAACACTTTTCTGTACCACATTAAGGACGAATATCAGTTAGTGCCAATTGACCTAATATGGAATATATTTATTGAACGCCTGTGATTTGTAGATTTTGCTGTACAGTAAAAATCTGGTGAAAAGACAAGAACAAGCCATTTTCAACACCCTAATAGAGCCCCGTCAGATTTCAATATCCAGGTCAAGCAAGCAGACTTCATATCTGCCTGCGCTGTTTAATAACTTGGTCAATTCAAGCGAAAATGGATCTTTCTTATATTGGGCTAAATATATCTGGGGCACATTTAGGGATGTAAAATAAGTCATTACATAAAGAAAATTCCGAAATTTTACGACTGTACAGCAAAACTGACACATTGTTCGATTTTCTTACAAGTAAATGGTATTAGGTCAACTGTCACTGAATGATTTTTGTTCTAAGATTGATATAGAAAAGTGTGGAGATATTTGTCAAAAACGTTGAGCGCTCCGATGTCAAACGACCTATATACCCAGTGTGCATCTTGCGAGTGTCAGCCTGTACTACCGCTTGTGTGTCAGTGAGTGCAGATTTCTTCCAAACCTGTCATCGTAGATCTTTCGTTGCTAGCGTACAGCACGCCGTTAAAAACTTGTACTGTCTCTTCTGTCTTGTTGAGAATGTTAGAAAAGACACCAGAGGTGTCAGGCACTACTACTGAAGCTGTCACGCACTACTACCATACCGTCACGCACTACTATTGAGCTGTCGGGCACTACTACTGAGTAGTCCGGCACTACTACAGGAGCTGTCAGGCACTACACCCCGAATAGTTCAGAAGTAGACCCGTTTGTTGTTACAGGTACGGTGGCTGAGGACACTAGCTCATGCCTGTACAACACTAATCTCAGGCACGTCAATAAACATCACCTACACAACAACTGACAACGCAACAATTAAACCATTCAGCCCCGCCGCCCTACAGCAGGAGACGGGTCGACCATGATAATTCAAGGGTAGTGCCAGATTAGCTTGGCGCCTGTCGGCGCCAAGCTAATCTGATACTACCCTTGAATTATCATGGTCGATCCATCTCCTACAACTGGTGCATAGTCGTTAGATGACGCCTCCAAAAGTTGGATCCGTGGGACTGAATGAGTTATCCAAGACGACATTTAACACGAACAATCAAAGAACATCACAACTGACAAGACATGAACAATCTCACACCACGCAACCACAGGCGTCAAGAAGAGAATAAAGAAAGATACACAGTTACGTTTATTCAAGGTCTGCATAATGTCAAATAAGATCTGCTTACCGAAAATCACGGCGCGAGGGGCCGATGACATGATGGTGGTCAGAGTGATGTCGGTCTGGAGCGAGCCAAGGCAAGACCCCGAACAGCACACTGACCAACCCTTCTATATTTCTGCGTAACTAAGGACTCTTTTAACGACGAGTCACCAATTTCAATGTATTATTACAAATCCGTTTACCTGGACATGTATGGGCAGCTTACCTAATCGATTTCCATCACGACATTTCGCCTATCATCAGTTATGTGTCGCTTATCTCGCATGGTCCTGCCTTGGTCAGTGCTGCTTGCGCGACCCTAAGCATACCACGCGAACATAGTGGACAACAACCACCCTAGCACTTTAAAGTAGCATTACGCGTAAATCTGAAGACACATTTCAGGACCATTTGTATGCATTATACCTTGTCGACACACCTAATGAACTTTAACGGCAGTTTGGACATACGTAATCGCCCTTACTTATTCTGCGCAGTCGTAAGGGTGTCAACCTATTTTTAGCTCTCGTTGGACTCATTGTCAGATTACTTGAGACTAAGATGACTTGTGCTGAACTAGATTCTCCAGTGTCTACGTGAACCATAACTAAACGTGTGTGTAGTGTTTCGAAACCATCTGTTACAAAGGTGTATATTTGAACACTTACGGCGGTAGTGGGCCTTTAATTATCCCATCCCATCACCTCTACTATCAATAATGTCAACAACTATGCAATACCCATCGTACCCTAGTCCCGTCTAATTCACTATCCCGTGCTTCATGCACCAAGTCCGCCCTGGACCAAACATGCTAATACTGACCACCTTTTAACTTTACCTAATAGTCACTCTGTGAACAAAGAAAGATCAGCATAATCAACAGTGAATAATCGTCATAGAATAGTACACAAAAGAATAAAAAATAATTAAAGCGTGGCTTTCAGAAAAAAAATGTAACACACACACATTAATAAAAAAAAAACTCTATACAACCCCCAACAAAAAAAAACACTATATAAAAAAAGTTTTTCCGATGATTCCTAAAATTTCGTGGGTTTTTTTTTTCTTTCTTTCTTTTTCTCTTTTTGCTCATCAGTGTAATACAAAACATTACAACGCGTGCGCGCTCAACCACGTACACGCACACATGCGCGCATTAAACCGGCTCCAAAGGTTTCACTTTTAAAATTTAAAAAAAAAACTTACAATATAATAGCATTTTTTAAAAAAAGAAAACAAAAAGATTTTACAGCGTCTGTAAAAAAAAATGCAATAGGGTGACTTATAACGACCAGTCAACTTCGTTTCGTTTCGGTCCTACTATACTAAGTACTACAAAATCGAAGTATACAAGCATTACATAATCAACGTGTACAAGCATTACAGAGTCATACAAAGATGAATAAAAATAATGAAAGCACGGATTCGAATCGCTCGATCGGGCGACATGATTTTGTCGCGTAGCGCATATGGAAACACTACTTTATTTCTATGTTCAACAATTGAGCGGGAAACGAAAGTAGTGTTGGTATGTGCGTTTCTAATTCAGTTATATACACCCCTTCAAATAAATGTGTGCTGATCTGTGATTTTGGACCTTACGGCGTGAACGCCGTAAGGTCCAAAATCACAGACCCGCCACACACGACCTCAGGCTCTAGACCGTAAGGTTCACAGTCACAGGACAGCTCACAGTACTGTACACAATAACCAACTATCTCGTCAACATTTGATGTGCACCATGATAACACACAGAGGGGAGGGGTGTGGGGCTGAACGGCCCGCTGACACTGTGCAAGATCGGTTGTGGGCGGTGACGCGATGCCCGGTCTGTGTCGGATTAGTGTGATGGTGGTGGTGGTTGTGGCGGTGGTGGGGGTGTCGAGCGCATGTAGATCTAGCTCAGCTCAAACCCCGTCAAAACAGAGGAACCCAAAATAAGTTGGTCATCCCACGCCACCACGACCCCGGTGTCAGTAACCGCAACACACTTAGGAATGACATAACCCCCCTCCCCGTGTTCCTCCCCGCGGAGCAGTGTCCTCCACTGCCGGTCCCTCCCCGCCATCACCAAAACACAACTATCCACACTGGCCACGTACATGTTGCCTGCTGTGTCCACTGTCACTTGGCGCGGCGGACCGGATAGCTCAGGGAGTGTGTGTGTGGCTACTACCCGCCTCGTGGCCAGATCTACACGGAACACACATTGGGCGCCCCAGTCCGATACCAACACCACCCCGCCACTCACGTACAGATACCAAGGCTCACACAGACCAGGCCAAGCGGCGCCGTCCACTATAGTTCTGATCACGTGACCCTCCCGTGATACTAGGTCCACAGTGGCCGGCGTGTTACCTTCTTTCGCGCTACTAAGGACAAGCGTGCCGTCCGGACCCCAACACCCCACACCCAGGTACTTCCTGGCTGTTCTGATCTGTTTTACAACACGAAGCGGGCTATTGACGTCAATCAGGTGGATGACGGGATCACTGAATGACGTCACACCAATAAGCCTATCATGACAGATGGCCAGGCCCCATGGTGACACTCCCAGTGACAGCGCGCTGATGGGCGCCTGAGACCGACAGTCCATGACCTTCACCTTCATGTTGTAACAGTCCGCCATGACGACCAGGCCCCCGTCAGTCACCACTAGAGATGTGATACATGGTATGTGCCCGTCCCGCTGTACCCTCAGCTGCCTGGTGTCCACACAGAACACACGCCGTGGTGTCGCCGTCAGCGGGTCAAACGCCATCACTGGTGCTGCACACCAAGAAAACAATATTAACCCCTTAGCTGCCCGGGCCAGGCGAACTCTACCCAGCTGGAAGAGACATAAACCTTCATGAGTCCCCGCAGTCGCACTAACTTACCTCAGTCGCGGGGGCTCATGAGGGTTTATGTCTCTTGTTAGTCCCATGTTCTTTATGCCTAATTCGTCAATTCACATCAGTGTTTTCACGTAAATAATAATAATAATAATAATAATAATAATAATAGTTTTTATATAGCGCCCTTCCCCACGGACAGCAAGCTCGGAGCGCTTCACAGCACATACAAATAATATTAAAAAGGAGAAAAATTAAAACGCACTCACTCTTTAAATAAACACCGGCTCGCACCATGTAGGCGCATTCCTAACACGAAACACACACACACACACACACACACACACACACACACACACACACACACACACACACACACACACACACACGCAGTCTACCTACTTGGGCTACCCATATACGAAAACAGCCATTTCCAGGCAGCACATCCAGACTAAGCTAATCTTGATATGCTACCTGGAAAAGATGGTTCTTTAAATATCGGTCAGTGTGCAGTCGCTTAACAATCGTAACCACTGTGATCCTCAGGCCGAAGTTAGCAGACCTGATGCAGATCCGAGTACCCGTTGCACCCTGAAGGCCAAAGGACTGAGTAGTATAATGGTTACCTTGAACTCCTTCAGGCCTACAAGGGTCAGTGTAGCCAACCCCTGCTACCATTAACGTATTTGTTTACATTCCTTCACTAATTTCGCACAAGTAATCAAGTTGATCCAACTTCCAACTGCTGTTTTTCGCTATCTTTCACATCTCTAGTCTCAACTTCTTGGACACTCTTTGTCTTTGATCTACACACTCTTGCAAAATGTGACATTTTACCACACTTCATGCACTTCTAGACCCATTGCCGGACAGCGTTCTCTCATGTGAGACAGTCCACACCTACTACAAGTTGGAGCTTGGTCCATCTTGCTACCACTCAGCTGATTCTGCCTACCTCCCCTTTGAGGAAAGTTTTTTCTTTCTGTGATATCTATCTCCATGGTTCACTCTGTCAACGTTGTGCCCTGCGGCTCTTGTTGTCGAGCCAGTGTATTGCTGACTTCAGCGTTGGGTCTGCTGTAAGTTGAAGCTTCTCATAAAGTTCTTTCTCTAGCAGGCCTATCACAAGTTTATCCCGAATGCAGTCGTCTTATTTCGGAAATTCACAGTGCGTTGCAAGGTCATACAGACTTCTAATGTACTCCTCTACTGTCTCTCCAGGATGCTGTTCTCTTCTCATCTTCTAATATAATGGAGAGGGCTACTATCTGTATTGTGTCTCATGCAGTCCCGATAAAGCTTGATCATAAGAGTTCTTGTGTATACTTGAGTGCGGATTGGTTGAATGGGTTGCAAAAACTTTTTTCTTTTTTTTAATATTTAGGTGTTTAGCTGAACATGGTGATTTAGATGGAAACGGTTCGGAGATGGATTTCAGTCTGTCTGGCTTGTGCTTAAGACCAGTCGGATAAGAGTGTGCTTGACCAGTACAAAATCCCATCTCCACTAATAATTAAAAAAAGAAAAAGCAGACCTACACTTAGAGCCGTTAGGCTGGAAAACAGACGAACAACATGCATGTTGTATCCGGACAAAAAGTCTTCAGAATGTTGAAGATGGTTGGAAGACACAATGCACAACGTGCACGAAGGGAGTTTACTTTCGATATGCTTTCCTTCCACAAAAAGACCGAGTTCTATGGGAAAGGCTCTTTTCAACACCAGGAAAATAACGTATATGACATTGATAAGATGTACTTCAAATTTCAAATCCAATATAATCTCTGTTTCACTTCAGGAGCAAGTAAAGCTGCATCACCCGTGCGAGTCTGATCAACTTCTTTCGAGGATGGAAATGATTGTCTTATTCTATACCTGCGTATTTCTCTGTGGGCTGGCGATTGGGTGCCTGATAGGTGGGGGCAGGGGATCTAACTGTTGTCTGTCCAGCGCTGTGATTCCCCTTGGTTTGAGTACTGACAATTCTGCCAGCGCTAGCCTCACCTATCTGGTTTGTGAGTAGAACTTCTTTCGAAGGCATCTCGCTGACCGCCATTATGAAACTAGCGACGCGAGTATGCTTACGGCAATAAAAATATTACTTTTAAAATTATTTTATCGTAAATATGTATGCATGTTTACTTGCTCGTGATTTTAATTTACACACTATAATAAACGTGTAACTTGTATGCTTGAAATTGTCAATGTCCTGCACAAAAAATGTCTTGCATCTTATCCGGGCCGTGTACGAGGACTGGTTCCCTCACAGCGAAAAATAGCTTTCGAAAAACACTTCTACAAAAATGTCTCCATCCCAAGGACAAATATTGTTGCCATGCACGAACCATATGGCATTAGTACTTTCGTTTCGTACCTGCAAACCATTGTTACTCTTTTGACGAACTACTTATCTCTGCAGAAATTGCGTAAGCTGCTAGACTAATTGGGTAATATAAGTGTCAGGTCAAATGTCAATTCATGATACTTGTTCTGAGACGACTACAAAAAAAGACGACTACAAAAAAGCGCACACGCACACACACACACACACACACACACACACACACACACACACACACACACACACACACACACACACACACACACACACGCACGCACGCACACACACACACACACACATAAGCGCGCGCGCGCACGCACAAATACACACACATGATGAGCATGCTGACAAAAAGGTCTTTAAGTATATGCAACAGAGAAAAAAATGTGTTTTAGTGTGACGTGGTAGTCGTAGTATTATGCAATCACACCAGACGCACGCACGTAGCGTTCTTGTAAAGAAACTTCACTCAGCTGCAACTCGTCACACGTGGCACAAGGTTGTGGACCACTCAGGAGTAACAGTTCCAACAATATTTTATTACATCGATGCGATCTCCACACAATGCATTCACAAATGCACCAACACTGACGCACTGTCTCCTCTATAATGCATCAACACTTTTGACACACTGCGTCTCTCATACAATGTACACACATACTTCCTAACACGGGCTTTATACTATTACAGATTCCAGGATAATCCAGCAAATTCTTACAACACAACCAATCAGATAGGAAAACGTAACCAAAACTCATTAATATTCCTGAAAAAGAATTCACTAGAATAAACTACAAAATTCCACTACTATTTAAGCGCCTTTAATACAATATTACGAAATGTTGCCGACATTTTGACATCATGTATGAGGTCACTAGAAAGATCGCGGCCCTGCTCGAGCCTTCCAGACTAATGTAGGTCAAATCGTTCAACATTGTAGTGAAACCACGCGTCACAAAAAAAAAATAGATCGCAATTCTTCCTGCAAAAGAAAATGAGCCTACTAAAAAGGTACGTAATTCTTATCCAAAATAAATCAAACGAATATCGGTTATTTCTATGATTAATACACACATGCCCTCAAAGAATAACACAACCACAAACGTAACATTACCCCCACTTTTTAAAACACAATCTAATTAAAAAAAATTCTTAAATCTCAAAATACGGTTGTGGATGTGTAAAACTACACAGAACTATAAATACTAACAATTTCATATAAAAAAATCAAATCAAATCAACTTCTCAGAAATCAACTTCCTTTAAACTGTCCTGGACAAAGAAAAGAAATGTTCCTTTAAACTGATCTGCTCAGGTAATCTGCTCCAAAGTCTGTGAGCCCTTGATCGACTGTAAGTTAATGTCAAAAATCTGCAAGAACATCGCCAAATCATGAGGTGGGCTCATTTCAGATAGTTCAAGGGTTGATGGTCCAGGGTCGAATACTGTCCACTTACTGAGTATACGATAGTCCACACACACCAAATTGGATTCATCTAGTTTCATCTAGATGACCACTGGCGACTTGGATTCCTTGATGACTCCCAGTTTGATGTCTTTCCTCAGTTCTGCAGAGATGGCAAAGCCGACGTGATTTCAGATTTTATTCTAGATAATGACCTAGATGTTGTCGTGATCACCGAAACGTGGTTCCGCCCAGCTGGCGATGAACCCATCATCGCCAGCGTCACACCGAGTGGCAACCGCCTGGCCTCCTTCCCGCGTGTCTCCAGAGGGGGCGGCATTGCCATCATCTACAGGGACTGTCTTTCTGATCACCTCTCCTTCTCTCAGTCTCTCCCTTTTGTTCATCCCTCTTTTGAATCTGTCGAGGTCGTAGCAACACTCCCTGGCCAGTCCCTCATCTTCACATGTATCTATCGCCCCCCTCCAAGCTCTCAAAACAAACTCACAAACTCCATGTTCCTGACCGAGTTCGACCTTCTCCTCGACCACTACAGCACACGACCCGGAAAACACATCCTTCTCGGCGACTTTAACTTCCACTTCGACAAACCCGACCACCCTGACACAAAACTACAGGGACTGTCTTTCTACTCACCTCTCCTTCTCTCAGTCTCTCCCTTTTGCTCATCCCTCCTTTGAATCTGTCGAGGCCGTAGCAACACTCCCTGGCCAGTCCCTCATCTTCTCATGTATCTATCGCCCCCCTCCAAGCTCTCAAAACAAACTCACAAACTCCATGTTCCTCACCGAGTTCGATCTCCTCCTCGACCACTACAGCACACGACCCGGAAAACACATCCTTCTTGGCGATTTTAACTTCCACTTCGACAAACCCGACCACCCCGACACAAAACGCCTTTGCACGTCACTTTCAAACCACAATCTTACACAACACATCACTAAACCCACCCACCGACGGCCACACCCTCGACTGGATCATCACCCGCACCTCCGATCAACTCTTCCTCGACTCTGACACCTCTTCTGTGCTTCCCTCAGACCACCTCGCTATTCTCGTCGCCCTCAACCTACCTCCCCCGAAAAAATCCAAGCTCTTTGTCTCTCGTCGCAAACTAAAATATGTCAACCGAGAGAACTTCTTCGACGAAGCTGTCGACCTTCTCTTGGACCCCGCCTCCTCTCCCGATCTTGCATCCCATTTCGACTCCTCCCTTCGAAAACTTCTAGACACCCATGCCCCTGTCACCACCTCCTCCATACCCAACCGACTTCCCTCCCCCTGGCTCACTGACGACATAGCTGAGGCCAAGCGCGAGCGTCGACATGCGGAACGCCGCTGGCGCTTATCCGACCTCACCGTTCACAGAGAGATCTTCCAAACCACCAGATCCAAAGTCTGCAGAATGATCTCCGACTCCAAACGCAAACACCTTCAAAACAAAATCCTGGAATCCACTTCTTCCTAAACCCTCTACGCTACCATGAACACACTCCTAGGCACTTCTAAAGACTCTCCTCTTCCCAACACACACAGCAAAGAAAAACTTCCGTCCGCCTTTTCCTCCTATTTCTCCGACAAAATCCAAACTCTGCGCAACACACTCGACACCCTGCCTTCTTCGCTTTGCCTTCCTGACCCCCCCCCCCCCCTCTTCCCCCCTCCCCCCCCCCCCATTTTCCGGCACTCCCCTCTCGTCCTTCCGCCCCGTCTCTCAGGATGAAGTCCACAAGACCATAAAGTCCATGCCTTTCAAAACCTGCGAACTAGACCCCCTCCCAGCTTCCCTCTACCGGGACGGCCTCCCAAAACTTTTGCCCTTCATTACCGACATCATCAACACATCTCTAGAGAATGGCTCCGTCCCCGATATCTTCAAGTCCGCCATCGTCCGTCCTCTCCTCAAAAAACACAACCTCGACCCAAACGAACTCAAGAACTACCGCCCAGTCTCCAATCTCTCTTTCCTGTCCAAGCTTCTTGAAAAGGTTGTCCTCAACCAACTCAACCTCCACCTCGCCGACAACAACCGCCTCAGTCCCTTCCAGTCTGCCTATCGCAAACATCACAGCACTGAAACTGCCCTTCTACATATCCTAAACGACTTGCTTCTCTCCACTGACTCGGGCAACATCTCTCTTCTTACGCTACTCGATCTCTCTGCCGCCTTCGACACCATAGACCACTCTATCTTCCTCCACCGCCTTCACCACTCCTTTGGCATCACTGACTCTGCTCACTCCTGGTTTCTCTCCTACCTCTCCGACAGACAGCAGTCCGTCACCATCGACGGCGTCTCCTCCAACCCAGTCAGGCTCTCCTGCGGCGTTCCACAAGGGTCCGTCCTGGGCCCGGTCCTTTTCACACTCTACACCTCCCCCCTGTCCAACATCATCCAGTCTCACCACATACACCACCACCTCTACGCTGACGACTCACAACTACTAGACAAAGACAAACTCGACAACACTCAGACACTACTGACTCGCACGGCTGACTGCTATGAAGACGTGAAAAACTGGATGACAGCAAACAAGCTCAAACTGAACGACGACAAAACGGAAGCCATGCTGGTAGGCACTCGCCAGAAACTTTCCCAGCTCCCTCCCTCTCTCCACCTTCAACTCGACAGCACCCCCATCTCCCTTTCTGACTCGGTCAAGAACCTTGGCGTTATCCTCGATTCCTCTCTTTCCATGACCAGCTTCGTCTCCGCTACGGCCCAGGCATGTTATTTCCACCTCCGCCGCATCAGTCAGATCAGAAAATACCTCACTACCGAAGCTGCCACCAAACTCGCTGTCTCTCTCGTCTTATCTCGCATCGACTACTGCAACTCTCTCCTTTCCGGCCTTCCTCACTCCACCATTCTCACTCTCCAGCGCGTCCAGAACAATGCTGCCCGCCTCGTCCTCAGAAAGAAGAAATCCGACCACATCACTCCCCTGCTCAAGCTCCTTCACTGGCTCCCCATCCCCCAACGCATCCAATACAAGATTCTGTCTCTCTGCTACAAATCCCTGAACAACTGCGCTCCCGCCTATCTCTCAAACTTATTTCACCCCTACACTCCTCCCCGCTCCCTCCGCTCCGCCTCTGACCCTCTCCGCCTCCACATCCCCCGCACCAAACTCAGCACTTTCGGCCCCCGTTCCTTCTCGGTATACGGTCCATCCACCTGGAACACCCGCCCACTCTCTCTCCGCCAGAAACACTCTCTCTCCTCCTTCCAGACCGCCCTCAAAACTCACCTCTTTCAACAGTTCTAGCACTATACCACCACACTCCCCACCCCAAGCTGACTGTCGTAATGTATTTCACTATTTGCGGTACGTGAGTCGTTGTCTAAAGCGTGCGCATGCGTGCGCGAGTTGCGAGTGTGCGCTTTGAGTTATAATTATTATAAGATAAGCGCGTTATAAATACCGTAATTATTATTATTATTATTATTATTATTATTTCTTCCTTCGTGTTGTAAGGTAGACGATATGGCTTGCTGTGAACCGGCTCGTTTGACGTCAGATTAATTTCATGCAAGGATGCTGTCTGTTGTCCCCGGGTCAGTTGTAAACTGATGCTTGACCTCCGTAGGAGGACTCTCAGCTCTTCTTGTTGTGCCTGGGTCAATTTCTGACCGAACTAGATGTCTTCTACACCCTCCTGGTGGCGGAATAAGATCGATCAGGTTCTCGTCATCTAGTCTCTCGTCAGCAGCCAAACGCACCGATGCTGCTTGTTGTGGTTTGTCCTGACGACCTTGGAACTTGTCAAGCGTGGGGTCGGCTCCTTGTAGTTCCACCAGCGTGTTTTTATTCACCACGGCTGCTTCTGTTTTGTCAGTCAGTTTTAGAGGGATAGTCTGGTGAATCTTCTTTGCTTGACTTCTCGTGGTAACGGCACAGGTTTCTGGTCTCCACTCTGGACCTGGATCCTCTGCGTTTCTGGCACCGTCAGCGTTTCCGATGATAAGGTCGTAGACTGGGGTCTTCACACATAACGCTTTCACCTATTATGTCAGATACAGAGTGTTGACATTGATCGGCAAGCGGGATAAATCTCACAGTTCCGTCAGCCAAGATGAAGGTTGTCCACTCCTGTAGCTTCTGGTCTTCAGCTACTAGGTCCTCTCTTACGATGACACAGCTACAACCCGTGTCTCTCAGCACTCTCACTGCTGTGTTGCCGACGAATCCTGACACCACCGGCATGTTGGGCACTTCACTCTCAGGCATCGCGATGTTGGAAACTGGTACGAATGTTGCCCCATCGCCAACTGGAATGCGTGCACTCTTCTGAAAGACTCGATCTGCTCCGGCGTCGCCCGCCTCTCTCCATACTCAATGTCACTAGGTGACGTCACATCATTAGCCAGTATAGCGGCGGCTCTATGTTGAGACGTGGTGCCACTTTTGCCTGTTGTTCCGCGGTCTTGGCTGGGCCTTCTGGTGCGCGTGTTATCGCCTCGGGGAACATCCTTGGAAGGACAACGTATCGCCTTGTTTCCCTTATTTCCACAAAGGAAACATGTCAGGCTCTCCATCGGCATCTGTTTCGGGGTGTCTTTGTCGTCGTGGTTTACCTCTGCTGGTGTAGATACACGTTGCGGGTTACCGGGCCCGAACTTCATGTTGTGGGCGTCCAGGTATCTTTGAGCGAAGTCTGCAAGGACGGCCTTCAGGGACTGTTTTTTTTTTTTCTTTTTTTTTTTTTTTTTTTTTTTTTTGCTCCCTGAGGTGGGCGGCCAGGTCCTTATAGCATGCGCTGAGGACGTTCCTTGATAATGAGGTCACACTTGTTTAAACTTGCCAGCTCGATCCATTTCTACAGGTAGGTCCTGATTCTCTCAATGAATAGGCCGGGTGTTTCTCCTTCCTCAGGCGTGCAATTCCGGAATCGTCTCTTTAGTGAAGTCGTACTGTCTCAGCAGGGCGGCTCTCAGCTGCGCATAATCCTCGGCTTCTTGTCTTGGTCGGCGGGTGTAGAACTCCAGCGCTTTGCCGGTCATAAATGCGCTCAGTTTAATGACCTAAGTCTCTTGATTCCACTTGTTGCTGCTTGCGAAGCCCTCGAACCGCTCCAGGTAAGCGTCTATTTTTATCTGAATTTTCTACTAAAGGCGGTAGTTTTGGCGCACGAGCTGTTTACTCTCTGCTGGCTAAGGCTGTTGCTTCAGTTGTCCTCTGGCTCTGTGCCCCCAATCCATTCTCTTGAGCTGAATTTCGTGCTGTCGCTGCCTCTCTGCCTCTTCTCGCTCCTCTTCTCGCTGTTTTTCTGCCTCTTCTCTCTCTCTCCTGTACAAACTTTAGGAGCTTTGCTCCCTCCAGCCTACATTCCTTTCCAATTTGCAGGAATGTCTCCATTTCGGATGTTGCCATCTCTGCGTTTCACTGCTGGCTGTTATCTCCGGCTACCATTTCCACTGAGCCAACTGAAGAAGTCCCGTCAGGGGTGCGAAATGTTACGTGGTAGTTGTTTTTGTAGTTTGATACAATCACAACAGACGCACGCACGTAGGGTTCTTGTAAAGAAACTTCACACAACTGCAACTCGTCACACGTGGCACAAGGCTGTAGACCACAATGGAGTAACAGTTCCAAAAATATTTTATTGCAGCGATGCGATCTCCACACAATGCATTCCCAAATGCACCAAACACTGATACACTGTCTCTTCTATTATGCATCAACACTTTTGACACACTGCGTCTCTCATACAATGTACACACATACTTCCTAACACGGGATTTTATACTATCACAGATTTCCAGAATAATCCAGCAAATTCGCACAACACAACCAATCAGAAAAGAAAACGTAACCAAAACTCGTTAATATTCCTGAAAAAGAATTCACTAGAATGAACTACAAAATTCCAATACTTAAGCGCCGTTAATACAGTTTTACGAAATATTGCCGACACGTTGACGTCATATTAGAAAGTTCGCGACCCTTCTCAAGCCTTCCAGTCTAATGTAGGTCAAACTTTACAACATCGTAGCGAAACTACGCGTCACTACAAAAATCGATCGCAATTGTTTGTGCAAATCCTTCTAAAAAAAGGTACGTAACTCTTATCCAAAAATAACTCAAAAGAGTATAGGTTCTTTTCTATGATTAATACACACATGCTCTCAAAGAATGACACAACCATAAACATAACATTTAGTTTGAACTTAAAAGCTTGTTCTAAGAGTTTTAAGGAAACGTATTTCTTTGCGGACGTGTTTTGCTAACACATTGTGCTCTCTCTCTCTCTCTCTCTCTCTCTCTCTCTCTCTCTCTCTCTCTCTCTCTCTCTCTCTCTCTCTCTCTCTCTCTCTCTCTCTCTCTCTCTCTCTTCATTTACATCTACGATCCGCTATCTTTTTTCCCACTTTTTTATCTTTCGAGCATGTTTCAGTGCTGTGTTTTGACCACTGATCTGCATGCCACATAGTGACACTTTGTTATTGTTGTTTAAACTGTCATTTAGTTTGTTAGTATATTTGAAACTAGTATTTGGTTGCGAAGTTACCTGACATGTTCACTAGTGTCAGCGATCATTTGCTTAGAATAGGCCACCTCAATGTATATCACCTTTGCAGTAAAGTATCAGACGTTACAGTACTACTCAACCAACCCTCCCCATATCATATATTTGGCTTTACAGAAAGTAGGTTGACATAGAATATAAGTAACCAAGCTATCACCATACAAAATTTCTCCATTCATAGGCGAGATGCTTCAGTGTCTGGTCATACTGGCATTTGTGCTTAAGTTCACAATACTATTGCTAACAACGTAACACGACGATGTGACCTAGAATCCACCCATGTGGAAAGCATGTGGCTTGAGATAAAAGCAACCGCCAAGTCAACCCCGACCTTCGTATGTTTTATTTACAGAAACCCCGCAGCTACAGTGTCCTGGCAAGATGATTTTGTTGTAATGGTTGACAAAGTACAAAACTCTAAGGGTGATAAAAAGAAAAGAAGTACCCAACGGTTGCCACATTCCTTCTGCATCTGAAGATAAGTAGCAAATAATGTCTCTGTTTGTTTGCCTATTTTGACAAAGGGTATTTACCCGAAATATTAATAAATTGTGTTGTACCGTTTTTTCTAAGCGTGTTTCTTTCTCCGTTGGGTACTTCTTTGCATTTCACACGCTTGGCAGTCACCTTTTTGGTCTGGATTGCTTATTTCTCATTGACTGCATCTCTAAGGGTGATATACATATACTCGGTGATTTTAATGTGGATTTACTGAAACCTGGAAACACGTCATGGAAATCCATGATAACGTTCTTAGGCCTTACACAAGTAGTTCAGTCACCCACCAGGGTCACTGCTACTTCATCCACATTAATTGACCATGTTTATACAACCAACGATAGTGCCCTTAGCAATGTCTATGTACCCAGCACCTCTGTTAGTGATCATTTTCCTATTTGTTTTTCATTATCTGCGAAGTTGCCAAAGAAACTTCATAAGGAGCATATAACCATCCTCTACAGATCATTCAAAAAAATTAACCAAGATGATTTTTTGCATGACCTTTCCCAAACACCATTTTCCGATGTGTATAACTATAAGGATCCCAATGTAGCGCTGTCCCACTGGTATAAGTTGTTCCTCGGTGTTCTTGACAGACATGCCCCGAGGCGCACTAAGCGTGTTAAACATCCCACTGTGCCTGAGTGGCTGACGGATGAGATTAAAGCTGCGATGGAACTAAGAGACCTATTGAAACAACAAAAGAAATTTGACGAGTACAAAAAACAGCGAAACATAGTTAAAAGCACAGAGGCAGTATGCTTAAAAGATTATTGCGGGCGGCAAAGACATACGCAGCGTGTGGCAGATGATTAACACATTTACTAAAGGACAATCTAGCAAATCAACGAGTGTCCCCCCGCACCTTACAGCTGATGTATTTAACGAACACTTTCTTGACATTGCTAAAACCCTGTTACAGACGAACACCAGTGAGCCAGGTGAATACGTATGTTCAGAACAATTGAAACAGCACAGTCAGATAAACGCTGGCAATACTTTCTCAGTTCCCATAATGACCGTCCTTGATGTAGGAAAATCTATAACCAACATGAAAAGTAAAACATCTTGTGGTGTTGACAGTATTGGCAGTAAAATCCTGAAAATTGCGCTCCCTTATAATGTTGAATCATTATCCTTTATATATAACCTTTCGATTCAAAAGAGCATGTTTCCCGATGAATTGAAAATAGCAAAAGTTATTCCTCTACCAAAAAGCAAAGATCTGAACGACCCAAGTGAGTACAGAGCCATTTCAATCTTATCAGCAGTGTCCAAACCACTTGAAAAGCATATACATTATTATTTACTTCAATTCCTGGAGGAAAACCGCCTTATTAGTGCTGCACAATCAGCTTTTCGGCCTAAACATTCGTGTCAGACAGCCTTAACTTTCATAACGCACAAATGGCTTACTGCCATAAATGAGTCCAAACTTTCAGGTGTAGTATTTCTAAATCTTACAAAAGCCTTCGATCTCATTAACCACTCAATCTTACTAAAGAAGTTACCTTTATATCACACTGACTCAAATGCAGTCGCTTTTCTCTCGTCCTATCTCTTAGACAGAACGCAGAAAGTGTTCTTGAATGGTAAATACTCAGCGGAAGTACTGGTGACCCATGGTGTTCCTCAGGGATCCACCCTAGGACCGTTATTATTCAACATCTTTATAAATGACCTTACACTGTCAATATCACATCCCGACACAAACTGTGAAGTATTTGCTGATGATACATCATTATATGTATCTGATAAAAATGTTTCAACCGTGAGCGCAGTCCTCCAACATAGTTTAGATGAAGTGTCAACTTGGTGTGAAGAAAATCATATGATTATTAGTATTCCTAAAACGAAAAGTATGTTGGTGATGACACGCCAAAAGCATCAACGTGGTTTGCAACCCCTTGAGCTGTCCCTTCACTCTCAGCCCATATAGCAAGTGTCAAAACATCCTTTGTTAGGAGTGACAGTCGACGAACATCTCAGCTGGAGCCTTACATAGAAACTGCCTGTAAAACTATTTCGAAGAATCTCTTTTTATTATCCAAATTAAGTCGTATAGTTGACATTGATGCTCGAAAACTATTCTTTAACGCACACATCAAGACTCATTGTAATTATGCTTCCAATATCTGGGACGGCTGTGGAGACATTCATTTGAAAAAAAATTAATTCCCTTTACCGGCGAGGTATTAAGCTTATTATTCCTGGTTCGTCCCCTACTGATGAAAGACTGAAGGCCCTTAATATCCTACCACTCAGTAAACAATTGGAACTTAATAGAAGCTTACTTGTGCAAAAAATTCTAAACGAAGCCGCCCCTCCCTATCTCCGTGAGCTGTTTTCCCACACGAATAGAGAGAACACGAGGAACAGCTTACTCCATCTCCCAAAACCGAGAATCGACATCTTCAAATCTAGCATATCATTTTCCGGTGCTAAGTCATGGAATAACTTGCCCTCTCATTTAAAGTCTATTTCAAAGTTATCTATCTTCAGAGCTCGCGTCCATAAATATCTGCTGTCGATGTGAATGTTTTATCTCTCTGCTTAGTATGTTGCTCCAGCACAGCAGATGGCTGCAGATTATGTAATGGTTTGACTGTCTGCATTAACATGTCAGGTTCATACACGTATATATTATATTGTTTTAACTCTTTTTGTATTTTATTATTATTATTATTATTATTATTATTATTATTATTTTCTTTTTTTTCTTTCTGATGGTGAGGGGGTGGGGGTGGGGATGGGTCTTTTTACTTATATATATTTTATCTTTTGCTGCATCGTCTGATGTATTTTTTATATGTGTAGAGTAGCAGGACAGTTTGGAAGATAGGCATTGCTATGCCTAAAACTTTTTATCCTGAATAAAAAAAGTTTCATCATCATCATCATCATCATCATCATCTCTCTCTCTCTCTCTCTCTCTCTCTCTCTCTCTCTCTCTCTCTCTCTCTCTCTCTCTCTCTCTCTCTCTCTCTCTCTCTCTCTCTCTCTCTCTCACACACACACACACACACACACACACACACACACACACACACATACACACACACACACACACACACGCACGCACGCACGCACGCACGCACGCACACACACACACACACACACACACACACACACACACACACACACACACACACACACACATATCCGTTCGCTCTCGGTAATTAGTAGACCTGACAACAACAAAAAAAGGAGTACTGTTGGAGAATGACAGAGTGTACTGTGCAACAGCTTGCCCCGCATCCACTTTTGACTGTTGGTCCAGCAATGAGTGGTATCCCTTGGTACGTGTACTATATCTAGATATCTAGCGCTAGGCTCACCTCTGGCTCGTGAGTCATTACGTTTAAAGACGAGTTTCTTCCTGAGTCCGTCCACGTAAACTGGCGCCTGCTTGAATTGTCCCTCACCCGGGATGTCGGCAGTTCTCTCTCCAACTTTCCAGTTTACAGCGCGCAGAATTTCGCTGATGTCGTGTCTGCGATATTAGTGACACAAAATGTATGGTGATCACAGACACACGCACGCACACATCTGCATGAAGGATTACTCTGATAGTTGTGTCCCAGACAGTCAGACACAGACACACGCACGCACACATCAGCATGAAGGATTACTCTGAAAGTTGTGTCCCAGACAGTCAGACACAGACACACGCACGCACACATCAGCATGAAGGATTACTCTGATAGTTGTGTCCCAGACAGTCAGACACAGACACACGCACGCACACATGTGCATGAGGGATTACGTTGAAAGTTGTGTCTCAGACAGTCAGACACAGACAGCAGGACAGCAGCATGTAACAGCTGACCATACACACCTTTAGCCCTTTTAGCCCCAACGCCCTACAACGGGTGATGGATCGGCCATGATAATTCAAGCTAATCTGGCACTACCCTTTAGTTATCATGGAACTCCTGGAACTGGAACTGGTACATAGTTGATATAATGCACCTCTAACATTTGCAAGAAGGCGTCCCTGGGGTTAAATGGGTTAAACAACAAACAAAAATAAAAATAGCAAGAAAAAATAACAAGCCCTTATGGCTCACGTGTATGACCGATCCAAAACCTTGATAATACTCAAATTTCATCAAAAACTGTCATTTTTCTCACATCTGTTAGCCTCTTGTGTCCCTTGACCTTATTGAGGGGTCATCCAAATTAGTATGCACATCAAGGTTTTACCACCAGGTATCTCGGTACCAAGTTTAGGTTTGAAGTTGAAAACAGTATTTGAATTTATTATTTTTATTTTATATAATTCTAGTGAAAATATGGCTTTTTTTAAACCTATTTCAGGACCTCTCGTCACCTCTCGTCACCCTTGACCTTTCCGAGAGGTCATCCAAATTAGTATGCGTAGAAAGGTCTTACCATCAGGTATATCTGTCACACGTTTGGGGTTGAAGTTAAAACAGTATTTGAGAACAAAACAAATTGTGAAAATATGCCTGTTGTTGACATATTGTCTGGACCTCTTGTGACCCTTGACCTCTCCGCGGGGTCATCCAAATAGTATGCATAGATCTTACCATCATGTATCTCTGTACCAAGTTTGGGTTTGAAACTGAATATAGTATTTGATAAAGAAAATTGTGTGTGTGTGAAAATATGGCAATTGTGTACCTTTTTCTGTACCCTCTGTGACTTTGACCTTTGAGTAAGGTCACTGAAATTGGTATGCTTAGAAAGATCTTGTCACAAAGCACCACTGGGCCAAGTCTAAAGACTGGGGCTTGAATAGTCGGGAAAATGCCAATGTTAAAGTTTACCACGGACGCAGGACGGACGATCACTGGCCCATTACATAGACTCACTCTTGCTATCGCACGTCAGCCAACAATGTGGTCGTGGTGCAGTGGTGTCGGCGCCCTTCACCTTTGCGACAGGCTGAGGGTTCAAGTGGAATAAAGGTTCGGGAGTCAGGCTTGTTCTCAACGAGTCAGTGTGTTACGGTTGTGGTTGTGTTGTCCTGTGAGAGCATACATGTGTTAATCGTATGAAACGATCCGATATTTTATTTGAGCCATCATGATTATGATTCACGTACCTTTTTAGTAAGATTTTCTTTCAGTCGCGCAGAGCGGAATTCACTTCATTGATACGTTAAGTTTAGTTCAGAACGTTCTAGAAAGGTCGCACTGTCTATTGACCTCGTATGTATGACGTCGGTAATTTAGCGACACTTCGCTACAAGTTGTTTACTGTGCGCGTGAAGCCCTCAGCCGTTTTTTGTGTGTGTGTGTGTGTGTGTGTGTGTGTGTGTGTGTGTGTGTGTGTGTGTGTGTGTGTGTGTGTGTGTGTGTTATGAAGGATCGTAACTGTTCTCGAATTTTCCGACTAGTTTACCATACTTTTGCGAGATGTTATTTTACTAAGGATTTGGAGCTGTAGTGAGCAGCCAAATTTGTATAGCCTATTGTGGTTTTCTGGAGAGTTCGTTTATGTGTTAATAATTTTTGAGTTCCGGTTATGTAGATTATTTTGATTGGTTGCATTGAATGATTTTTTGGATTGTTCTGGAAGGTGTTTTGCTATATAACGTTGGTGCTAGGAAAGCACGTGTGTACATTGTCTTGCTTTGTCAGTGTAGAGATATGCAGTTTATTGTAGGTAAGAGAGAAAAGAAAGTACAACACTGAGTCAATGACCCATTGTCTTAAGTTGACCTTAATTAATTAACTAATTAAGGTCATTAACGCCCACATAGCGGTTTCTTTCAAATCAAACCAAATCCTATATAGTGCATTCAGTGAAAATGAACTAAAAGCATTTTACACACCCCCTGTCAAAGTTGATTTTTGAGGAACATAATTTTCTCATTCATATACAATTTTTAAAAAACCAGATGTACACGCAATAACCTGCCCCGTCCCAATTCAAGATCTTTAGAATGTAGTGCAGACAGGGTCGTCATGACTTGACTACAAAGGACAGCTTTGAACAGCACTGCGTGGTTTGGGCTTTTCCCAGCATAATGACAAAAGCTATTTTATTGACCGAGTCACTGATTTAAAACGACACAGGTATCACCTTTTCAACACAGGCCTTTTAAGTCTGGTCTCTCACTGTAAGTTAGACTGACGGTATCTGACTACCTTGTACATTGAGACATAGGGCTAGATTCACAGATTCACATGAGCCCCGTTTCACAACATTTTCAATTTCTGGGGAACTAACAGATACACCTAACTCTCACTGTGTACACACAGTACTCGTCTATGTATAATTTCTTTTCATAACATATCTTTAGAATTCTATGCAAACAGATTTCAATTATGGTTAGGTCGTCGTGACTTGACTACAAAGATCTAAGTGCAGTCATGTACACGACGCTTTGAATCAACCCATACGTGGACAAAAGCCTCGGTGTTTCTATGTACACCGTCTGTTGCTACTGGCCTATCTGTGCATAAAAAGAACACACGATCCGAGTGCACTGAGAAAATCAATTACCTGCTTACATAGATCGATTTTAACACAACCAGCACCATGGTCAAGCGGTGACATACGTGGCATAAGTAACATACACCACAGACCCAAAAAAGATGTAGTCAAACATCCTCCACACACAAACACACACACACACACACACACACACACACACACATCACACACACACACACACACACACACACACACACACACACACACATAGACACATACACACACACACACACACACACACACACACACACACACACACGCTAAAACACCCACTAACAAACACACTGCCTACACCATTTGAAGCCAACCTGTGAGAGGATAATTCAATTTCATGTGCTGCTGGCTGAGTTTGACTAGTGTACATGTTTAAACTGTAACTAAGCTTTCAAGCTGAAAATAAACACATTCCTTTTGAAAATCATACTCTGCTTTATACAGTCACCCGACTGAGTACATAAACAACAGATCCTCAAGAGCCCCCCATTTTACAACGTTTCAGTCAGCTGTACTTTCTGGTCTCTCTTTTTGTGTAGGTTGTGAGACTTGGCGGCATGCATTTGCCACAAGCCACGCATAGATTAACAGTTCATTGCCGAATTCAGTGCCGAACTCCTGAGGACTCAAATTTTATGAATAATATTAACGACAATTATGCCAACTAATGACTATTGTTTGGCTGAATGGCCTGTTGTTGGCTTACTAATGTTTGGTGCCCTGTTACCTTGGTACTGTAGGTAACATAAATGACGCATTTTTACATTAACATACATGTCTCATAGCCACCTCACACAGAGAGAGACTGATTTAAAGGGCAGTATAGATGTGCTTTTACTACCTAGTTTAAGTCAATGTACAGTCAACATGAACAGCTGTAGTCTTGTTTACCTACAGTGAGTCATGAACACCGGCCTGTTTGCCCCGAAATCAGTCTCGTCATAATTTCTGAGGAAAGAAAAGTCGTGCCTATACACGCAAAAAGATTTGCAATAAGCCGGCCTAGTAGTCAAGTCATAATGGACATAGGATGTTATCTTTGTGAAAACGGAGTGTGTGTGGCAAGGTATGTTTTGTTTTATATGTGTATATGTTAGTATGTATGATAATGTAGTTAGTGTTCGTGCGTGTGTATGTCTGTGTGCATGTGTTAGTATGTGTACAACATGGCATACCGCTCAGAAATTTAACTCACAGTCCGGATTTTAGTGAATGACGCAGCAGGAAGGCTTTTTGTCATACAAGTCATATACTCGAGAAAGGCTTTTAGCCGTGTTAACGCATGACTGAACCGTCTGCACTGAGAATTCTAAAGGTGAAAAGAATTTATGTATAGGCGAGTACAGTGTGTACACAGTGATAACCAACTCAAACCAGTTTTGCCTTCCATTGCTTCAGCTTTTCCAGACATTGCATCAGCCTAATTTTATTGGCTCAAAGAATTTGACCAATCTATGCCTAGAACTTTCCCAAATATAACCCAGCGCACAGCAATGCATTACCAAACATGGCACAACCATTTGGAGTAAATGCAATATTGCGAGCTAGTAATCTTCCTATGTGGCTTACCGTTTGTAACAAAAAAAGGTAGGCATCTCAAAAATGAATTGAAACTCCTAGAAAATAAAGAACAGGAGTTTAAAAAAAGATTTAACTGATATTGAAAATGAGATGGCAGCATCTACAACTTTTTTGATAAAGTACCAGAATGAAAATAATGATGTGGCGTTTGCAAAAGAGCTTGTATTTCATAGCAAACATGAAAACAAAATATAAAAAATTAAAGTTCATATCAGTAGATTGATTCAAAAGAGCTATCATCAAAAGAGTTCTATTGAGCAGAATGAAATAAAAAGCCAAAGCTCTCAATGAAGAAATAACACAAATTAATGGGAGCCCTTCAATTCAAAATGTGTTTGCATATATGAATGTAATGAGAAGAAAGCTGCAACAGCAATATCAACCAATGGATACAGAGTAGTTCTACAGTGTTAAGATGCTTACGAAGAAAATTTAAGTGGTTACATTGCTCTCAGGTTTTTATGCATACCATCAAATTTTACACATCACAGAATATTTTTTATCTTAGTGTGATGTGTTGGAAAATCACTTGCACGGAGTATACGTTCAAAACGTAGCCCGGGAGTGCTGCGTCCAAGTGATTTTTCTAGGGTGTACCAACAGTCCACACAGTCACATACATAAAACAACATCCGAGAGCAAACACATTTGGATCTTGATCATGTGGATTTTGGTACAAGTAGAGATGACCACGGAAATATTTCATACAAAATGGGCTGTCAAAGGTTAAAGTTACCTTTCTGATGAGACGAAATTAAGTCAAAACAGCCCCTCTTCACAAGGTAAGTGCAAGAATTTTGTTTTTACTATAATAATTATTTATTTCATTATAAAATGAATCAGGATGAATTGTTATTATTGAATGATATCGATGCTTTACAGAACAAAGACTTAGACTTAAAACGAGAACGTATCCTATCTATAGTTGTTGGGGGGCTTTCAAAAACTTATCTCGGAAAATGTTATTCAACTGATGATATTGAATCTCTCACCCCTGACCAAATCATTAAACTTCATGCTAAATTTGATAATCACATGGCTTCACTAATGACCCATGATTTGAGCAGGTCTTTTGTTTCTTTATATTTAAAAGCAGTGAGTAACATTCTTCCCATTGTTGACACAGAAAATTTGTCACTGATCTCGAAAGTAATCTAATAATTACAAGTTCAATAGGTCAATTAGCATGCCAGTTGTTCTACAGGTTTGGAAATTTGCTGGCGCCTTTGGTAACATTGTTGGTAACTGGTAGTCATATAGATTTCACAAAATTAAATTTGTTTGCTGATTAAATTGGACAATCAACAGACGACCCCACAGATGAACCCAGTCCCCAACCCTGTCTCAACTCTGATTCAAACAGTGACCAAAACTAAAAGTCCAGGAAGGGTTCAGGCTCATAAACGGTTAGCCGATTGGAATAAACAAAAAAAAATTACAACTTCAAGCGCTAACCACAGAAAAGACACATGAAACTGATCACCCGGCATCGGCGCCAGCCCCACCATCAGAGTCATTACCATCAGGACTGTCACTACCGTCAGAACCGTCAGGACCCTCTTCCCCACCCCACCCACATCAAAGTGAGAGACTATCAACCCAAACTAAACACGAAACAAAATATATAGTTGCTGGATTTATTGTCAGATTTGGGTTTGCAGTTTACAGGCTATACAGAAAATACAGGCCACAGACTTGTACAGTGACCCAAAAATTAGAAACTCCAAAAACAAAAGAAGTATTCACCACAATACCAGAAACATCCAAAGCCATCGACCCATTTATAATGCAATAATAAATTTATTATTTTAATTTTTATTGCTTAAGAAAAATGAATGACTCAAAAAACTTGATGAACCTTGAGTATCACTCTGCCGTAATTAGCGGACTAGCTGTTGCTTACTCTATGCTTGCAAAAAATCTACTTAAAATGAGATCAGCAGACTTCAGTAGATTGGATTTCGAAGACAGTGCAAAGCTAATAACAATTGTAACAGCGTCAATTGCGACAAAAGACTTTCTCGTCAAGCAAGGAATTATTCCAGAAATGTTTTATGTAAATAAAATAAATATGGCAACTTTAGCCGTAATAATTGGAGGGGCCATGGTCAATGCTCTGGCTTTCAGTGGATCAAATTATCTCTTTTCAAAAGTGGGTAGAGAGGAATCTGCAGAAGAAATGAAATGCCACAATGAGGCATCTGAAAAAACTGGCACAAGCCCAGCAAGATTATGAAAGCAACGTATAGAGAAACTTGATTTTATCAATGAAAACCTCAGGCTTGAAAATAACGCACAATATACGTTTTCAAATACCGATGACGCAATCTATCAATATTTTCTCGTCATGGGTAATGACATGACCATCCCAAAACCAAAACTTAGCGACTACTATCAACCAAGTCCACAACAAAGAAACGGAGAAATAATCTTTGTTCTAGTGGGAATGACATTTGTATTTTTTACGGGACTTTATATTGCTAGAAAAAATGACAGACACTAAACTATCGAAAATATATTACTCTCCAATTGGGTACTGGAAAGGGAGCTCCGCTATTCAGAAATTACACGCGGGCGTAGGCGGTGATATATCACTCAATGAGATAAAACACTGGTTACAGAGACAAGCAATTTGGCAAATATATTTACCTGCTCCAAAAACAATATCAAGACCTCATTTTGAAAACACTATCCCAAATGACACGCATCAAATGGATTTATTGTTTCTGCCCCATGACACAATAAGAAAGAAATGATACAAATATGCACTGACTGTCGTAGACATAGCTTCAAGGTATAAAGACGCTGAACCCATATCTGACAAAACTGCTACCACAGTTGCGACTGCTTTAACAAAAATATATCGTAGAGGTCCTTTAAAATATCCTAGACTCGTACAAGTTGATGAAGGATCTGAATTTAAGTGCCATTAATCAGTTATTTGCAAAGCACAGCGTACTGGTTAGACGCAGCATTCCAGGTGTACACAGATCACAGGCAATTGTAGAAAACTTCAACAAGCAATTATTGGAAAGACTTTTCAGTTACCAGTATTCAACGGAACTCATGCATGACACGCGTAACACGGAGTGGGTAAAGAGATTACCGTTTTTGATAAAAGCAATGAATAATGAAGGCCACCTCAAACCTGCTGATGCTATTAAATTGAAAACAATACCGTCTGCGTCAGAAATAAAAACAACACCCCCAGACACAAGTTTATTTACAAAACAGGTAAGATATTTGTATCAACCCAGCGAGGCCGAGAATGACATCAGACGCAGGGCAACTGATTTGATTCGGTCCACGACCGTTCATAATATAAAAAAAAAATAGTCCCCGGTAATCCATCCATTTATTATTTACATGAACCAGCCCCACAGAGGGCATTTGTTAGAGAAGAATTACAGATTATTCCCCCAGACACTGTTACTCACTTTTGACCAATTCATCAATCAGTTCATCAATGAGCTCGTCACAAATACCCTCAGATAACTTGAGTCTGTAATGTCCGGGTGCATAAGCCTTTTCCTTACTATGAAAAACACGTTTTGTGTCCCCAACTGCCAGTGACTTTTTATGTGTTTGAATCATTTCTAAATTATGTTTGTTTGATCTCAGTGACTTGTTTGGATAATCAGGCATTAATGCTCCATCTAATACATGCTTGTAATGTTCATGACGAATGTCTTTATTTTTAATCGCTGTTTTTTTTATACCTTTTGCTTTTGACTAACTACCTTTTTGGTGCAGTATAGAATACATTTTTGATCTCAGTCCAACGTACTCAACAATAGGCCATTCAATTCATCTTTAAACTTTCTAGGCACTTTCTTGTTTTGTGTGCTATATAATGGATGATCTTTTGGGTAGTCAGACGTGTCATACATGTGTAACTCTGTTTTCATGTCTACATAAAAGTCTTCAGTAGGCACATCAATGATCATACAGTCAGTGTCAGTGTATAGCAGACGACACTCAGGATACTTTGGTTTGAAGTAATCATAATAAAATTCAAGCATTAACAGTTTTGATAACTCAAGAATTGCCATACCAATGAATTCTGGTTTGTCCAGTTTAACAATCTTTTTTTTTTTTTGAGTGACACTGCATACAATGATGAATGAAACTCTTTGTACCCTGTGTACTGTGGCTTGCCTGTAAGTTTAATTGCACCCGATTTAGTTGTGACCAGTCTCACATCTTTGCGGTGATGAGGATTTTCCATCGTCTTGCCAAAACAGGCATTGTTCATAAGCTTAAAGAGGGCATCTGACTTGTTGTGAGATATTGTACTACCTGACTATACAGATGTCTCATTTCTGTTACAAACAAGCATGCTGCATTTTCCCCTCTGTGGATAACAGGTTCTGAATGTTGTCCGTCTGACCTAACAATAATGTATCTGAAAGAACACACCACTTGGTCACTCAACTTTATAGTTTTGGGTAATGATTCTGGAACAGGACCGTCATACGGTACTACCAGTGATTCACAATCAGCATACACTACAAACGGCAGCTTTTGCTGATTCCCATAGTTTTTAAAAACACTTGACTACCAGGATCTGGATACTTAAGTACTGTTTGAATGTCATCAGCTGACCTGCAGTGTAAAACACGTTTGTGCGCTATGTTTATAGAGGAAAAAGTTTGTAAACATCTTTTACACACTTCCTGTTTGTACCATATTTTGATACATGATTATGAATTAGACGTGACATACTCCTCTTAATTGTGTAGTGAAAGTTATTGTCATCACCTATTAATAACATGTCAACATGTTTATCTTCTGGCTGTCCATAGGTTGGGGCAAGTGGTGATACTCTAATGGGTTGTAACTTGTCAACAGACTCATTATATCATACATACACGTTCACAGATATACCAGGATTTAGTTTTTCAAACAAGTCTATGTCTTCTATTTTAACAGGGAAATCAATACCACTAAAGTTGAGTTCATTTACAAATTTTGTGTAGTTAGATACACGTTCAGGTTTTGATTTTACAAAGTGTAGTTTAGCAAGCACACACCACATGAAACAATAGTGGTCATTGTTCTGAATATTGACTACAGCCTTTTTGTTTGCAACCTCAGTTGGCAGTGGTATCCATGATTTACCCAATATAGGATGATACCTTGACTGTTTTAATTGTAGTTCATGTACATGACCTTCGTGCCAACCAGACCCCTTCATTCTTGCTTTGTCAATTGCTTGGAGAAAGTCAGGTAATAGTCTGTCTCTAAACACATTTTCTAATTCCCTTCTTCTGTTAATTGTGTGTTGTCTTGTCGAGATATACAAAAAATCACTTCACCGTCTACTCTAGTAAATTCTATTTTAGCAACAACATGAGTCTTCACACTGCCTGTAAGAAGATTATCTTGTATTACAGAAAAAGATTTTTCTATCGATTCATAGACATTGTTACTATTGAATATAGGCAAGTATGTTGTGTGAAACACGTTTCTTAGGCTTGATTGGCTTTTCGAGCCTTATAGGCTTTGAGCATTGTCCGTCATTTTTATTTGATGGACAAAATAATAAATAAAAAATATTAACGCTGACTCTGTATGTGTAATACAATTTTATTAACTGTAACAATGGAAAAATACAAATGTGTTTGGTTTAGTTCTTTCGCTATATTATTACACACTGCCACAAACCAGTCACTGCAATATTCATTAACAGTAAAAGTTTGTGTCCTAATATCAACAGTTATTTTTTGTATTACTGATGGTTTAAATGGATTATCGACACACAAAGTTATATTACCTGTTATGTACAGTGTTTCTGGTGTTATAAATAAATTTCCAGGTATCTCTTTATTATAAAGCCTGTTTACATATTTAACATCTTTAAAGTAGTATGTAATATCTATGATTTCACCAATAGGCCAATATTGCGTGATTTGTCCATCTGTCATTTTTTATTGGACAAAACAAAAGTATAATTTAATTTACTAACCCATACCCTGTGGGTTGATCTGTCTTTAAAATAAGCTTTAGATGCTTAGTTGATTTCAGTTTATTTTTCACACTGTCTCCTTCATGCTTATTTGGGATAACATCATTCTCTCTAAGACAGTCTTTAAAGCTGTCATGATCCTTACAGTAAAACAAACAGATAAACTTTAACTGTTCTCAAAAATCTTTCAGTACAGCATTATATTTCTGAGTGAGAATCCATACACTAACATTTGCGTGTCTGACACTAAAAGCAAGTTCTGCTAAAGTGTTTCTCTTTTTGACAATGTCTTTCTCTGCAGAACAGTCATCAACTATGAACAAAGTTGGCTGTCCTTCAAATTGCTTGTAAAAATACTGTAGGTAGTCATTCAGTTTTTTTCTCAGGGCCGACTAAGTAAATGTTGTGATCAGTCCAAATGAATAATCGGTTGTGATAAGCTTTGTTGTGTTTGATAGTAGGATAAAATATTACAATGTTTTCAAAATGATGGATGTATCTTGTTTGTAAGAGGTTAAGTACAAATTCAGTTTTCCCACACCCAGTAGCACCACAAAATAAGCCACAGTGTGGGTCGAGTGTCATTAAGTTCATTTTAATACAGAATATAATTTTAATATATGTGACCACTTAGTCTACATTCCGCACTATTGAATTGTGCGTCATAAATCAGGTACAAATATATATTTATTGCTGCAGCGGTTTCGACCTTTTTTTGTATCTGAATTGTAATTCCGCCACTGCCATTTTCAAGATTATGACCTGACCCATGTAAGTAGTCATCATCTGTACTACGCAGGTCTAACCACATTGCATATTTATTTGCTAGGTATTGTCCAATCCTAACGTCATACAGATGTAAATCTTTACACGCAATGTTTACCGGTTTATCTCTAAGTCTTCCACCAGCAAAATACTTAGTGATCTCATTGTAGTGCTGGTAAGGTAACATTCCAGAAGCGTACACTTGATTAGGATGGCCTTCGATTGTACAGGACAAATGTGTAATCTTTGGATTATAGAATTTTTCTGAATCCCTTTTGTATGGGCTTGCTGGTTCAACAAACAATATAAGAATACCTTTCAGTGACCTGGTAGGTGTGTTCAAATTTATGTTCCACATCGGGTCACTCTTGTCTTTATGCATTAAACTATGTCTAATCACCTGGTCATAATAAATCGGTAGTCTTGACTTGTACTGATTTTGAATGAGTCTTGCTAATTCAGTATGTGTGACAATTTCGTATTCCAAGGAAATGTTAGAAATCTTATATGTTGCATTGAGATCAGATGATTTAATAACTTTGGAGTAGTCATTGAAAGTTAGTTCAAAACTCAGACGGTCATTCAGTGCTCCTTGGTAATAAGGCAAATGTGCTGTTGGGATTTCAAACTCAAGTGGAATATAAAACCTGGTTCCATATGTTTCGGCCATTTTAACGTCCTTGGCTGCTGACGTTGATTTATCTGTTGCATCAATTCGAAGTTTCCCAATGTTATCTGACTGTATGCCTTGGTAAATACGATCCTCTCTTTCTTCTCTTGTGAGCCAAAGATCTTTGTAACAGTAGAACACATCAGCATCATCAAGACTAAACACTTCCTGTCTTTCAAGTTTAAGTTTAATAGTTCTAATAATTGCTCTGCCTAGATTGTTAACTAGTGTTCTGTTTACGTCTGAGTCTGATGATAGTTCGATATTAAATGCTAGGCGTGCAGTGCCAGGAACAATAACATCACTGGGACCTAGGTTTGGAAACTTGACTGTAAGTGTTTGGTTTTGATCTATAGTACTAGGATTGTTTGTGATGATGATTGATTGTCTAATGCCCTTAACGCCACGAGGCTCACATAGTTTTCTATGTGGGTCTAACTTTGATCCGTAAGACTGTGTCATTTTATTATGCAAAAATCAAAAATATTAAATTAATAAAAACGATGGCCATGGGAGGATTTAATCATGAAGATTTTGAAATGGATGTCACAGATGCCTCTGATACTAGTATCACAGATATGACTGGAATGGGAATACTTTTAGTTTGCAACAGGAACTTTTACAAAGCAAAGTAAACTAATTTTATGACAGTGTTGGTGCACGCCCATATGTAATAGATCCTAATCAGTTTGAATATGATAAAGGTCACTTATTTGTAAATACAGATAGAGGAAAAGTGTATCTAACACATAAAAATAGAGCTTTAAGTACAATCAAAACTGATGTAGGTGGTGAGGCAGCACTGCAGCATTACCTTGGTGTTGGTACTAGTAAAAAGTTAACCCCGCTTGTGCCTAGACTGGTTAGTACCCTTCAAGACACACAAACAAGGTTGCCAACGTGACAAGAAATTGAAATTGCAGCAGTAACAAGCCTGCCAGAAATAGCAAACATGGTAATACAAGAAACCTCATTTATTGAAGGACAAATAAATGACGCTATGAAAACAATAGATGACCCACCTTTGTCAATCCGGGAGATTACAGGCTTGGATAAATCACTTCAGCCAATCAGAGGTGAGATGGTAAACAATGTAGCCAAATTGGGCAAGCTTGATAAACACATAGAACATGAAAAAGAGAAACTGGCTACCACAGACAATGGAAATCTTGACACAGAAATGAAAGAAAGAATCCAACACAGGTTAAATGATTTGCAGATAGAAAGATCAGGAAGGTTATAAACTATTAGTATTGGAAGAGAAAAACTGAAAACACAGGTCAACAGGATTAGACAAACTATTCAGAAAATACTTCATGAAGACACAACATTGGCTGAGAGATTGAAAACACTTTTCAGAGAACAGGGTATTACAATTGTGAGTTTAATTACAGCTCTTGGATTTATTATCAGTACTGTTGTGTTGGATGTCTCTAGACCTGGGGGTGGTGGTGGTGGCAGCACTCCACCAAGTCCACCAGCCCCCACTGACCCAAAAGATTTACAGTAATGGGTAAAAAAAAAAACAGTTGTCACATATATCAGACCTGCTTAAGAAATTGGCTGTGAAAGCTGTGGATGCTTTGCCAGGTATAATTGGAAGTGTTGTCAGTTGGCTTATCAATACTGCAGCGAAAGTAGTAGGGTTTATGGCAGAACATGTGGGGGTCTTTCTGGTTACAGTAGGTGGTTTAATAACTGGGTATTTAATGAATCAGGTAAAGAAGAAATAACCCTAATCCAGTAAAGCCTATTACCAATGCAGTTCTCTCTGACTCATGTGTGCCAGAGGTTGGTGACGATGTAGGAGATGGGGTCAGAACCGGGGCTGTTACTGTCTGTACAGGTGATGACGTTACTGGGGCTGGTGTTATTAATGGTTTTAATATCTGCTGATGTGTGGTTGTTACCCCCAAGTTTACAGATTGATTGAGTCCTAATCTTTGACTATGCCCAGCAACAATGATTTCATTATTATAATTTGTTATTGTCCCCATTTGGAGTTGAAGGTCTGATGGCAACATATATAACCCGATGCCAACTACAAAGTCAACTTTCGATCTGGCATACCTGAGTACGTCTTGATAACACTGTATGCTTGATGGGAGATCAACCACTGAGTTGATTGAATCTTCTAAGTTTGCGAGAAACTGTTTTTGTGCTTCGAATTTGCCACTCCCATTTAAAATGTTTGATTTTGTTAGTGATTGTGCTCCAAGTAAACACCACACATATGTTCTGATAGACTCATTTACCCACTCGACTCCTGCTTGAGTAAACCCATCACTCCTGTCTAAGACAAATGTGGTCCATGCATTAAACTGTTTTTGTTCTATTGATCCTAACCACACTTCAGATTTTGATGAGAATGAAGTGTAACCATGGTAGTAATCTAGTGGGTATTGTCTGTGACTCATAGCATAATACAATGTACCCATACCATTGTGATCATCAAGTTTTTGTGTAAAGTCATACTGGGGGCTGATGTTAAATTCATTACAGATGTGTTAAAACGATTTCATATCCATGGGGTTGTTATACCTGTTGAAACTGGATTCAGTGGGTAGGGGGGTAGGGGTTCTGACAGTATTCTTCTAAGCTGGTAATACATGTGGAAACGATACACAGACCTAATCAGTTTGTTTGAGTAGTTCAAATGGTCTGTGAATGAAACACCGCAGCCTGTAGTTGAGCATAGTATGGCAAAGTTAAGTTGGTTTTGAAACATCTGTAGTGGGTTTGAAGACCACTTTCTTGCAGTAGCATCATCTGTAATTGGAGGGTTTAGGTAATGGTCAAAGGGATTTAGTACTTTTACTTGGAATAAATCTTGTTTAGACACAGCTATATTGAGCTGATTTAGTTGAATTATTTTATGTTCATAAGTTGGGGTGACATTGTATTTGGCATCCACATTAAATTGAAATGCATTTGTAGTAATGCTTGTTGGTGATTTAAATTCCATCCTTCTTTTTTATTATTATTATTACATGGTATTTATATGGCTCATATTTATAATATAACTCAATCCGCAGAATGTAGCCATGAACTGAACCCAACAAGCACGCTCACGTGAATCACACGCATTCACTCACACACTGTACGTAAACACAGAACATTCACGTGGTGCTAAGGGCAAGCTCAAGCGAGCCACTGACGGTATTTGGAAATCGTTTTGTATTTGAAATTTTATTAAGTTGGCTGAAACTGATACCAAAGTGAATTTTTTATGAGATAATAAAAATGTTTATTACCTAAACAAATCTTGACACAAGCAAACCAGTGTGGTTAACTAATGGGATTGACAATCGTGATGGTAGCAAGGCTGTAGCTATCCATGAAATGTTCTACACTGTAAAGTGGTTTAATGTAGAAGATGATATAAATTATAAAGTTATTTCTGGTGGTGAGACTGAAGCTTTACCAGCTGGGTATTATGACTTTTGCACTATAGCTGAATGGCTTCAAAGTAAATTTAATATAAAAGCAACTTTAAATCCAGCTAATACTTGTTACATTAGAATCTTCGAAACAAGATTGGTTAAAAATGTCAGGCAAATTTGCATATTTACTTGGTTATTACTTGGATGAAGATTGGTATATATCTGAAGATGATGCCTTTTTTTTTAGGTATTATGACATTTAGGGAAAAAAAACTTAAAATAATTGGAAAACAACCTGTCAATTTGGCAGTACACACAGTATTTAATGTGCATTTGAAAGAACTAAACACAACTGAGAATGTTCACAATGGAAAGCCTTCAACTTTGTTGAGATGCTTACCAACTGGAACTGCACCCTATTGTGAAAGTGTAGTTGTTAGATTTCCTAATTTGCAGTTTAAGAAATTAGGTTCCAGTTTCTTTGAGTCACTGTGTATATCTGTAACTAATCAAGATGACAAACCAGTTGTAATGCATGATTTTAGTGTTGTGTTGGAAGTTAAATAATTTTATTTTTGTTAAATAAAATGAGTGCTGGTCCAAAGTTGAGAATCATACCAGTTGCGTGTACAGTGACAGAGTTGAAAGATTTCGCTGACGTGCAGGATTTTAAAAAAGAGGGGGAGGTGGGGGAGGTGTATGGTTTTGAACTTGATTCAACTGTCATGTACAAGCGGAAAGTAATCGATGACATGAAGGAAGGAACAGAAAGACCGATTCCTAAACTTGGTCAGCTGCGTGATGTTACTGTACCTACTCCTGTAAATAATGTGCCCTACAACTTAATACATGTGGGTAATAAGTGGGTAGTTTCACCTGTGCCTACGCCTGCACCAACAATTAAAGTTTGAATTTATTAGTCCTTATGTATACACTGATGATGAAGGCACCTTAGTATTTAGGAAAGTTGTTAACTCTGGGCCACTGATTGTAAGCCTTGTTCCAAGCTTTGCCCCAGACAACAATAGCAGAGAAAAACTAAAGGTGCAAGAGTATGAGAGACGCCGGTATCTTCTTACGCACAGAAAGGGCAGATCAGATGCAAAGGTCGTGTTTGCACCAGCAAACTTTATGATTGCAAGAGAAGCGACAATAGTATTTGAAATTATCATAAGATCTGTTGCTTCTGTAAAAGAGGCAGATATTGCACAGGGAATTAAACTTACGTGGGATGAAACATTGACAGAGGCAACAAAGGTTTTTATTGCCATTAAGAAAAATCTTGATGTTTTTGAGGTTTCGAGCAGTATTCCAGCTGTCAAGATAGTGGTCAACAAACTAACTTTTGTTTGTCTAAGTTTCATAAAACTAGAACACATTGATCTTGTTTCATTTTATTACGCCAGCAAATGGTATACTTTGACGAGTTGCAAAATGTAATAACTGATTAAATAAAAAAAAAAAATTTTGAATTAAAATGGTGAACTTGTATCCGCAGCTACAACCATATGCGTCTGTGACGCCTGACCCACATGTGCCAATTGCACACGATAAAACATTACAGGCAGACGCATTCCGATTAATAAATATTACAGAAGCAATTAAATATTTGGAAGAAGATGAGGCCAAATACTCCAGATGTAAAAGACGATATAAGACAGTTTTCAATTCTGTACAAAACGCATCTATGGGTGTGGGTATGATTTCAGCTGGATTATCTGTAGGGGGTATTGTATTGATAACAACTGGAATTGGAAGTTTAATTGGAATTGGTCTTGAAGGAGCTAGCATTGTCACAGGACTGGCATGCTTTGATTTGGAAGGCCTTAACAAGAGATTTCAAACAAAATTACAGAAACATAAAGCATTGAGTACGCTAGCTGGTGCATAGCTGAGCAGTTTGAAACTTATTATAAGTAAGGCATTGGTAGATAATTTTATTGACGATGAAGAATTTAAGAGAGTGCAGGATGATTTAAACAATTACAAAAAACAAAAGTCAGAAATCCGGAATAAGATGCGTAGTCAATCTCCCGTGAATGTTGAAGAACTGAAAGCCAGTTTTTTTAGAAAGAGGAAAACAGATTGGTGTTCAGGAAACCATGAAAAAAACTTCAAGGATTTCTTTTAAACAAATAAAAATCAGATTTGGTAATCAATCAATATTTTTGTCATATGCTTCGCAGAGAGATGACACGTCATTTACACCACTTGTGCCTGATTATTTAGCCCCATCTGCTCCACCACCAGCTTACTACTGAGAAAAAAGTTATTGTTTTGTCCTTGTATCTTGTCAAATCTGTCTTAGTATCTTGGGACTGGAGTCAAGTTTTTGTAAGACCTTTATAAGAACTTACAGTAAGTAATTAATAAGTTCTTATGGTAAGTAATTAATAAGTTCTTATGGCAACTAACTTTAAGGTTACCTCTGCAGGTTCTTAAAAGTTAGTTGCAACTTGTTAGTAAGGTATAAAGTTCTACTTGAGAAAATCTTGTTCCTCAGAAATCAACTTTGACAGGGAGTGTGTAAAATGCTTTTAGTCCATTTTCACACAGTGCACTATATAGGATTTGGTTTGATTTGAAAGAAACCACTATGTGGGCGTTAATGACCTTAATTAGTTAATTAATTAAGGTCAACTTAAGACAATGGGTCATTGACTCAGTGTTGTACATTTTTCTCTCTCTTAGGTACGTGGCCCGTAGAGGGTGTATATTGTGTGAGACGCTGCATATGAGAAGCTTTGAGTTGCCAGTGTGGACATTGCAGAAGAGACTTTGTATCAGTTTGTGCCTTTGGAATTGTCTGTGTGGATATCGCATCGCTGAATTAAAATATTGTTGGAACTGTTACTCCAGTATTGTCTACATCCTTAAGCCATTTGTGACAGATTGCAACTGAACGAGGTTTATTTGAAAAGAACCTTACGTGTGTGCGTCTGGTGTGGTTATTATACTACGACTACGATTCCACCACGTAACACAGTGGCACTACAAGTGCTTATGGCGGCACCGTTCACTTGGAGGAACCGTCGGACGCCCTGCAGTTTCCCGCACACGTCCCTCTACTTTGCTGCTGGTTTCAACGGGTTTGGGTTTTTATCCAAAAGTGTGGAAATCTGTTCATGAGCTGCGATCAATTCTCAGTGTCCAGAACATCTCTCGCTTTTAGTGAAAATGCCAATGAACACAAAGCCAAGGTTACCGTGTCCTACACAGAGGAGCAAAACATACGTACACTTGCTCAACCATCATACAGTCATTGCCGCGACCAATGCGACTTGGTTCTTCCCTGAACGGAGAAAGAGGCTGGAAGGATGGAGGATGGAGTTTTCCGGCATCCAGGACCTAGCAAAAGCCGTAAACTTACAAGTCCAACCCTGACCTTCACCAGAATACCACATCGCCTTTCAGTCTCACCTGAAGTAGCTGACCTTTTGCATACAAAGTGTAGGATAGTGTCATTACAAAATTGGAAAATCTCAAGTAAATTGGGCCAACGGTTTTAGTGTTACGGCACAACTATCCCTACTTTCTCAGGGGCAGATGTGGGGGTGGGGGGTGGGGAGGGGGTCTTTAAAATGCTATAACAAAGTTCATTTTGGGTTGTTTGTACCCCACCCACCCCCTCCCTACTCATTGTTTGATATTTTGGCGAATCAACACATGAGCGCCTTCTCTAACCCCCCCCCCCCCCCCCCCCCCCCCCCCAGCCCCGATTTCGTTTCATCGGCCCCTGGGAGCAAGGTCTAGCGTCGGGGAGGCCTTTTGTATCAGGTTGAAGGTCTCAAACAAAAGGATGGAATACCCCGCACCCCCAAGAGGTAACATCTGTTTCTGATCATCCATCGTAACATGAACATGCTGCAGGACACCTACAGCCAACGTGTAAAACAGAACCTACAACATATCACACATATTTACCCATCAGCATGTTTGTCCAGCATCTCTGTCAGTTGCTCGATGTACCAGGATCCCGTATCGCAGTGCCGCCATGACGTATATCCCAGCATGGTGGCGTAGGACACCAAAAAATCCGACTCAGTTGGTATGAGTCGGACTTCGCTTTGTGTGCTATCTCTCTGCAGGTCAGACTGCTCGTAACCTGCGCACAAAGCGTAACCAGTAGACTGCCTCTGACTGACTGACTGACTGACTGACTGACTGACTGACTGACTGACTGACTGACTGACTGACACACAAACTGACTGGCTGGCAGGCAAGGCCACTGTTCGACTGATCGGTCAGTGGGTGGGTGGGTCGGTCAGTTAATCAGTCAGTCAATCATCAATCAATCAATCAATCAATCAATCAATCAGCCAACTTTAGACCAGACGCCTTAGGCAGGTAGACTCACCTCTGTGATCCCTGTCACCTTGACACGCCTGTAGGAAGAACAGTTTGGGTTTGCCGGCCAGTTTGCGACATCTGTCTGGGAAAAAGGGCGTCATCAGCTCCCGGACTCTGACGACTTTTCCGTTACTGCCGCAGACCACCCCGCGGTCGCCATGGGAGAGGACGCAGCAGACAAAACAGTCGTACAGGGAGTGATCTCGTTCTGAAAGTCTATTGATCACCTGCCGAATCTCGGCGTCCGTCTGGTCTTCAAACACCTCCACAGTGAAGTGTAAACGTTCAAAGGTGACCTTCAGTCTGTCTGTAACACACACATGTATCAAAGGCCTTCATTCTGTCTGTAACACCGCCGTGAGATGGCCTTAGTTGCCTGCTCGGCGTTAAACCCAAATAACTGACTGTCTGTAACACACACACGTATCGCAAGCAGGTGATCGTCTGCGGCATGTGTAAATCTTGAACCTCGAGAACTATCAAACAAGGGGAAGTCAACACAAACCTTTGAACTGTCCCCTGCATCCGCCTGTGCTTGTTTGATAAAGTCAAAGTATACATATTGATATATATATATATTTATTTATTTTTACAGTTTTCGCTGTGCACAAGGCTTTGCCGTGATAAAGACAAAAGTGGCCGGATCACCTCATATTAGCGGCAAGACGTAGAACTACGGTGTGTTTCCCATTACAAGTCAAGACTGCACACTTCTTGCTTTCTTTCTTTCTTTTCTTGCTTACTTGCGTTTCAGGTGGTTTCTGGACTACAACGTAATGCCTGTAGAAATGTGGGAAAGTAAGCAGTTTTCCATGGTCATTTCTTATTCCATACCTCTGTCAACGTCGGTGCCCTGGCGTTCTGGCATGGGTTCATCATCAGAACTGACACAGTCTGTGTGGAAAAGCTTGTTGTTGAACACCACGCAGATTCCTGGAACAATCCACACACAGACAGTACCGGGCTGACGTCACTGTACCGATTATTCTGACTATTTTATCATAAGTTCTGATGGAAAGTATAAAGCTTAATAAAGCTTGATTGAATGAACGTCGTTTTCAGCATAACAGGCTCATCGAATTATTTACTGACCCCATTATGTTCGAGTCGAAACTGACACTTCATAGACACTGGTTACATACAGTGTTGTTGTTGTTGGTGGTGGTGGTCTCAGAACCATCCGATCGCTATACAGCGTGATTGTGTTCCTTGTGTGTTGGAATGTTCCATTCACAGTGACAGGGAGGTTGGGCTTGTCATAATGATCATGTGTCTGCAGTGAATTGATGACTTGTGAGTTACACGTGTGCGCATTCCTGAAAGTAAGATGGAAATAACCTAGCGACGCAAGTTCGTTACCTTTGGAGTGAGTTACGGTTTTTGAAATTTATTCTGACGAAAGAAAAGCGAATCGCTTCATGGTGTCAGCGGAACACAAAGCAGACGACAACATTAGCACGCGCTGGAGAGCTATTAATAGAAAAGTAGGCCCTAGATGTCAGTGCGTTAATAAAAGGTCACGAAGGCCGTCATATTAGATCGGAAATCGTCAGACGTGCATTTAGTTACCACGCAGTCTTCCTTTTTTGCGCTCATGTGACGTCACGTGCGAATCGCGACAATACAATACAATACAATACAACTTTATTGTCTGTTCGAGTCAGGGCACGACAGAAATTTGCCTTTCGGCTCGTCATGAAACAACAATATAAGACATTAACAAACGCTACAGGAACATATCATGAAAAATTATAATTGCAGCAATCTATCACAAGCAATCTGTCACAAGATGGGAGGTAATGTTAAGTAGATCATACTTATCGTGGCGTTATAAACGAAAGTTCAAAATCGAGACAGCAGTTGGAATAAAAAAGACTTCTTTAAAACATTCCTTCTGGCAAGTGGCATGTTGAAACGTCTGCCTGATGGTAGCATTTGAAACTGATCAGATAGTGGGTGACGAGGATCATTGACAATGCTAGCAGCTATCCTTCGGACAGCTCTATGGTACAGATCATCTACTGGGTACTGTCCTAGGCCAATGATCTTCTCAGCTGTTCTGACGATACGTGACAGTCTGCCCCTGTTTTTCATACCTGAGGTTGCCATACCAAGCAGTGATGTTAAAAGTCAGTATGCTTTCGATCAGGCTTCTATAAACGGATTCTAAAACCCTGGAACTGACATCAAAACTTCTCAGTTTCCTAAGAAGGTACAGATGCTGGTTTGCTTTTTTCACAATCAGATCGGTGTTTCCAGTGAAGAACAGCCCACTATCCACGACTGTGCCAAGGTATTTAAATCAGTTCAGTGACTACCTCTACAGGTTGATTATTAATTGAGACAGGTACAAAAATGTCATCAACTTTCCTGTCATCACTGACGAGTTCCTTGTTTTTTTGTACATTCATTTCCAGAAAACTGTCTTTGCACCATGACTCTAATACTGCTATCTGTGCAAAGTAGTCAGCCAAACTGTCTTCTTTTTGGAGTAGGCGTACAAGGGCCATGTCGTCTGAGAACTTTAAGAGACGAGAAGTGGCAGTGTGACAACGCATATGGTCTGTGTATATAGAAAACAATGTCGGAGAGAGGACACAACCTTGAGGGCAGCCTGAATTTAGCACCATTTGGTCAGACAGACTGCCGTGTACATTTACACGTTGTGGCCTGTCCTTCAAAAAGTCTCGCACCCACAGAATAATGTTTGTGTTCACATTAAAGTCCATCATACGCTGCAAAAGCATCAGTGGTTCAACAGTATTAAAAGCATTAGAAAAGTCAATAAAAAGAATTCTCACATGTGC